>CM065373.1:20480737-21080737 GCA_033032245.1 Poecilia picta
TCCAACATCAGTGCCTGACCTCATAAATGTGTTTCAACGTTTCTGGAAGAATGTTGAAAAAATCCCATCAATACCCCCCTAGAACTCAAAACCTTGATACACTCATGTTTCATAAAATTTAATTCAACCTCTTTCATAATCCATCCTTTCACAGGTGTTTGAGGTTAATATCCCAATGCAGATCCATCACAAAATGATGATATAAGGACAGAGTAATGGCCATCAGTCAAATCTCAATTTTTGACAAGACTTGCATGTAGTTTCAAAAATCTTTTAATAGCTGTCTCATTTAGGTTAAACAATGTTATTTGTGGGAGAAAAACATACAAAACCACATGAAAAAAGCATGAAGACTGTTGATGGAGTCTTCAGTGGAGAGTCAAAACTTGTGCAGGTCACTTGGAAGAGAGCGTCAGGAATAAATAATTCTGTTTTCCTCTCCCTCTCTCAGCTCTTTGCACGCTCCTGTAGTGTGTTGAGGAACAGTAAGAAAAAAAAGATGAATACACCCTTTTTTTTCAATGAGAATTTGTCTTGTCTTTTGTTCTCTTTTTTATTATTATTTTCATTGTAAACGTATTTGTCAAGTGCCTGTGTCTTGCCAGTGGGGGCGCTCTTGTGCCGCTGTGGGTCTGACAGGGAGAACGAGTCTCCTGGCTCTGCGCATGCGCGGCTCAGAATAACCGAGCCCTTCTGTAACGACTCGCTTCCTCCGTGATCCACATGTGGCATAAACGGAAACTTTTTATGGGCCATTTGTTCTGTTCTGATTGGTCAATGTTGTGTTAGTATTTCGTAGTGTTGTGGTGTTTTTGTTTCTCTTGACGATGTACATATTCGTGGTTTTACTTGATCTTTTTTTATAACCTCTGTAACGGTTACAACGGCCCGACGTTATTGCTTAGGAACCGTTATAACTGACGGACGTCGGTGTTCACTGTGTGTCAGGAGGAGCGTTTTTTAGTTTGATTATGTTAACTTAGGATTACATTTTCTTCATTTTTTTTTGCCACGTTATTTTATTTGTGAATATTGTTTTGTTTTATTTCTTGGTGATAACTCTGGATGTCTATTGAATTTGAATTGTATTGTAATTGAATTTTATTGATCTATTTAAATTAGTTTTTTTCTAATCAGAATAAACGAGCCCTTGCCGGAGATACACTGTAACGACTCGCTTCCTCTGTGATCCACAGATCTGGTGGACAGGATTCATCTGCCTGTGCTCCACTTGGTACCGGCACCAGATCCCCCCCAGGTCTGGTGCCGGTACCACTCGCACATACATACACAGGTGGTTTTCACACACCCATGTGCTCAAAGCTAAGGTGGAACGAAATGACACGCTGGGAACGCCGTCCTTAGGGCGTAGCTTAGATAGCGGCCAACAAAAGAAATTAGAAACTATTGTTTGGTTCCTCATCAAAAAATGTATTGAGAAGGAAAACACTGTTGAGCAGATTTAATGGGAAACCAGGTGATTGGTGTTTTGCACATTATCAATTACAGCCACATTGGCTGAAGCTTGTCTAAATTGTGTAGAACCCAACAAATTTATAGACAACTGTAATTTTTCACCTGAAGACAGAAACGCAAGATGGCTCCCGGTCGATTCCCGAGGAGACAAAAGACTTTGATGAGAAATGTCAAAATTCAAGGTGAGGATTCAGATTCAAGCAGCTCTCCTTCCCTAAAGGAAGAAGAGTTTCCTTTAGGGTATTTCCCTACAAGAACATCCTGTTATTTCCCTAAAGTTTCAGGATGTTTCAGATCTTCTCCCACACCACCATCAAGCGAAGATAGCCAGGAGAGTTGCCCCACAACTGATTCTGACATTAGCGTGAGCTCAGAATCCCTTTCAGAGTCATACGACATGAGCTCAGAATCCCTTTTATTGTCAGACAACATGAGCTCAGGTTCCCTTTCAGGGTCGGAAAACGAATCTGAAGGGGAATCAAGCAATTCCCATGATAATGAATTAGACAGAGAACAGGAGGTCAGAGAAAGACACGACGCTGCAACTCAGACATCACCATCGGAGGAACCGATAACAACAAACGTTAACGCACAGAAAGTGCCAAACTGGAGCGACGAGGAGAAAAGTGAACTTAAAAGATTGGTAGAAATGAACAGATATGGACAAAAACCTTGTCCATATCTGTTCATTTCCAATCAGGTTTCTAGAAAAGACAAGCATGATAAACATGACAAACAGCTTAAAGAGGTTTTGTCATATCTAAAAGAACAGAAACAGGTTTTTGAAAAGCCAGAGGAACAAATTGCAAATCAAAGGCAAAAACACAGAGTAAGTGAAGGAAAACGGTATCAACAAGAGTATATTAAAGACACTTTTGAGCAGAAAAAGGTTGAAAAAGAACTGGCTAAGCTGGAGTTGGCCCAAAAGTTACTTGACAAACAGGAGGAAGAAAAGAAAATTAAAATGCACAAGTATTTGACTGATGCAAGGGATGGTGGAGTTGAATATAAACTGCATAAGAAGATGGAAATGGACAATATTATAAAGCAAGGCTCTGATTCCTTGCTGATTCCAGAGCGGTTGCATCAAAAATAAACAGAAGACGGAAAAGGACAGGACAGAAAGGCAAGGGGTCCTTCCTGGATATCGAGCTGAGGACATTGAAGCCAGGAGACAGAAGGATCCCCAGCAGAAACTGAGGACACAGGACGAGACCAAAAAACATATGGACAACACAGTCATTATCCAGTGGGAAATGCTTCACAGTGTTACTGAGCAAGGAAGAGATGTTCGCAATGAATCTTACTTTGCAAACACTGAGAGTGACTGCGACATTCCTGATAAGGACAGAAGTCGTGAAATACGTAAAAAGATAGTGTACAACCAACTGTCACTTATAAAGAAGGAAGAAGCTAAAAAAAAGGCTGTTATGGGGGATAAGATATTGAAAGAAAGGAAACAACGAGAATCTGCAGAGCAAAAGCGGAAAAAACTGGAGAAAGAGAAAAAAGATGCAGCTATGAAGTCTGACTAATTCTTGGGATTCTCAGATACAACGTAAACGGCAGGAGAAAAAGGAACTTTGTGAGATTCAAATGAAAGACATGCGTAGTTTGATCCAACTGGACACTGTGTGGAGGTGAAAATACTAAGATGAGCCACCCGACTCTGCCAGCGAGAAGTTCCTCCAAGAACTGTGCTAGAAGATCGGTGTGTTCTGCTGACAAACATGACGACACAAAACCCAGACCTTTACTGAGTCATCAGAAAATTAGCATTGACAAGTGGATTAGATAGATAGATAGATAGATAGATAGATAGATAGATAGATAGATAGATAGATAGATAGATGATAGATAGATTAGATAGATAGATAGATAGATAGATAGATAGATAGATAGATAGATATCAAACTATAGGTAGATGTATATCTATAGATCTATCCAGATAGATAGATAGATATCTAACTATTGATAAATCTATAGATAGATATCTATAGATCTATAGATATCTATAGATCTATCCAGATAGATAGAGATAGATAGATAGATATCAAACTATAGATAGATATCTATCTATAGATACATCTATAGATAGATATCTACAGAATTTTCCAGATAGATAGATAGATAGATAATTGATATCAAACTATAGGTAGATGTATATCTATAGATCTATCCAGATAGATAGATATCTAACTATTGATATATCTATAGATAGATATCTATAGATCTATCCTGATAGATAGATAGCTAGATAGATAGATATCAAACTATAGATAGATATCTATCTATCAGGATAGATCTATAGATAGATATCTATAGATCTTGTAATGGTGACATGTGCCGGTGTTTTGTTTTGAGTCCATCCATGTCATGTCCCTCATCTCCCTGATTGCTTCCCTTCTTAAGCCTCCCTCTACACACTGCCAGATCATCGAACGCTTTACGCCAGTAGGTTCTAGCTCCCCATCCACCCCCCTTGTGTTGCTGCCTCGCTCTTGTTCCCTGGGTTTCCCCCTTTTGCCTCACCCACGTCGGACTGCTGTATTGCCTCCCCGGATCTCGACCCTAGCCTGTTTCTCTGACGCCGCTCACGCCTAACTCCCTCGGACTCCGCTACCTTCCCCTTGTGTATGACCTCGGCCCGGCTGACCAAGAACTTGGATCTGGACTCTATTCCTCTGACTCTGTTGTGAGTAGCTGCCCTGCATCAGCACCTCCCCACCCCCCACCACCACCACCACCATCCTCTAGCCAGGCTACAGCTGCCCATCCAGTGTGCCGCTCTTGGGTGTCTCAATAAAGATCTGAGGTTTTCTGCTCACTCCTGTCTCGTGGCTGATTTCGGGTCCTCCTAGTGTGCTGTTACAGATCTATCCTGATAGATAGATAGCTAAATAGATATCAAATTATAGATAGATATCTATCTATCATATTTGATATAGATAGATACATCTATCTATAGATGTATCTATCTATAGATGTATCTATCTATAGATACAACTATAGATAGATATCTATAGATTTATCCAGATAGATAGACAGACAGACAGACAGACAGACAGACAGATAGATATCAAATTATAGATAGATATCCATCTATAGATACATCTATAGATGGATATCTAGATTTATCCAGACAGATAGATAGATAGATAGATAGATAGATAGATAGATAGATAGATAGATAGATAGATAGATAGATAGATAGATAGATAGATAGATAGATAGATAGATAGATAGATAGATAGATAGATAGATAGATAGATAGATAGTCGAGTCGTTAAAATCACGACTTGACTTGAGAAAATCCACAAAGACTCGGACTTGACTTTGATTTTCTTGCCATTGACTTGGGACTTGACTCAACTTGAAGCTGTTTACTTGAAAAGACTTGATATTTTTTACTCAGTCTTAAAATTTAAAACACATTATTATAAAGTGGCGTCATTAATTAATTTCACTCATATCGTATCAATATGCGCAGATCGTCCCTGTGTTTTTTCTCTCTCCTTACGTATGTATGTGTGCGTAGCTGCAGCACAACCAATCAAATTAACAGGATTTGGACATTTAAAAAAACGCGGCGATGCTGCAGAGCTCAGGGAACGAAAGACGAAATAACCGCTGGAGTAATTTCTTTTGGCTACGTAGGTTATGCACTGAATATCTGGTTGAGGTTCCCTTTGAAACTTGATTTCAAAATAAAATTGTTTACTTAACTACTTAAAGTGGAGGTTGAAAACCAAGCAACAGATCATCCCTTCCTCTTTAACCTAAGGTGGTTATGATATCATCTCTGGATCAGAATTGGCTTAACACAAGGAATATAATAGTAGTGGCTCATGTCCTGGTTACATCTATGATGGTTCCTTAAGTCTGACTCCAGCCAGACCAATTCAGATCTAACAAAATCTCTTGATAAGGCTTGGTGTCAAAAATCTTCAAGGATGCGGGTTTTTCCTGTTACTTGTGCAACTTTTCCATTAATTTTCTTCCTTCATTTCCAGCAGCTTCCCCTCTAGCCCCCCTTTCTTCTTTCTTTTTAAGCTATGACCTTTAGTGACTGACCTTCCATATTGTGTTAGTGACACATTTGTGTAAAATATATTTTGTTGGTCTTCTAATCTTCTGAGGAATTAAATTTAGGTTTTCCGATCAATGTAAGCTAGCGTAATTAAAACTAACTGTAGCAGGAAGAAGCTTGCCCTAATATTCAGAACACCTGGCCACTAATCACCTCATGATTGCTGGAGAGTATAAAGGGAGAGACTCTCACCTGGTTGCAGATGCTGGCGTTTGGTCACATTCTTATTGGGAACGTCACTTGGAAAACATGCAGGTCTTGAGCTCTAAAATCAGTAAGTAGTGTTTCTCCTTTTGCGCAAGACCTACAGATCCAGTGTTTGAGTTGAATTGTTTAAATCTAGAAACCATGGACTGTCTCCTGCTTGGTACTGGGGTGTGGCTGTAATCTACCCTCCCCAGTGCAGTTTTCATCTAAAACTGGTATGTATTGCTTTATTGAATCCTTGCAGTTCCATAACACCAAAATAACAATTATTTATACATAGAACATATGGGAAAGCTGATCCTCTGGCCAGGGGCTGAAAAGGGATTCTCTGGGGTCAGGTGAAGTCATCTGGCTCTGGTAGGTGATCATGGTTTTCTCTGGCTTCCAACTTCTGTAAATCACCTGCTAACTGTTTGATTTAATTCCAGCTCTGACGCTGCTGCAGCTCTCTGGAGACCCTGCTGTTTTGTTTCATATGCTTTGTTTTATATTTCATTTCATTTTGTTTTCCTTGTTTTGTTTTGTTTTTCTTGGTTTAGCAGTTATTTTTCTATTTTGTTTAATTTTCTTAGGTTTAAATTAGTTTTGGTTTTGGAGTATCCTTTTGTTCTGCATCCTCCAACCCGGCGTCAGGTAGCCGTTTGGCATTCTATTAAACTATCTTATTAAAGTATTGATGTTTTAATGGATCATGTTGGAGGTAACCTCATTTTAGTTGTTTAAATCGTAGTACTTGTTCTTTTTTTTTTTTTTTTTTCCCTAATTGTGTTTGCTTGTTTAACCCCACCCTTTGTCCCCAGGCTGAGAGCTGACGGTAGTGGGAGGGGCTTCCAGGGAGACTGGAACTGTGTGTCGTGCGAGTGGCTGGTGTTGGGATTTCTTCACGATTGAATGCCTGTTCACAAGTATTTGGGGTGATTTAGTTTAGATTTATGCATTTATTTTAGGATCCAGTTTCCATTTGGACTGCCCTCCCCCTGCTGGTAGGCCTCAGTCTGTACACCCTCTTCCTATTGTGTTTTTTTATGATGTGATTGTCCTGTTTTATTCTGAAAAATAAATGTAATTCATTTCATTTAGAAAAGTCTGTTCTCTCTGGCCACGAACCTCGAGCCTACCTACAAGTGTATTTCCTTGGGTGTAATTCCCAAGGTGGCGTTGTTGACCACTTCTGGTTACCCTGCTGTGAGGAGCAGAGTACCAGACTCCTAACCTAGTGTTGCCACATAACGAAAAACAGCCCGCAATAAAAAATGTGTTACTTTTCCATTTAATAAATTATTTTTTTTAATATTCTAATTTATTGAATACTATCTCAATAAACTAGAAATTAAAATTTGAGTCCATCTGTTGAACTAGAGCTAATATGTGGTGAAGCAGAGATGCATCGTGTTAAGTTAGCTATTCAAACTTCACATAAACCAAATGCTAAACTTGTCAAAATGTCATACTTGATGAAGAAAAATAATTGCTTTCTGTTAAGGTTAAATTTATTTGCTACGGCTCTATATATCGGGTTGCGTTACCTTATTTTATCCAGTATTTGATCCATAACAAAAACACTGAACTGCTTTCATCCGCCATTCTTCCCTTTAACACAGCAATTAATAGTTAACTCAATTCCGCCCTACGGAGTGAAAATAGTCTCAAAAAGATTTGTGTGTGCGTAACACTCGATTTCTAAAACTTAAAAATAAAATAAACCTTCTCCTACGCCTACATGTTGAAAAGTACACACAAATCACCTGTTATGCACACACAAAACTGCATTTACACACAAATCCGGTTACGAGTGCACAACTATTTTTGAGATTCATTTCACGTCTCTGGGAAGCTCCAAGATTTGTGTAGATGGTGCGTTTACATGCTAGTAAAAGCTGGGACATCTGAGTTTTGCTCGGAGTCTAGTGTTTTTATCCTCTGACGTTTCTCACTGTGCCGAAGTGGCAAATACGTTAGTTCGCTGGAAAACGATACATCTCAGCACTTCCTTATAATGTCCTAAAATTATTTATAGACGTATTGTGCGTTTTTGAACGGTACAGGAGACTAAGTGGTCTGAAAAAGGACCACTGGGTGGCGCAATGGTTCGCTGGCCGGAAAATATCCAGGAAAACCCAGAAGCAAGACGGAGCGACCCGGTGGTTTGTCCTCTGAAGTAAGTAGGAGCTAAACCTGCAGACTTGAACTTTTAATGAGACATGGAGTAAATAAATGATCTCTGGTTACGTTTTATATGTCTGCTTTATTCTGCGTTTACTAGCATGTAAACACACCATCTACACACAAATCTTGGAACTTCCCTGAGGCATGAAATGAGTCTCAAAAATAGTTGTGCACTAGTAACCGGATTTGTGTGTAAATGCAGTTTTGTGTGTGCGTAACAGGTGATTTGTGTGACTTTTTCAACATGTATAGGCGTAGTAGGTTTATTTTATTAAGTCTTACAAATCGAGTATTACGCACGCACAAATCTTTTTACACACACACACACACAAATCTTTTTGAGACTATTTTCACTCCATACCTACAAGCTACTTGTTCACAAGCTTCAGGTGCTGTGTTGATATTAGCTAGCTAGTCATCTTTTAGCTAACATTACCTGCATCCAACAGCTTTACTCAACTCAGTCAGTTAGTTTGGGGGAAAAAACTGTGAAAAGTTCTTTGAGTTTTGTTGGTTTGCAGCCATGATTCTAACACACCTGTGTAGCTCCATACAGCAGCAGCAGGTCTCCTTCTGTAAACCCAGCGCAAGCGTCTTAGCGCTCACCTTAAGTTTAAAGGCTCGGAAAAACAGGTCACCACATGTTAACAACGGATGAAAGTTTTAACTGCTGATAAAAGTGGCAGAGGACACAGATATGGGAAGTGCGGAAGCCCCTACTGTATCAAATTGACAGAGGAATAACAGAGAGTTGGCCAAAAACCCAGCGCATACTGCATTCAAGTTTCTTTTTTCTTACCAGATGGCTTTCCGCGCCCCCACCCCACCCTCCGCCCCACAGTTTGGGAACCTCTGGATTAGTGAAAATAGGTAAATAATGTTGACAATGTGTAGTTATTTTTATCCTGCCTCCATCGGGAGGCTCCTTATAGGTCAAAATGCAGTAAAACTAAGAGCTAGTTTCAGACACTAGGCTAGTTTTAGCTGCTTGTGTGCATTTTTTTTAACTCTTTATTCCTGTCCATTGTTGTTCTTTACCGATATGGCCAGATATTTTTGCCCAAATAATTTTGTGTTATTATTCAAATTAATTATTCATATCTAATCATAGTTTTTTATTTATTTTAATGTCTTAAAGTACAGAATTGTCAACTGATCACCTCATTGTAGCTACAATTCAAGTATTGGACAATAGACAGATTGATGTAATCTTCTAACACATTAAAACATGCAAATAGAAACTATAACAGACCAAAACTTAGTAAAGTTAAATAACTAGCATTTAGCTACCAGCAATTGCCAAAATATGCTTCTGATGACTTATGTTTTTAACTTATTTGGTGCGTCCCTGAGTGTTTTAAAAAAAACTATTCAATTAAAAATTATTGTGAATAAAAATCTAAAACATTTTCAGAAAAATTGTAAATTTCTCAATTTAAAAAGTCAAAAGATTTGCTAGAAGAAAGGTTACCATTACTGATGAAAATTTAAGTTTTGAAACCGAGAAAATATTTTAAAGTTGAAAACATTTGAAACTTATAAATTCCTAAGTTTTTTCTGACATTCATCTCAAAATCTGAGTTTTTCAACCAAACCGTAGACTTCTCAAATGTAGAAATTTCCACGTTTTTCTGAGAAATTTTCTGACAATCTCAAATTTTGAGTTTCTTTCTAGCACATGTTAAACTCAAATTTTGTCGTTTCCCAGAACATTTTTTGAAATGCATCTCAAAATTTGAGTTTTTTGGCATAGGCGTAACATGCACATATTCAACATCCAACTAAACTAGAAAACTGTTTTCAGACTACAGGAGAAAATGTAAACAAGGAATAATCTCTAAGAAAAATTAAATAAAGCTCAATTTTTATTAGGATATTTAAGTTTTGTTTTAAATTTTCATAACAATATGTGACAGTTTTCAGATGCTACTATTAAAAATAAATGTCACGTTTTCACTGCTTGTGCTGAAAAGACCAAATCTTTACATTATTTTTCAACAATGCACCAAGCTTTGTTCACAAAGAAACTTAAACAGACAGTTATGACTTATTTGATAATGTGGGGAAAAAAGTAAGCAAAACATATTTATATTTGCTTTATTTAATAATAAAAAAATAGCCAAAAGTGTTATGTCGTTAATTTCTATATTTACAACGTTTGATTACAAGAACCTGGGATCTAAATGCGATCTGAGACGTTTTGATGTTAAGAAAGAAGAGTTTCATGAATTTTCTTGATGATCTTCGTAAACAGGTTCCTTCCTGGACTGAGCGAAGCCACAACTTCCTCAATCTGCTGGATCCTACAAATAAACCACAATTATTAAAAATTAAACATGTTAGTTGGTTCTGACAGAGCTTGAAATGTTACAGTGATACAACAGAAAAATTCTCAGATAAAGGGTTGTTACCATTTGTATTTTAAGTTTTTTCCTACTTCAACAAACCTGAATCAATGTTGTGGAGAAGATTAGGGCATTTTAAAGCAATAAATAATCTAAAAACATGCTCTGATTTAGATTTTCAACATAAATACACTTTAACTGAAATATTTGAATGATCAAATCTTTACAATTAATTGATAAGACAATAACCATTTTCATCAGTTCTGATCAAGAAGTTTTCTAAAGAATAAAGTCTATGAGAGAGTTTTTCCAGCCAAGGAAAGGAAAATTACGATGAAAAAGGAAAATGAACTAAAGCCACAGGTTGAAAATCTTCTCATTGTAATTTCTCCCCATAAATGATTTAATCATTTTACTAGTTTACTGAATTTGACCTGTTGATTTCCATCTCTGCTTCACTTACATTGTGTTTCCGATCAGGTTTTTAAAGCTTTGCACATGGAAGACGCAGATCTGGTCAGTCAACCCGACACCGAAGACGACCTCAAACTTGGAAAGCTTTTTCAGGCTGCTGAAGACAACGTGGATTCTAGAGGAAGAAGAAAGACGCAAAAAATAGTGTTTATGATGATGTTTCCATCATCCGGAACCGGGTCAAAATTTAGAGATATCATGTAACGCAACTTTGCTTTTAAAATGATGCAAAACACATTCATCCATCAGGACGGGAAATATATGGCAGAAAGTAAAACTGAGCATTTCCATTTTTTAAAAAATAAAATTCTTCATATAGGCAAATTCTACAGTCCAACAAAAATAATCTATATTTGCAGGCCGTTTGCAGTAAACTGGGGGTTTAAATGGTTGATGCTGATTGGGTAACGGAGGTTGAGTCTCACTGGGTGTGGGAGCAGCTGATGTGGAGGAGATCAAAGCGAAGACTTCCCCACATCTTCAGGAGCCGCAGCTCCTCTCCAACCAGGCGGCAGCGGCTCACCACCAGGCTGACGTCTTGGAGAAGCTGCAGGAAAACGGACAAAATACTAATTCAACGTAGCAACACATATGGAAAACCATTTCACCTGCCGTTAAACATGCGAACCTCTTGCAGGGTGACGTCACAGGATCCTGCCCCCATCTCAATCTCTGTGCTAAGCTAATCAAACACTAGGGCTGTAGTGATACAATAATCTCACGATACGATAGACGATATTGTGCTCACAATACAATATATATTGCGATATTTGGAAAACAATACAATTCAATACACTTTTGCGATTTTCTGAAAGATTTGAGAGGGACAGAGTGATTTTGGTGACATTTTGTGACTGTTATAAAGTTGGATTGAATTAATTTAACTGAAAATTGATTAAAAGCACCAACTACACAATACCTGGCTCTGGTTGGACACAGACTTAAAGTGGACAGCTGGACAAAATGAATCAAAGAAGTGGAGAGAAAACATGTTTCTTTTAACTGAAACAGTACAAACTAGAGGTGTGCCGATCGATCGGTCACCGATCATAATCGGCCGATTTGGTAAAAATGGATTTCCGTGAAATCGGTGATGATCGGGATTGGCGATCATTGGCTCTGTTACCGATACCGATCATCACCTGCATCTCATTTCCCAGCCTGTCTGTCCAGCTGGTCTCGTCTTTCCTTCACTGCGCAGCAACAAATGCTAAGCGGATTAGCATGACGGTCAGAAAGCTAAACTAATAACCCGCTAAATGATTTAAGTCTTGGAGCTGCGATGTAAGACGCTGGTTCTGCTGTTGAACCGCTGCTCCGCTACAGGTAGTAACATTTAATATTTAGTAATATTTGACACGGAGCCGCTTCTGCTCCACCTGGTAGCGACTCACCACCGAACCTGTTTAAAGCTGCAGCATCTAACCTAAAAATACATTTTACATATGTATTAAAACTTTCTCTGTCCTAACATGAGACAGATAATCTCTAAAAAAATAATTGATCTCCTCCCTGTTACTCCTCTCAGTCAGAAACAGCCAATCAGAACTAGCAGTAAACAGCTAGCCGCTATGCTAACAGGAAGTTTTCATTCAGTGACTCTGGATTATTTATTGTAACGGAACTTGTTTTTGCCTTTGAATGTAAAGTTTTATACTTGGATTTTTTGTCAATGTTGAGAGGTTTTATTTTGGCTCTTTGCATTATTTAGCCTCTTCAGAGCCTCATATGTTATCAGTCTGTTAAAGATAGTATTATTGATAGCAGTTCAATTTGCACAATGCCTGTTTTGTTTAGTTTTCTTCTTGGAAAAGTTATTAAAAACAAGTTTTTGTCTAAATTACGGTGAATTTATGGTTCCTTTTTCTACATAATGTAACAGTAGTGTTTATGATAAAAAATAATAATAATAATTATGTGATCGGTATCGGAGATCGGAATCGGCCCTCAGGGGTTAATCGGTATCGGGAGAAAAAAAACCTGATCGGCACATCCCTAGTACAAACTGTAGCTGACATGCATTAGTAAAGTAAATAATACCTTTTTTTAACCTTACTTACACTTAACATCAGAAGGAATCACTCTAAGCCTGATGACCTAATCACTCTGCGTCGAAGCAAGCAGTGAGTGAGCAAGGTGACAATTGGATATTACAATACTTGTGGATGAATATCGATTTTTTTCTAATATCGATATATATTGCAAAATCGATATTATTACATAGCCCTATCAAACACTGCAGTGTTAGCTTAATAATAATCAATTTACCGTATTTTCCGCACTATAAGGCACCTAAAAACCTTAAATTTCCTCAAAAGCCGACCGTGCGCCTTATAACCCAGTGCGCCTAATATATGGGCCAATATTGAGCCACAACAGGTCTAGCAACTACGGTAAGCAGCTGCCAACTTCATTTTCCCCGTAGAAGAAGCGCGCAGTGCATGCTGGGATGTTGTCAAAAAACTGGTTTGTTAATAAAGTTTGACTGACCGATCTACCCATAGACATGTCTATGTATCTACCTACCCACCTAATAATCAGGTCGTCTGCAGGTCATCTAGCATCACGTTCTCCACCAACATGCTGTGCGCGAACGGAGACGGGTGACCATCGTCCAGACGCCCCATTCCAGTCGCTCTCCAGGTTCTCCTGGCGACCGGAATCGGACTGTTTTGTTGACATTCTTTATGTCAACAAAGTATCTTTAGACATTTATCCGGGAGCTTCGGCTAGAGTTACCAAGGGACCAGCACCTACACATTTAAAGCCGTGGGGGGAAGAGAGACAGAGGCTGCGGCGGCAGCGTGTCGGTTGGTCTGTGCTAACCAGAAAGCAGTTGGGCACAATATGGCAACACCAAACCGTGAGTGAAACAATGACTAGTGCAGATGCTACATATAGAACTCAGGACCAATTTTTATTATTAGACATCCATATTTGTAGTGAACGGAACAAATCATGTCCCGTTCAATACCAGACAGGTGGCAACATAACTGTGGCGTCTATTCTATGCACCTTATAATGCGGTGCGCCTTATATGTGAAAAAAGTTTTAAATAGGCTATTCATTGAATGTGCGCCTTATAATCTGGTGCGCCTTATAGTGCATAAAATATGGTAATTTATAATGCACTTTTCATTAATAAAACTCCCAAATTGCTTAGCTAACAGCAGCGATAGCTAATCTACCACAGCGTTCACTTATTGCTAATCGCATCAAGCCTGAAAACATAATATTGTGACTAACGGACTGAATGTTCTGTTCTTTGTGCGGAAAACGTTTTCGGTGTTGAATCCTGAGAGGTGGCATTGTTGACAGTTGCTATGGCCAGTGGCGCAAAAAGTGTGTATGCAGCGTATGCAACGCATGGGGGCGCAGAACCAGAGGGGGCGCCAAAACCCCGTCAGGAGGGGGCGACGCGCCGATGACGTTTTCCTATACACTTCAGCGCCTTACGCTCCTAACGAGGTAAATGTAGCGAGTTTTACCCTTCACCCCTATCGTCGTGTCATCCTAACGTTCCTTCTTTCCGGGGGGAGACAATACCGTATGTTTTCGCAATGAGTCTGCGCGTAGCGTAGCCGACGTAGCAAACGGAGCGAGAGAAGAAAAGTGGTTTGGAGTCGTTTTTCTGCGTTAATTTCCCTTTCCTGTGCCGCACTGCACTAAACTAGCACCTCCATCTCCAGGTTTCAGTTTGTTCCACCGCGGCAGAGCGACGATAATGAACTGGGCGAAGTCCACGTAAAGGAATCAGCTTGTTTTTCCCCTCCAGCGTTGTGCGCATGCGGGGAATTTCCGGACATACACACCACCATGCAAGCAGAATCATGACTGATTAGACTGATTTCAGAGAAGTGTGAGCTAAAGCGGATTGTTCCTACTTTTGTCTGTTTTTAAAGTTTAAGCAGGAATTATAACAGCTGAACGTGACTCTTAAAAACTAAGGTGTGTTTTCACACCAACCTTTGGGACGTGACCACTGGTGGGGTATTTCTCCTCCCAGTCAGACTCTCCCTCAATGAACTGGGAGACTAGTTTATGAACTAGACGAGCGTGACACTGCGACTTCTCATCTGGTAGGGGAGAAAATAAAAATAAATAAAGTTTAAAACAAAATTAGAAACAAAAACGATCATGGTCAGATTAAATTAATGCAGGGACAGATTAGAGATAAACAAGAGCAACACAGATTATTTTCTCACCACTGAGATTAAACTTGAAGCTGATGTTTGTTATTTT
Source organism: Poecilia picta (assembly GCA_033032245.1). Lineage (NCBI taxonomy): Eukaryota > Metazoa > Chordata > Actinopteri > Cyprinodontiformes > Poeciliidae > Poecilia > Poecilia picta. Next base: position 20,495,738 of record CM065373.1, read on the forward strand.
CCTCTCAGATTTGCTGTCAGCATCGTTTCCTTTAAAAAATAAAAAAAACGGATATTAGTTGAAACTTCCTAATAAAATGCTTTTAGTAAGAAAAAATAAAAAATAATGTAAAGAAAAGAAGAGGAAGAAAATATAAATGATCAGAGGGATGGGCAAATGGATAAAATACATTTTAATTCATGTTAAAAGTAGAAGCTATTCAGCATTTGTTTGCTTTTACTTTAATCTGACAGTAAATAAGACAAAAAACATTAAAAGATTTACGTTACATTTAGCTAAAGATTTTTTTAAAGAAAGAATGACAAATGTCTTGTTACCAAGAGTTCATTAAAAATATATTATATATATACAGTATACAGTATATATATATATATATATATATAAAAATTCCTAATAGAAAAATAATAGGCCCAAAATATTTTTGTACTGAAGTCAGACAAAATTTGGTTTAGTGTTTAGCTGAAAAAAGAAGAAATTTCATTAAAAGAAAAATTAGAATTAAAAATTCTAACCCGCAACTATTTTCAACTTAACATTTTTGGACACCAATTTGTCACAAATGTGCGACATATTGCATATTACAGTTCTACAAAAATGTCAAACTTGGCTTTCTTTTCTCTTTACACCCATCCAGAGTGGACATTTAATAAAACAAATACCATATTTTTCTCAACTGGTCATGGTAACCCCATTTCAAAGATCAATAGTAGTAAGAATTTAACTAAATATTAAATATTTAAGCATCAGACTATGAAGTAACTACAAAAATGTCACCTTTGGTCTTTTCATACACCAACCGCAGGAACAAGGTCTTATGGAGGAACGTGAAAACTGAACAGTTGTCTTTCTTGTCATCTTTCTCTTCAAGCCTCCATTCATTCAGCCTGATAAAATAAATCAAATTAATCTTCAATATTCTCTGACAACAGCATGAGCCCCCCCTGAAAACAGACGGACATGTTCAGCGCATCGATGTAGTTTCTCAGCTTCCTCTCTTCAGCTTTCAGCTTCGTTATTTCGCTTGAATTCTTCTTTTTCTCCAAATCCAGTTCAGATATTTGTCTAAAACAAACCAAAATTACTTGTTAGACTTAATAAAATTAAAACTGAATATGTGCAAATTTTATGAAGCTAACATAGTAAGAGGAATAAATAATCTTAACTCACCTTTCATGGTCAGCCAAAGTCTCAGTGACCTTTGACATTTCTGTAAGAAAACACAATTTCATTATTTAGGTTCAAATAACAAGTAAAAAAAACAAACAAGTAAAGTAGATGAGACTTGTCACAAATTACCTTCCTGTAGTGATTTTAAACTAGGTTTGTTTTCTGAGCCTGTTTCCACAACTGCATCCAGTTCTGTAGGAAAAGGAAAACGCATCAACCTGACCTTTCTTATGCTGTTTTCTCCCAGATAGTCCATCTAATTTCAATGAATGAAACACAAAATATTTTTACTAGAATAAAGCTAGAATGGAAATCTGTGTGTGAAAAACTAAAAACTCTCATTATTTAAGTAGAGTTCATAAAGCGTAATAATAGCAGGTTGTTATTTTCCGATGTGCACCTGCTTCCAACTCGCTGATGCAGCCGTCCAGAGTTTGAATCATCTCGTCTGCCTGACTGATTGTTCCCCTCAGTTTCTGCTGTTCCTCCTGAAAAAAACAAAAAACAAAATAAAAACTGTTTCTGGACACACAACCTTAACGATTTTGTTGTTGCAAAGAGTCGCACCAGATTAACTCGAACAAGGTTTGCGTAGAGCTCCTCCTTCAGTTCGTGACTCTGAACTTTGCTGTTTTTTCTGAAGAAGTTGTTTCTCTCCTTTAGCTTAGCGCCGAAAGACCTGAGCTGGTGATGAAAGCAAAAAAAGTTACACAGGCAACAAGATTTTAGGCTGCTCTTGGTGGTTACCGTAGCAACCGGTAAGCATAGCTCCTCCCCTATGCGCTCTTGCAGTTGTGGTTACCGTAGCAACCGGTAAGATAGCTCCTCCCCTATGTGCTCTTTGCAGTTGGTGGTTACCGTAGCAACCGGTAAGCGATAGCTCCTCCCCTATAATGCTCTTTGCAGTTGGTGGTTACCGTAGCAACCGGTAAGCGATAGCTCCTCCCCTATAATGCTCTTTGCAGTTGGTGGTTACCGTAGCAACCGGTAAGCGATAGCTCCTCCCCTATAATGCTCTTTGCAGTTGGTGGTTACCGTAGCAACCGGTAAGCGATAGCTCCTCCCCTATAATGCTCTTTGCAGTTGGTGGTTACCGTGGCAACCGGTAAGATAGCTCCTCCCCTATGCTGCTCTTGGCAGTTGGTGGTTACCGTAGCAACCGGTAAGCGATAGCTCCTCCCCTATGCTGCTCTTTGCAGTTGGTGGTTACCGTAGCAACCGGTAAGCGATAGCTCCTCCCCTATAATGCTCTTTGCAGTTGGTGGTTACCGTAGCAACCGGTAAGCGATAGCTCCTCCCCTATAATGCTCTTGGCAGTTGGTGGTTACCGTAGCAACCGGTAAGCGATAGCTCCTCCCCTATAATGCTCTTTGCAGTTGGTGGTTACCGTAGCAACCGGTAAGCGATAGCTCCTCCCCTATAATGCTCTTGCAGTTGGTGGTTACCGTAGCAACCGGTAAGCGATAGCTCCTCCCCTATAATGCTCTTGGCAGTTGGTGGTTACCGTAGCAACCGGTAAGCGATAGCTCCTCCCCTATAATGCTCTTTGCAGTTGGTGGTTACCGTAGCAACTGGTAGTTGTTAGCTTCTTCCCCTGTTCTTTCTTTTTAAAGGTTTTATTGGCTCTAGTGGCCTTCATTTGATGGTTAGTTGACAGGAAAGTTGGTAACGATAGGGGGAAGACTTGCGGCAAAGGTCGCCAGGCCGGGAATCGAACCTGAGACGGCCGCGTCGGGGACTGAGGCCTCCATTGTGGGGTTGTGCTTAACCCTTTCGCCACCACAGTTCACCCCTTCCCCTCTTTCTGTTGCCATTCTAACTGCTGTGAATTAGGATCAGCTCTGTGTCTTTTGCATGTATTTTAAACAGATTCAATCATATACAGCGTTTTTCATGAGTAATTTTGCCAAGTTCTGTGTACGTTTTTAACTGTTAACATTATTAACAGTTAAAATTTTACAACTTAACTGCTTATTGAGAGCTATTGCTTTGTAGTTAGTTTAGGATTTTTTATTACATTTTATTCAATGTTTAGGGGCAGAAGCTGCTGGACTGATGTTAGCCAATATCCTCTGTTGTTCAAATAAATACGGAGAACCTGTAATGAAGTCAACCTACTGGATCTGAGACAAATATACAGTAGAAAGGTTACACACAACCCGATTAAATTGTGGAAGTTTACTATCAGATTCATGAAACAAATAAGATTCAGTCTTTAATACCTCTTTCTCTGTGAAGTGATTCACTTCCTCCCACAAAGATCTATTTACAGTCTTAAGAGGTTTTCCTAAATCTTGCATTCGATACCTCAGCCTGGAAAAGGGGACAAATACAAGAACATTGAACCTTGAGCAAAGTGGGATGTTTAACTTTGTCTAAATAAATAAAAATACATACCCTTCTACTTTTTCTGTGAGGGACTTGACATCTGCCTCATAAACCATTTGTTTAGGACGGCTTATATATTTATCTTTTAATAAATCCAATGTCGTTGCATCCGAGTTGTCCAGAAGCTACAAAAACAAAATAAATAATCAAAGCAAAATTTAGCTTTGATTACGTAAATGTGAATATACAAACAAAAATGAGCCGTACTCTGCCAGGAAGGACGCTCTGCCGGGGATTATGGATGACAAAATCTATGCTGAAGAGATTGAAGAACTCCAAAACTGTAATTGTGCCATCTTCGAGTTTCTGAAACCGAGACAATAACGGATGTATAAACGATTTCAAATTGAAATCACGTTTTCAATTTGAATTTGTCAAAAAGGACATACTTTTTGTCCGTCGCTGCCGTAGTCTTCAAGCTGGGATTCAAACAGGCTGTGTTTGAAAGCTAGAAAAACATTAAAAAGTGAGAATTACAAAAAAAAACAAACAAAAAAAAACAGATGAGCAAGAATATGAATGCCTTCATTTTAAACTGTGACATCTTACTTGACTCTGATGCAATTTCACATCTGCTATTTGTGTTTGTGGGGGAGTCGATGGTCTGCGTATGAGCAGCGGCCATGTTGCTTTCATCGTCAACATCAGACTGAGAATCCTACGGGGAAATTAAACAAGAAATGATGAGCAAGAAGTGATTTTTAGACCAACAAGATGTAGAAGTAGAAAAATTGTTTGTTTTAGAGGTGATTTCAAGGGTAAAATATCTGATTCTTACAAAGAATGCATTGTTAAACAGTCTATGGCAGGGATGGGCAACTCCAGGCCTCGAGGGCTGAACTCCTGTAACTTTTAGATGTGTTTCTACTTCAACACACCTGAGTCAAATAATGAGGTCGTTAGCAGGACTCTGGAGAACCTGACTGCACTGAGAAGGCGATTCAGCTGTTGGATGTTGGACCAGGAAGACATCCAAGAGTTGCAGGACACCGGCCCTGCAGGACCAGGACTGCCCACTCCTGGTCTATGGACTATATAAAACATGTTCTTTCCATTTTGTGTACAAAATTGTTCTCATGTCTACTCAGGTCTGCCTATTTGACCTCCTAAAGTCTATTGTCACTTTAAATTAAAAAAAAAAAACTGCTGCTGGCCACACCCCCTCAACATTTACACTCGCTCTTGAAAATGGCTGCAAACAGGCACTTTGAAAAGCAGAAGTGGAGCCTCGTTCACAACTAACAAAAATGCATCAAAGTTGTTCTGTTTTAAAACAACAAAACACTTCTCTTTTCCAACAGCTATTGTACAGCAACACAGCGGTAAAACCAGCTGACCAAATGTGCTGGAGACTTGCTTGGGTTGCTAGATAACAGGACTGGGATTCGGTGGGGTATCAAGGAAACGGCACAGTGGCCTTAGAATGTTGGTCAATATTTGGGAGGTTTTTGAAACAACTCATTTTCCAGACACCAAAAATCATTTAATTACTGCTAAAAAAAAAAAGAGTAGGGCGTAACGTTTTTTAGAAGCAGATGAGATTTGGATAATCAGTTCCCTTTAAAAACTTTATGCCTTTTGTGGAGCATCACAGTATTTAAGATCTTAACTGAAAAGATTCTGAGGCATTTTGCTTTCGTTGCCACTTTGACTTCATTAATGTTGCTCAATATACAAAAGATTTAAATGGCAATTTCAGGAACCTAAAAACACAATATTCATTTATTTCCGACATACCGGTTCAGTGGACTCTGTGCATATCTTCTTCCTCTTCTCATCCTCCTCCGTCTCGTCTTCATTTTCCAGCAGAGACCTCTTTTGTCTCTGGCTGCTGGACATGAAGTCATCCACGCAAGCAAAATCTTCCTCCAAAGGCCGGAACGTGGAGAACTGATCAGACGAGTTGTCCTTCTTAGAGAACTTCTCAAGAGTCGTGGAGTCGATCGTTTCAGAAAAATCTTCGCAGTCAACCAATTCTTCATCGTGAATATCAGTGATTTTGTCAAATTGGCTCAGCTGATTGGGAACGCCGACAGTGAATGTCTTTGTAGGTTCTTTAACAGCAGATTTATTCAACTCATTCGCTGTGTTTCTTTTAGGTAGTTTTGGTTTAAAGCCTCCCACCGACAGCCTTGACATCAGCTGTTTCGTCTTTAAGCTGAAAGGAGTTGAAGTGGTTGCAACAGAGAGTGGTGGTTCTGCTTCATCGGTATTTGTTTCCAGTTTGGGATCCAGATGAAGCAACGAAGCTGTGCAGATTTCCACGGCAGCAGGATCAGGAGCCGCATTTATCAACTGGCTCAAGCGTTTCACTTTAGACTGGAGATCGGCTAAACTCTTTCGTCTGGACATCCGTGAAGACGGAACATCGGCATTTTGATCTGCGTTACTGGGAGAGCTTTCCATCTTCTGTGATTCGGCCTGCGTTTCTGCTCCAGGTCGATGTTCATCAGACACAGATTCCTTGAAGCTTTTTGAATGAGGGTTTTGTTTGGAAGAAACATCTTGAGGTGGATCGTCTGTAGATGACGCCAACGGATCAGTTTGATCCACGCTTGCACTGATTTCCTCAGTGTCGGTTTTGGTTTTATTTATCGGCTTGCCCACATCTGAACCCAAGCTAGAGGATTCATTTTCAGGACCAGTGTTGGGTTCCTGAGTTGAGTCTTGACATATTATTGTGTTTGTGTTAGCCTCAACCTGGGCACAGCTCGTCTGAAACAGATCGGATTGTGCTGATGGAGATGGATTTGAATCCAGACCACAGTTTCCACTGTCCGTTTCCTTCATAGTGAGGGTATCGTTCATGCTCTCAGAGTTTTGATCTGACATAACAGGGTGTAATAGGGAATTATTGACAATATTTACACTCTGGCAGTGAGTCACATCCATAGTTGCATTATTTGTTGTGAATGTTGTGGTTTTCTCTCCAGATTTTGGCAACAATTCAATGTGATGTGACGCTAGTTTATAATTCTTCGAAATGCTATTTGTGTCACTTCCTGTCTCATCCACAAAGGTGTTGCTTATCCTCTCTGTGTCAGTGGGAGAAGAGTCCGTAATCTGGTCGAAATCCGTGACGATCCTTACACTGTGGCTTTGGGTAACATCCATAGTAGCATCATATGCTGCCAGCCAACCCAGTTTCTCTTCTTTAGCAGACGGTGGGTTGACAATTTGGTCTGACAACACATTTGAATTCACAAGAACCTTCCCCGTCAGAATTTTTGTCGATTCCATGGCTTCATCGTTTACCCCAAACCTTACAGTTCCCTCACCATCAGCAGGTAATGCGTCCAGGTTTTGGTGTGGCAGCAGGTCTAAATCGTGTACAATGTTCACAGTGTGATTTCTGGTAACCTCCATGGCTGCCTCATTTGCTCTGAACCACACCGTTTTCTCTCCATTTGAAGGAATAGTCAAAGTTGGGAAAGACCGCAGAGACAAATCCCCCCTAATATTTACTGTGTGGCTTTTGGTCACATCCATTTCTGCGTCGTTTAGCCCAAACCTTACAGTTCTCTCACCATCAGCGGGTAAAGTTGTGTCCACGTTTTGGTGTGGAAGCAGGTCTAAATCGTGTACGATGTTCACAGTGTGATTTTTCGTTATATCCATGGCTGCATCATTTGCATTGAACCTCACCGTCTTCTCTCCACCAGCAGGGAGCAAGTTCTCGTTTCGGTTTAAGGCCATTTTTACATCGGTGAAAATCTTGACAGTCTGACTTCTCGTCACATCCATTGCTGCTTCATTTGAAATGAAACGCTCAGTTTTCTCTCCATTTGAAGGAATGGCTGCGTTTGGGAAAGACTGCAGAGGCAAATCCCTCATAATATTCACTGTGTGGCTTTTGGTCACATCCATTTCTGCATCACCTGCACTGAACCTCTGTGTTCTCTCACCTTTAGCAGGTAAGAGATCCTCTTTTTCATGTACAACCACATTTAAATCATGAGCAATGTCCACCGTGTGACTTCTCGTTATATCCATTGTGGCGTCATTTGCATTGAACCTCACCGTTTTCTCTCCATTTGCAGGTAAGGCCGCGTTTGGGAAAGACAAATCCCTCATAATATTCACTGTGTGGCTTTTGGTCACATCCATTTCTGCATCTTTTGCACTGAATCTTACGGTTTTCTCTCCATCTGCAGCCAAAACCTGGTTTGGAAGTTGGAAATCACTGCTAATGTCCATTGTGTTGCATCGAGTCACATCCATGCAGACATCGGTCACGTCAAATCTCACGGTTTTCTCTCTGCCGTCATCTTTAGACTCAAACTCAACCTGAGGAAACAGAATTTTCCATTAAATTTTAATGGACAAGGTAATTACAGCATTAAAAAAAGTTGACACTCAAATATATTTTACTTAAAACTTTAATCTCACCTGGTTTCTTCGTATTATTGTCTTGAGAGAAGTCTTGGTTGAAGTTTCTGTACGTAAATGTAAAAAAAAAAAAACATTTAAAAAAAATCCAGTTTACATTAAACTGGATTATACCACTGTCAATACTTTTAATGTTGACAATTAGTGGTATAATTGTTATCTCAAATTCTTGTAGACGTTTTAGAACATTTTAGTTTTTACCTAATAATAACAATGAATATAAAACTGTCTGCCATTACGTCACCTGTATAATCTGATGATCCAAATCCTTCTTTATGCTGTTGATGTAAGTTCCTCTCCGTCTTCCCATGAACACTTTGACGGTGCGTAGCTTCAGAGGGTAAAACAGCCTGAAGGGACTCGTGTTTATGTAGCATTCCTTCGCTCACTTCAGCTTCCAAAATGCGTTCCGTCTGAGCTTCAGTCATGTCCATGTCGTCTTCCAGATAAACTGTAAATCCATCAGCCATCATTGTTGGATCAACGTTGCAATCGTTTGGTGTTGATAAACTGAGTAAGGATGAAAATTTGTCTGATGCTAAATCTCTGGCTATATTCGTGGTGAGGCACTGAGTCATATCCTTTGTGACGCTGTCAGCATAGAATCTGAGGGATTTCTCTTCGCATGAGGGCGCCAGGTTGACGTTTTGGAGCGGATTCGGTTTGATGTTAGCGGAGGTGTGTACGGTGTGACTCTGTGTCACGTCCAAACTGTCGTCATCAGCAGAAAACAGCAACGTTTTCTCCCTGTAGTCATCTGGAGCTGCAACGTTATCCTGTGGAGAGGCAAAGTCAGCAATACGGATATTTTATGTCAACAACTGTAGCTCATAAACATCAAAGTATTTAACAATTTGCAAACTAGCAGTACAACTACAGCTTTCTAATCACACAATATTTATTCAAAGATATCTGCACTGAAAAAACACAATAACTAGTTAAAATATCTTAGTAAACTTGAAATAATTCAAAATTAACTTAAAAGTAACTTTTTAGTACGATATAGCAGCTTGTTTTAAGTAAATAATTCCTTAATATTGATGGAAAAGTACTTGTTCTACTGGAAGACAAATTAACTTTTAACAAGACTTAGAAAACAATATTTATTAAATAAAATACATTTATTAAATATGCTAAGTATTTCAGTATATTGCTGGAAAGTTACTTTTTTATTTTATTTCAAGTGTATCAAGATATTTGCACTAGAAACTTGACCAAAACTACTTGGTAAGATCTTGTGTTTGTGGAGTGTGCATTCACGTACTCATGAATATTTGTTTATAAATATTCAGTTTATAAATGCTTGAGAACATAAAGCGGTGTCTCTAAAATCACTACTGACTTAAAACACAATAAATCTTAATTTTGCTAAAAAAAACAAAAATATTCAGGCAGCATAAAAGTCTGGTTACGGAGAAATACAGAATGTCAAAATACCTGTTTTTCTCTCAAAAAGTGAATTTCTGTCTTAAGTTACAGCTTTTATGCTGACAGATACAAAATTTAAATTCTGGGATTTAGACAAATAATATAAAAAGCAGCTTATTTACCATCAACTGATGCTTTTGTGGCTCCATGTTCAGCTTTGAGAAGGTTTCTAAACCTGGAGAAGTAAAATAAATTACATTAACTGTATCTGTTTTATCACTGAATGTACAATGGGAGACAACCGTCGTCTTCTCCTGCAAGTACAATTAAATAAACAGCAAAACTACTCATAATAGCAGAAGTCGGCAATAGAAGCTCTAAAGTGATAAACATTTTGAGTATTTTATGTTTAAAACTATTTTGAGGATCAAAAACCCATTAAAGTTTAATCTCTACCAGATGCGTCAGTTATGAGCGTCAAGATATTTTAATGTTTAAACTTTTTGGTTTCCAAAATGATACCATTTTATTTAAGTTTTAGGTTTTATTTCAGATTTGTTTAAAAAATCTGGAACACACTTCCAGAAAAGTGCAAAATAGCTGAAACTCTGAGTTAAATCAAGACTAAAAACCCATTCAGAGTTGCTTTTGAACCAAAATAAATGAAACATTGACCAACATGATTTCTGTGACGGCACTCGTCACATTAATGTTCATTAAAAACAGTTTAACTGTTTCAAAACAGTTAAAAAACAATATTCTTTATTTTTAAGGACATATAAAGTGCATAGATAATGGTATAAATAGGCCTGTCACAATAAAAATTTTTCTGGACAATTAGTCGTCCCAGAAGTTTCCCGATAAACAATAATATCGTTATTTTGAGACAATTTGCCAGTAATATAATAATGGCATAATAATGCAAGAACACATTCACAAAGATCAATAAACTTTAAATTCTAATGAACATTTAAACACTGGAACTGGAGGACATTTAAATATCCAAAATAAATCAACAAAACAACAGAAACAACTAATAAAATTAATTATGAAGTCTCCGAAAAAAAATTATCCTCCAAAAAACAGTTTAGTTGAGACCAAAAATCCAAACTGGAGACTTTTATCGTCCAGTTTTTGGTAGAAAGAGAAAAATAGTAAATCATAAAATTGAAAACTATTGAGTTCATTTTAATTTATCATGCGATAATTGATTTATTGATTATTGTGACAGGCTCAACTACAACCACAACAATTTGAGTTATAGTATATTTTTACATATATGCAATTTATCAGGTATTGTCCTACATTAATGCTCTTACCCCTCCAATTTTTGTCCATTATCCCTTTACTAAAACCAAACTAAAAATAAATTAGAGGTTTTTTTGTACCTTTATGATCAGATGACTGCGGTCCATCAATGTGCTGCTGTCCTAATGCAAAGCTTTCCTCTCTCTGACTTTGACAGAGCGGCTGCATTTCTTCTGAAGGGAGGAGGAACTGAAAAACATCGTCTGACCCCAGGGCTGTTTGAGCTTCAGTCATATTCGTGCCGAGATCCCCTCCAGGTTTAACAGGAGCTGCCGGGTCGGCGCCGCTCCTGTTTGGGCCGTTCTCTCGGTCGACGCCGTCCGTTGGGATTTTGTGCTGCAGCAGGGAGCGGCCGGCGCCGGCGATGCTTCCTGTCAGATTCTGACTGATGTCCATGAAATCATCTGCAGTGAACACAACCGTTTTCTCTCTGAAGTCGGTTTTTAAACTTGAGCAAACCTGGACAAAAACACAGAAATGACAAAAATGTTAACGTCTGGCTGCTTTCCAAAAACCCACGTTAAACTTCTTTAAAAAAAAAAAAAAAAAAAAAAACTCCAGAGAGCATCTCTGAAACTCACCTTATGGCTTTCAAGAGGAGTGAGTACAGAAAGGTTTATTAAAGATTTCTTGGCTGAAAAAGAAAATGAAAATAGTAAATTAACTGTTGAGAAATCCACTATTGAGCTGATTAACCAACTAAGTTTATTGAAATGTTTTTTAAATACCCATTTATATTTCAACATAGCAGCAATATCATTCCTAGTTGTGGAGTCCATTATTACATTCTATGTAATTTTCATTTTAAATTGTATTCTTAGGCGATTGTAGGTATGTATATTGGTTATTTGTTCCTCTTTTTAAAGTTGGATGTTGAGTCTAAAATAAAGCATCCATCCATTCATCAATAGGGGTTATAAATGAGCTTTGCTAACTTTTTACATTAAGAAATGTAGCTTAAAAAACAAAAAATAAATAAATAAACTATGAGTTTAAATAATGTTCACCCAGCTATATCCAGCTCTGAAAAAACTTAAGGGACCATTCAAAATGATCAGTTTCTCTGATTTTACTCTTTATAGGTTCATGTTTGAGTAAAATAAACTTTGCTCTTTTATTCTATGAACAACTGGCAAAATGTCTACTGACAAAAATGTTGTATTTATTTGCAGAAAATGAGAAATGATCAAAATAACAAAAAGATGCAGAGCTTTCAGAGCTCAAATAATGCAAAGAAAACAAGTTTGTATTCATTTAGGAACAACAATATTAATATTTTAACTCAGGAAGAGTTCAGAGGTACCGGTCCATCGTGGTGAAGAGAAGCTGAGTCAAAAAGCCAAGCTCTCGATTTACCGGTCGATCTACGTTCCCACCCTCATCTATGGTCATAAGCTTTGGGTCATGACCGAAAGAACGAGATCACGGATACAAGCGGCCGAAATGGGTTTCCTCCGCAGGGTGACTGGACTCCCTTAGAGAGAGAAGCTCAGTCATCAGGAGGGACTCGGAGTCGAGCCGCTGCTCCTCCACGTCCAGAGGAGCCAGTTGAGGCATCTGGTCAGGATGGAGCCTCCCTGGTGAGGAGTTCAGGTCCCACCGGGAGGAGGGGAGACCCAGGACACCTGGAGGGACTACAGGGTTTCCCCCAGTGTATTATAAGCCTGGCGGGCCGCCATGCCTTACTAGCCCCGCCGCCAGGCTAAGCGTTGCGCCGTTTCAGCTGTTTGGGATTCCCCTCTGTAATTTCCCCTCAGAAAGCAGGCGGAGAATCCGCGCTTTCTGATTGGCTGGCTGTCACATTCAGTGTTAAGCTCCCAATCGGGGGGGGGGGGGGGGGGGGACCCTGGACTATGTCTCTGCTGGCCTGGGACGCCTTGGGGTTCCTGGAGGAGCTGGATGAAGTGGCTGGGGAGGGAAGTCTGGGCCTCCATTCTGAAGCTGCTGCCCCCATGGATGGATGGAGTTCAGAGGTCAATATTTGGAGGAAAAACCAGGAGGTTTTAATGGGGCTCTTAGTTTTTTCCAGAGCTGTATATTCACACTAAAGACCCATGTTTGCTATTATTTTGGTTTTTGTCACAATTATGTACAAAAACACTCATTGTCAAGCTCCAAGAAAGACACAGGTGTGAGATTTCTCACCTTTTTGGTCGTTCAACTCCAAGCTTTCACAGCTCTGTTGCTGGTTCGATCCTCTGGCCTGTGACTGTCTTTCTGACTTTTTGTACATCTCTTGAGTTGGAAAGAGACACTGAAAAGGATCGCCGTCGTTGTCGTCCAGAATGCAGCCGGTCTGGGCTTCAGTCACGTCCATGGTCACATCATCGTCTGGACGGAAACCATTTCCGTTAAAGGATTCTCCAGTATTCCTGCTGCTGCTCAGAGATTTTGGCATCTGATTTTCTTTGTCAACGTCTGCAGCCAGGGATGATTTTATGTCGTCGGAGGTTAAAAGTGTCATCCCGGTGCTGGATGGACTCAGGTTGGAGAGGCTTGAGAGAAAGTCTTTAAAGCCAGGATCCAAAAGAGGAGCCGCTGTGGAAACGGCTCTCGTTTCCACACTTGAATCCGCTTTTTTATCCAGCAGTAATGCTGACGCCTGATTTGTTGCTTGTACAAAATGACTGGGAGGCACTTCTGTGAAAACATCGGCTACGTTCCCCCCTCCTGAGAGCAGCAGATCGTAGTTCTGATGGTCTGGATCTCCAAGCAGATCTGCATCACCCTTGATGTTTATGGTGCAACTGTGAGTCATGTCCATGTCGGCGTCCTCTGTGGAAAACACGATTGTATTCTCCGCGATGCCACTGCCAAAGTGGACCTAGTCAAAGCAAATGAACTCAATGAATAATTACTAAACACAAAATAAATGAGAAAATAATTCATTTCTAGGGCTGTAGTGATACAATAATCTCACGATGCACGATATTCTGCCCACGATACGATATATATTGCGATATTCAGCAAACGATACAATTCAATACACTTTTGCGATTTTCTGAAAGATTTTAGAGGGACAGAGTGATTTTGGTGACATTTTGTGACTATTATAAAGTTGGATTGAATTAATTTAACTGAAAACTGATTAAAAGCACCAACTACACAATACCTGGTTCTGGTTGGACACAGACTTAAAGTGGACAGCTGGACAAAATGAATCAAAGAAGTGGTGAGAAAACATGTTTCTTTTAATTGAAACAGTCCAAACTGTAGCTGACATGCATTAGTAAAGTAAATAAAGTGAACCAAGTTCCTGCTCTGAATAGTTTGATACCTTTTTAACCTGAAAATCTGAAGGAATCACTCTAAGCCTGATGACCTGGTGAAGCAAGCAGTGAGTGAACAAGGTGACAGTTGGATGTTACCATACTTGCGGATAAATAGATTTTTTTTTTAAAGAAAATATTGATATATATCATGATATCGATATTATTATACAGCCCTAATGGTGAGTAGACATGAAATATCTCGACAAGTACCAAAACTACAAACTGAACTAAATAACCAGCATCCGATTTCACACTCACCATTATTCTTTGTTGAGAAGCATGTAGAGGAGCATTCAGCAGGGTGTCTATGCCTACATTCACAGAGCTGAGTTACTACAAATACTAAAATCAGACATAAAACACTAACAAATAAAACAATGTTCCTACCCATGATCTGTGGGCTTGTGTCCTCAGCTTTCACCACCTGAACCCTTCATTAAGACAACAAGACGTACTCTCAAACCCACACAAATAAATTAACTGACATTTATTAAACTGCTCTCTTTACCTGTTTTGTGTTGTTGCAGTGGCTGTGAAATAAAACAGAAGAACAATTACAAACAAATAGGAATAAAAGGGAATAATGAATAATTTCCCTCCCTACCTGGTGCCATTAGCTCTTGAAGAGGGTTACGTGCAGGTGAAGCATTCTTAGCATCCCTATTAAAAACAAACGAGCTGATTGGGTAAAAATGATTTCAACTGGAAACGTAGGAGGAGTTTTTATCTTGCACTCACTTGGCAAACAGCAGAACGTCATTGGCTGGAGCAAAACTCACTCTCCTCGAATTTCTCTTTTCAACCGGTTTGGCAGTTTCCACCTAAAGAAGATTAAAAAAAAAATAATAACTGAACAAAACGCGTCTTTTTTAACAGTTTGTATCATCATTATTTTACAACATTTAACAGGCTGCAACAGAATAAACAAAACATTTCAATTACCTCCTTTTCTTGTTGCTCTGAGTCCCGCAGTAATAATGATTTCCGTGGTGCCTTTAAAATCTGAAAATTTTAATTTAGAAAATTAATTTTATATGTGAAACGTATGAATCTGATGTCTTTTAATACAAACACAAAAGTTCACTCATAACTTATTACATATATTTCTACAGTGGTCAAGATGTGAACAAGGATCCAGGAGAAATGGATGACAGAGATCGATGGATAAAAGGTCAGATGGATGAAACATGAAGTTTCACACTTTCCCTTTTGTCATAACTAAAAAAACCTGAGAAGGATTATGTGTACTTTCTGCAAAAAACTATTTGTAACACTTACAGAAGAAATGCGTCGCTTGGAACATCCAGAGCCTTCACTGTACCAAAAAACACAAATTATTATTTGGTCAGTTTGTTTTTTTCCATTCAAGTCTTTACTTGTACAGAAAAATGTGATAAATAAACAATAAATTCAGCATATGCTTAATAATCTGCAGCTATATCATGGCTAAAATGTTCAATTAATCTCTTATTGTAGACAAATAAATAAAATAAAATCTTATTTGCAAAATCAATCAACAAACTGAGTTTACATAATATGTATTTTTAAAGACTGTAAATGTTGAACATTGTTTAAAGTTCAGGGAACAACCATAAATAAAATTAAACTATAATATTTTTTACTTACACGTTCTTTCCTGGATCCACAGGTTCCATCTTCACCTGAACAAAAATATTAGATCAATAACTACAACGTTAATGTACAGCTTTAAATGGTTTGGATGGGCATGTTTATGAAGAAAAGTAGGGCTGTAGTGATACAATAATCTCACGATACGGTACGATACACGATATTCTGCTCACGATACGATATATATTGCGATATTCAGCAACCGATACAATTCAATACACTTTTGCGATTTTCTGAAAGATTTTAGAGGGACAGAGTGATTTTGGTGACATTTTGTGACTGTTATAAAGTTGGATTGAATTAATTTAACTGAAAACTGACTAAAAGCTCCAACTACACAATACCTGGTTCTGGTTGGACACAGACTTAAAGTGGACAGCTGGACAAAATGAACCAAAGAAGTGGAGAGAAAACATGTTTCTTTTAGTTGAAACAGTCCAAACTGTAGCTGACATGCATTAGTAAAGTAAATAAAGTGAACCAAGTTCCTGCTCTGAATAGTTTGATACCTTTTTAACCTGAACATCTGAAGGAATCACTCTAAGCCTGATGACCTGGTGAAGCAAGCAGTGAGTGAACAAGGTGACAGTTGGACGTTATGATACTTGCAGATGAATATTGATTTTTTTCTAGGAAAGAAAATATTGATATATATTGCGATATCGATATTATACAGCCCTAAAGAAAAGGCCAGGAAAAAATTAACTGATAACTCATTTATTTTAAAAGGGAATTTTACTGTACATTAATAAAGTTATTTCACAGCTTTTAAGGAAATGCTACAAATGATCACACCTGGACTAGGTTATTCTTCACAAGAAAACTATTTGATTATGACTAGCAAAGTCTTACTCTCCTTGCAAAAATACAACGAAGTCTGTTTTTAAGTGTTTGTATAATTTAGATCCAGTTAAAACTGTTTCGTTCAAATGACATAGTTATGTTCCCAAACACCGCTTATACTTTGTGGAGTCTTTATTCACATAGAAGCGCAAAGTAAAGGCTAGGCCACGTTAGCATCCTACTAACCAAAGATCAACTTCAGCTCAAACTGATCTGTTAAAATAACGCATATTCATTAAAAACATTGAATTGAGGAGTCGGATGCTAACATTAGCGTCATTGTTGAATCACACATAATTAACATAAACTAGACCTTCTGGAAAACATGTAGAGAATCTTTGGCTTTATTTTTTATACATAAAGGAATGCATAATGTTTCAATATTGCTAGCATTATTAACACAAACAGTTGTCGTCACTAGCTTTAAAGTCAATAAGCTATTGATAAACTGCCCGTCAAACCAGTAGTAAGCCACGTACCTTATTCACCGTAAATCAACTTCGTCGTCCTACACCAAATACATCTGTGTTAATACTTACTAACTATCGTAAAAACGTTTTATGGGACATTTGTTTTGAGATAGTGCGCGATTCTCCAACCTAAAGCTAACGTCTAAAGGTTTGAATTTAGCCGCCTCCACGCATGCGCAATAGCTCTTACAGTGCTCGTCTCGCGGCTTCTTTTTTTCATTGTAGTTATTAAATTATAAATACTTAATTTATATAACATAGTAAAAAAAAGTTTACATACTATGTGATATAATATGTGACCGTAATAATATTTTCTAAAAAAAACAAACAAACAAAAAAAAACTCTTGAAGCCGTTTATTTAAACCGGAAACTGTTGCCAAATCGGAAATGGTCATAGAGGGCGGGACATATTTGAAATTTGTGACTGTTGTTGAAAGTCTCTTGCTAACGCTCCTAACAGGTAATTGTTTATTCTCTTTTTTTATGTCGATGAACGTTTTTTTATGTTTTAACAGTGTTTAAAGGGCTATTTGCTACCTCTCTGCCAAAACGCAGCAGAAAATGTTACATTTATGTTCTTCAGTTGACTCAGTTTGAGCAACATGCCGTTAATTGTGTACTTTCGGATAAAATTAGTTGTATGTATTAGTTAAATTTTAAAAATGTAAAAGGCTAAATACTTAACTGATGAAATGGGCGTTTTGGGGGATTAAAGTATGTTATTTTGGTGCCGCACACATATTTTGAGTCCTTTTCTTTCTGCACTATTAATATTAACGGCTATCTTTGCTTTGAAATATCTTAACTGTTTTGGTAGTGTATTTTTTTTTTAAAAAAAAAGTGTCTAATGCGATATTCCTTTAAGAATTAGGATTTGTTTTTTCTTGTCTTAAATATGGTAGTAAAATGTATATTTTCCCATCATCCTAATTTTTTAAAGCTTATTTTTATGTTGTCTCTTAATGCAGGTGCTTCTTATGAATATAATTGGCATTGACGTCACTCTGTGAGGAAAACGCAATGTCTTCAAAAATTCCAAGAGGTGAACTTCTTTATTCTTCATGGATATTTTGATGTTTAAATTAGCTATCTTTGAAATGATGCTAATGGATATCCATATTTTCAGGTACATGTTTGCCAACAGAGGCAAGAACCGTTCAGAAAATAGACACAAATCTTAAAAATTCAAGGGAAAATATCCCAAGGTAACATTAAAATTACATTAAAAAATCTCTATTCAGTTAGTTTCATTTCATATTTATAATCTTTTGTTTCAGGAAAAACATTGCTCCTAAAGTTCACAAAGGGTAAGTCGTGCATCACATTACATGATATTAATGTAGAGATTTTTATCGTGTTCATCATATTTTGTATTTCTGCAGAGTTTCAACCAGATATGGCCAACAGGTGGAGCCAACAGGTGGAGCTCATTTGCAGAACCTGGTGGCTGCAAACGAGGAGCTACAGAAAAACCTGTCGGAGAAGCAGGTAAAGAAATAAAGAAAACAAACATTTATTGTATTTTAGTCCGTGTTCTTTTTAACATACATTTTATATCACAGCAAAGAGTTGAAGAGTTGGAGCTGCAACTCGACAAGCTTCAGCAGGAGAATGTAGAGTTTCAGAAAAACCTGCACGACTGTCACACGCTCCTAGTTTCTGCCAAGATAGACCCAGGTGACAAGGAACTTTCAATTTAAATCCTTAATTTTACCCTTTGTAACGTTGCCTGTCGTAATAAACATGAGTTTGATGTTAGTTTTAGGGGAGCGAGCTGGAGATGCAGCGAGACAGACAGAAGACGAAAGGAAAGAAGTTATGGTATGTTTTTATTAATTTCCCTTTCACTTTATTATGTGTGTATAGACTCTCAAACAAGATAACGGCTTAAATTTCAGAGTGTTTCCATCAATCTGCTGAGGGAATTAAAGGCTTTTGAGGACTTGGCGTCACAACAGCGTACTCAGCTACAGGCAAGTCATCGTCTTCTCTCACCTCTGTGATCCTGTTGCAACGTTTCCATTTAGCTCGGCTGAAGTTTTACTGTCATTTTTAGGAAATCCAAGCAACAATGGAGGACATCAGTAAAGCGCGAGAACTTATGAAGCAAGAAAGGGAGAATTTCTCTGAGGAGGCTGCTGAAATGGAGAGAGCTCTGAAAGAGGCAGAAGAACTCTTGGCATAGCTAAAAATATGTATCTGTATATATTAATGTGGGATTTTATGTTGAAATAAAGATGTTTTTCTACAGCAACTCACTTTGCTATAAGGTCAGGTCATTCAAAAAATTCTGTTTCTAAGCATCAAAAACGTAAAAGAAAAATCATGTTTGTACAATGTCGTTTTTTTAAATGTACAAAATGTCACATTTATGTAAACATGAGGGAACAGTTCCCACGAAATCACAATAGTATTATTGTAAAATGCTAATAAAATTGATTTGGAGAAAGCCGCCAGTCTAGCATACAGAGATCTTTCCTAAAGTAATGGAACATAAAGGTCAGTGTCTTTAATGACATAAAAACAGCATAATTGTTTTCTTTCTAAGCTAGAAAGTCAAACAATTTCAGTGTTTCTGTTAAAACTACATATTGTGAGTGAACATTAAAATTCTTTTAACTTGAAACAGAAACGCATCTCCAGCCTTCCAGTTTATTACATTTTCTGACATAATTGCATTTTTTAAAAAAAAATTTCCCTTGGATTTCTTTTTATAAAAGTTTTTTTTTCTTTTGATTAGTTCTGCACATGTATCACATTTTGTATTTCCTTTTAATGAGCAGTTTGTTGCATTTCTCTTCCATTCTCTGCTCAGTTTGTCATACCGAGTTTAAACGTTAGAGGGCAGTATAAGGCTGTAAATCACCTTTTCTGCAAGACGTAAAACTTATACTGGTTTTCCTTTGCTTTGTAACATTAATTAACCCAAACGGCAAGCCTTGGATCATATTTCTATTTAGATCATATCCAGTCAAGCAGAAGTTACTTAGATTCATGTTTTAAGTGCACAATGTTCAGTTTGAAGTTAATTATTTCACTCTGTTGTATTTAGATAAACTAGTTTACACATTTTTTTATCTTATCAATCAAATAGCAGCAGACTGACCAGCCTAAGTGACACAGAAAGAGATTCATCACAGTCGGGACCAGTCTAACAGGGACGGAGCCAAAAAGGATGGCAGGCGGTGGGCAGTGGAGGCCCCTCCCTGAGCTGCAGCGTCGGGGGTCAAAGGGCACTTTCCAAACCATCACACTGGTGAGCCGTTGTGGGAGACACGTTCGTCCCTCCCTCTCCGGAGAACAATGGCTGCTGTCAAGCCAAATGGAAGAGCAGCAGCTTCATAAGGTCACCTCAATTTAATTTTAATCAACCAGTTGAAAAGATTTGTCATTTATTGAAGAGTGTGGTTGAAATGTCGGTTTGATTTAAATACAGAATGATTACAGAGACGGTTTTTTAACCTCTTACCTGTATTTTGCTTTATTGTTAAATGACTCCATCATACCTACAATTTGATATTATGAAATTTATCGCTTGTTTCACTCAAGACTCAAAGTTTCTGAAAAGATCAATCTCTCCTGGTATTAAACAAAAAAATCCCACTTTAATTGGGATTTTAGCGGAGAAAAAGGCCCAGAGCATCACAGGTCCTCCACCACAATTACCAGCTGACATGAGGAGAAAATAGCAGATGATATGGATTTTCTTTTTTTTTGTATATATGTTTAATGTAGTAACAATAAAAGTGGCAAAAAATACTGCATCAAATACTTACCCCAAAGAAACCTCCAGTTTTTGCTACCCTAAATGTTGATTCTTTTTTATTTGTTCTGCTTTTTAAAATTATTTTTATTTTATTTCACTTTCACAAATGTTTCTTTAATCAAATAGTGTAATTGTCCCTCCAAACACTAACAGGACAGGATCATTTCAATCATCACAAAGGTCAAAGTTTTCTGATATTCATTGATGATCTTGTGAAACCTGCAGCAGAAAAATCGTTAAATAGAAAAATATAACAATTACTGACCTGCACTCAATTGGAGTTTACCACACTAAATCACAATTTTTATTATTATAATTTGTTCCCTGATATTGAGAAACTTCAATAACTATCCTTTCCTAAAGGGACTTCCACAAATAATGTGCATCTTGCATTTGCATTGCAAGAGTCATACAAGATCAGTTTACCAATTAGCATTAGAGTTCTGTTGGAAATATTTTTTAAGTGCTATAAAATCACTATAAATCAAATCAACAGTATTTCTGATTGTATTTATTTCTATTCTTTGCTTCCGATCAAATTCGGCTTTATGATCTGTGTTTTACTCTGCAGTAAAACACGAGCCGTGCATTAAAGCTCTGCAGGGATTTCTGAGCAATTGGAAGAAGAAAAACACAGCAGCAGCAGCAAACAGACCGAAAGATTAGATCACTGAGGATCTGCAGCAATTATTTTGAGCCAAGTTGTTATAAAGATCCATACGGGTGATTTAATGGATTCTGTTTCGTCAGAGTCACTCAAACAAGGTTAAACCCTTTTCAGTTCAAAGACTCATTCGCTCTGATTTTCATTTTAAATGTTTTTCATCATAGACATATTGGAAAAACTGTGTTTCTATTGAGAATTAGCACCGTCTCTATTAGCTGGTTGTGGTGCAGTGTGTCTTCATTTTTCTGCAATTTCAAGTTTTCATATGGAATAAGTAAGAAACGTCCCAATAATTTAAAGAGCAGCTTAATTATCTCCAACATTCTGTTGCATCTTACTTACTTAGCTTAGCTAAGAAAAAGGCAATAAGATTGATGTGAAGTTTTTAACTCAAACTTATCTTTATTTTTGTGCCACATCATTAATCTACTCAAAGTGTTGGTTCAGGTAGAAATGATTAATAAATTATTATTAATAACACTAACACTCACAAAGTTAAAACACTTAAAATATTGTAGCCCTCTAAAGTTGTAGCAATTTTAATCAAATTTCGATTACATTTGGATGCTAAATATAATATTTAGCAGTCAAGTAGTTTCTACAAACAAAAACTAATTCAATTTGACTGATAAAATAATATTTAAAAGCATAACTATTATTTTTAAGGTCTATTTCTGTGTCTCTCTTGGTTCTGGAGGGCCACAGAAATAGCCATAGCGAGCCGGTTTTGTTCCGCGCGCCTCGAGTTTGACACATAAATGCTTCAAATCTCTTTTGGAATGAGATATTTTTGCTTCCTTTCAACATTTTTATGTTTTAATTTTAAATTGAGGTCTAAAACAACCTCTTGTAACATAATATTATTAAGAAATATTTTTGTGTCAAGTGTTGAATAGCAAAGGTTTGATCCAAACCACAGCAGATCTTTAAAAATGTCTTTTATGTTCATATGTAAAGTAAGTTTATTCTTGTGCTACGTAATATGTTCTTGTGCGTCTTGTAAGGTGTAATAAATCACTATTTTTGTAAATTAGCCATGCATCTTGCCACTTTAGAGCTTTAATCCTGTAAAGTGGGACGTTTAGCCTTCGGCAAACGGGTTTTAAATCTGTTTACATCCTTGTCCAGGTGCAGTATTTCACCTGAGTAACCACATCAGTGTCTTCTGCTGACAACAAAAAGAAATGAGGATCTCAAACTGGGATGATCAAAAACAACACATTGTTTTATTTGTTTGATGGTTTAAATGGAGATAAAAAAAAGCAGAAAAATGAAGGTGATTCACTCCAGAAAAACAGTTTAAATTGTAAATGTTTTTACATGAAACATTAATTTAGACTAAAACTGGAACCACTCCTGTTGCAGTAACGAGTGCCTCGCATATCTCTGATCAGTGATTCTCCTCAGGTCTCCTGCTCCGACCTTGGTGAGCTAATTTATCTCATCAATGTCTTCTGATAATTATCCGAGTGCTGCTGCAGTCCAACTGTGACGCTTCAGTCCAGTGCAAACAAAGCTGGGCTGCAAGGGAACGACTTCAATAAAACAATCACAGTATCAAATGGCAAAAATAATAGGAAAAAATTTAAATAAGTTATATAAATATGAGTCTAAGTTTTGTTTTACATATGATGAAGCATAATTTGTGCATCACCATATTGTAAAAGGAGAAAGAAAATGGCGAATAAAAGTCTGATAAGCAACTGGTATAAGGGTTAATCAGTTCATCCTCATCCAACATCTAGGTCAATTTGTAATCAGTGGCATGGTTCTAAATTTAAACCTGCTCCATTTCCATTTTAGACTTGACTTCCATCAAAATATATCCAAATGAGAGTAAGTGTGACGCTACCAAGGGGGTTAGATTCACAGATTATGGTTTAACTTCACTTTATTTTCACCAAATCGTGACATGATTTTCCACATTAACTTTTTTTTGTTCAGCTGTTATCTTTGCGTTATTAGATCAAAGGTGTGAAGTCTAAATATAAACACATTTGAGTCAAGACATGCTACTTCATACCAGAAATAAATATTTCTGATTAATTCAAACAATTTGAGAGAACATTTTTAAGAACAATCTTATAAAGTGTAAATTATTTGATGCCTTATGTTGACAAATAGAAATGATCTCTGACCATTTATTTTTATTTTGAACGCTGCTTTTATATTCAACTCTGGTTACAGTTATGGACAGTATGGACTCCTGACAGCGTGACGTCACGTCCCATCTCCACGCTGGAGGGACGGCTGACGATGACTACCGTTGGTTTTAGCTGGTAAATTGTCAATATATAGCACTAAATCTTACAAACGTATGCCTGCTGTATAAAAGAAAAAAGGTGACACTGTTTTGACAACAAGTTAACAAGGTCAGGAAAAACTTTTAAGTAAGAAAAAAAAATAGCAGGGGAAAGGGAAGGCCGACTTAAACAGATCCTCAGTAGAGACCTGGATGAAGTGGCCCCCCCACCTTCTTCAAATCAGACAAAATTGGTGTCAAACGTTTGTGCTGCGTTTGTGTAGTAAAAATTTTCGTTTGTGCCGCTATCATTTTAAAGATATAAAGAAAGTTTGATTTCATAAAAGTTTGGGGGGGCTGGTTGACCTTTTGACCTTTACACTTTCATTAATATCTTCAAAGCCAAAGCAGCACAAACAAAAAATTTTGCTGCACAAACGTAGCCGAGTTGATTGACACCCATTTTGTCTGGTTTGAAGAAGGTGGGGGGGATGGTTGACCTTGGATGACCTCTAGAAACATTTATATCTTTAAAGTGATAGCGGCACAAACGAAAATTTTTACTGCACAAACGTAGCACAAACGTTTGACACCAATTTTGTCTGATTTGAAGAAAGTGGGGGGACCAACGTCACTCAGGTTCAGTAGAGCAGGGGTTTAAATTAGCTAATCAACTGCATTGCTAGCTTAGCTAATAGCAGCGGTAGCTCCACTAGCGGAACAAGTCAGCGTTGGGGTGAGGTGGGGGGTGACGGGGGGAGACTGAAACTGTTGACTTTAACATTAAATAAACCTTTCTCAACAGGCGAGGGCGCACTTTCTCAGTCTATAATCAGACATTTAAGCGAAATCATTCCTCCTCCAGACCCGGGGACCCCATCCGGCCGGGTTCGGGGGGGCAGTCGCCCCCCCAGTTCCCCCCTATAGCTCCGCCCCTGGGTAGCTCTACCAAAGTGGCGTTGTTTCAGTTGCTATGACAACGAGCCTGCGTGTAGCGTAGCCGAAACGGATAAACAGAGAGAGAGAGAGAGAAAAAAAAGTGGTTTTGAGTTATTCTTTAACACTAATTTAGCTCCTGGTTTCTTTTCGTGTTACCGCAGCGGCGCGTCTATGGAGGCCATGTTGAAAAATCGTCCTTTTACCCTCCAGCGTTGTGCGCCTGCGCCAAATTTCCGGACGTAACCACGCAGGGGGTCCACATAATTAGAATATTTGTGGCTAAACAGAAGCGATGTCTCCTCACAGTTGTTACCATCGTGTCCATCGCCCCTACCTCTAATACGCGGAACTGTCCTGCAGGTCC
The DNA here is from genome assembly GCA_033032245.1 of Poecilia picta. Classification (NCBI taxonomy): domain Eukaryota; kingdom Metazoa; phylum Chordata; class Actinopteri; order Cyprinodontiformes; family Poeciliidae; genus Poecilia; species Poecilia picta. The sequence continues at coordinate 20,520,551 of CM065373.1, forward strand.
TCTGTAAATGAGTAGATGCTGTTCGGGGGGCTTTGGACTGGACTTCCTGGCGGATAATTGGCTCTGCTGGCATGCGCGCCCACGGGGGTGGAAGTGGGGCCCACGTCCGCCCTCATCCCTGTTTCTCCCAACACACATTTAAGGGCTGTGTGTTGTCACATTCTCTGCTCATCCTAAGGGTAAAACACAACGGCTCTGACTTGTTAAAATAGGATTTTGCTCAGCGGGAGACCCGGAGAGTCAAACTTCAAAGATAGGGACAACGACACAGACCTTCCACTCGCAAAAAGATTTCATTTAATCTCTGTGGGGTGACATAACAGTACATCCACACATAAAACAAGAATAAATAAAGTTCTTATACAAAAATAAGGATAGTTACTATGAACCTACAAATATGTTTATTTGTTTTGTTTTCTTTATTTAATTATTTAACAATTTAAAATGAGCATCTTACATCTTGACATAAGTTTTGAACAAAAAGGTTAAATCGGTATACCATAAAAAACTAAACATCAATCAATCATCTATATAGATCAATCTAAACACAAAACGGGCAATGTGTAAATATAAAGACAATAACAAAGAAAAATATTTTTTATCTGTTTTAGGTTGTTTTCTTTTGTTTTATGACTGTTTCCTAATTCATATGTAAGAAGTGTTATGTTTTGGTTTTTTAAACATTCTAATGAGTGATAAAGGAATAATTTAGTTTAGTTTGAGTAGGAGAGACATTAATGTAAGCCATTTGCTTCTGCCTGCACCTTTTCGGTCAAATTGTTTAAACTGTTGCAGCTTTTTGAAAATAATTAGCTTACAACTACTTTTCTGTTAGAAAAAGAGCAGCAAGAAATGAACACTTATTTAATCTTGTCCCTTATCTCAATTTAATTATCAGTATTGATCAGAAATATGTAATGTTGTTGTATTCATATACCAGTTAATGTTCTGTACTAAAGAACCAATAAAACAAACAAAAGGACTACAAACTTTCTTATAGCAGGACAATCAAATGTACTGACCCATAATAGTAGTAATAGTAATAATAATTGTAATAATAATAGTTAAAAAACAATCGAACATATCGCATGCGAATAATTAACTTATTACCAATGTATATATAACCATATAATGTACTTACATGATCTCAGTTATATAGTAAACAGATATTAAAAACTAACTATGATAATAATGGCATTAAATAATAATAACCTACTAATAATAATAACCTTCTGTGTTACTATAAATAACGGTTATAGTAACGCAGAAGGATTTAAAAAATAAGGCATATAATTAATGGATGGTTCTTTCATTGGGGTTTGGTGATAAAATCTTATTGTGCTTTTTGTAAGTTTTATCAGCAGGATTATTTTATTGTTCAATGATTAGACCAACAATCGCCACAGAAACTTGAACCATCACCCAGACTTTGTAGCATACCAAGTGCTGACCTCCATTTTGGTCCAGATGTGTAAGGTAGATTACTTCACTGTAACTTCCTGCTGAGTATGAGTTATTTCAAACATCTGTAGTCACCTTAGCATTCACTTTCCGTCAGCCTGAAACCCCCTCAGGCCTGTTTGTTTCTGCAGAAGACTAACATGTACCAGGAAACCCACTAAACGCTGAGCATTGTGGCTGAGGTGCCTATTCTCTTGTACAATAACGATGACAAAACAGGAATACTGACCTTGAACACATCCTGGGGCATGCAAGCCACAGGAGAGGAAAACAATGACAGCTTTTTCTAAAAATACAAGGGTACAAAATGGAAGGTTTTCAACTTTCACGGAAAGCCAGTGATATGAAAAATCTGCTGGTTCGTTTAAATCAACATTTAGTTTTTAAATGTAATATATTTGAAGACAAGAAAGACCTGCAGTGGATCAGTTAATAACTCCGTCCTGTCACCGTCACTCCTTTAAGGCTCCTATCACACTGCAGCCTGAAGTGACCCAATTATGATTTATTTTTTCTGTCTTATTTTGACCTGTATCTGATCTTTTTATAACAGTCTGAACAACAGAGATCTTTTTTTTTTTTCGGAATGCGACCCAAGACACTTGAATATGCGATACGTATCTGATCTTTTCAAATGTGACCTGAATCTGAATGGTCAGGTCACTTCATCTGACCTGAACATCATGGACCTTACCACAGCCGGGGCTTTTCATTGGCTAATGCCCATTTTACGTCACAGCATAGCTATCAGTGGGTTACCGTCTCACAAACTCAAGCTAATATACATTGTGGACTACCAGACTGGCAGAATGTTTTTGCGTCAGGACTCAAAAACAATGGTTCTCCGTCAGTGGAGAATCTGTACAGGTGATGTCAGGTATCCTGATCGTGTTTGTGGAACTAAAATTCACAGATTTCCAAAATCTGAAACGGAAATCCTTGCTTGGATTAAACTTTTTCACGACCGCATCTGCAGCTCAACATCATAGGATCAGTAAGAACAAAGGAGTGTCTGCTGGTGTAAGTATTATTGCTTTGCTTTCTTTGTGTTTAGTGAATGAAAAAAATAGTCAATAATAAACACATCCATTATGAAAACCTTTGAAGCACTTTGAACACTTTGAAGCCTGTTTGTTACAGCCTTACGTTAGCTGAACAGATCAATATGCAATGTGTACCGTATCTGACATACATTAAAGATTTTATTTTACCTGAAAAGGCTTTTTACTAAACTGCAATAGTGTTAGCCATGCTAATCGTGTGAGGGTGTGAGGATCTGCTGTTTTCCTCGTCGACTGGTAGCTTTTTGCTGTGACACCACAATGTTGGAGGCATCGCGTGGCTAAAACACCTTGATGTTGTCCAAAAAAGATGACATGAACTTGTTGGTTCCCTTGTTTATTGTCATGGCTGATATTTTTTGAAAATCCAGTAGAAATGCTAAACTAATCAACTCAGAAATACTCTGTAGAGAGTCAGTCGAAAAAAAAAATACCATGTTTAAACATAGGAGCTAAGCCGATAATGTGAGACATGTAGTCAGTGGGACTTTCGAGGGGCGTTTCTGGGCAGAGCTTGGTAAAGTCCATTGATACTCGACAAACGTCACTATTCTCTGTCCTGATACGCGTGAGGTGTAAGAAAAACAACCACCATGGCGAACGGTAATGAGGATTAAATTGTTACTGTGCTGGCTGCGGTCGGACAACAACTTTAAAATCATAAAATATGCTCCACCGTTAGCATCTATGTTTACTTCCGCAAAGACTGAGTATTTCTTCTTCTTTCTGGTTTTTGGGATGGTTGGCAAAACACTGAGGACACTAAGTGTGACGCTATTGCGCCCTCCACTCCGCATTCGGGGCACTTTCAGGTTGTTTGCTGTTCACACTGGATAACAGACACAGACACTGGGTGGAAAAAATAAAGAGCCCACTTCATTGAAATCCATTGAAAACCTCCTGGTTATTCCACCAAACACTGATTCCTGAACTTCCTGAGTTAAAACATTAGTGTTGTTGTTTATTAATGAATATGAACTTGGTGCCTCAGCATTATTTTAGGTCTGAAAGCTCTGCATTTTCTTCCTTATTTTGACCATTTCTCATTTTCTGCAAATAAATCCTAAATATTTGCTTGTAATTTTAGAGACATATCAGTAGTTCATATAAAAGAAAAATGTTCATTCTACTCAAACATACACTTATGAAAAATAAAATTAGAGAAACTGAGCATTTTAACTGGTCTCTTAATTTTTTGAAAGTGTGAGCAACCACACAAAAAAAAAAAAATCTGACTTCGCAAAAAATTGGATTTGGGTCACTTTAGGCTGCAGTGTGAACACAGCCTATGTCGGCTTCTCAATCACCTCCCAACACACCTCAAAGACACAAAGTGCACATCTCTGCGAGATCTTATCAAGCACCCTGTTGATGTGGGGTGCTATTTTGAAGTACAGGAGCTGGTGGTGGGATTTAGGACTTAGGAGCGTCTCCTGGACAAGACCCAAGGCGGCTCAGCGTCCAGACTGCTGGGTGGGCGGAAAGCGGCCACCTTGACCCACACCCTGGGCCCGCTAACAGAGACGCAGCTGCCACCTTGGTTAAGTGCATTCCCCAAAGCCCAGGCTTAAATCCCTGCTTGACCCTGACTGATAAACTTTACTATGGATAGACAACGACAGGCGTTTTCACCTCTAAAACGGCACTAATGTGTTCTGGGATCAGAAGACTCAGGCTGGATCTCTGTCAAATTTGGTGATGTAGGGAAATACAGCATGCTTGATCATCCTTACACTTCAAGAATTAAGCTGGAATTTTCTGTAAACTGAGGAAATTTCAAAATATTTTGTGGTAAATTTCTTCTATTTAGTTGTAAAACCTCATTTAAAGCTGCAGTATGTAACTTTTATTAAAAATATATATACATATGTATATTTTAATATTTTTGTTGAAACTGTCACTATGTCTTGAGATAATCTGTGAAAAAATCAAACTCCTCTGTCTTCTCTCAGTGCCTAACTAGAAACAGTGAATCAGAACCAGAAGAGTTTTATCGCTGTCAATCATGCTCATTTGTGTGCTGCTTTTCCTCATCAGCAGATACTGTTGTGAATGCTAAAGCTAGTTAGCATGACTACTGATGACGAGAGATAATCCATTTTCTTTAATGTTAAGTTGTTTCTCCACCATTAGCACATTTAACAGCATGTTCATGAGATTGATTGACAGCGCTAAGACCCGCCTCCTGTCTGTGATTGGTTGGTTTCTTCAAACTGTATGAAGCCAAACTGCTGTTGGGAGCCACACAAACTCAGTCCAAGGGCCACAAATGGCCCCCGGGCCGCACTTTGGACACCCATGGGGTAGAGTATCCGGAAATTGTCCCCAAGAAAGAGGAGCGATACTTCATAATAAAGTTACTACGACGCAGTAAAAGTAAATTTTTTGCAAAACATTACTCAAGTAAATGTAACTTCTTACTACTCTGGTGTTTCACACATGTATTTTTTAAAATCAGTACAAATACTTTAATTATAGATCATTTTTTTAGCTTTTTTGTTCTAAAAAATTTAAAGTACATACCAAAACAATTAATTGACAGTATCTTTAAAGAAAAAAATGTAAAAACATTAGTTTTTTTAACTTTAAAAGCATTTAAAATCATTTTAAAGTTACAATAATTTAGACCATTGAATAAATAGAAACTTTGAGGACAGACAAAAATATAAAGTGGCTTTTAGAGGCTCCAGGTTTGGCGTTGGATGAATCCCATGGATGTCTGTGTTGCATCGTCTGAGTGGAAGCACTAATTGGTTCTGACCGCTGTGGACGCGCCGCCCGCATGGACGGGATTAGCACGTTACGGGCGCCACCGTTTCTCACTGAGGGTTGATAAGACTCATGGAAAAACCTCTTTGTAGGTGATGTTCACATGAGGCCCAGCAGAGGAGGCACCATTAGAGGCTGGCTAATAGAAGTAGAAATTATGTTCTGCCTTAAATCGTCCAAAGGTTTTCTGATGTTCCAGCAGATTCGAGTCGGAGAATTTGTCACCAAGCAGTAAAACTATTGTTGTAGTTCACAGCTTGTTCCACTGCTTTAGTATTACTGTACACTGTAAAACATTTGAGCTGCATTTAGTTGTGTCGACTAGTTGAGTTTTAGATTTTGAACCTAAATGTGAGTTTGTGAAAGATAAACTTACAGCAGTAAGTTGTGTTAACTTTTTATTAATTTTGTCAAAACTCCAAGAGTTGAATAAAGTGGAGGTTTTGGATTAGCAATTAAAAAACTGAAAGAGGAAAAAGACAGGAGTGGGAACTATTTCCCAGAATGCTTAGCGGCATATTTTTGTGTCCTGAGATGGAAGTGCGTTACATTGATCTGACTCCTGTGTTTTATTTTAAATAAATGTTTATTTTAATGTTTGAGGACTATGTTCTGTTCACACTAAATGTTTTTCAGCAGAATTTCATAAAAGTCATTATCAGATCAGAAATTTTGTTCGTGCAATTTTGAAAGAAGGATTTAAATCATTCTAAAGTAAAATTTTAACTTGATATTGTGAGTAAAATAAAGAAATAATAGATAATGTGGCTCTTTAACTAGTTTTTTCTCTTCATTTTAACTTAATGCAGTATTAAGTTAAAACTCACAATTCAAGGTTAATGAACCTAAATAACAGTGTTTAGAAAACGTGTCTCTGTTGTTAAATCAACTTTGTGAACCTTAATTTCCGAGTTAAAACCAAAACAGTTTTCTTCTTGACTTAAGCTGCATGTTCAAGGCAGCAGGTGGAAATTGATTTTTAAGTTAAATTACCTTCAACTGTTTTATAGTGTAGGTAAAATAATAAAAATATATTTTCTAGCAAGTAAAATGATCTTTGTATCTGGAAAGATTACCGATTTCAGTAATGATGAGGAACTGAGAAGGAAATGTGTGAAGGAAAACGCTTCTTATGATCCTCCCAACATGGACGGTTTTCACCAAGGAAAGATAAGACAATCGGAGTCGACAGGAAGAAAGACGCTGCAGAACACAAGTGTTGACTTTTCAGATTTATTTTAAGTAAATCAAAGTTACCAGACTTTTATGTTGGTCTATGATGCAAAATAGAAATACAATACAACGCTGGAAAAATTCAGAGATCACTTGAAATGCTAAGAAGTTTCTCCTATTTTACTCTTGGTTCATGTTTGAGTAAAATGAACATTGTTCTTTAAGAGCTACTGACAACATGTCTCTGAAATTACAAGCAAAATTTAGTATTTATTTGCAGAAGATGAGAAATGGTCAGAATAACTAAAAAAGAAGCAGAGGTTTCAGACCTCAAATAATGCAAAGAAACAAGTTTCTGTCCATTTAGAAACAACACTAATGTTTTAACTCAGGAAGAGTTCAGAAATTAATATTTGTTGGAAAAACCAGGAGGTTTTCAACAGGTTCAGTGCAGTGGGCGCTTAGTTTATTCTAGAGCTTTACATTTGAAACAAGAATTTAAATTATTGCCTAAAACGTCTTTTGTTTCAAAATACATTTCATTTATTTTTATTTTATTTCTTTTTGCCTATGTAATTTTTGGAAAATCTGACTTCAGGCCATTATTTCAGGAAGGTGACGATATGGAAAAGTTCAGGAAAGCTTATGTTACTTTTTCACAAAACTAACAAACAAAAGAACAATCTTCATCCGAACTTCGAGTCATTTCTGACAAATCCATGCCTGATTTGAGAATGGTGATTGTTCGTCTCCGCTCATGTATTTATAACTTCTTGTTGCTTCATCTGCCTTTCGGTCTGCTGCCGTTTCTTTGTGTTTCCCTCAGAGTGTGCCAGCAAACCAGAGGAGGCGACCCGCAGCACAATGCCTCGACTCAGCGGTCCCTCCCGTCTTATCGTGCCCTGCAGCTTGCCCGGATTGGCTGATATAGATTGAGCGGAGAGACGCCGGTTCCTCCTTTGGGTCTGCACATTGTTTGGTCTTGGCCTTTATTTATTTCGATGTAAATCAGTTTGCGAAAGTGTTACGTCCTGTCCTTGTGCAGTGGGCGGCGGACTGGGCTGGTACTGGGCTGGAGGAAGTCCACTCTATTGAGATTGGAGTTTCTGAAGATTGTTTTCCAGGCTGTTATTGATATGAGAGGATGACATCATGCAGCCTCACCCGTAAGGTTGGGTTTGTGAGAAACAAGTCCCACACCCAACTCTTATTCATTATTTAACACCGGGGAGACAGAAACTGTGTTCGTGTTTCATCTAACGAGAGGCTTTGATTTGAGGGGTCACTGAAATGTCACGGAGGAGATTTAAATTTTCTAAATCACAGCAGCTTGTTAACTAATGTCATAAGAAGACCTGAGTTTTAAGTTTTAACATCCCTCAAATGTTAAGAAAAGACATTTAATACCACTAAACACGTTGTTTTCTTACAGACTGGTGCATCTGGCTGACATTTCGGGCTCTGAATTGTTCGTCCTCTTTAGACGTTTCGTAGTAAAATTTGATAAGTTCTTTTCTGTGAAAGCTATTTTTAACCCCGGGAGTTCCACAGGGCTCAATATTTGGCCCATTATTATTTTCGTTTTGATGCTTTCACTAACATTTTCACATTTAAGCATTTATATTCGTATAAAATTCAGTTGTACATCTATCTTAAATCGTATCCGCTCTGTAGAAGTAGAAGATTCTTAATTCAATTATTTTAATGTCCAGTAAAACAGATAAAAGCTATCTGAAGAACCGATGACCTTTCACCTTTAACTTGTAAAAACATCTCTTGATTTAGCTTTTTTTTTTTTTTTTTTTCAGAAAACACAAAGAAAAAAATTAATTTTCTGGCTCTAGATTGGGCAGGTGTTCATCCTGTTTAGACGTTTCTTCATAAAATGTAATAAAAACATTTCTGTGAAAGCTGTTTTTAAGCCCTGGAGGTCCACAAGGCTCATTACTTGGCCCATTATTATTTTGTTTTTTATTTTTTTAACTAACAGTTGTTTCTCAGTCTTTTAATAATATCTTTAACTTTTTTTGTTCAAATTACTTTCAGTTGTACACACGGTTTGGTAAAAGTGAGAAGATTTGCAGATTGATACTAAAATTCTTTTAATTTGCAACAAAACAGAAATGATTAATAGACAAACCTGACCTTTCACCTTCAACTTCTCATCTAAAATACTCAGACCTGTTTTTTAAAACTTTGTTATCAAATATCTAATCGTTTGTGCTTTATTCTTTTATTTGACATGTTGTTTGTACCTGATGTGAGTTTCCTTAATGACATTTAAGTTTTACTTTACCTTCACTTGCACATACCAGAAATACTGTGGTCCATAAATAGTACAAAAGCCACCTGGGACTGTTTGTCATTGTTGTGCTTGTTTAATTTGACCTGTAAACACAGTTATACTTTGGGAATACACTGAAGCTTAATGGTGGCATGCAGCAGCTTCAACTGTTTGCTAGCTGTCATTTCTACAAACAAGTCTGTTGTAAACAAGTTTCATTTTTTTCTTTTCTTTTTTTGGAAAACAAGGCATGTTGTTTACAAATTAAGTGGCATGCTTTGATTATGCCCCTTTCTCAAACATAATTACAAATATTACCTTTGCAGACAATTTTAGTAGGACATATGGAAAAACTGAACAACAATTTGCCCTGTTTTATAACTGTAAATATCTATTTTTAGACTAAATAAACACAAAATAAACCCAACTGTGGCTAAAAAATACTTAACTGGCCTTTTTTAAAAAAAAAAATCTTTTACACATAAAAAGCATTCTGATTTTAATCTCAGAATTCTGAGAAAAAAGACAGAATTAAAAAGTCCACATTTTTAGTCAGAATTTTGTTTTTCAGTGGCCCTAATTCTCTTCCATATTCAGATAGATATTATTAGCCAGACAGCATGCTGTATATATAAGGTTTTATTTAAAAAATAATCAGATCTTCACAAGATTTGAAAATACTTTTAATCTAACTACAAAGTTACAACAACGAGGAAAGTGATATAAATATTTACTGAAAAAAAAAGGAAAGGCTGTGTGATAACAACCAGGACCAAAGTACTTGTGTTTTAGAAACAAACAACAATACACACACACACCTAAGAGTATTTTGAATAGACTAATTAATGAAACTGGAGAGAACCAGTGGAAGCAAAGGGAGAGCAGAAAGACTCCTGGCTGGGATTCAAACTCACAACCTTCTCGTTGCAAGGCACCAATGCTTCCATACAGACATTTTATATACAAAGACAACAAACATTTAGTGCAAATTGAATTATGTCTTTGAAAAACTGGGATTTTTTCAATTAATGTAGAAAATGAAGAAAACTTTTGGATGTGGAGTTTTACCCACAAATATATATATATATATATATATATATATATATATATATATATATATATATATATATATATATATAAAAAATTCCCTTCTCACCCTCCTCGGTGGTCTCTCTCTCTCTTTCATCCTCTGACCTCTGACCTCTACCAGAGGCCTGGGAGCTTCAGGTTCTCCTCCAGTATCTTGGCTGTGCCTAGAGCTGCACATTTCTGGACTGAGATGCCTGATGTTGTTCCTGTTTTAGCCACTGCTCCAGTTTGGGGGTTTCTGCCCCGATGACCACAGGCACCACTGTGGTCTTCACCTTCCAGTTCTTTTCCAGTTCCTCCCTGAGGCCCTGGTATTTCTCCAGTTTCTCCTTTTTCCTGATGTTGTAGTCACTTGGTATAGCTACATCCACCACAACGGCTTTCCTCTGTTCTTTATCCACCACCACAATGTCTGGTTGGTTCTCCATCACCATCTTGTCTGTCTGGATCTGGAAGTCCCACAGGATCTTAGCTCGGTCATTCTCCACCACCTTTGGGGGTGTTTCCCACTTCGATCTCGGGACTTCCAGTCCATATTCTGCACAGATGTTCCTGTACACTATGCCCGCCACCTGGTTATGTCGTTCCATGTACGCTTTCCCTGCCTGCATCTTCACCTGCTGTTATGTGCTGGACTGTCTCAGGGGCCTCCTTGCACAACCTACACCTTGGGACTTATCTGGTGATGCTTTAATAATAATGATAATTATTTATATAATAATATATATATATATATATATATATATACAGTATATACATATATACATGAGAATGAGAAATACCAGGCTAGGAGAACTGGAAAGAACTGAAGTGAGACACATGGTGCCTGTGTCATCGGCAGAAACCCAAACTGAGCAGCGGCTAAAACGGGACAACTAACATCTCAGTCAGAAATGTGCAGTACTAGCACAGCAGTATGAGGAGACATCAACTCCAGCCTTGTAGAGTCAAGGTCAGGATAAGAGAGAGTGAGACACGAGGAGTGAAAGGAATTTTTTTATATATATATACACACATACATATATATATGTAGGGCTGTATAATATCGATATTCATCTGCAATTATCGTAATTCCAACTGTCACCTTGTTCACTCACTGCTTGCTTCACCAGGTCATCAGGCTTAGAGTGATTCCTTCAGATGTTCAGGTTAAAAAGGTATCAAACTATTCAGAGCAGGAACTTGGTTCACTTTATTTACTTTACTAATGCATGTCAGCTACAGTTTGGACTGTTTCAATTAAAAGAAACATGTTTTCTCTCCACTTCTTTGATTCATTTTGTCCAGCTGTCCACTTTAAGTCTGTGTCCAACCAGAGCCAGGTATTGTGTAGTTGGAGCTTTTAATCAGTTTTCAGTTAAATTAATTCAATCCAACTTTATAACAGTCACTAAATGTCACCAAAATCACTCTGTCCCTCTCAAATCTTTCAGAAAATCGCAAAAGTGTATTGAATTGTATCGTTTGCTGAATATCGCGATATATATCGTCTCGTGAGATTATTGTATCACTACAGTCCTAATATATATAAATCTTTTTTATAAAAAAATATAAAAAAATATATATATATAATTTTTATATATATATTTTTTAGAAATGCTGTTATCAGGCAAACAGTTCTAAATTAAACATAACCGAACCACCAAACTGCTACAAGATGGATTAAATTATGTGCTACATATTATTCCTCTTAATTCACATCATCTTGATCGATTGTTTTTGGGTTTTCCTCTTCTTCATAACCTCTAAAAACTGATTAAATACTATCCCGCTCTCCACAATATCAACAACAATCCAAGGACAAGCTAATTGACTTGATTTAATTAGATTACTCGAATCAGAGCTCGTGTGTCCTTTCCCGGATTCCGTCGGCATTCCTTCACTGTCGGTGTGCAGAGACGGCTTCGGTAACCCCCCAAATCCCGCTCCAGCTCTACATTATGGAAGAGATTAATAACGTGGAAGTCGTTCCGTGCACAGAGTCCGAATACCTGAAGCCGTTCCGGGTGCTCTACAATCAGGTGCGTTATCTGTTGTCTTGTTGGAGGATGGAGGATGCTGGAGGCTAGGCTAGGCTAAGCTAGGCTAGGCTAGGCTAACCTAGCCCCAACCCCCCCATTCATTTAGCAGCTACAGCAAAAGCTAAGACGAGAAAGGCTAAAAAAAAAAACCCCGACCTTAAAGCATCTCTGCTCATTCTCATTAAATTAAATTAAAAGGCCGGAGAAATCCAACCGCTTTTGTTCAGTTGTCACCTTTTGTTTGTTTGATTTGAACTGGCGACTGTTGAGCTAACAGGCTAGTTGCTAACGGTAGCCCACACAGGGCTGTTTAATTTGCAGGCATCACGCATGCTTTGCATTATACATTAGTTGGCTGAATTCAGTGTTTTTGCAGTTTGACGCGACGGCAGATGCTGTTTTTAATGTGTTAAATGTGGATTCTGACGCAGGTGAGACTTGTTGAGCTCAGGTGTCACACTAACTCAGGCTTGTTTTTGAAAACTCAAATATTTTTCCACGTTTTTTCACTTGATTATCACGTATTTTGAGTGTTTACAGATCGCCTGCCTTTGGTTTTAACCCTCTAAAGCATCAATGAAGTCTGTTGTGTTAATTTAATGCCACTGGATTACAGTAGAGGACAGTATAATGATGAATGCTCTCACTGAAAGAAAGCCAAGTTCAAGTCTGTGTGTCCGTATGGTCTCAAACAAAGCGAGAAGTAGACAAACACAAACACAGGCTGCTGTCCAGGATCAACCTATTTTTAAGTCACAAATTAAGTTAGCTAATTTTCTGCTTTTGAGCTCAGGGGATTTCTCATTTCTTTGTAGTTTCAAAATCTTGGTATTGAATTGATGAGAGTCCATATCAAGGTATATTAAGGCTTTAGGGTAAGTATTCAAATTTCCAAATAAAGTATAGAAAAATTGAGTTTTGGTCATTCCCTTCCTGTTGCTGCTTACTACCAGTCAGCTGGCTGAAGGAATGCTAAAGTTTTGTAGGGATTCCCCCATAAAACCTGCTAAGCCCAGTGGTTGGGTGCTAGCGCAGTCATTCATCCAGCGGCCCGTCGTGTTTTTGAGTTAAAAATGTTTAAAGTTGACAGGAAACTTGGAAAATATCACTTGATGATCATGTCTTATGATCATCAAGTGATGATGGAAGATTTACACCTGAACACCAATTATGAAGTCTTAAAAAATGCAAACATTTTAAAAATACTTAAATAAATAAGTAATGCTAAGCCTGGTGGCCCGCCAGGCTTATGATACACCGGGGAAAACCCTGCTTTTGCTTTGCATGCATGAAGAGATAAATGAAGTAACACTAAAGTAGTTAATAATGATGGCTAATTGTACTTACTGAGCTCTGCAGTCTAACTTATGGCTTTTTTAACATGTTTATGTGGAACATAAACATGTTCAAACATGACAATCCTGTTTCATAAAGTGAAACAGAATTGTCCTTGCATTTGGTGTTTGGTTGGTTGCACACATAAAAACCAAGTCGATTGGATCTAATTTTGGAGGTGACCATCTGAAAACCTAATTTATTTAATGTGTTCACCCCATCAACAAAAAGTCTGCTGAGGAAAATCTTCCTCGAGTGTGTGGTTGAGGGCAGGGCCTCCACGCCACCAGGGGGCCCCAAGAGCACCAATCTAGCATACCGTACCATACCAACTTTATTTATAAAGCACTTTAAAACAACCACAGCTGATACAAAGTGCTGTACATTAAAACAACAACAATTAAAAAAATAAAAACTCCTACAGTTTAAAAACAAACATACAATTTAAAACTAGATCCCGCTGGAGTTGAAAGCCAAGTAAAATAAATGGGTTTTAAGACGAGCTTTAAAAGTGGACAGTGAAGGAAGGAGCCTCTCTGACCTGCAAAGGCAAGTCGTTCCGTAACTCAGGACCCATGACAGAGAAAGTCCTGTCCCCTCTGAGCTTCCTCCTGGATCTCGTACCTCTAAGAGCAGCTGATGGACAAATATCAGCTGCGTGATGGACAAATATAAATACATTTTAAATGACATTGAATATTACAAACTCAGTGCTACTATACACGGGAAAACAATTTCTGTATTGTTTTGAAAAATAATAATGATTCATCTGTTCCTGTTGCCACTATTTGGGAAACATAAGATATTAAATTTAGTGTCATCAGCTTATGTTACTTTCAAATAGTTAAAATGAAATGAATCAATTAAATACCACTCTGCATTTCAAAATCTAAATGATTTTGTTTTACTTTGTTACTCCTGTAAGATTAAAATCAATACTCATAATTTCACTGCTATAATGCATGCTAATTATAAATGATGCTAATGATGGTAGGTGAGTAGCTTAGGAATGATAAATCATGACATGTTGGTCTACGCCCCCCTTTCCACCTAAAAAAAAAAAAAAAAAAAAAGCTGCTTAGGGCCCCAAAAAGGCTTGGACCGGCCCTGGTTGAGGTTCAGCCGACCACCAGTTGGTTATTGTCAACCTTCGACCGAAAACTTAGCATCTCTAATTAGAGTTTTTACTTATCGTTCATATTTTTCTTTATGATGAAGCTACACAACCGATGTTATTAAAACTGGGTTCTGCATCTTAGAGGTTGAACTGCCGTCAAATAAATGAAACCAAGATTATTAATTTGAATAACTAATGCACCTCTGAACTTTTTAGACTGCTAAAAGCTTCTTCACCATTGTGAAATGGGTTAATGAAGCAGAACAAATGCAGGGTGTATTATAAGCCTGGCGGGCCACCAGGCCTTACCTGCACCACCACCAGGCTAACCGTTGTTTGTTTATTCTCTATAGATGTTTTTAATACACCAGGAACAGATATGGCAAAGATTGGTTTTTAGAGTCTTTGGTGAAATGGTTGCTTCCTTAATTGCATTTTTTTAAACTTTATAATTGTCATTTAGGTATTGTTAGTAATGTCTTCCATTAACACATATCTACCTAGTGATATTTTCAAATTTCCTGCCAACTTTAAACATTTTTTAACTAAAAAACATGGCAGGGTAGACATTTGACTTGCTAATCCCAACCACCAGGCTTAGCAAGTTTTAAAACCAATTTTGAGCCAACGTCCAATGTTTGTTTGTTTTTATTTCTATCTCAACCTTCATGTTTTTGGAAGGTGTGATGATGTAATTGTGGGACGAACCAAAAGTTAATTAGCCTGGATCTAAAAGTCTCTGTTGGAGCTTTACCTTCTTCCAATATTCATGGAAAAGGAACAGGAATATGAGTTTAAGTTGATAGCCTTCAGCAGGGATGATTTAAGTCTTTTTGTGTCATTGATGCACAAAGTTAAAGGGTTTTTCAGGAGATATTTAGTTTGATGAGCTAAAACAAGATATAAGGGTTGAATGTGATGAGAAGACAGGAGTTGGATAAAATGAAATGATGCTAGGCTCTCTTGTTCTTACCACCGTTTCATCTTCATTGTTTTCCCATTCAAGCTCAGGAAGAGAGCTGTTCAGAGGCAAACACTTTTCTGTCTCCTTTACAGAACGTGTCCACAATCTTTTTATGCCCGTCGCCTGTACATCTGCAGCTGAGCCGGTGACCAAATCCGCTCCCGCTTCCACGCAAACTGTGGAAGTGGGTAATGCTTTGTGCAAGAGGCTCTCAGATTCATTTATGTCTAGAGGTGTTTTGTCTCATCTGCCTCTACAAAGCAGGTGATTGTCCCTCGTTGACTCCGGGAAAACCCCTCTTATCCTTCTTACCAGCACTGTCGCAGAATCACAAGTTGCTACTTCGAGCTGCATAATTGCCCCCAGTTTATTCATCATAACGATTTCGGTGATTCATCTGGAACTGTTTGTCTACGCACGGGTTCTGCACAAAACTAAACTGGTATATTGTGTCTGTTTCAGAGAACATGGGATATATTTTTAACTAAACTGAAATATTCAGACAAAACTAGATGTTTATGTGAGACAGATTTAGTAATAAATCTATTCTGTGATAAATATGACGGTGTATATCAGGGCCATTGTGATTAAAAAAGGTCTTTTTCACCAGAATGGAGTTTTCTAAATAAAACAAGGAAATTTCTGAGTTTGAGAAGTAAAAAGAGTTGCTAGAAAATACTGTCAGAAATTTTCTGGGAAAAAAAAATATTTCAGAGTTTCAAACGTTGAAAATTTGCTGGAAAGAATAATCCCAGAAATTGCATAGAGGAAACAAGGACATTTCTGAGCTTGCAACATAAAAAAAAATTGTTAGAAAAAAATCTCAAAAATGTTGATTAATCTCAAGTTTAAATTTTGCAGAAAAAAATTTGAAATTTTTACATTAATCTAAGAAATTTTCTACAAAAACAAGGACATGCCTGACCTTGAGAAGTAAAATAAAAAAAAAAAAAAAACTCAAATTTTGAGGTTAATCAGAAATTTTCTGAAAAAAAAAACTTGAAAATTTCATAGCTTGAAATGTCAAGATTCTGCTAGAATCAAAACATTTGATTGAAATTGAAATTTCTCAGTTTAAGGTGTCAAAGTTTTAACATCTGAAATCTAGAATATCTCTGAGATTTTTGGGCAGAAACTTGCTCTTCTTTTTTGTTATCTTTTCAAAAAAAAAACTACGACAGCTTTTTATGAGACTGAAGCTAAAACACGAGGGGAGAAATTTAAAGTGCTGTTGTATTCAAGGACAGCAGTCGAGGTTTTTCTCTGCCACAGCTGTCAGGTGTGTGGGTGAGTTTAGGAGATGTTTTAATAGGAATGTGCCGATCAGGTTTTTTTTCTACCGATACCGATCACCCCTGAGGATGATCGGCGATACCGATCACCGATACCGATTACATAATTGTTGTTGATTTTTTTATCATAAACACTACCGTTACATTGTGTAGAAAAATGAACCATGAATTCACCTTAATTTAGACAAAAACTTGTTTTTAATAACTTTTTCCAAGAAGAAAACTAAACAAAACAGGCATTGTGCAAATTGAACTGCTATCAATAATACTATCTTTAACAGACTGATAACATATGAGGCTCTGAAGAGGCTAAATAATGCAAAGAGCCAAAATAAAACCTCTCAACATTGACAAAAAATTCAAGTATAAAACTTAACATTCAAAGGAAAATACAGGATCCATTACAATAAACAATCCAGAGTTACTGAATGAAAACTTCCTGTTAGCATAGCGGCTAGCTGGTTACTGCTAGTTCTGATTGGCTGTTTCTGACTGAGCGGAGTAACAGGGAGGAGATCGATTATTTTTTTAGAGATTATCTGTCTAATGTTAGGACAGAGAAAGTTTTAATACGTATGTAAAATGTATTTTTAAGTTAGATGCTGCAGCTTTAAACAGGTTCGGTGTGAGAGTCGCTACCAGGTGGAGCAGAAGCGGCTCAGTGTCAAATATTACTAAATATTAAATATTACTAAATATTAAATATTACTAAATATTAAATATTACTTCCTGTAGCGGAGCAGCGGTTCAACAGCAGAACCAGCGTCTTACATCGCAGCTCCAAGACTTAAATCATTTAGCGGGTTATTAGTTTATCTTTCTGACCGTCATGCTAATCCGGGTGAGTGTTTGTAGCTGCGCTGCTTTACCTGCTGTCTGATCCTCCGTGTCTTTTTACTGCACTGAGCCTCGATGTAGCCAAACTCTGTCAAGTATGGCTACATTGTTTTATCCCACATTAGCTTCTCGTGTTGATGCATTTTGACCTGCTTCTATTTTCCGCCGCAACACGCAAACGTCCTCATTCACTCAGTGCGTTATAGTTACACATTGCTTAGGATTTGTTGCTGCGCGTTTGCGCAGTGAAGGAAAGACGAGACCAGCTGGACAGACAGGCTGGGAAATGAGATGCAGGTGATGATCGGTATCGGTAAGAGAGCCAATGATCGCAGATCCCGATCATCACCGATTTCACGGAAATCGGCCGATTATGATCGGTTACCGATCGATCGGCACACCTCTAGTAATTAAACTTTAACGCCTGTTACGACTGGCTCAGGGTCGTAACAAAAGCGTGAAACCATGCCGTGGTTCAAGTGCATACAAATAAATGTTTATTAACAAAAACAATGGATTGTGAATGTCAGTATCAGTGGTGAGATGCAAATGCTTGGATGTGTGTATGAGTACATATGGAAGTGTTGAGGTGCCAAAGCAAAGACAACCTCAAAAGTGAAACAGGAGGGGGACTGAGGCCTGGCCACCAAACATCCCAGCGGCAGAGGCGGACGCTGCGGCGACGAGCGACGCAGAAGTCGGAGACGGCCAGGTTAAAGTACTCTGCGCTCCCAATCACCAGATCAAGGACACCTGCAAAGGGGAGGAGCACAAAGACGGACAACAAGACACTCGCAAACCTGCCTACAAGACCCAGGGCCGTAACGACTACCTACAGATGAAGCCTGTAGTGGCCGTTCTCACAGGTGCCTTTCAGAGGCTGCAGTATTTCCATGTATCCTACCGCTAATCTCTGTCGTAATCCGTGTCGGCCGCGGCTCTCGGTCTCCCCTGGGCCGTTTACGCTCTTCCCGCCCCGCCTCTCTCAGCAAGTGGCCCAAGTAATGAGGGAAACCCAGCCATCCATCTGTGTGCTCTGCAAACCAGAGAAAGAAGAGAGGAAATGGGCTGGTTTCACCTCACACCCTGCCTGGGAATAGACATGTAGTCACATTTATTAGACTTATTCTGATCAAGCCTGAATATATCTAATATTATTTGGATTGGTTGGACGTTTCTACAAACCCGTCGACTTCACGTCTTGAAATGCTGAGAAGCAAAACTCCCATCTTTGTTTGACGCAAATGGCTAATTTAACTAAAACTGAAAAATGTAAGCAGGAGTTATGATCATTCGAGTAACGAGAATGTTCCACCGATTTTATTTTGACGACTAATTGGAAAAACAAATGGACACATTCTGCAGATTTTTTATTTAACCACTTAAACCTTTTTATGCAATATTAGAAATGCATTAAAATGCAAATAAGTAATTCAGTTCTTTTTTAAATTCTTTTAACTGACATATTCTTCTAACATCAACATGCAAAGAGCTATTTCTGCTTAAATTAACAAAATTTTTTATTTTACAGAATTTGAACCAGGTGAAGCTAAAACTACTTGATAACTTTTGTTTAGAACCTAATTAGTTTTTTTTATCTTGAATGCAAAATCTATATATGTTTTGTATAGTTTTGTCTTAATTTCTGCTCTTAGTATGTTCTTCCAGCAAATAGCATTTTTTTGACTCTTTACACTCCATTTAACGATTAATCGATTAAGTACCTAAAGATCAATAATCATCACTAATGCGATCTTTATTTTTATTTTGTTTAAGAATAAAAAGTCACAGACATCAAATTTCCATCTGTTACTTTTGTAAAAATCAATATTGTATGCAGTAAAACAACACTGAAAAATAAAAGCTATGCTATTTTTACATTGCAGTAAACACTATCAAGGCTCTGGGCTTTTATAAAGATCAGGTTAATATAATTTATTACAATGTTTTCATTAATAGAAAGCCATTTTAATAATAAATAAAATAAAGCTTCAATTTCCTGCATACCAAAACAATCCACAGGATTTACTAGAAAACTGACAAACCTGATAAAAATTAGTGTTTGGATTTGATTGATCAGTTAATTGGAAAACTGATTATTTTAATGGTATGAACAAGGATTTGACCTTTTCAAGTTGGATTTCTATTTCTGGTCATTTTTCATCACATTTTCTTTACTAATCCACTTGACTTGGTTTGGTTCCGACTCGTTTGTGTTGGACCTTTTTCAGAATTTGTAGCAAGTGCATTTGCCACTTCAATATTTCATATATTGGCAGTTTTGGCCAAGTTGGCATTATTTTTGTGTTAAAAATGTAGTTTACAACAAAAACCTTTTTTTTTATTAACAAAAAAGTGAAATTAGCTTGAGCATATTTGAGTTAAGTTAATGCTGCAAAAGTAAATTATTTTTGAGTTTGACTCCTGATCCCCAAACATTTCTAAAAATGCCATTAAATTGGTGTTTGTTTGTTTTTTGCATGGTGGATGAAACGCCATCTGCCACTCATGCATTGAAATGCTTGATGGTTTTGGTCCAGAGCTATTCTGATGTTGGGTTTCTGAGGTTTGGCTTCACGTCCTCTGCAGGAATTGGACCATCTCATTGACTTGACAGGATTTTTAGGATTGTAATTTCGTTGGTAGAGTCCGTGGTTCTGCTAAGACGTCAGTCTTGTCCTTGGATTAATGGCTGGGAGTGAGCCTTCACTGTCATCTCTGCTTGTCCTGCGTCGTCTTCTTCATGTGGTTTAGTCATTGTTGGAAGCCTCGTTCAGCTCGACTCG
Source organism: Poecilia picta (assembly GCA_033032245.1). Classification (NCBI taxonomy): domain Eukaryota; kingdom Metazoa; phylum Chordata; class Actinopteri; order Cyprinodontiformes; family Poeciliidae; genus Poecilia; species Poecilia picta. The sequence goes on from CM065373.1 coordinate 20,540,740, forward strand.
CGCCGTTTTCTCAGGTGTCGCTGAACCACAGCCTCACACCGGGTCTCGTGTTGCTCTGGTAAAACGTTCTTTGCTGCGTCTCACTGAGCTTGTGGGAGGAGAGGAGGTATAGCCTAAATATGAATCAAGGTCATATTTCCTTAGGCATTGAAAATGTAGGCTAACTTACCCTTTTTATGATGGCATGCAATGTGGAAAGAGCAACATCGGCTAAATTAGTGTTGAATTTACAGGATTTATTAATGCGTCATATATTTAAAGGTAAACTCTGTGTGGTTTATGCTTATTGCATTTTCAAATACAAAGTCTAATGTTTCTGATTTTTTTTAAATATGAAAATAAATTCATGATATTCTTATATAACTATTCATGGTGTAGGTGACGGATGTACAAACACCTTCAGTCTGATGTTAAATGTGTTGACGGAAATCCAAAAATAGCAACACAGTTGCTTTAAATTGTTTCACTAAAAACCTCTGATGTAAGACAAATGTAGGTAAATTAAATATTTTACAATCAAGAAAGTACTAAATGTTGATGCCTGCTGTGTAGCGGTATGCCCTGTTTGACATGGAAAAACAATGTCTGCTAACGATGCTAATTATGACTGCTAACAATGCTAATTACTGCTGCTAATAATGCTAATTGTAGCTGCTAATTACAACTGCTAACAATGCTAATTATAGCTGCTAATTACTGCTGCTCACAATGCTAATTATAGCTGCTTATTACTGCTGCTAACAATGCTAATTATAGCTGCTAATTATAGCTGCTAACAATGCTAATTGTAGATGCTAACAATTCTAATTATAGCTGCTAACAATGCTAATTATAGCTGCTAACAATGCTGATTAAAGCTACCAGTGATAGATACTAATGATGCTAATGGTAGCTTTTAACAATGCTAACAAGTTAGAACTATTGGTACCAATAGCTGCTACCATTAGGATTAGGTTAGTGTCCTACATTTGCTAAACTAAAGGGCTGTTTCTCTGCTTTTTGTGACTCTTTTAATAAATTATTTCCTCTCTAGTTTAAAATCTTTATTACCTGGACTGCTCAAAGTTAAACTGCAGAATTTTACTATTTTTGGAATCTTTATTTTTTGTTTTTGAAAGCAAAAACAAATAATTTGATGGCTTTTTGCCCTAAGACAAATTTAGAAATGGATAATCATAATGAGTTGAATATGTGGACTAGTAAAAGCCCATATTCTAAATATCTAAGCAGATTGTAATACCGTAAACCCCAGTGTTACTAATGTTTAATGTGCTTTAATGGTATCTAAAAGTGGACACTGTCTAGTTCTAGTTTATAGATATTCACTTGCATATAGCATTTATTGATGAACTGCTTGAATTTGTGGTTAAAGTGACAAAAATTATAAATATTAACAACTATAATAGTTTTTCCCTCATTTATATTTAGTTTTAAGGTCAGGCGCCATCTTGGAAATCAGCAGAAATAAGTGTTTACTTTCAGCCTTTTGATTTGGTTTGATGATGAAGATGTGACCGTAAACTATTAAAACATTGCAGAAGCTGGTGTCTCCATTGCTGCAGCAGGAAGAGACGCGTCACGTTTCAGTCATGAGGAATTTATCATTTCTACTTCCAGACATGAAAAGTTTCACTTTCCAAGGAATTTCTAATTTATGATCAGAAAAATGAAATTAACCTCAATCTGAACATCAAGTCTTCCTTTTTCCACAACTATCCTGTTACTCACTACAAACAATAAAACAAGCAGAAAAGACCATGAAGAGCTGAATTCAGGAATCTTTTATTTTGCTTCATGAACTTTAATTCTTGTGTTTTTCTCCTTCTTCACAGAATGGCACAAAGAAATCCTGGGACTTTATGCAGAGTCACGACAGGTAAAATCTGAATTTTCTCCTGTCAAATGCTCAACGCCGCTTCGGTTCGCAAAGATGGAAATGAGTCGGCCATGTTTGGGCCGAACATGGAGTCCCGTTTAAATATTGTGCTGAAAACTTCACTGTCGGTGCTTGTAAAGCTCTAAAACATGATTGTTCTTTTAATTAAGAAACATTAATTAAAAGAAGCTCTTCACTGTAAACCAGGGGTGTTCAAACTTTTTATCAAAATAATAGTCAAAACTACTTACAGGCTAAGAAAATGTACAAAAGCAAAATTAAATCAAGCTAATTAATTTTTTTTGTAGGAAACGGGTGTTATTTATTCCAAAACCAAAATTTAAACAGGTTTCTGCACATTTTTGTATTAAAGACATTTAGCTGAAATGATTAAATTCACTCCCAGTTATTAAAACAGGACTTTGTTCTTTTTCTTTCAAATCGTTTACTATATTGAGCCAAGTTTAGATAAAAGCTGATTTGTGTGCAGCAACGTTGGTTTTTTAGTAAAAGTCTTTGAATGAACTTGGTTCTTCTTATTATAAAAGCTCAGTTATGGAAAGATTAACACTTTCCATTATAAGAAAATCATGTCGGACATAAATTTACCCAAATTATATATTTGTATCGTATTTGAATTGCAGTTGGTGGACCGCGCCAAATCACTGCCAGGGCCATAAACGGCCCCCGACCTTCACTTTGGGAACCCCATGTAGCTCTCTGTGACCTTAAAATAAACATACCTGTTAGTTTAGATAAATTATAGAATGTTTTTCTGCTACACAGTTTATTAAACAAAACATTTTAAATCCTGATTCTCTCTGAAATGCAACTTTAATAAATCTGGTGTTTTTATTCCTTTATGGCTGAATGGTTGAGTTAAAGACGGCTGTTTTCAGGGGAAGTTGCACCTGCTTTTCTGTGTTTCTTGCATGAAATAAAATGGCAATAAAACTGTAAACTGTAACAAAAACCTAACACTTGGGTGCCAAAGCCCCAGTGATGCCCTGAGGTCACGCTCAGGTCATTTCTAGCCCCTTTCCTGCACTACTGACCCCTAACAGAGATTGTTGTTAAAGAAACGGCACCCCTGAGAGAAAGGCGGTAAATGTCGAACCTGTGTTTCTAACAAAAGATTTCCCCTGGCGACAGGTAGCTATTCACAAAGAGGAAATCCTGCCGGGTCGTTACAGGGAAGGAACCTGGGATTGTTTCTGCGTTTTTGTTGAATTGAGTTGGATTTATGTTTGCAGTGCTGGAAAAAGGAAGAAGCATTTAAAAGATGCATATTTTAAGTTTTTGTAGAGCCAAAATCCCCAAACTGAAAGTATTTAGAGGCCAAAATTTTACTTTTTGTTTGTTTGTTTTTATTCCATTAGAAATGATTTTTGTCTATTTTACGTTTTCTGAAATATTTCCAGTGATTTACCTTTAGTGATTTTTAATTTCCATTTCTTAAGTCTCTATAAGATGTTTTTAGTAAGACTTTTCTTCAGCCAAATGTAATGGATGTGCGCTAAAGTCTGTTTTTGAGTAAAATCGTAATATTAAAAAATTCTTTGTGTTGTACTTAAGAACATATAAACATGCAACAGAAAATCTCATCTTAAAATAATTAAACAATAAGTGTTGGCGTGCCAAATTTGTGCCATTATTGAATTGCAGACTGGGGCCGCACAAAATTAATCCAAGGACCACAAATGGCCCCCGAGCCACACTTTGGACACCCCAGTTTTAGACGTTTTAGTTCCCCTGCAATCAACTTACAACTTCTTTAAATTTTGACTTTATTCTTGTTAGTTTTTCCGAGCAGCCAGAACACAAATAACACCTTTGTGTTTTTTTTTATTAAAATAAATCATTAATTCATGGTTGTTTTTTTTAATTGTGATGTTAGGTTGTTATTTAAGGAGATGTTGATTACAGCTATTGCTCCCTGTCTGTGTACTTTCATTATAAAATCCCTGTTTATGCTGATAAAGGTTTCAAAAATAGTGTCCTTTTCAGAATTGCGCGTCATTTAATACAATATGTGAAGCTTTAGGAGAAGTGAAGACCGTGTAATATTACTTACTTGCAGTCCTTGTCCTGACCTTTAGGTGACGCATGTGACATTTAAAGTAAGTCGCCTCGTGATGCAGGGAACATCGGAAATGTTTTAGCTTGCAAAACGAAGATCTTTGCAGGATAAATTAGATAAATTTATCAAAAACTCTCCAGGTCCTGGAGTCGAATGGTTTCTTTTTTCCATTTTTGGCCTAATAAGTAAAACATACATGGACCCATTTTCTTCTTCTGATATTGAAGAAATTCACAAAAATAAATTTTTTTTAAATCAAAAAAGATGTCTCCTTTTAAGTTGAACAAATTGTTTGCTGGGTTCCTATTAAGCTCAAGAGCTGTGCTTTGTTTAGGCCAAATTAAGCATTAAATTTGCCTAAATCACGTTTAAGCTGAAGCAGAAAGTCTTTGAAAATATTGGAGACAACATCCGAGCCCAAAGTTAATCAATAACTAATTAAAGTTAAATTTTATAAGTAATGCGACAACATCTCCCGTTTATAAAAGTCTAAATCCGAGCTACAAAGACCTTAAAGCGACTAGATGGTCCATCTGTCTGTCAGTGTCTATATTTGGCTAATCGATTAGATCAATGAAGAAGTATTGATCTGAGAAATCCAATCCCGGCCCCGTCAGGGGTAGAGCGTCACCATGGCAACCACCACTGTTGCCCTTTGTGCAGTCAAGGAGAAACACCGAAACTGCGATCCGAGTGTTGCGTCGGGCTGCTGATGGAACTGAAACTGACCAGAAATTTAAAAATGACGTCAGTAAAACAAAGTTAAAAATTTAAAAATACCAAGAAAATGTACGGACGTTCGTGTTTACAATTAATAAAATATAAAAAAAACAATAACATTTTTCCAATGTGTTGTTTTTGGAAGTTTGCGGGTTTCTCTGGCTGCTTTTCTCTTCATTACGTGAAGAGAAAAGTAAAAACCTAAAACGTTGGTCAGAAGTGCAGCTCTCTCATGTTCTTCTGGGAAACCAGCAGAGTGGGAAAGGTTGTTTTTGTTTCTGCGCTTTCAAGAGAGGAAAGAAGTGATTGAGACGGGAAGTGAAGCAGCAAGAAGCCGCGTTTCTGAGGCTGCTGCTGTGAAACCCTTTTAAAAAGGACCGAAAGCTTCACAATTATCAGCAGAGACAAAGTTTTCCTTTTCCAGTCTGTAGAAACTGTCCAGGCCAAACAGGAATGTTGTGTCTAATATCGTCAATTGTCTAACATAATTTATATTCATTTCTATTTTCTTCCTGACTACTTTTATTTGCAGGTCTTTGTTTATTGAAAAACACATTTATAAGCACTGCAAAGACATAATATTTTGGTCCAGTTTCTAGCACTCATATCTGGGTACACTTGAAATGAAACAAAACTAACTTAAAAGTAGATATTCAGCAAGAAAATTATCATTTAATTTAATTTGGGATTGATAAGTATTTTTGAATTTATTTGAAGTGAAGAAGTAGGAGCTTGTTTTAGTTCAATAAGTCCTTAATATTGATGAAAAAGTTCCACTGGTGCCGTTACCTAGCAACGCCTGACAGGTCACCTAGCAACGCCAGCCAAGCCCAGCCCGTCGCCTAGCAACCCAGTTCTAGTTCCACTGGCTGATTATTTCACTCATAATACAGTAAAAATGTCTTTAGTAAAATAATCTGGTACTTTTTCAACAATGTTAAGAAATTATTGACTTAAAACAAGCTTTTTTTTTTTGTCTTGCTACTTTTAAGTTAGTTTTGTCTTATATAAAGTGAACTAAAATATTTCCAGTAGAAACTAGATACAGCTATTTGGTTAGATTTTGTGTTTTTGCAGTGAAGCGACAAACATGATGCAAACAAACCTGCAGGCAAACAGCTTGATAGTTCAGGTATTAGCTGCTATTCTTCATGTCTGTTTTGGGACTTTAAAACGCGTCTCCACATGTTTCAGTTTGGATGAAAACGCAGATCATCTCCTGACTGATGTCTATTCAGTCACTGCAATCCCACACTCGGTTTTTTGTTGTCTTATCCACGGCAGTGTCACAAACTGCAGACCCATCTGTCCCGTAGACAACCTGACATGAGCGAGCAGGGAGCGCAGAACGCGTTTTTCATCATCTGAAATTTAAAAATGCAAACAGAAAGAAGTTCATCATCGTCTCAGGAGTTGTTGTTAGAAACTTTTCACAGCAATCTCCTGGTTTCCCTTTGAGCATGGGAAAGACGGGGCAGGGTTTCCTGCCGCCTCAGACGCATCCGCTTTCCCAACGCCGACCCGAGGCTTCACGTTTTCACCGACACCCCACACACACACACACACACACACACACACACCGGACATACAGACACACAGACAGACAGACACGGCAGTGACCGTTGACCCTCGCTCTAGTTTTATTTCCATATCCTGGTTGCGACGAGTTGAAATCCCAGCGATGTGACCTGCTGATCTCCGGATTCCGATTCTTATTTTACTATTGTTAGTCCGTCTATTGACATTTTATTTTTAGGAGTTTAGAACAGGAAAACTCCAATATGAAGATAAATTTGGAAACCTTTCTCATCTGATGGAGCTTAATGAAGACGTTTATGAAGTTTGCTGTCTGGGCAGTGTTTTATGCAAATTGTTTTATTTTTAAATAGCAGTTCTGGGATGAAATGTCACACCGGAAAACACTAAATTTCACTTTTTGGTTTAGTTTCTAATGCAAATATATGAAATCAGTCAAAACTAACTCATTCAGGAAGAAATAGGAGCTTGTTTTAAGTCAATAATTTAGCTTACAACATGGGAAAAAAATTATTAAAATTGAAATAATCTGCTAGTGGAACTAGAAAAAAAATCAACAAAACAAGTTATTCCTTACTTGGACACCCCTGATGCTAAAATTTAAATGATTAAGGAAAGTTGTAATGACTACAATTTGCTTTAAGAAAAACAAAAATGTTCACTGCATGTAAGTTTGACTGTAAGGTTAAAAATCATTATCCTGAAAAGAAAAAAACTCCTCAGTCTGACTTAAAGCTGCAAAGATTTGAGCTTCCAAATGGATTCAACAAGAAAATACAAAATATGTGGGAAACTTTTCTTTAAATAGCATTAAAACGCTAAAAACTGCAAAGAAAAAGCCTGAAAATGCTGAGCTGTTTTTGAAGGGATGTCTTTCATTTGTTATGGCATAAAATGCTTTTAGCTTTTATGATGAATCCATGCTTCTGAAATGAAATGTCGGTGTGTTTAACGGTGACTTTTCCTGTGTTTTTCAGTGTATCTGTGCTGCTCTTCAACACCACCTCTCACTGTTTTGTCCTCGTCAAGCAGTTCCGTCCAGGTACCTTTTTATTTTTTTTGTCCCTGATCTAAATTTGGACTTTTGAGCATCCGGTGTGCTCTTTCACTTTTAAAACAACCTCACATGTTTAATCGGCTTCTTTATCAGAAATCGCTGCGGCGCTTTAAATTCAAGGAAGTCTGGGCCGTGATTTATCCCCTCTTTTTATCTCGTTTGGATAAAAACAACCACAACCGAGAGCACGGGTACATTTTGAACCTTAAATATAACCGTTTGATGAATAAACAACCATCAATCTCCTGCTGTCTCCCACCTGCAGCTGTTTACATGTGTGAGTGGGAAAAGGCCAAGACGAAGACTTCTCAGGGTGCCGAGACGGCCGAAGAGGGCAACGCCTCCGAATCTCCAGAGGCCCAGTCGGCCCCGGCCGAGGAGAGCTCTCCCTCGTCCCCGTGGCCCCCGGCCTCGGCGGGGGTCACCTACGAGCTCTGCGCCGGCCTGGTGGACAAACCGGACCTGTCGCTGGAGGAGATCGCCCGGCAGGAAGTGCTGGAGGAGTGTGGCTACGATATACCAGCCTCCAAGCTGAAGAGGATTACTTCGTTCAGGTTAGCGCCGCTTTAGACGTTTCCTCAGAAATGAGGGTTTTGGAAACACCTGCTGCTTCCTCAGAGCTCATCCCGTAAATCTGCTGTCGGAGTGAAAAGACGGCGACGAGCCCAACAAACGCAACCCAGAAGTTGGAGGCTTCTTTATAATAAAGTGGAAAACAATTCCCCTGTTCATGGCTCAGGAGTCGCTTCCTGGTGTAAGGAAAAACCGTTTTATACGCAGTAAAAATAGATTTTCCATTCTTCTGTGTGGGGAAAAAAGAAAGAATGGTGACAACAACTGAACTAGGCAAAGAGTTATAGACTTTAAATAACAGCTTGGACTATTGTTCAGACTGTGCTGTAAGAGTCTCCGAATATACAGGAAGATGTAAAACAAAATTTAACCCAACATATCAGCTAATCATTAGATCTGTTGCAAACGAGTTGTTGGCACAATCGATAAGATGACTCGACTACTAACAACAAATCAAATAAAACATTTCTCTGGTTTCTATCTAAAGAGGTTCTATTATGCAAAATTCATGTTTTTGTACATTTATTTTTGGTTTCTACTGCTTCTAAAAACAAAACAAAAAACATCTACCCTGTTTTTGGCAGTAAATTAATGTTTCAAAAACCTTCGGAAGGTCACAAATCAGTAGGCACTGCACCGTTACCTAGCAACCCCGGTGAAGTCCAGCCTGTTGCCTAGAAACCCCAGTGAAGCCCAGCCCGTTGCCTAGCAACCCAGGCTGAGCTCCAGCACGTATGATTTGGTGCAACAAAGGTAATGAAAATGTTTTTATCGCCCACTGAGCTGGAATAACTGTGATGGTCCGAGCAGTTAAGGGACAGCCAGGCACAGGTATTTAACCCAAAACAAAACTTGGGTAAATAATAGAAAAAAATGACAAAAATTGGGCCCATAAAAGAGGTCAAAGTAACAAACATCAACTCAGACCAACTCAAACAAACAGACCTAAGTCACGAAGACAAAAAGGGGAAACTTAAATACTGGCTGATCAGGCCACACACAAAACACCAAGGGGAAAATGCACAAAAACCTAACTGAAAATCACAGAAAAATCCCATCCCCCCCCCTGGATGATGAATAGTGGTATGAACCAATTTGCAGTCTCTGCTGGCTGACTCCACCTCTTCTCCACCTCTCTGCTGTCCTGAAGGATCGGAGCAGCAGCACTGAGGAAACTCAAAAACAAAGGTTAAATTAACAATGTAAACATTTTAGTTTACATTGTAAATCAACAATGTAAACTAAAATGTGTGCACTTATTCCAGAATACAATGTCATGTGTTGCCTTCTAAACAAAACCAGTTATTTTGTAAATTAAATACTAGACTTAAAGAAACCCAAATCTAAGTGAGGTGAACCTGCTGCGTGTGGTGAGAGTGAATGTTACCACATTTGTGTGGCTGCAACTGCGGCAGTCAAAGAAGCATCATAAGTCACATTTAAGCTAGTAAAAAACATACTTCTAAGTAAACAATTCAGTTCATTTTGCAGCTTAAAATTCAATATGTTAAAAATTTATTTTAATGTACAAAAATAGAAGCATTTTATTTTTTATTCTTGGTGTAAGCAACTGTTTTAGTATTTGGAATAATTATTTCTTTCCTAATCTGAGGGAAGTGTTGAACAGGAGGAAGCACGGTGTAACGAGATAAAATATTAACGCTAGCTGTTTCTAGGGGAAACTCTGAAATGAAGCCCAACTAATAACTGCTGGAGCTTCTTAAAATAATAAGCGGTGTGAGTGAGTTGGAGGGAAACATCAGGGGAAACCATTCATCACTGTCAACATGTTGGCTGCCAGGATGTGAGCAGCCCCACATCCGACAGTAAAACCTGGACAGGCGCGACGGAGCGCTGACGAAAATATGTTTTTGATTTGACTTGAAAACCTCCTGCAGCTCCGTTGGTGTCGTCTGGGTCCATTGTTATGTCCGGGCGGCTTCCATTGTGTAGGATGGTGTCATCTTAACCCACATGAAGCCCATAAGGGTGTTTTTTTTTTTTTTTTCTTTTCTTCTTTCCATTTGGCAAAGATGCACAAAAACGCAACACGGCTCTGGAAATGGAAAACCCCAAACAATACTTAATGGGATTTTACTCTACAGTTCCTTGGGAAAGTATTCATTGTTGTATTTGACTTAAATGGATTTATTGTGATAACAATATTGTTGTTTTGAGAACCTTTTCAAAGATCAACAAACTTTAATTTCTAATGCATATTTATCGTTTGAACTGGAAGACTTTATATTTCCAAAATGAAGCAAATAAAATAGATACCGAAGTTTTATGTCATCCAGTTTTTGGTAGAGAGAAAAACAATCATGCATTTTAAGATCCTTTTAATTCATCGTGTGATTTATTGCTTACTGTAACAAGCTTAATTATTATATTTAGAGAAAATTGGAGCATAGGGTTTTTTTTACGTCAAAATCTGAAAATTGGAGCAGCTCAGACATAACCAGACATATTTTTAAATAGAAAAAATGTTTTTTACAATTTTCATAAATTTTAAAATAAAAATCTGAAAACTGGGGAATGTTTTGGGACTAGCCTAACGCATGCATACATGCAGATTTTAGCTTATTGCTATGCAGACAAGCTAAACATTGAATACATGATGCTGCCACCACCACTGTGTTTTAAAATGGCGGTGGCTGTTTTATAAAAGCATTTTCCATGTAAAGAAGCAAAAAAGAGTTTACTTTCATTCTCTTCTAAGCAGAGGACCTTCTTCTGCTGCTTGCTAATTTTTGCTTTGCTAATTTAATTTCTTTTATGTTTTCGGACTGAGGAAAAAAACATACGTTTTCACATGGGAAAAAGTGAAGATGTAGTTTCCATATTTGTGAAAAATAATAAAAGGAAGATAACTGGGAAATATAGAAGAAATAAATAAATATAGAATTAATAATAATAATAATAATAATAGAGGAAAATAACTGTATTTGCCACAGTTTCATTCTCTAATCACATTATTGTTTTTCTGTTGTGGAAATTCTGTAGAAATATTACACCAGACCGAAGAGGCTTTAATACAAACACCCAGCACAATTTTAACATTTTTATGCATAAAAAAAAAAATTAAAGCATTCATTCACGTTAAGTTTCTGAAGAAATGAGGGAAAGTTCAAGGGTTTTTCCAAACTACTGATTTTCAAGTTTGTTTTGTCCTCTGCAGATCAAGCGTGGGTGTAATAGGTTCGAAGCAGACCATGTTTTACGCCGAGGTTTCCGACGACAACTGCGTGAGCGGCGGCGGAGGCGACCCGCGCGAGGGGGAACTCATCGAGGTCGTCAAAGTCCCGCTGCACGAGGCCATGACGTTTGCCTACGACGAACGTATACCCAAATCCCTGGGCCTCATTTTTAGTTTCATCTGGTTCATAATAACATGTCTCCCAAGTACAAGATATCCACCAATGTGTAACTAACATTAGTTAGCCACTATTTCCATCATTTACTGCATATTAAAGTTAAACACACTGGTCCGGCACAGCCTATGCTCCCTCACTGCTCAGCATCCTGTGTTGCCTTTTCTGCTTATTGGTACACAAAGCAGGGTGAGCTCCTTGTTTTGTCCTCATCACTTCTTTTTTTAAATTATTTTTTATGTATTTTAATAATTCTCCTGTGAAGAACCAGTTTGGCGCTGGTGCATCTTCTCTTAAATCGATTTTTTTTATATGCTAATTTATTTTTCATGTGCCATCTCTTGTCAATGGCTTCATATCACTCGTCATATTTGCCTGCAAAATTAAAGGAAGGCTCTGGCGCTCTTGGATGTTTTCTATTTTACATCATTGTAGCCATTTTTTAGGTATTTTAATTAGGCCTGTCACAATAACAAATTTTACTGCACGATAAATCAACAAGTTATTGCGATAAACGGTAATATTGTTTTTTTGAGACCATTTTCAAGTAATATAATGGCAAATATCATTAAGCTTTAATTTTTTATGAACATCTAACACTAGAAATGGAAGATATTTTAAATATCCAAAATAAATAAACTGAAATACCAAATAACATCAATTATAAAGTCTCTTGTTCTTCAACAAAAGGATTAGTTGAGACCAGACTCAATACTTTGTCATCCAATATTTGGTCAAAAAGAAAGATCAATAAACCATAAAAATGGAAATTATTGAACTAATTTTAATGTGTCTTGTGATTGTAAATTAGGCATGGGCTGGTTTGAGATTCCCACCAGTTTTATGGTATTTTTGAAAAAACTTAAAGCAAAAATGTATAAAGAAATCTTAATGCTTCTATTTGAAACTGAAAAATACCAACAGTTGTTGCAACTTCTCAAATAACACTGAATACAGTGATAATGTTGATGCATAAAATAAACATAAATGTTTCCACATTGACCTTTGTTGCATATGAAGGAAAGTCAAGCTGTCAGAGTTTTAGCAACATGTAGGGGAGGGGAAGTGCTGCATTAGCTCAACCTCTGCTGAATGAATGGTGTAACCTGGGATTATGGTAACAATAACTGGCCCATGCCTACAATAGAAGGCAGTTAAACATCTCTAATGCAAAGACTCACCATTTTGAAACACTTTCCTTTATAAGTACCTAAAAAGCAATATCTTAATTAATTTAACCCGCATCTACCCGGCATTCACCCTGAATCTGAACCGGACAGCAGAGAATCGCCCCGTTATGCAAAAACACCGAGGCGTTCAGGAAAGCCATATGCAATTCCCTCGATCCCCGTCCTTTAAGCAATAGCTGTTCTACTACCCAATGCGGAAAAGTCTTTTATTGACCTTGAAATTAGTGCCAGTCGAGATCTAATCAACCCTCAATCACACAGGGATATCACACCCAACTTTACTCTTGAGGGTACGGAAGCACAATCATGCTAGAAAATTATGTACAGCAGAACTTTTTGAATAAAATAAAGGCTATATATGTAATGCATTTTTCTTTCCTTCTTTGCTGATGACACACAGTTTAAGCGCTAATAAAATTAGGCTAATTAACACTCAGATCCACTCTTAGCATCGTTGTTTTCAGTTACCTGCCTTTGTAGATGATTAGTAAGAAAAAATGGAGTGTTTTTCTTTTTCATATGAACTTTAGGAAAACATTAATTAGCATTTCCAAAAAGAACATTCTTTCTACTCACAAGCTACAAGAAAAACCTCAAACTCTCATGAATACACAGCTAATCTCTGAACATCAGCAAATTGCTAAATCTCAGGTCCAACTATTTCAACCTTATACTTTTAACAAACCTTTGAATGTGACAATGACCAGCATGTCATTATTTATAATCCTGAAGCATCCCATTTCAGATTCACGTCCAGCTTGTGTATCCGAAGACATCCGAGTGTCCTCTGTATTTTCATTAAAGAAGGGCTGGTACTTCATTAATTATTTCATGTGTATAAACAAAATAACTCCCACACAGAAGTGTTGAAATAATATGCAAGATCTGAAGCAACGGCCATAGTGTTTGTGCAACACAGCGATGTTTGTGTAGAGCAGATAACGTGTCTCGAAACGAGAAAAAAGGCAAAATCAAGTAACTCGTATGTTAAATGCGGTGCAACTAGAATGCCTTGGGAGATGTAAGGCTGTGTGAAGTGCAACGCTAAAAACACTTTAAAATTATTTATTTGATTGTGTTTCTAGGAAATTGTACACAAAAACATTAGCTTAAATCATTAGCTTGATTTTAATTCAACATTTGTAGTTCTTTTGAATATTGTTCTGTTTTCATTGAGTTTCGAGCTTTTTAGCAACAGCTGATGCAGCACAAACATCTTTATTTACATAAAAGGATAGATGAGTTCACACTTAATTAGAAAAGTAGACCACTAAACCATACTTAAAAATAAAGTTTAGGCCCCATTTACACAGGATTAAAACAGCTTTGGCTTTTTACCGCTGCTTTCCTGATCATCTCATCACTTTGCTTCCAGCATTCGGATCATATCTGTACTGCGACATAATTGTGCTTAACTTCCCCTTACATGTTTACATCAACGCTGAATTGCGAAAAATCGATTCTTTTACATGCCATTGTTGGCGCGGTAGAACAAAATGAAACCTGGAGATGTAGATAATATTAACTTGGTGCAGTGCGCCACAGCAAAGGGAACAATAATGCAGAAAAACCGTTGAACAACTTAGAACCACTTTTTTTTTTCCTTGCTGTAGCAACCGACAACAACGCCACCATACGTTTCAGAATTTAACACCAAATATTTCACACACAGCATTCAGTCTGTTGCAGTTTTCTGTTTTTACTGTGATATGTCAGAGCTGGTGTTTAGGTCACTTTTTTTTATTTTGTAACTGAGCCGAAACGCACAGATGTCCTACGTCACATCCACATGTTAAGATCGTCAAAGTCAAGCTAGCATAACCGAGCTACTCCCCTCTTCTTCGCTAATTTTTTCGGGATTAAAACTTTTTCCCAACATTGTTATCTAGTTGTGTTGATAATCAGTATCAAAGCACTGCGTCCCTTTTTCTCTTCTATATGAGGCGCACATTTAAGATTTAGCCCTTATATTGACAACGTAACAGCTAAAACCAATGGTAGTCATCGTAATGTCCGACGTTTATGCCGTTTTCCCTCGCCATTTATCGGCTCACCTGCATTTAATGCTTATGGCTCCTTAAGACGCATCTCATTCACTAATGCCAATTTGGTAGCAAAACTTTCTAGTGCACTGGCAACATGCTAGCTAATGTTAAAACATCGAGATAAATGCTGGTAATCATGGAAACCAGTGATAAAAATGCAGTCAGGCTGTGTGTGCGTCCGCTGTTTTTACAAATAATCCCTCTATGTTTCTGCACCTCCACCATCAGTTTCAGATCCAAAGAGGAGGAGCAAATACCGTCAGGATTGTTGGCTTATCAGAATTGCCAACGTCCAACGATATTCTGGACAAGCCAAAGCGACACTGCCAATCAGGATTTCGTGCTCAAAATCTGTTTTCTGTCCCAATCATTCTGAGCGGATCACACAATAACTGACTGCTGACTGTTATTTAGAAGCTGCGATCCGGTTATTGTACAAAGGTTTATCAACCTCATAGGCAGCTGCTTGCACTTTTTCTCATCCTCTTCACACTGACGATTACAATGAATAGATTTTACTTTTTAACTGCAAGCAAATTACTCCTAACTCTTATTGTCTCCCATCAACCTATGCGTAATTTGGAGGTGTGTGTTCTTCAACTTGCACACACGTAGCCAGGTCTTCGTAAAAACAAATATCTCTGCCACGTACTAACAGGATCAGTTTCAGAAAGGGTTTTCATCCACATGGACCCACACAAATATGTGACTCAGTGTTACTTTAAATATGCCAAACCTATAGGGGGCAGTGTAGCGCAAAGCTAAAATCTACATCAACCAATCGGATTGATTCAAAACAATTTCCTGTTAGGAATTAAACATGGTTCCAGGCGGTTTGTGTGGACAGATAAATACTTTTAACTAGCGTATTAGAATATAAAGTTAATAAAACAACACAATGTTGATTGGGAGTCATGTCAAAGCAAGTATGTAGATATATTGGCACATTATTTGGTGCAGACTGTAACGCTCATGACCCTAAATCTCAGGCAAGCACGAATACAGAGTTTTCTCAAATCTCCACCTTGGTCTGAGTTTTTATAAACTGTTTTTAGTGATATTAAACTGAGTTTTTGTTTGGATGAAAGGCTAAAACACACAAAAGTGTATTTGTTTTCTCAGAGATCTGGCTACTTGTGGACAAGACCTTTGTTGTGAATGGAGCCTAAGTGGTTTTAGTTTTAGTTGGTCCACTCTCAAGTTGTAAGCCAACAGAGAAGTGTTTCTGATTTGTAGGACCAGTGGACTACCAATATGGTACATCAGATTTCAAAATGTCTTCTTTGCATCATTTCTTTTTTCAGATCTAGTGAATTTAGCCTTAACAGACATAGTGCTTCTTCGCCCTGAAGTCTTACTTCTTTCACAATAATGATTATATGTTTGATTAGTTTCTAACACCATTTAATGATTTATTTTCTTCCCAAACTGTGCAAATATATGGATTTACGTTGAAAGCCGTATGTTGAGTCGCTGAGCTTCCATCAGGATATTATTTTGCATTCATTTTCTTAATTGGTGACTTGTTTGTTCATATTGTTTAAAAAAGGATTTTAAAATAACTTTGAAACTCTTAAGCCAGATCACTTATAAGTCAAACTTTCTGATACATGTAGAATCTTCAGAGACCAGAACGCGACGTGTTCAAAGATGTCACAATCGTAAGGCAGCTGTGAATTTTACTTCACTTTACATTATAACCAGCAACAATATTGAGCTCACCTAAAATTTACTTTAGAAAAATTTAATTATGCAGCGTATTAAAATACATAAATAAGAAAAGCTAGAGCCATAAGCCATTAGAAGAAAAATATTTTAATAGTATTCACCTCAAAGTGCAAGTTTACTTCTGGTTTAGCGTTGAGAATCTAGTCATATAAAAGCCATTTAAAGGCCAGTCTGTAACTAAATGTGCCTATCAAATGTGGTTGACATTATTTTTTATGGATGTGTTTTTAATGCTGTGAGAGCTAAACACCAGCTAAAGTCAGTAGAAAAAGATAGTTCAAAACAACGTTTAAATATGAATAGAAATTCTTTTAAGCACAATTTGCTTGCATTTACAGAATTAAACAGCTAAAAGACGAGTTTGTACATCTTTAAAAAACTTATATGTTCAGATTATTAATAGATATACAGCAGATAATGACCAGAACTCAAGTTGATTTAAAGCTGCATTCGGATTTACTGACGGCTTAAAAAATAATCCAATCATCAAAGGACAAGTGTGAAAGTTATGTAACTGAGAGTCAATTGTTGGCAAGAATCAGATTTCAAAAAAGGCTTTTGAGCATTAAAGTGGCACTTCAGGTTCGCCTGGTTGAGCCTGATTCACCAAGAAGGCAGTTATGCATCTGAGCCAAATGTTTGGCTCTATTTCAGGATTATGTTTTTGCAGAACCAGTGGAAACGAAAGCTATGTTTGAAAAAAATGTGGAGTTGTAAAAATGATAAAATACAAAAAAGCTTATTTTTCCTTTCAATTTAATGAAAACCAATGCATCGTCAGTTTGTTAAATATTCACTAAACTGGTCTAACTGAAAACGTTTCTAGGTTTTTTTTGCACCTTTGTCTTTGCAGGAACAGTTTATCAGCTGTAAAATAGCTACCTAAAATTAATGTGTGTGGAAATTTTCACGCTGTTTTTTGTGCAGCATAATGGATCTGAGCAGCAGTCTGGTAAAATTTAGCCCGTTGTTCTTCGCTACACTTCGCTTCGCTCTGAGTGTAACGGCGTAGAAAAGCAATGGCAAAGGCGCACTGAGATGGTTTTAGGCAAAACTACACTAACTTACATGAAAATGTCTAAATTTGCACAGAAATATCACAATACAACACTAAATAATCAATTTAGACAATTTATCAATTTTTTTTCTTTTTTTTTTTTTAAAAAAAGGTGATTTGGGGGTTAAAAGTGTAAAAAAAATAGTTTTTGTCAAAAATTGACAAAAACAGTCCAACTGAACTTTTGGAAGGTATTTATTTATATATTTTCCCTGCTGGTACATTTTACTGGATGTAAACTATTCATGTAAAATTTGGAAATGGTTCTAAATTTTCACTGATTTAGTGCAACATAATGGCAGTAAATAAATTACGCTTTGGTTCGTTAAGCAAAACTGGAAGAGCAAAGGAAAGCAATGGCCAGATTACAACTGACATGGTTAGTCAGTAACACAAAACTAAAACACAAAGTAACACAAAACTAAAATTTACACAAAAATGTCAACATTTGCAAAGGAATATAAAGATAAACTGCCTTCGTAGGTTGTTTAAAGTTCTATCAGTTAAAAAAAAAACATTGATTTGGGGGTTAGTTAGACTTTTAAGTAAATCTTAAAACATAATAAATACAAAAAAAAATGTAAACCATTTGCTGATTTTCAAAGAAAACTTTGTCAGCTGTCAAAAAATCACAAAATTTGTCTAAAATTGGCAATCTTAATTTATTTACTTTTTTTTTTTGCTAGTTTGGTTTACCAGATGTAAACTAATCACCTAAATTTGGGAATGCTTGTAAATTTCCCCAGTTTTTTGTGCAGCATAAAGAACATAGTTGACTCATTTGGCAAGAAAACAAATAAATCTACTTCCTAAGACATCTATCACCTTCAGACGCCTACGTTTCCTACTTAATGACGGCATTAAATGCACTTTGGACAGCTTAGAGAGAGGAAAGCCATATTTACACTACTGAAACATACAGTACTTAATACTGAGTAAATCATGTATGAGCTGGATTTTAGCCACTTTCCCTGCGTTTCTACCTCCATCTCTCAGGCCCACAACTAAAGTTTTCCTTTTTTGTTTTCTAAGGCATTATTTTGCATCTTAATGCTCCACCACACCTATAACAAGTCGACACTCAGTGGTTCTCGGTGGTCACAAAATAAAATCATCAGTACAAGAATTTTATAAATGTACATGCTCTGTTTGCTTCTTTATCTGTGATGCGTTTTAGTTTACTTTTGTTAAGGATTTGTGCATTTTCTTCACAACTTCTTGCTGTGTTTCTCATGTTTTGAGGTGGAAAAATGTTAAAGGTGCTATGTGTAGTATCCTCTAAGAGAATATGTGTTGGTCTTAAATAAAACCACTGTTCAGGCCTGAGCTGTGGTTAATTACCTCTGGTCATTAGACAAAACAATCGTTCTGGCTTTGCTGAGGAGTCCTGAAAAATGCACTTTGATTGTTGGACGAAGTGTGCAAAGTTGGTCACGTTTGCCTCTTTTTTTTGCTGTCTGGAAGCCAAATTTCCAGAAAACGACTCTAAAGTGGCTCATTGTGACTTCATGTTGTAGCACTTGTTAATCTGTTTGGTAAAATAACGTCCGGCGAAAAATCCTACACACAATACCTTTAAGTGAAAGACCTGTTTGGATTTTTTTCTTATTGTAAACATGAGTCAAATGTGATTTTGTTTATTTTTTTCTCATTTTTCTGGTGTCTCACTGAATTTGTGTTTTTAGAAAAACATTTTCATAAAAAAAGCTATAAATACAAAACATTGCTGATTTATTAATTTCTGTAATTTTATGCTTTGTTGAAAGTGTATACACATTGTGGGCGGTGTTTCTGGTAATGCTTATGTTTGTTAATTTATTACCTAAATGTTGAAATATTTACATTTCAAATAAAAAACAAAAATAAAATAAAAAACTTGGTACAAACATACAGTGATAATTTAAACATTGCATGTGCACTAACTGTGTTGAAATAAACTGCATAAGTTCAAATAAAATGTGTTTGATGCCCAAAATGTCAGTGCCGTTATTATTTATAATTTACAGTCTTTATATCGTTTTAAAACACTGAATATTCTGTTTTTCTAAACGAAAGAACTCTGTGTTAGAAGTGGGCGCTTTGGACTTGGAACTTTTATCATGATATTTTGTGGTACTATCGTGATAATAATAAAAATGACAAAAGAAAACTATTTATTACTTATGTTTTTTATAGCAGTCATAGCCCCAAAAACATAAATACTGCTGTTGAAAAATATTTCCAGTAGTTATGCACTTCTTTAAAAAGTCAGTCACATAAATATATGCAATTTTTATCACTAAACTCATCACACTAACTGCATTTATTACGATACGATACATGCCTTTTAAATACAAAAAAAAATCTGTCTCTAGCCACTTAAACCTCCATCTTAAAATGTATTTTAAAGGACAAACAAAAGGCCTGAATTTTTCTCTCTTACATGAACGTCCAAATGGGACAACCTTTGAAGACTTTTGTGTATTATTCAGTGGTAACTTTTTCAGTAGTTAAATATAAAAGTGGTGAAAATTACCACTAAGTGACATTAAATACAACAGTTTTAACCAATAAACTCCCTTCTTATAACACATTTTTAATCAGTTATACAGCTTGAATCCTGGAAAAGATCTTTAACTCAAAATGTGAATCAAAGAGATAAACATCTAAGAGCACAAGATAGTTGGAGGTTTCTGTGGTTAAGATCTTCAACACAATCACTGCTTTGACATACATCTTTCAGCGGTTTCTCTGTTGACACTGAAAGTGTCTTAAAGAAACAACCTGATCAGATAAAAGCAAGATGTGTATCGGAAAAACGGGACGACTCAATCGCTCAAAGAATCCCACCGCGAAGATAAGGCAGTGCAAGTGTAAGTTCTGCAAAACCAGATTTTGATAGTCATCTTGGTAACTTTCCCAGAATTGAAAGTGGGATTCACTCATATGGCCAGAGGGGGATTTAGTCTGGGAGAACATTATCAGTCTCATCGCTGTAGCAAACACAAGAAAAGACTATTATGTTCTGAGAGCATGATCAGAAAAAAAGGGACAGTTTATTTATGAGTTCAACATGTATCAAATGTTTTCAAGCTGGTACAGTTAGTATATAGCATTAGCTTCTGGCCAGAGAACCACATAGCACAATGTTTGTTACCTCGGGCCTTCTGATTTAGTCAGCTAATAATAATAATAATAATCAATTTAATTTATAATGCACTTTTCATTAATAAAAATCTCAAAGTGCTACATGGTGCATCTAAAAACATAAAATCAGCTATCAAAAACAATTTAAAAAAACAAAAACAAACAACTGTCATTTAAAAGTGGGGTAGGCTTGTCTAAAAAGGAAAGTTTTCAAGCCAGTTTTAAAATCAGACAATAATTGCTAGTAGTTTTTAGGGGGCTGGATGGTTCCTTCAGTCGTTTTCTTGACAGAAATTTGGTCATTTTGTGCTTGAGGAGCAAAGCAGCCTGCTAAATTTGCCTGGTAGCCAATCAGAAC
The DNA here is from genome assembly GCA_033032245.1 of Poecilia picta. NCBI lineage: Eukaryota > Metazoa > Chordata > Actinopteri > Cyprinodontiformes > Poeciliidae > Poecilia > Poecilia picta. The sequence continues at coordinate 20,561,457 of CM065373.1, forward strand.
GCTAGATTTATATTAATTATAACAAATTTAATTCAGTTCAAAATTCAGAAATCCTTTATTAATTTCAAAGGGGAATTAAATATGTGATTAAAAATGTATGAAATACACCAGTCGGGCAAAAAACAGTCATCTGTTCTACGCTTCGCTTCGTACAGATGGGCTGAATCATTTGAGGAATGATTGCTTCTTGGAAGACTCTGTTTAAGTCTTACATTTTTCACAAATGCTAACGTTTAGCCGTGACGTAAGTAATGCGCCAGTTGGACGTCACGAAGCTTACCGGAAATTGCTTGCGCTGCAACCAGCCGTCCTCCACCGCCAAGAGAGATGTGTTGAGTCAAACAAGATGGCTGTTGGTGTTAGTTACGTGTTTAGAAACGTGGCCATCGCGGACTTGAACGGTTCTGAGTTCACTAATTTTTTTTAGTTAAGAGTTTTTTTTATTTTTTATTTTATTTTATTATGTTGTGTTTTAACGTCACTTTGTATCAGGTGTGGTTGTTTCAAAGCGCTTTATAAATAAAGTTGGTACGGTAAATACTACAGGCGGACTACAATTCTGAAACGGCGCAGAAAATTGACGTCATTGTTCATTTCTATTCGCTGACTGAAGGAAGTCTGAACGTTGAACAGAACTTTGCGGAAGTATTGATAACCTTCGAACCATAGACAAACTGTTTTCTTTGTTTTAACAGATCTACAAAATGTTGAGTGTTTACTTATAGCAGCTTTTTGACGTGTGTTTCTTCCAGCCACCGTTTAATGGACCAACGCGTCTTGGTAGGTTTGCAGTTGTGCCATGTTATTGTAATTTCCAGATAATAGATTGAACTTTACGATAATTATTAAATTATAATGTGTTATAATTAGATATTTTTTTCTTTCTGACGTTCATGATGCTTTTTGTTCTCTAGCTAACCTCAAGTAGTAAAATGACTTTATAATATATTTACAGCACACTTTTGAAGCAGCAAGTTTGCACTTCTTTGCTTTGGTCTGCCTCATAAAACCTCAAGTAAATACAGTAGAATTTGTTACTTTTACTTAACAAAATGAGTAAAAGCACTCACTTATAGGTTTAGACAGCTAAACAAACATTGTTTTGTGGTTTTATCTTTTAATTAACTAAACTCATTAGAAAAGTCTTTGTTCATCTTTCTTCCTCATAATTCTGGCACAAGATACAAGCCACAATCTGGGCCAAATCCTAACTGATGGTGGCGCTTTCTCCTCTCCGGACCTGTAGTCCATCCAAAATGTGATGATTTTTTCTTATTCATTCATTTTTAGAAAACTAAGTTAAAGTTGTTAGTGCAGCTTAGACTTTTGAAGGGATACATTTTTATTATATGTTGCTTTGTCCAGTCCTTTTACTGTGTGAACATTCCTTCCTTGATGTTTTTTTTTTACTCGACATTTTTCCTTAGCCGCACTACTTGTTCAACGGCCATTGTCTGAAAAACTTTTACGTCCCTGATGATGCAGATTTGCCTCCACCAACTTGCAGAGCAAGATCTGCACCTGTGGAAACACAATTATAGCAATTATTCAGGAAAACACCAAGACGGTGTGCATTTTATCTTCAATTCTTCTAATTGGAATTGAAATCTGTACAGAAAATTGGCAGCAATATTCCTGTATCATTTTAATGCAGTATTTTTGACATTGCATTATGAAGCTTCAATCTGTAGATGCATGTATATCTTGTAGTTTCTTCCACAAAAATCTAAAAAAATAATGTGGAAAATCTTGAACGTAAACGCCCAGATTTATCAACTTTTCCTGTTCTCCCAGTATAAAAAAGGTTTTCTGAACTACCTCTTTTAAAATGTACCACCTCCTCCATACCGTCCCAACACCCTGACAGTGATAAGGTCATGCATAAACGTTCTTCTACTTCTAAACTTGTTTTGCTGGTCATGCTACACTTGACAAAACACAACAGACAAGATGGCAGGTTTTTATTTTATGTTCACGTGAAGCTTTTGAACTTATCACCACTGACAGTCAATAAGAAGAGAAGAGAACAAGAACAACAGGTTCGGGTAAAAGCTGGAGCGTTTTTGTTGTTTTGTTTTTTTTAAAAAGAAACAGAATTTAAAAATTTAAAAGAAAGATGTTGAAATTCACACCAGTTATTTACTCCGGTTGGTGTAAAAAAGAAGTTAAAATTAAATTTTATCTTCAATATTAAGTTTTATTTTTTAGATATTTTATTTTTGTGCACATGAGAAGATAATAATTGTTATTATTGCTTTCTCTACATGCAAGACTGGAAATAAAATACTTTCATTTGATGAGGTTGTTCTCGTACAGCAGCGTATGAGGTCATTCATGACTGCTGGAAAATTTGATCTCAGAAATCTTCCAGAAAAATCTTGAAAAAAATCGAAAACTTGAAAAATAGTTTGAAAAAGAAAAGACAATTGAGATTAATTTCAGAAATTTTCAAGAACAAATGTAAAATTCTGCATCTAAAAAGTTGAACATTTGCTAATAAAACAAAAAAAAATGGAGATTAATTTCAGAAACTTTTAAATAAAATAAATAAAAATAAAATAAAATTTGAAAAGTTGAAAATTCACTAGAAAAGTACTCAGAAATTTTGAGATTAATCTCAGAAATGTTGGAGAACAAAAAAAAAAGACTTGGAAATTGTCTGAACTTCAAAAATATAAAACATTTAGACTTTTCAAGCTCTGAAATTTCCGTGTTTGTGGAGAAAGTTCCTTTTCTAGCAAATGTTTGACTTTTAACACTCAGAAAATTGAGATTTTTTTAAATATTTTTTTTAAATTGGAGGTGTTTTGGCGGATATGTCCTCCTGTTTTGTATCCACAGCGGCCCTTTAACCCGCCGTCATGTTGGCGTCTAACTCACCTCAGGGCTTCGTCTGTCTGGTGCCGCTCTGCTGCGAGCTGCTACCTTCCTGCTTCTTGCAGCTGGTTGATCAATGAGCTGAAAGTATTACGCTCCTTGGAGCTGAATGAAACCGCAGCCTGCCTTTCATGCAACACATCTGATCCAACATGAAGATATTTATTGCAGCAGATTTAAGGTGAACGTTTCAGAGAGAGAGAGCTAACAACAGGACGGCGTTTGATTTCCAAAGCAGAACCGCTCATTTACTCTGTTGCATCTCTAATGAGGCTCATCCCTGAAGTGATCAACAGTTTGCGTCGCTCCTGTGTGGGCGGCAGACATGGGCGGACGGGTCTTTCCTTAAACTGCCTCTCCGCTGCTTTCATGTTGTAACTGGACACACGGGACGGCCGAGGCCTCCAGAGACCATCTGGACGTGTGAGTGTGTCTCTGCAGCAGATGGATTACAGGCCTCTCCTTCTGAATGTGCTCCATTCACAGGTGGGGCCTAAAACCTGCTGCCCCTTTGATGCTCAAGTCAAGATCCAATAACTACCTTTGCACCGAGAAGCACAAAGCCGGGACGATTCCAGCGGCCACACGCCAGCTGTATGCAAATCAGATCCTAAACACAAGGCAGGAGGAGGCTGCACTTTTTAACCTGGGACGTCTTTATCAACATATGTGGTTTATATGCTTTTACATATGGTTAACCTTCCTAAAATGTTGGGTGGTTTTTTTTTTGCTAAAAGGGATTTTTTTTAAAGTCAAATCAAGTTTTTTTGTATATTACCGTTTTTATGAATACATACGAACATCACAAATACACCGAACAGTCAACAACTGTGGAAACCAGTGTCAGTCACTCCATTTTGTCACTAAAATCATCAATACATGTCAAATATGTTGATCGGTTTTACATTATTATGGTTCAAATCCAACTCTGAACAGGTGGAGATTTTAGCCTCCATTTAAAGAAAGTCAGTATTTCAGCTGTTTAGCAGTTTTTCTGGAAGTTTTTTTCCCCAGATTTTGGTGCATAGATTCAATAAGAATTGAAAGATTCAATATGAAATCTGTCAAATTTATTAAATTAAAGTCGGATAAAATTCTCTTCAGTCTGAGAATTCTGACTTTTTTCCCAGATTTCTGATTCTTTTCTCAGAATTCAGAATTTTTTAAATCAGAATGTAGAATTTTTTTCTCAATTTCTCTTTAATCTCAAAGCACCTTAGTCATTTATTTTCTTTTCATGTCGTTTACATGCACATTTTCTTTGCTTATTAAAGAAAACAAAGGAAAAAGCTCAAGAGAACTCATGATTTTTAATTGATTTCTTCTGCGTTTTGATCATTTTGGTTCCTCAAAAGCTTCAAGGAAATCTGAGGATTGAATTTTATCTTTGAGATTAAGGAAAAAAAAAAGAAAAAGAAACGATGAAAGAGTTTAAATATCCATACGCTCTTAAACTCAGAGTGATTTTCAGACAGCTCGTCCGTCATTTTTCCTCTGCTAGGTTTGCTGCTAGCTGCAAGTCTAAAGGTTCCCAAACGTAAACAGGAAAATCAAGACCATCACTTTAAAATGTCAATAACTCGTCCTACCGGTTAGCACCTCCACTTTGCTTTATTTCTGTCCTTTCTTATGAATAATTGTGTGTGTGGTTACAGGATGAGGTTCAGGTTTCCTAGAGCCCAGTCGGTTTGTAAACGTCTCTCAGTTTTCTCTTTCGTCGCAGCGGCAGCAGCTTGAACTGGGCGAAGTCTGAGCTTGAGCAGAGACAAAAACGCGCGCCGTGTTTCCAGCGGAGCAGAACATGAGGGTCAAACGGGGGTTTGTGTCGGCTGCACGTCTCACACGGCGGAAACGGCCTTTCCTCACACAACCTGATCCAGATTCTGACACACGATTCCCAAATGCACAGTTTGCTGAGTTTTACAGACAAAACATTGAATTTTAGCACCAATAAGTTGATTCCGTCAAATTCATTTTAACTAAATATGAGGCATCAATGGAAGGATGATGCATCACTCTGGTAAAACTAATTCAAATTTTAATTGTTGTAATTTAGTTGTACATTATCCTGTAAACTCCTGTTACCATCAGGATTCTAGTCCTTGTGTTTGAGCGTGAAAAAGCATTTCAGTAAAACCTCAAACTCTGCTGGTTGTCACGACTGCTTTTATACAGAAGAGGATTAAGATCACAGGAAAAAAAGCTGACTTTAATTCTGAATATTTTTCTCTGAATTCTGACTTTTTTTCCTCAGGATTAATAAATTTCATCTTAAAATTTTCTTCCATAATTCTGTTATTATTCTAAAAATTGTTCTGACTTCAATCTCAAAGATTCTGACTTTAATCTCAGAAATCTAAATTTAATTTCAGAATTCTGACTTTTCCTCAGAATTTCCTAAATTAATTTTAAAAATCTTACTTTTTTGAGAATTCTGATTTTAATCTCAAAATGTATCTGACTTTGATTTCTGAATTCTGACTTTTCTCCTAATTCTGACTTGAACCTAATAATTCTCATTTTAATCTCAGAATTCTGACCTTTTCCTCAAAATTTCTAAATTTAATTTCAGAATTCTGCCTTTAAGCTCAGAAGATCTCAGTCTGAACTCAGAGTAAACGTCATCTTCTTATTCTTTGGCCCTAATCCTCTCCTGTACATGTACAGATGATCTTGAGTAGATTAGAGGACTGTTAAACCATCAGTTGTGATAATGTGACCAGGAATCGTCCGTTGTGTCGTGGCGCCATTTAAAGTCCAAAAGCCTGAGTTGGCGTCGGGTCAGAATGGATCATTATGTCAGATCTGAGCTTTTCACAAACACTTAAATGTAATTCATTACCAACCGGTCTTTAGCATCGCACATCTCAGTTGTCATGGTGATTTCATTATGTGCCAGATTTTAAATGACTGATGTGTGATAATGGAAAACAGATCAAATTTAAAACAACAACGTGGGTTAACTGTAATCATCACTGTAATTTCATGGCTTCCTCGCATCGTGTCGGGCTAATTAGACCTGCTGCAGGAAAACTCTTCTTCTGCGTTCACTTTCTCCACAACACGCTGAATCGTTGCGACCGGCCAACAACCTTTGCGTTGACAGGGTTGTTTATCCGCAGCCGTGCTGGAAAAGCTGCATTCCTCAGCTGTCGGGTACGGTGCACACCTTGGCTTTTATCTCCGAGCTCTAAACCGTTCGTTAAGAGTTTCTTTGAACTTAGACCAACAGTTGTTGCTACAATAGATTTTTTCTTTTCAGAGGTCATAGAGGTGGATAAAGCCAGAATGACTTCTGTTTTTTATCTGTATTTGCAGATTACTGGAGTTGCTTGTTAAATAAATCAAAAGTTATCAGTTAAATCGTAAATTTACCTCTTATACCTCCAAATAAACCAGTGGAAATTCAGCATAGCAATGCAGCAGTACTAAATATAAGTTATCTTTAACACTGTGAGAGGCGTAGAGCTGGGATTCAACCAACAACCTACTGATTATAATGTCTGATTAAATGTTTTCAGGTTAAATTATGATAAGTATTTTTAAGTTTTTACCTCCAATGTCACCAACACCATCTAATAAAGATGTGTAAAGTAAATTTATCTAAAAAAATACAACACAATAAAGCTTGAGGTAAAGATAGAAGAAGAAATTAAAACATGAAAGTGGATTTGGACTCAGTTTATCCAGCTGATGTTTTTCTTTTTGCACTATTTTCATTCATGTACTCATTCTTAACCGTTTCACTGAAATGTTTAAATCACAATAGTTCAGTTATGCTTGGGCAGTAATATTGTGTAGTTTGATTCAGACATTTATACACTTTCCTCAATCTGAAAGTGAAACTGACCGCATGGCCTATCTTCTGATTTTTTTTCCACAAATCATTATTTGGCCACCTGGAGGCAATCGTAGACTGGTAAAATTCATTTCTAGATACTAATTCATGTCGTACATAGAAAAAAACTCAAAATAAAAGGAGACAGCAAAATCAGGGCAAAAGTAACATAAAATGTTATAATATGATTTCCACAGCCCTTGTTTAATATTCAGAACAAGAATGTATTAGACATGGAAACAAGACTTGATGCTCCATTAGATCCTCTTCATTGTGTCATATTTTTATCCATTTTTTGCTTCATATTCCAGCATATTTGGTAAGTTAGGAACTGGGCTGACAGCATTTGGAAGTTGAGGATTTCACTATTTGTTTGGCTTTGGGAATCAGAGCTATGTTCTGATTTTGGTTTGTATGTTTATTTTTTATATTGAAGGTTTACATACATGTTTAAATACATAATTAAAGATCAAAAATAGATTAATTCTTTCTGCAATTTATATGGTTCTCCATGTTTGATTCTTGCTCTGGTTGTTAAGTAGATGGTAAGTTTGTTTTAGATTTGTAAACTAACGGGTTTCTCCAGGTCTTGCTCCGATATTAAAAGTATAAATGTTGGTTGGTTCTCCATGTTTGATTATAAAACTAAATGTTGGTTCCAGTTGTTCTAGGTTGAAAAACTGGAACCAGTTTTCATCTCCCCAAAGTGCTTCACCTGGAATTTCTCCCATTTAAAGTTCTAGATTTGTGCAACATGAAGCTAGATGTTCGTTCTCCATGTTTGATTCCTGTTCTGTTGTCGCCGTCTAATCCATGATTTATAAACTAATAAGAGTTTAAGGAATTATCGTCTTAAAGAAGCCCCTGTATGTTGCCGGAAAGTTGCTAGTGAATTAGTTTGGACTTATTTCTTGTGTACTAAGATATTAGCACCAGAAACACTTTATTAAATTTTGTGAGTGAATTTTAGAGGTCAAAAGCAAATATTGTTAATTATTCAGCCCCTTGCCAAGGACACGTGTGTGAATTAACCCACTGGGGACAAAAACTGCTACTAAACAGTACCGTTTATCCACGCCCGCCATAATATTCCTTTCAGTTGCAACCATCTGCCGTGCAGAAAACATAGATTTCACTAAAATATTTAGAACTTGGTATCCTGTGACCATCAGAGGAAGCTGATGAAGCTTCCCGATCCAATTAAAAACGAGAAAACCTCAGCAAACGAGCGTCGTCTTTGTGGGCAGTGATGTGAAGTGGCCATTAGAGCTTGATTAAAAACAGCGGGCTTCAACCTTGACCCACCCCTGCCTCCATCACACCAGCAGACACATGCGGAGAAGTCCCCAAAAGATGCTTAAAGATAAAAGAGAATCGACCCGTCAGCCGTGTGTACAGAGGCTGCAGATCTGAAAGGAGAAGAGCCATGAAAAATGGATGAGAGAAGAAATCCACTTCACCTCCCCCCCTGGAGGCTGGTGCACCCCCCACAGTGCTCCCACTCATAATCCTCTCTCCTGCTACACACATGCACACTCCTCAGCCGGCGCATGCGGTGTGTGCAAACAGAAAGACAAGGTAGGCACACGCGGCCCCAGGCCTGTGGTAGGTGTTGGGATTCAGGGGACGCACCAGTTTGCTGCGAATATTAGTGTTTCGTGACTTTACAGATATGATGGGATAAAGCTGAGGCTCATTGAAGACGAGCAGATCTGAAGTTATTAGAAACATGTTCTTATGCAGCTTTAATAGATCAAGAAAAGATTAAATTCTTTGAAAAATGCTTTAGTCTTGATTTGATTTAATTTATTTCAATCAAGCAATCAGTAGCACAGAGAAAACGTGCGTAAATAACCAAGAACAAAATAATTTTTTTACCACCACTTTTCTGTTTGACAAGGTGTAGGAAGAAGTGTATATTTATTTATTTCTACCCCTTATCTGAATTTAATGAAATATAATTCTTACCGACTCAATAAACCAAAACTTTATAATTGAAACCATGTTATATATTCATGTACCTAGACTGGGCTAAAAAGACAACAAATAAATTATATAGACAAAATGGTTACAAACTAACTCGTAGCAAGACAAGAAAACCTATGGATAATAATAATAATATGAGAACTGTAAATAGCAGCCAGACATACAGCATCAGAATAATTACCAAGTCCTTGTCAATGTACACCTAGAAATTATTATTAATCTGCGTTATATAACAATAAATGAAAATAAAAAACTGAGAAAAATAAAACTAATGATAGTAAGATAACAATAATAAGCTAATAATAATACAATAGTAACACAGAAAAACTCATCTTTGTGTTAATTTGCATATACTTTTTACCATGACATGAGAACAATACTTCATAAAGCTGAATTTCCCATAAGTCACAAAAGAAATGTGGAATAATTTATTTAAATAATGAGATTTTACCAGGAAATTTTAACAAATAATTTCAATTTTGCATAATGCCAGTGTTGTAGTTTGGCCGCCATCCAGAAGAGGGCGCCGCTGGTCATCTTTAAACTCAGTCGTTGATAGAAACAAGATGGCGGAGTCATACCAGAACGGGAACGAGAAACGGTCCCAACAGATTCCGGTGTGGGATGCAAAATGCGCTCTATGCAGGTCTGTGTTTTTTTTTAAATATAAACACTTGTCAGGTTTTTCTAGGTAAATGTGTTTTTTAACCTATCAAATAAACTAAATAAATAAACAAATAACTAAAATCTGATTGGCTAGTTCCAGGAGCAGAAATCTTTCTGAAACTTACAGAAATCATCTGTGGTGACTGATATAAAAGTTGATTAAGAAAATAAGAAGTTAAGGGTACAATTTCTTTGCCTAAAAGCCAGTTTAAGTAACTTTTTTTAATAATGGATTTTTTTAAAGCATCTTCTTTTATTTCAACTGTTATGTCATCTTCACATTGTTTTAGTAACAAAAACAAACTTTTGGCAAGGTACCAACATTTAGCTCTCATTTCTCATAAACATTTCTGAAAAATGACTAAGAAGTGCTTTATACAATGCTCTTATTTTGAAATGTATCCGGATGTTCTCTGTTAAGCCAGGCGGGAGAGAAGCTATGGCGACGCTGCTAACGTCGGAAGGGCTAACACAACCTGCCTGCCTGCCGCTATTATGTTGAAGAAAAACTATAACTAACTGGTCCTATATAGGATGTTTATAAACAACCTAAATTGTAGATATAATATCCTTCGTTTTCGTGTTTTTTTACTTTATTTTTCGAACTGATGTGAAACAATTTACGTCAGCTCTCGGCAAATTACGGCACTTCATGCTAGTCCGGGGGGGGGAAAAAGGGCTACAGCGAAAGTTGGGAGAAAACACCAGTCAGTTGGTTGTTCAACAATAAAAACACCAGTCAGTTGGTTGTTCAACAATAAAAACACCAGTCAGTTGGTTGTTCAACAATAAAAACACCAGTCAGTTGGTTGTTCAACAATAAAAACACCAGTCAGTTGGTTGTTCAACAATAATTTTAGGCATTTTTTGAAAATATAACCTGGTGCATTGAGTATTATACACAATCAATTTATACATAATCAGAGTATACTTTTTGAATCATGCGCCAAAATTTAACCCAAGTATGAAAAAAACATAACACTTGTTATAATAATAAAAGTAAACTAAAGATGAATATAAGCTAATAAAAACTAAGCAAAACTGATATAACTAACTGGACCTATACAGTATGTTTATAAACAACCTAAATTGTAGATATAATATCCTTTGTTTTCGTTTTGACTTTATTTTTTGAACTGATGTGAAACAATTTATGTCAGCTGTCGGCAAATTACAGCACTTCATGCTAGTCTGGGGGAATAAATGGCTACAGCGAAAGTTGGGGGAAAACACCAGTCATTTGGTTGTTCAACAATAATTTTATGCATTTTTGAAAAGATGAACCTGCTGTTGAGTATTTATGATCCAATCAATTTATACAATACTTTTTGTATTGTATAAATACAAAAAGTATTTATACTTTTTGTATTTATACAAAATACAAAGTTAAAACTAAAACTACTGTTATAACTAATAAAAGCTAAACTAAAGATGAACATTAGCTGATAAAAAACTAGCAAGAACTTTAAAATCTAAATGAAACTAACTGTAAACTGTAAAGAAAAACCCATAACTGTTGTCATAACCCTGTCACTGACACATCATCTCCCTCACTACCTAAGATCCTTCATTAAGTGCGATCCGCCTTAAACCCACTTACATGCGCGTGTGAAACGTTCCAGTCCAAGCGTCTGCAGCGGCTCAGGCTATCTGCAGCATCCTTTGGGGCCTATCTGACGTTTGGCAGTCGGCTGATGAGAGCGAGACAGTGACATGCGGAGAGAAGGGAGGGCGGCTGTCCCGTCCTCCTTGATTGGCAGCTTCTCATCCTGCACAGGGACATCCGGAAAAAAATCTCCTACGATTGGATTCTACTGCAGAAAATGGCATATTTTAAGAATCTATGCCAGTCGTGTGCAAAGTTTTTGCCAAAATCCTGAAGTTGAAAGTCCTCAGGGACCAAAATTAAGATTTTCTCTCCATTAAAAACACCAAAATAGTGTCACTGTGAATTATATCAGCTGAAACACCGAGTTCCTTTAAACCAAAACCCACCTGTTTAGAGTTGCGGTTGAACCATAATAAATGAAACATTGACCAACGTATTTGGCATGTATGATCACGTCAAAATGTAATGTTTGTTAAATCGTTGACTGTTTTTATGATGTAAAGCCCCTTGCTGCTGAAATGTGCTTTACAAATAAACTTGATTCTTACGTAAACCAACATTAGTACGACATTTGCCTCAATGTTTACATTTCTTTAACTTTTTTGAACCAATTGTTTTATATTTTCTCGGTCTCTTGAAATCCTTTTAGCTCATTTCCAGCAACAAAAATTATAATTTTCTTTTAAAACCTTCAGTGTGTTTAGTCTGAGTAAAACATCGCTGGATATTTGAGGCATGAAATAAAACTAAAAGAAAAAAATCATTGTGTTGTTCATTTTCTATTTCAGATATTAACTTACCATGGATTTTTCATCTTTAAAAATTACAAAAAGTGTCCATCAAATTTGCATCATTTTTAACTACAATCAGGAGCCACAAATGGTTTTTAAAAGCTAATTGGAGCTTACTAATGTTTTTATACAAATTAGTTTGTTATATAGACTGCAGTGTTGTCTTGCAGATGGTACAACGTCGGCCTCTTAAAGGTGCAGATTGGACTCTTTCTGGCTCTGAATATTTTCTTCTTCTGCAAAAGTGGTGGATTTTCTTGTCACCTCTCATTTGAACTTACTGCATCACTTATATGCTAAACAGGGAACACGGTTGCCGTTGCCACAAAAGGGTTGTGCTGGGGGCAGTGGGTGGCTCCGGTGGTAGTCAACACGCATCATGGGTAGAACCTAGTCATTGATGCGGTTCTGGGTTTACGTTCTGGTCTCGGATCATTTGCTGCATGTCTTCTTCTTCTCTCTCCACCCTATTTACTGTTCAGTAAACACCACTGCGGTGCTAAAACTCTTAAATAACAAAGGGTGTTCTTGTTCTGCAGCAGCGATGGTTAAAGCTGCCAAGACCCAGGAGCATTTCTCAAACAAATCACACCTCCAGCTGCGAACCCACATGCAGAACTAGCATTAGCTTCTTTAGCAATCTGAGCTACACTGGCTCATCTATGTGATGTTTCCAGTTCAACACTGCTTCTTCATTGGACTGTTATTGATGGATATTCACCACTAGAGCTGCAATTTTGGAAACACTCTGGTCCAGAAGTTGAAGCATCTTGAGTAAAACTCATTCTGAGTTTCCTGCTTCTAACACATAAACTTTAAACTTCAGCGCTGCCTGATGTATCCCTCATAAGTCTTAAAGCCCTAATCTGATTCCTTCATGTTATTGTTCTTGTCGAATAATAACTGAATTTGTGAATTTTTATTTACTGGAGTTGATCCCGGATGAAGTGAATATGTTTCTGCAGGTTTCAGTTCCTGGTTTGTTTCTGAACAAACATGCAAAATGGTAAAATTGGTGCCATTTTAACGGAATATCTTAACCGAAAACCTATTTAAATACTGTTTCAGAAAAACAACGTTTTCATGTGGATAAAAACTTGGAGGTGGATGTTTACCTTTCTGCAGCATCGTATGTGCATAAAGGAGCATTATTGCAGATCCTTCCCCCCAGTAGCTGTCAGACTTCATAACCTGTTGCTCTCTAATTAATGCCACTGTCTGCAAATAACCTCCCAGCTTTTATTTGCACATTTTTCAATGCTTTGATTTAACTTGTAAATTAACCTCCTGTTACTTTCTACGCACAAATATTAATATTGACTCTGATGTCTCTTATTCTCAATTTTTCTGTTTTATTTACTCCTTAGTTTGGTTATCTTCATTTATTTGTAACACCTTCATCTATTTAAACTGCCAATATAAAGCAATTCTCATTCATAACATAAACTTTTAAAAACTTTAAAACCATTTTTAATATAAAAATACATCATATTGATGTAGACAGATAAATAATCTTATTAAATTACAAGCACAATGAAGTTTTCGTTTGATAAATAGTTACACACCGTTATGGGACAGTTTAAAAGAAAATGTCTTTTGATGGAAACTTACTTATAAATAATGTAATATTAACTATAATTGGTCAGCTTTTGGTGCCCAGCTGCTTGCAGTTGTCTAAATCCACAGAAATTAATTAAAAATTTTGCAGATTGTTTTAATTTTATACAGTTTTGTTATATTTCCAGGTACAATTGAGCATTTCTGCATTTTTAAAATCAGCTGTTTGTTTGCTTTTGGATTTCATTCAATGTTATCGCGTTTTTAAAGTGCAAAATAAAAAAATAGACTGCTGTGCTAATAATAATCAATGTTATTCATATCACATGTCAGTGGTCACGATGGAACCACGTAAGTCTTAAAGTTGCATGGACAGTAGAGGGCGCTCGAAACTGCTGCAACTCCATTGCTTGTAAGCGCTGGCTTTAAAGGGGCAATTTGACGCTAATTAATCTCTTAGAAAATATATAAATTTAAGTTAAATTGCTATAAATTAAAGAGTTTCATCAAATATATTAGTAGCATATCAAATTATGCTATGGGCTATTAATGTTATATTGTCAAAATCATCAAAAATAGCTTGTATAGAACCTGTTTTAGCTCATAAACTAAAAAAAAAAAGAAAAAGTGACGCCTTTGCAGCAGCGTTTAATTAAAGTCGAGCCCCGCTTTGTTTGCGTCTAAAGTGAAGCTCAATAGAACAGAAATCCAAGTTTTGTGAGGAGGAGAAGAGGAGGAAAAAAAGAGAAGGAGGAGGAAGAAGAGGAGGAGGGTTGGGGGGGTTATTATACTATTGTCCGCCCCCTAATCCGGTTGGCTCAGAAACCGCCTGCAGGCCAATTTGTAAATGGTTTGCGGAGCTGCCAATCAAAGCAGACGTCCTCTCCTCAGGCTGTGACTGCGAAACATCTCAGTTGCTGTGTGGAGAGATTTGACGGAGGGACGCCGCCGTGCGTGGAGCCATCAGTGCGCCGCAATCCCGTAATGCCTCGGTGAGGATCAGCCGCGGCGGAGAAGGACGGCGGCGCATGTGAAATATTGTGGATTTGCATGTCAGCAGAGGAGGGACTGGTCGCCGGTTCCGCGGCTGTTTGTCTGTTTCTTATCGCTTCTCTGTCCTCCGTCCTTCCCTCACATGTCACTCTAATTAATCGGAGGCATGTGGAACCGCACCAGGATTAGGAATTGCCTCCCAATAGTGTGGCTGCTGTTGACGTTATGGACGAAGGTAAGGAGACTCTGATTTTACACCCCCCACCCTCCCTTCTCTCCCATCTCTCCCCTGCACACAGGCAGCTCTTATTTTTTATTTTTTTATGGGGAAAAAAATGAATAATTCCTCTGTAAATAAATTAAACGAGATGAAACTTGGTGGGCGTGGGTTTGAGATGGATTTGCTGCGTATTCGCGTCACATTAATCGATAATTGAATTGCGTAGCCCTTCAGTTGTGGAGCATGTGATCGTGTTACCATGACGAGACTCTGGTAGCGGCTGCTCTCCGTGTTCCTCTCGGATTCTCCCTCCTTAATCTCGGTGATTTGCGGGTGACAATGAGGCCCGGACGGAACAAGTTGGAAGTTGCGTCGCGGTTTTGAGGCTTGCAGCCGCGGTGGATGGTGTGAAATCCCTGCATGCAAAGTGTCGCCGCACAAGTTGGAAGTTGCTGCTTTGCATCAATTGGCCGCTGCGGTGGATAATTTGCGTGCTCACCTGCTTCATTCATGCTGCGGTGGGATGGGGGGGGAGCCTCATTATTGCCCTTAATTTGGACCCAGTGAGACCAGTTATGCATCTGGCGCCACCAAGGGGGGCTTATAAATGTCCTGACCCCAATCTAGACGCACAACCTATGAGGAAATCAATGGAACCAGTATGAGTCTAGCAGATGAGAAGACAAGTTTGGTAATATGTTCGTTGGGATGAGCAATCATCAACCCACACCTGGATTTAGTGCCCTGCAAATTACTCTGTATGCCCAATAAACTGAGGTTTTGATTTATTTGTGTGGTATTAACGTTTTATTTATGAGATTGTTGTGAAAGCCTTTGTGTAAATTGAAGCAACTGGGAGGATGAAAGCTCCCAGTTTGGCCACCTGCCTGACTTTAGACCAATGTTGCCACCCAAGTGGTGCCAACCTGTATAAATTTCCTGCCCCACCTCTGGCTCTGAGCTCCTGTGTCCATGTTTTTTACGAGTGTTCTCTGTAATTATCACCGTCTGAACACTTAAGCTACAAGTCCTGTCAAACCACTTTAAAAATTCATGTCTACATACCCATACTATTCACATAAATGAATAAAAATCAGCTTTTGCGTCTTTCCCACGATCTGATTGCACCGTGACGACTTCCTAGATGTGTCTCTGCTTTTTTTTTAACTACACAAATGCTATTGTGGTCTGTTTTTTATTCTCTAAAGGAGTGAAGAGAGGGTGTGGGGGGGGGGGGGGCGCCACCCCACTGCATTTAATTTTGGCCTCGTTGTTTCCAGGTGTCCCAGTCAACCGGCTATTTTGAGCTGCAGCTGATCTCCGTGGAGAATGTGAACGGCGAGCTGGCGGACGGGGAGTGCTGCGACGGCCCCAGGAGTCCCCAGGACCTGCGCTGCACCCGGGACGAGTGCGACACCTACCTGAGAGTCTGCCTGAAGGAGTACCAGATGGAGGTCACCACCACCGGGGCCTGCACCTTCGGAGCCGGATCTACGCCGGTCCTCGGCGGGAATACGTTTTCTTTCCAGGCCGCCAAGAGCAACGCGAAGAGCGACGAAGCCGGAAAGATTGTGATTCCCTTCCAGTTCGCCTGGCTGGTGAGTGAGCTTCTCCTGACACCTTTATTTTTAAAAAGAAGTGTCATTTGTGCAACACCTGAAGCGAAATCACACTTCACTCTGAAGTGGATTTATTTTTAGATGGAGGGATAAACGGATTCTTTCCAAATGTTGGTTATTTTCTGAATTTCAAACCCAGTTGGAGCATCAAATGTCTGTGTGCACATTCTCAAGTTTGTTGGATAATTTTCAATAGAGACTACTTGTCAAAAAATGCATTGTTGCAGCTAATTCCATATTTATTCTAAGTTGAAAACTCAGTTTGCAGCATCAGATTGGTGCCAAATGTAGATGTCAAGTGTTTGGTTGAGAAACGTTGATTTGATTTCAGGAACAGACGACATTTGATTAACTACTGCAAGCTTCGTTGCATGTTTGTTGGATAATTTCCAATTTATCCTTTCAATAGCAACTGCATATCCAAAAACCAGCTGCATATTGCAGCGAAATGCATATCTATTTTGGAGTTGAAAATGGATGCACCTTCTTGAGATACTTGGTCATTTTTAAGTTGCCCAAAAGCTGAATTTTTATTAATTTTAGCTACATCAAACTCGTTTTACACCATGAGATTGATGTCAAATGTCTCCTCATTGTGGATATTAACCGTCTGTTGTTGATTTTTTGTTTTGATGGAGAAACGATGTTTAAGTGTAGGACTATTGCAAGCTTTGTTGCTGTGTTTTTGCGTATTTTAAACTTGTCCCTATATGGGTAGATAAAACTCTCGGGGTTGTTCCCGTTCACCAGTTTGCACCTGCTGGGGCCATGATGGAGCAATCAGAAAGTGTTTTCCTACCGAGATCTTTATCAAAGCAGGGGAACTTCAAGCCCTGTGGAGAAACTGTCACGTCAACGCATTTTTTTACTTCCACGTTCCAACCGTATTTCACTCCAAATAAAAGACAATTCTTTTTTTTTTTTTTAAGCTACTCATTTTGTTTTGTATGCAAAGCAGGAGCAAACTGACGAGCTTTCGCAGGTGTGTGAGAGTGAGGTGCGCCTGCTGTTAGGTGTTGGGTGCTCCATTTAATAGACCAGGAAGAAAAAAGCATGATGAATGGCTGACATTATCCCGATATAAGGTTGAATTATGCGCTCAGCTGAAATGAGCGATGCCTGCCGGCGGTGGTTCTGGCTGGTTTTGACACCTCCTCCTCTCCTGCTGAGGGTGCCAGGTGGCCCCTGGTGGCCCCTTCAGGGCAATTAAGCTTGTGTGACTGTGGATGAGTGATAGCTGATGATTTTGGCTCAGGAAAGCGACATGAATCTCCGCTTCGTAGCTGCAGATTTTTCTTTTACGTTTTTAAAGCTACTTACTGAATTTTCACCTGGAACATGTGGAGGTGTGTGTGAAGACTTTCCTATTGTAATGGGCTTGTTTGGGACACCAGTCACACAGAAAAGTATAATTTGTATCACTAAACTGCACTGAATTATTCTTTCAAATTGATTGATGCACCTTTTATTGAACAAACGGTGGAGGAAAAACTGTAAAAACGACAATCCTGACGATCCAGATAGTTTTAGGGTTTCCTTTAAACGTCAATAATTGGAATTCATCGCGACAATAGTAAATAGAAATCTTAAATTTATCTTGATAAACAATATGGTAAGTGCCAAACACTAATATGAAGATTATTCTATTAAACATTGAACCTTGTTAGGTCAAAAATTAGATTATCAATAGTTATTTTAATTGGGGATGGACAATAAATCAATATTGCATATTGCGATAGGCTATCAATAGATAATACGTCTGATATTCAATAATTTCACTGAACCTTTAGCTGCTCAACCTGTCATGGCTAACTACGCTTCTTTGGGAACAACTAACTCTCTTGCTCTTTGGTTGCCTAGCAACTCCCTCTCATTCATTGGTTACCTAGCAACAGCCTGTTGAGTAACTGCTGTAGTTAAAGGTCCTGCTAATGTTAAAAATTAACAAACGACGACGAGGAAAGAAAACTGGTGGATAAAACAGTTTTATCCACCAGTTTGGCAGTGTTTAAATATAAAGAAACAAAACTAATCAATAATTATAGATTATTGACCGATGAGCTGTAATTTTAGCTGGGCCCTAATTCCATTTTAACTTTCAAATCCTGGTTTACTGAGTTTTAATGTCATATTTACGAGGTTTCTTAACGGGAACACGTCGGTCTCCGTAGCGGATCCCATTCTGAACCAACTGCCTTGTTAACACATTTCTTAGCTTCAGGGGAAAATGCCAAGAGGTGTAATTTCAAACACTAGAGGCCATATGTTAAAGCAATGAGGCTGCCGTCTACACAGTCAGGTGTTTTTTCTTCTTCTTCTTTTTTTCCCACCACCTGAGCTTCTGCTTTCTGTGGATTAACTCCCCGCCTCGCTCAGAAAGCAGCCCGCTGAGAAGGCTGTTGTTTGGCTCCCTGGCAGACGCCTCGAGGCAGAGGTGAAGAGGGTTATTCTGGTGTGTTGTCCTTCTGTTAAGTGTCCCAGCTGATAACGTTGCACTATTCCAGTGCCAGATGTCACAACAAGCTTGTTGGGGTCACTGGCCGTGGCGTCGTTGCTGTCCTCACTCTAAATCAGTGGTTCTTAACCTTTTCTGAGGTACCGAACCCACCAGTTTCATATGCGCATTCACTGAACCCTTCTGTAGTGATAAATAAAATATTATTTTTTTCCCCAAAATTCAAGACATAGGGGTAGACCCAACTAGGGTCTAGTTGGGTCTACCTTTTAAGTCCTCTTAAAAGGTAGAGTCTCTGAGAACAGTTCTTCAAAATATAGTCAGTGTTTTCAGCAAAGTTGAGCTGACTGTCCAGGAACGAGCCAAGGTATTTAAAATGTCCCTCAGTTTCAACAGGTTGACCATCAAGATAAACTGGAACCACTTTAAGATTTAGATCATTTAATTAGCTCCACATTCTTAAGAGAATGAAAATTTAATAATAAATAATAAATCCTTTGCGGTATTCTGATTTAGTAATGTAATTATATTACTTATGTTACCACCCCCAGGCCACTAGAGGCAGTACCAACCCCGAAAAGATGCGACTAAGGAGCAGATTTAGAAGAACACCGAAAGCTACAGAATTTGGTAAAAACTGAGTTTTGCTGAAGTAATTAAAGACAGTTTTAATCCCTGCTGAGAGTGAAGCTCCTTCAATCACTGCTCCTCCTCAGCTCTGATTGGCTAAGCAATGTAACGTGACCCTCTGATTGGCTAAGCAATGTAACGTGACCCTCTGATTGGCTAAGCAATGTAACGTGACCCTCTGATTGGCTAACATGTAACGTGACTCTGATTGGCTAAGCATGCAACTACCTCTGCACCAAGTGATGGCAAAGCGGGGCGTCATCTTGACTTTACACAAGTGAGTCTTTACCTCCGCAGCAGCAGAGGCTCCGCCGAACCCCTGAGACCGACTCACCGAACCCCTGGGGTTCGACCGAACCCAGGTTAAGAACCACTGGTCTAGAGACAAAGATGCAGTGTGCTGTTAGCCGAATCATCCGGCCAGCTAACGGGCGAGGCGCGCCGTCTCGGCCCAGCTATGAAGCCGACTTCAGGAGGCGTCCGGGATACAGCTGAGCAGGAATTGTTTTGTTTCGACTAGAGATGCTTTTGTTGATGGAGATGTTTAAACTTGGACTGTAGCTAACAAATTTAGTGATAAATGATGATGTTGTTTTTTGAGACCTTTTTCACTGCAAAAACACAAAATCTTACCAAGTATTTTTGGTCTAGTTTCTAGTGCAACTATATTTTTCTTATTTCAAATGTACTAACTTACAAGTACAAAGTTCTTGTTGCATTGGCAGATTATTTCACTTATGACGTAGGAAAAATGTCTTGTAACAAGTGAAATAAAATTAGTATTTTTTTTTTCATTGATAAGAAATTATTGACTTAAAAGCTAATATATTTTGCAGAAAAGTTACTTGTAAGTTAGTTAAAATACCTGGTAAGATTTTTGGTTTTTGCAGTGAATATAACAATAATAGAAGAGTGCTTTCTCAAAGATGGATAAACTTTAAATTCTAATGACATTTTAAGTATCCAAAATAAATGAAACGACAAATATAATGAATTATGAAGTTTGTTAAATGTTTGGCTAACCCATCAGACTGAAAAGTTTTATCATCCAGTTTTTCGGTGAAAGAGAGAGAAATGAACACAATGAAACAGGGAAATGGAAATTATTGAGCTGGTTTTAATTTGCCGTGTGATCAATTAACAGGCTTCGTCGTATTCAGGTCCAAAGTACTTTATGGATAATGTGGGAGTTTATTTAGGGAATTAAGGTTTTCCTGATTGATTTGCAGCAAACATTTTAAATCATGATGGGCATAAAAACCCATTTATCATTTTAATTTCCTGTAACAATCCTGAAACATTGGTTATCACTGGTTTGTATTAATCCATCATATTTTTTTAAGAGTATGGATATGCAAAAAGTCTTAAAGTACATAACTTTAGTAAAATATTTTTTACATATTAACATTTTTTTTGTCATGACAGCATAAAACGGATAATCTAGAAAAAACAAAATTGAGCTCCTCTGCAACACTAACTGCAGAAAAACGACACTCAATCAGAAACAACCAATCAGAGCCAAGAGGAGGGTCTTGGCGCTGTCAATCTAGCTGTTGTACGCTAAAAGTGCACTGACTTATCAGCCAGCTGACTTGTCAACAAGCTGATTTATCTGCACAGATCTCTGATTGGCCGATGCGTTCAGGTGAAGCCGATCTTATCCCACAATTTATTTAAGGTCTAAAAATCAGCCTCTGTCTTCTGAGAGATTTGACCGATGCACCGACCCACCAGGTCATGTCTGCACATTTTCAGTTAATAGTCACTTTGCTGCCAAAATCAATGACATTTCAGACCAAAAAAAAAATCATAACTGATCAAAATCATAACTGGCAGGTCAGGCTTTTTTAAAAGGTCGACCAGAAAACTGGACCCGTAGCTACGATGCAGCTTCTTCCCTGTCATGAATGCCAAGGCTAGTTAGCACAGCCACCAGTGATGACAGATAAACAGTTTTCCTGTAATAAGTCGTTTCTCCACCTTTAGCTCATTTAGCATGATTGATGACACTGAAACCTTCCTCCTGGTTCTGATTGGTTGTTTTTGACCTTGACTTTTCAGTTCGTCTCTCATTCCATTGTGCCACAACTTGGTGATTGTTTGAACAACTATGCAAAAAACTGATTGTAAAAAGAAGTCGCATGCTGCAGCTATTACCAAATTTTTTTGCGTTTTGAAACGTCGCTTGTGTCTAATTGATTAGCTGGAAGTCACGTCAAGCATTAGCCCAGTTTGGCAGGCAGCTGACGAAGTCAGGGTCTCGTCTGTCCGGCCTGATTGAGTTTCCGTTTGGTTGTTTGGCGCTCCAGGAGCATGAGTGGAGGGGGAAAGACATGTCCTACATCCATCTGATCGCTAATGAAATTGCCGGTGGAATTTCTCTGCCTGTCCCTCCTCGCCCGCCGGCCACATCGGCGCACCGGACGTCCGTTTGACGTGAGCCTGTCTGTAACTGTATCTTCTCTGGACTCGGACGATGCGTCAAACCTCCGTCCTCCCGCTCTCTGCTGGATGCGTGTAGCAAGGCAGGACTGCAGTGAATCTGGATAAGAAGCTGAATCGCTCAGGTTTTCAGTTAAATTTATAGATGTATAGAGGTTTACAGAAGCACCCAAGCCTCTCATTTGTAGGGAGAGATTGACATTTACCCTTTCATTAAATCAACTGTATTCTAACCTGCGCAGACTTGTGGAAAACAGCTTTTCTTGGCTCAAACCCAAAGTATTTGGTCTTGGCTGTTGTCCCTGCGCTCTTGCGTGCTACACGCTGCTCCTTTAATGCTTACTTTATGCTCCCGTCACGCTTCTTAATTTCTTTTGCTGGAGGACAAGAATAAGGAAGATACCTGTGGAAATTGGAATTAAACTACTTCATCTGTAACTTGGCAGGTCAGTTATGTGAGTAATTAATTAATCCAATTGTTCCAACTGGAACATGTATTTGCATGAAATGATGTATTTATCTTAAAGTTGCATATAGCTTTATTTATTTTTTTTATTTGTGTTAGAACTTTGTTTGAAAACAGAAACCTATTTTACTCCTGAACGAGTGTTTAGCTGCTAATTCAAATCAAATGTTTTCTTGACCTGATTGGTTGGTGCTGTAGAAATATTGCTGATAGAAAAGCAAAACTGAACTTCATTTGACAAATATTGACTGAAGGGTTGGTTTTATTTGCAAATTTTGGAGAGGCACTTGCGTTGCATAAATTTGCCCGTAAAAAAAAATAACGACTTGCACCATTCTAAACAGAGTTATGTATTGCTTTGCTGCTTTGTGCCGTTTCTGAACCAAACAGCATCTATATCGCCTGTTTTCTACTAAGATAATTACAAGCTGTGATTAGACACCTGAGAATATATTTTTATCACTTTTAGTCTGTGTTTGGAAAAAAAATTACAATTGTGCAGATTTTAAATTAAAATCTTAAAACCACTTAATTTAATTTTCACATAATAAATCTGGTAGATTTACACTGCAAAAACAAAATATTCCCAAGTATTTTTGTCTAGTTTCTAGTTCAAATGTCTTAGTCCCGTCTTATTTCAACCGTTCTTAAAAATAGCTTCCAGTAAGGTACATTTTGCATATTTTTTTTTCATTAGTAACAAATCTTTCCCATTTTCAGTGTAAAGAAATATTCTGTCAATGGACCTGGTACCTTTTCCATCTGTATTCCAGATATAGGGACTTAAGCTTGTTTATCTTCCTGAAAAGTTATTTTTGCCTTATTTTAAGTGCAAGATTTAGTATTTTTGCAGTGCAGTTGCCTCATTGCAAAACCTCATTTAAAAACAACTTTGGGTTGAAAATATTGCCAAAAAACTCCAAGTAGGTCTCGTGTTTAAAAAGATTTTAACTGAACTTCCCCATAAGAATTTCTCTGATTCTCCGAACTGAATTCACTCCTGCAGGTGGAACCTCTTTAACTCCGTTTACCTGTTTCTACTCCTGAGAGATCAAGTATCCATGTTTTGGATGCAGCCAACTGGAGGCTAATGCACGCCGTCATGGTTAGCCACACCTGATATGGAGCTTGTCAAAGCTGTTGCTAGGAGACAACGTGCATAGGCCTCCAGTAAACAATTATCTGTGGCTCCCTCCCTCCCCCACTCCCTCACCCACCTACCCCTGGTCCCAGCGCTGCGGCATGGAAAACCACTCGCACGAGTCTCACCTGTGGTTCAGCTCGGCTCTGTATTGATTATGCAATTAGCCGGTTGGTCTGAGCTCCCAAGGTGATGTGACGTTTTGTTAGGACAGGTCTTCTTTTTCCACCAGTCATGCTGAGGGTGTCATTTATGTCTTAAGTCTGCATTTGGCATTTAGCAGCTTTACTCGCGTTCAGAGGGGCAGCACACAATAAGTCCTACTTTTTGTTTCTGGTGTAGTTAAAGTCTGAACTTTAATTTGGATTCCAATTAGTTGCAGTTCCCTGCATCTACGGTTCCTAGGATCCTCGGCATAAACAACTAAAAATGCATAACATACATGGATCACTGCGACAGATCCCGGACGAGCCCCCAATTTATGGTTTGGCTCTAAAACCATAAAAATAATGGGAAGCAACACATGGAATAACTTAAAATTAGATTTATTTAACAAAAACCACAGCTGACTGGACAAGAGTGACAAAAAGAGTGAGAGTCAGTGGTGCATCTTAAGCTGGATCTCAAATTGAAGTGCTAACTTCCTACATTTCCAACCAGCACCAATAAGAAACTCTGAATCAGAGGAGACCCAGCAGAAAGGCCTGGGGATAATTCAGAATAAAACAATAAACAAATACAAAATAAGAGGCCATAGATCAAAACAAATGAATTATACTGCACTGAAAAACCTTTAACAAAAGAACATGTTGAGCAACGTATATGGAAAACGTACATAATCAATATTACACAATATACACAGTCCAGTCACATTAATGTGACCACCACGTACTTTCCACTTCAGAGTTAAATAACCAATCACAGAAGGCAGGTGGCAGCACAGTGCAGTTGAGCGTATATAAAGGGTGTGTGTGGGCTTCGGAAAACATTTCAATCGTTGGCGTAATGCAGAAACGAAGCGATTTATCCGACGTCCAAAAGGGCATGATCATTGGCTTTCGGGCCAAGGGTGGAAGCATTTCCGAAACGGCTGAGTTTGTGAACTGTTCGCGTGCCGCCGTGGTAAAAGTGTACCGTGCATGGCAAAATGGGACTGTCCAAAATCCACGACGTGGCAAATGTGGTGCACCACGGGCCATAGATGACAGAGGCGAACGACGGTTGCGGAGATGCGTTCGGGCAGATAGACGGGCTACCGTTGAGCAACTGACCACTAAAATGAACCAAGGGGCTACCACAAGTGTCTCCCAAACCACTATTCAGCGAACATTGCTGCGTCTGGGCCTCCGAAGCGGACGCCTGGTTCGTGCACCTATGCTGACTGGTGTTCATCGACGACGAAGGCTAGAATTTGCACGCCAGTACAGCAGCTGGACGTCCACTGAGTGGCGACAGGTAGCGTTTTCAGATGAATCGCGTTTTATGCTCCATCGGACAGATGGACGTTGGCGTATAAGGCGTGAAACCTCTGAAAGGAACCACCCTGCAACCATTGCAGGAACGGTCCAAGCTGGAGGCGGGAGCATTATGGTCTGGGGAATGTTTTCCTGGCATTCTCTGGGTTCACTGATTATTGTGGAAGGCACGATGGATCAATACAAGTACGCATCTGTCCTTGCGGACCATGTCCACCCCTACATGCGCATTGTTTTTCCTCAGGATGATGGCATCTTCCAGCAGGACAATGCGAGGTGCCATACAGCTGCCAGTGTACGTGCGTGGTTCGAAGAGCACCAGGATGAGTTTACCGTCCTCCCCTGGCCAGCAAACTCACCTGACTTAAACCCAATCGAGCATCTGTGGGACCATCTCGATCGAGTTGTTCGCGCCATGGATCCTCAACTGCGTAATCTAGCGCAGCTGGCCACGGCATTAGAGTCGGCATGGCTCAACATCCCAGAGAAGACCTTCAGGGACCTAAGTGACTCTCTTCCTGCACGTCTCGTAGCAGTTCGCTCTGCGAAAGGTGGTTATTCTGGCTTTTGACAGATGGTCACATTAATGTGACTGGACTGTGTATTAAGAATAGTCAGTCAGTTAAGTTTTATTCCTCAAAGTTGTTTATCAAAAAACATAAGAATGAATTTTAAACTGTTCCACGTGAATATAACTCTACAATACCGACATCTTCAAAGAATTTGCATAAACATTTGGACGTATAAATTGTTGGATAATCTATTAAACGGTTCTGAATATATTTTACTGTCTGGCTGTTATAAAATAAACCTGAGCTCCACCATTAAATGCTGAACTGCTGACTATTTCAGAAAGTTCATTGAAAGGTCCACATGATGTATGGAAAGGTTTTTACTTTTGTCTCTTTTGACAGGACTAAAGATTTATCGACTTGTTAAAGTGGTTGAGTTCAGTCAAGTTTGGTCTGTTTCTTGTCAGCAAAATTATGAACAGAGTGACTAGAAATTTCTACATGTTCAGATTGCATCACAATAAACTGTTGACAAGCCATGACCCAGTTTATTAACTTACAACTTTTACCATAAAGCTAAATGTCGCTGCTCCTTATTTTATCCAGAGGTTAAATTTGAACCAAAGCTGCGTTTAAGGATTCTGCTCTCTCAAATTGTCCAAGTTCGTCTGTTTTCAGTTTAAAAAGTTGATAAAATGTCCTGAACTGTTTGTCTTCACACATCCTCTCTGAGGAAGGAGCATTTCTTGGCCTTTATCAGAACCATCTGACCCTAAAGTTTCTGGATATTTGTGCGATAAGGTTGGGGAGGAGGCTGCAGAGATGTCCTATGAGGGCGTTTTGTTTTTGTTCGGTCTGATTTCACACAAGGTACAGCTTGTACAAGAGGAACACAACAGCTTCTCCATAACTACTGGACTCTTTGTCTTATTTATGTGATTAAGGGAACCATGTTTTATGAAGTGTTTGGATTTCCATCACAGGTCAGAGCAGGGAGCTAATTGGTTTCCTAAAACATTGGAAAGTGGTAAACCTGTTTTTGATTGTTGTGGTTGAGGGTTTTTTTTATGTGACTTTGACTTTCTTTTAACTTTGGACACATTTCAGTCTGCAGAAAATGCATCATAATCCCTCTAGTGCTGCCCTCCTTACCCAGATATCTTACAAAGCAGCTTGTATAAACCATAACACGGAAAGCAAAAGCTGTTGAGTTTTTTTTTTCAGATTCTACCTAAATTTTAACACTTTTGTGAAGTTTTTTTTGAAGAGCTGCAGCTGATTAAGGCATCTACAGTCATGAAAAGTATTGTTTTGGTGACCAAATGAACCTTGTTTATTTGCCTGTCAATTCCTGTCAGTTCTTTGAGACTTCCTGTAAGCACAAAACATGAATAAATCCCCGTATTTATCCTCTTCACGTCAGTGGCTTAGCCTCAACAGCAGCTTAAACAAACCACCGCACCGTGAATGACTAGTATTCGATTACATGGCTTTAGCGTTCTTGAACGCGTAACCAGTATTCAAATTTAGCTGCCATGGAGACTTCTTCTTCTTTTTCTTTTTTTTTTTTTTTAAACTCATTGTGCAGAAGTCTGTTTGTGAAGATGAAGTGAGGTGGGGAGACACATGAAACCTCGCCTGGTTTATCCAAGCTGCAGGTTTCTGTTGTCTTGGCAATCGACGTACAATGGCCATGTTCCCAAGTAGGACTGGTTTTAAATTTTTAATGAGCTCATTGTAGATGGCTGTAGTATTATCCACACTGCAGATATTTGTCAAGCAACAGTGGGACAACAAAGTAGACGAAGAAAGCATTTTCCTGTTTGTTTTTCACCAGAGGGGAAAATATAGCATGCGATTTCATTTCAGTTGTGTAAAAATGCAATGAAATTGTGTTTGTTGATGTAATAGTATTGTGCTTAAGGTATTTGGAGGAAATGGAGGATTTAAAAAAATCGGCATCTGTCCACCAGCCTCTGTTCAGTTGCCATAGTAACCAACAGTTTGGCTACATTCTCACACGACCCATATCTGGTCTTTTCACAGCAGTTTTAACGACCCAATTCCAATGTTTTCACTCTAAAAAAAAAATCAGATCTTTGCCACTTCCATATTTCAGCGATATCAGATGCGTATCCAACAGTTTTATGCGACTTTTATGTCATTGATGTGTCGCAACTCTGCAACAGAAAAATACAAACGCGGTAAATCCAGATGTAAACGATGGGTGAACATTTTAATTATGAACTTACGAAAGGGGTTTGTTACTGAAACGCGTCAGTCTCACCACTGTTGGTTCAGACTACGCATCCAAACAGTCAGTACTACCCAAAATGCTATTGCTTTGTTTTTATTAGCTTCCATCATGTTTATTTAGTGGTATAGACGGCAATGCAAAAAAATCAGATTTCAGCCAAAACACCTGATGCGAGTGTAGCTTTACTTTCCGCTTCTTCAATTAATGCTTTGTGTTTTAACTCAGACATTCACCACAGTATCGGGGTAAAAGTTTCTTGACTTTGGCAAAATATGTAGTTATTTTATTGGTGTAAATTGCATTAATAATCCATGAATACCCGTCAAACTTTTAAGGGATGTTCTCATCTCACTCCATGGTCTCTGGGATCTTGGTCACAAAGGAAATGCTCCTGATGTGGGCAGTGAAAGACGTTTGAGGCGGTTCAGCTGTCCAGATTCTTATATGCTCTGCAGAGCAACTGAGCCAACCCTGTTGGCACCATGTGTGGTGGAGGTAGAGCTGCACAACCAGAAACAATGACACTGCTGAGCTTTGCAAGGACTATATCAATAATATATATGAAGCCAATTTGTTTTTAGCCTTTGCTATAAAAGAAAATGTCTCTATAAAAATGGCTTAAGTGGTGTAAAAAAAAAATCTGTAGAATATGCCCATTTATTTTTACACAATCACCAGAATCATCAAGAATGTAATCTGTAAATAAAATAATAATTTGTTGCAGCCTTAATGTCTTGTGTGTTGGACATTTTTTGTATTTTTTTATTACCAATTATTTACCATTACAACTTCTGACAAACTCGTGATCGGTTGTTAACCAAGAAGGCTGTCACCATGACGACCAGCGATATAATTTCAACGCTGCCATCAACAAATGTTCTGCAAAAGCCTGGTCTCTGCATGTGTGCAGTATATTCCCTGCCTCCTACTAAATGTGTGGTTTGCAGGTGCTAGAGGTTCCTTGTGGAGGTAATTAAAGCATGTCATTACAGGGGCAGTTAAATTGTCACCGTACTGTTGAACCTGTTTGAAATGATAATGGCGCTCTGCTGGAGGCGGCGCTGCGTCGCGCTCCGGTCGGGCGCCGCATTGCCTGGGATCAGGAATTAGCCTGTTAATGTTTCTGAAGCATGCTTATTGATGCGGTGGCTCTCAGGCTAACTAATGGTAGAGGAAGTAATGAACAAATATTCAAATGAGCCTGACCTTTAAGGGGTTGCTTTTATTGGTCACCAGCTTGAGTTTTTGCTGAAATTCATCAACTAACAAAGCGGACAACAGTTGAAATTTGAATCTGGCTTCTTCCTTCTCCCTTTGATTTCTAACCAAATAGTACATTTGTCTTTTGAGCAATTATGAACTGGTGGATATTTGCATCAAGATTTCTGTGGTTTACATGCAAACTCATTTGCACCACTCTCTCAGAACGAACGTTAGCGTGCTGGTGTTTGTTTTCACGTGTTGCATAGTCTTGGATCATGCTGGTTAATTAGCACCAGGGAGAAGGAGGGGTTTGTTGTATTGGAAGTGCATGGGTAATGACCCTGTTGGCATAGTAGCAGCATGCTCAATGGGCCGTGTATGTGTGCGCACAGCCGGCATGCAGCAGCCAGCCAAATGCCTGGCCTTCAGCGACACAACTCTTGGCTCGGGATTCTGGCAAGCGGCTAACGGGCAAAACTCGGATCCCTCCATCTTTCTGTGTAGGGAGAAGTCTGCCTCCTCAACCCTTGATGAATGTTTCTAGCAACCTTTTGGCTTTTTGACTTGGAGTCTTCTATAGATATTCCTCTATCTATATATATATGTTTTTTTTAAAGGGCCAAAATGTTGTGGTCGTTAAAAGTTGGTGCAAATTGTTCATATGTTAAGATTTGATTCATATTTTAATCCGGTATAATTTGACTCAAGCATACACTCTAAAAACACAAAATCTTACCAAGCATTTTTGGTCTAGTTTCTAGTACAAATATCTTACTATACTTTAAATAAGATGAAACTAATTTACAAGTAACTTTTCAGCAAGATATAGAAGCTTGTTTTTAGTTAATGGTTCATTATATTGGTGAAAGAGTACATGTTCCACTGGCAGATTATTTCACTAATGGGACATTTTCCCTATGTTGCAAGTGAAATAATCTGCCAGTGGAACTAGAACTGGGTTGCTAGGCGACGAGCTGGGTTTCGCTGACGTTGCTAGGCGACGGGCTGGGCTTGGCTGGTGTTGCTAGGTAACGATGTCAGTGGAACTAGAACTTTCAGGTCAATATTTCCTTGATATAGATGAAAAACAAGCTCTTATTTCTTGCTGAAAAGTTGCTTTGTAAGTTAGTTTTGTCTTATTTCAAGTGAACTAAGATATTTTTTTTACTAGAAACTAGACCAAAAATACTTGGTATTTGTTTTTTTTTTTTTGCAGTGCAAGATAAATAATTTTTATGTCAAACTATAACTGTATTGGGGTTTTTTTTCCCTTTTTTTTCTGTTCATCTTTACTTCCTGTCACCTTCATTTTTAAGCAAAACTCATATTTTGTGCTCTTTACACTTGGATATTTATGCAAAACTCTTTTCTTTTGGTTTACAAATTGGAGAGAGGAAAGGCGTTTCATCTGTTCATAAACAATGATGTACATTTTATTGGGATATCACAATGAGCACATGAAGACATGTTTCCAAGTCGAGCTTCAACTTTCTGCTTGTATGTCAGAAAGTGATTTATTGTCTCCACCTCCTGGCCAGGTGCTTGTACTTCATTTTTATTTCCCCTAAGGTGAGGAAATATCCATTTACTAAAACCAGAGGTAATGTTTGCCTCTTTGACCTCATTTTATGGTGTTTGTGTGTGAAGGCTTCAAAAAACGAGGTCATTTTCTGTGAGAATTTCTAATCTTCCTGCCAATAACATCTCCACATATACTTGGATTTTTGTCCCTGGAGGTCTTTGATCTTTGCCCCTGAACAGATTGAGGAGCAAGGTGAAACGGATATTTACTTTCTTCCCCACCTTCTTGGCTAAATGGAAAGCAAGCAGACTTGGCTCTGTTGCGCCTTTAAAACTTGTCCCAGTAAACTTTACATCCAAATTTTCTCTGGCTTTGACTTGAAATGTCTAAGCTGTAATTTCACGTTTGGAGAACAAATAACATCCCCTGATATCACTTTGGTAGTGACAGAAACGGCGGTTGGAGGCTGATTAAGATCATTTGGTAGCTTTCAGTTCAGTACTAGTTTCAGTCAAGTTCTTACTATGTTTTTATAGTAGAGTTGGTTCAATTAAGACCAAAATTGCAACATTTGTTAAATTTTCAGCTTGTGTGCTTCACTTTCTCACTCGCTGTCAAACGATCCAAACTTTTTGAAAACCTGTTCCCCTCCTCGCCTGTAGAGGCGCTACACCAAGAATTACTGAAGGAAATGGCATGAAAATCTCAGAAGTCATGAGCGCAGCTTCCTCCTCAGCAAGATGAAACAAAACGGAGCAGTGCCAGATTTTAGCGGCTGTAGGACGAACCTTTTCTCTTAGTAGCACTAGACATGAGCGTTTGTGTTGGTTATATTTACCCAGAATGCCCTGCTCTATTGTCTGGTTCATGCTTTTGGAGCGATATCTGGTCTACTCAAGAGTTCACTTGATCCCAAACAAAGACCTCAAGTTTTTTGGCGGACCAGAGTTGATTTTTTTTCTTATTTTTTTGATCCATTTGGGATGGGAATCAAGGACCGGTTTGCAGTCGTTTAATTACTTGGAATCGTTAAGCTCCTGGATCCTGGTTATTGATTTTGGTGCCATACAAATGAATAATCCATCTTGTATTAACATTTATAGTCAGATTCAAGAAATTAGGATATTTTCTGATGAGGCTTGTTTATTATATGAAAAGGACCAAAACTATCCTGCAGAAAGTTGCAATTCATGTTAAGATGCTCATTTGACAGAGATTCTTAAGAAAGTTTTAACTTGGTTTGAATTGAATTCGACATGGTGCGTATTTCGAAATTTTATTTTGTAACTCTGTGAGAAACGATGTGGAAATTTATAAATTCTCATTAATTCCAAACGGACCGGACTTTCTGACAAACAGGCGGAGTGTGATGAAATCGGACTGATCAGGATTGGTGTGAATGCTCCTTTAAGGTGATACTGAAAACACAGGAGGCTGTTTGAGTGATACAGTTTGCACAAGCTGTGATGCAGCCATTGCAAACCCAAAAGATGGGATTGAGATCACAGATTAATGAAGATTACACTCACAGCTATTATGGGCCACGAGATGAATCGCGTTTGACCCGGTGTCCCATCAGAAGGCAATAAATCAGCTGGGAAGACGGCGGTGGATGATCAGGTCACCTCTCAGTGACATGGGAAACGGAGATATACGAAGGTCACAGGGTGTTTTCCTTCGATACGAATTGTGTCTTTTGGAGGCGTCAAAAAAACCCAACACGTGTGAAAGACTCGAGTTCAATCAACGTTTGTGATCCCAACCTTTCCCAAGAGACTACGAGTCAATCAAAGCTTCAATCTACAACGCCAGACTCTGATGGTGCTGAATTGTGGGCAGACTGGGATCAGGCCTGGGATTACACACCAGACCCGGATCTCACATTCTTGGTATTCTTCGAATGCAAACATGCACGTCACCCCACATGCAGAGGGCTGACCCCTCTTTTCAGAACGAAGCGTGCAGATCCCATGCTTAGTGACCCCAACCTGCCCCAGCTTCCACTTCCCACTGCCACCTCTCCCTCTGTCCCTCCCGTCCCTTTTTATATTTCAACGACTACCTTCCACTCATCCGTCCTCCCCTTCATCTGCCGTGGGAACCTACACCTGTGGCTCTCCCCAGGCAGCACCATCACCACGTCTTCACCCCGTTCATTAAGAGTTGGAAACCTTCTTAAAGAGGGGCTTCATCTCGTTGCAATAAGCGAAGATGCTCCATGTTTTTCTGCCATGTCCCAATTTTCCAAAACTAGGATTCCTCTGCCTAAATCCTCTAATCCATCAGGGGAAGAAGTAGGCTTTTGGCGCTTTGACCTAAAGTGTGTTCTTTGCCTTGTCAGGCTGATATCAAATATTTCTACCTTGATGAAAGACTTGAAGTCAGGCAGATTGAGATCATGTTTGTTTTTCCTGAAGTGAAACCCGTTTGGATTTGCCGTGAGGACTTGATGGAAGAACCGCTGGCAGCCGTCCTGCAACTGTCCTGCTCAGGCTCGGCAGCACACATGCTGACACTAATTGTCCTCGTGCTGACTGCGTCTCTTCACGGACAATGGTTTTGATTGGAATGGGGGTGAGTTACGGTGTTGGGACAAGGGTCTTTGTTTGGTAGCCTTTCCCCGTTCCCTCCCCCAATCCCCCCCTTTATCCCCCTGCCCATCCATCTATCTTGTTCCGACCATTTGGGCAGCTGTCACTTAATCCAGCTAATCACAGACTGGGATGGTCTGTGGGAAACAAGTCTAGTCCATGGCTTTGCTCCTCTGACTTAAATCATTTACAGCATGTAGGCATGCAAGCAAGTCTAGATCTTTGCGAAGCCTGAAAATAGATTTTATATAGATTTATGAAGTTACAGCCAATGATTGCCAATCATTTCCTTTTCTATGCATTGGCATACACACCCACACACCAACCCACGTGCTCAGACCGGAGCAACCCGGCTTTCCTTTTGTGGCGGGGGGATGGGTGGAAAGGTCAGAAGCCGAGCTACGTGTCGTGGGATGATGCACGTTTGTCACATAATCCATCGCCGGAGCTGCACCTGCTGCACGCCTGCAGTTGGATTAATGGTTTGCCCAAACGTCACCTGAAGTTTGTCTCACTCTTTGGTTTACACTTTGGTAGTTTCTACGTCTTACCTGTTGATTTGGTGTCTTGCGTCTTCCTAGCTATTTTCTCGTCATCCATGGTCTTCCACAAAAACACTCCCCTCCCCTTCCTCCTGCCACCACCCACAGCCAGACAAGCCTGCTTAATCCCACAGCCCAGCAGCTACCAGCTTGCAGGTCCCCCAGATCAACAACAGACTTACAAACACACACTTTGACATCTTTCCATCGCTGCTTTCTTGATTCATGCATTCACAAATCCATTTTTTTCCTCCCCTCAACCAACCCCCGCCCCACTCCAATATCCCGTCGGTGACATTACACTGGAGGTCACAGCAGTCACACTATGGGTACTACGACTGTCACTGGGAGTGATGTAATGACTGCTATTTAGGTCAGCTGGTTGCCTAGCAGTGATGCTGGTTTGTGTGTGTACATCTATTTACATTTACTCAAACCAGTCTGTGCTGTGATTGTGAAAAATGCAAACAGTTTTACAGTCTTTATGGGCTAAAATATAAAAAATAAATTAAAAGTTTTAATCATTCTATCATTTCCAATCATGTTTTTAGGCCACATCAATGAACTGTGCAGATGAAGAAAACAATTTGGTATTGATGGGCTTGAGTCATCCAAATAGTTTTGGTTTTGTTCAAAATTGTTGAAGATTTTGAGTGTAAATTTGATAAGCGAGCGAATGTTGTTCACCAACACGCTACAAGTGTAAAGCATAACTTGGTGTGAAACGTGATAATCCACTTACCGGTGATTTAACTCCCCGTCTGACAACCAAGGCCAAAGCCCATCCATGCAGTGCACATCATCATGCAGGCAGAGTCACTTTATTGGCAATCAGACCTGCAGGAGACAAAGGGAAATTGATTTTAATATTCATCAGGAAGAAACTGAAGCTCATTTGCATCAGAAAAACAATGTGAAATATTTTTTGTACTTCCTAAAAGAAGCTCAGTTTTTGGCAGTAATCTATCCTGACCCCAGCTTCAGGTCATTATTGTGGTTTTTATCCAAATTACCCATTTTCGGTGGTGGGGGGCTCGTTCTAGCATTGGAGCACCCCCAGTTTTAGTTCCTTACTTCTTAAAAAAATCTACCTTTTTTATGTTTATAACAACCTTTTATTAAAATGTTTAAAACAACCCAGCTTTTTGACTCGAATACAATTATCAAATGGGCAAAAAGTTGACTTTAAACTGTTTTTTTCTGAACTTTGGATGATTAATTGTCCCAGAAGATTTTGCGATAAACCATATGATCGTTTTGAGAGCCTTTTCTGGTAATGTAATGGTAAAAAAAAATGTTGCATTTTAACGAACCTTTAACACTGGAACAGGAAAACATTTTAGATGTGCAAAATAAATAATCAGAAATGACAAATAAAATGAATTAGTTTCTGTAAACAAAATTGGCCTTCAGGAAGAGAGCAAAGCAAAAACCGAAGACTTTCTGTCATTCAGTATTTGGTAGAAAGAGGGGAAAAAAAGAAATAATAAATCATACTAAGGAAAATTATTGAGCTTGTTTTAATTGATCATGCAATTGGTTGATTTATTGTGACAAGCTTCAGTTTTTACAGTATATTAATCAGAGAGCATGCTAACCCATATTCCTCCTTTTTCCTATGAAGCAAACGCTGTTTTCTTCAAAATAGGAAAGATTAGAGAACATGCCATTCAAGCAAACTAGTGTAAAGGTAAATTTATTATTCTCAGATTTACAGCTACAAAATATTTTTAAAAATCATTAAAATACATTAATTATCCACATTTTACTCTTTTGCCTGTTTTGTGTCAAAGTGGGAATTTGTAAAAGCTGAAACGTAACAAAAGTCTTAAAACTCCTTTTATTTATGGTGGGTTTTTTTAGAATCTGAATTGATACAAGAAAAAAAAATTCCCTCTGGGATCAATAAAGTATTTTTTAACATAAATTTGTGCCTCTGGACTCTGCAGTTGAAGAGTTTAAAACTGCTGGAACTGATAAAAATGAACAAAGCTTTAATTTCCACATCCTAAAGAGAATTTTATCAGCATTTACTTCCATCTATAATAAAAGTTGAGATCTCCAGCTTATAATTTAGCTCAGTCCCAAAACCACATTGACTTTCTTTTATTAACCACTTTTCCTTATTGTTTTATTTAAACTCCTTGTAATGACTCCATGGCTTGTCATTTATAAAACCATTTAAAAACTCAACCCGTTAACCAGTTCAAAGCTCATTCTGATAACAACCTGCAAGTTTCCCTCCTGAGCTGATATTTTTACGCTCCATGCAGAGCTGGAGGAAAGTTTAACGGAGTCGATGGCTGATGCTCTTCGCTCTTCAGTTGCTTTTGGCTGCTCACAGTTGGACCTACTGTAGCATGTTCTCTTATTTCTGAATCATTGGGTTTCATTGGGGCTGTAACTCTAGCGGTTCTCTGTAGACAAGCCAAGTTGAATACCAGACTTTGTAGTAGCAATAAAATAGATTTTTGCATCATCTGTTCGAATGAGTGTCTGATGCTTGTTCAAGAATTAAGTGACTTAAATGATGCTCCGCTGCTTTTTGCTGACGTTTCCTTTGCAATGAATCCAAAGGTTTGGGTCTGTTTTGTGTTTAGACTTGTGCTCCGTAGTTTTCTGGAACAAAAAACATGATTTGTAAAATATATTTTCGTACTGAAATGATGCCTCTGGAGTGAATTAAGGTTTTCAGATGTATGAAGAGTAAAGTCTGTTTTCAGAATTTAATTCTCATTGTCATTCACTCTTTGTTTTTTCTTTTCTGCAGCGAACTTTTACGTTGATTGTTGAAGCCTGGGACTGGGACAACAACACGCGCCACAGTAAGTTCATACTTTATAAGCTAATCATTTTAATCTGTTTTCCTTCAGTCTTTTTTTTTTTGACATTTTTACTGTAAATTAATTGTTTCCACAGTTAAAGGCTCATCATGACAAAAATATCAGTAATTTCTAACTACATCAGAGACATCTGAAGTAATGATTTCATGCTTTTATAAAAACTGTTGAACATTATTTAGTTCTTTCTTTCCAAAATGTGAAGTTGAATAAATAATTCCCAATAAATAAAGATGATTTCTGCTTCTGAATTGCTATTAAGCTACATAATGTGGAAACATTTCATATTAATATCATTGCTTCTCTAAATATGATGCAGAAACGGACTTGATCTATTCAATTGTTTCATTATTCTATCCCTTCAATTCTTAAATCAATTGTCTTTTTAAAAACACAGCCTCATTTTGATTATCAAATATGTACAGATTTTCCAGCAAACATGTGACTGATATCAAAATAAAAATGGCTTTTTATTGATTTGAGAAACCAGTACATTTAATTAAAGGGAGCCCATGTCAAAATTATGGCAGCAACCAACTATTATTTTAGTAATTGATCTGACAATCGGATTTAAAAAAGACACATTATACAGATTTTTCACTCAACTACTAGACTTCTTTAATACGCAATATTAGAAATGCATAAAAAGATGCAAATAAACAAATCAGTTTCTTTAAATAAGAAAAAAATAAACATTTCATTGCTTGAAATGCAATAAAACTGCATTATTTTCAGTAAATTTGATCCAGGTAAAGCTAACGGAATATCACTTCGGGAATTTTGTCTGTCACATTTACCGACAAAAGTGATTTTATGCAAATTGTATTTAATTGTATTTATTTGTACAGTTTTATCTTGATTACTGCAGATTGTTGCAGTGGTGTATGTACTTGAAAATTACTAAATTAGTTGACGACTATTTGAATAATCATGATTAATCTGATCGTTTCAGCTCTGGTCAAAATTAGAGACTTGGAAAAACTTTTGAAAAGTTCTTGAACTAATTGGAAAGATCAAATAAAAAGACGCACAAGTTTGTTCGATTAAAAGAAAAACGGTAAATTTAGTTCCAGGATCTTTGCAGATGAATGTATTTTCAATGTTCTGATGAATGTAAATGTTTGTGTTGGCAGAAAATTCCAGAATAGACTTTCTTCAGGTGGGAGTTTACGCTAAAATATTTTCACAGAGCAAACCTTGACAGGTTGGCTCTGATGGTCATTTTTGACCAGCTGTATCCTGTTTTTTTTACCCTTTGAGTATGTCCACTGGTGGACTTCTTTAAACATTTTATTCCACATCTGTGCAAAATTCCCGTCTTGAGGAGGAGCCATCATCAGCTGTGATATCCGCATGTCTGAATGTGGCTTTGATCAGCAAAGATACCAATAATTACTCAGGAGATTTCTCTACGTGTTGATTAATGCAGAATCGGCGGTTTCTGATCATCTCGTGTTTATTTGAGGTTTTTGCATCCTGTTTTGGCGCCCTCATCAAACAGACTTCCGCCTGTGGACGGAGACAATGGAGAATAAATAGATTTTGACATCATCACTCTTTGATTAGCCGTGCGTCGTCTTTTGTTGCTGCATTAGTTGAGTAAATTTGCGGTTCTGATGAATCGGAGGCCTAATTGTTGCTCGAAACATTCCAGTCGGTTTCCTTCCAGCCTGAGCCAAGTAGCCGTGAAGAACGTAAATGGACGTTTCTGGTCCGAGTGTTTAAAGTGTCTTAAATCAGTTTGTCACTTAACGTTAATCACATTTACTTTTTTTTTCCATCTTTGGTTTTATATGTTTAGTGTCAAAAAAAGACTCTGGCTGTCCCAGAAAATATTTGAAAAAAATTGGCTAAACTGATTAAACTCATATTTTTTGTTTTAATCCTCTATCTCTAATGTGTGATCTAGAATTATTTTCAATATCAGGACCAATAAAGGTATTGGTAAATTTACTGCCACAACCATACGTCGCAGCTGATGGGTTAACAGTTGTGGTTTGGTATGATTGGCAATTTAAGAGTTTCCCACCTAAACTGTGGGGGAAAAAAAGTGAATTTCTGGTCTTTAGAAAGTAATATGGGGTATGGCTAATTTATTAAGGCACTTTACAGCAGTATTTATAATGATTAGGACTGGAAAATGGATCGCGATACAAGTACTTCATATCAGTTGATCAATAATTGTCAATATTAACTACTAATGTATTTTTTTTATATATCTGAAATGCTGCCAAACGTTTCAGTTTCATTTACAGTTTTCACTGATACACTTTGTTTTTTCTATTTGGGCAGTTTATGAGGCAGAGTGGTGGAAGTTACTCAACAAGTTGTTGCTAGGTAACCGAAGTTTGGTGGAACTTGTACCTGCTTGTGGTTGCTAGGAAACCAAAGAGGAGGGAGGGAGTTGATTCTACCAACTTTGCTTGATTCGTTGACCTGCTAAACCCTGTGTTGAGTTTTCTGTTCGCCTTGAAACTAAGCTGAATCTGTTGAATAGATGAAGCAGTTTACGATTTGTTTTTGTTTTTTTTCTGATCCAGCTATTTTTTAATCTTATAAAAAATAAAGGGAGAAAAACATTAGAGAAATTAACCTAGTTCTTTATAGGCAGTGTTGCGTTGCCGTAGTCTTCTAAATACGTTTTGGAAGAAAAATGGAAGTTTAAATTTTCCCTTTTTCTCCTGAAGTTGCATGAAGTGTTTGAAAGTGAATCTACAGTTTTTCTGAGTGGGATCTGGATATTTGTTGAGACTTGCTGTCAGCAGAGCTGCACATTTTTCTGAGAGGTTCTGCGTTTTATAGTTGGGTAGATCACACTTTCTGTGGCAGTTATTGGAGAACACGGCTCAATTTTTAATTTTTTAATTGTTTGTTTTAAAAGGTCAGGTTAAGGTCAAATGGTGAACATGTCAAATAAGTCTTGCGGTGCAACATAAAAACAGATCTTTAGTCTCATTATATTGTAATACATTGAAGCAATCAAGAGAAATTGGTTAGTTTTCAGCCGACCAACTAGCATCGCTATTTACTGTTATAAACTGATGAAGGGTGCGTCTCCCTTTGAGTTTTCATTTATATCCTAAGACTTTCCTCTTCTTCATTGCCAGACTAACTGGTCATCCAGACGCTGTGTGTTGCGCATACATCACCTTGTATGCAGACTCGCTAAACGTTCACTATCGACAGACGGCATGACTACAAGTCTAACAGACCTGAAGCTGAACACGTCGGCCATGACTCAGCACGCCGGTCTGGTTCTACATAAGAACCGATGTGTGGGTCCGTCAGTGGATTCCTCTCCTCCACCGTCACATCCTCCCGTCTGCCTCTACACCTCCCCTCCTCCCCATCCCGCCGCGTCCTCAGGAAAGGCAGCTGGCTGTTTTCCTTGTGTTTATCGAACAGGAAGTGGAGCGGACTGGGCGAACTGGCCCACTGTTTAGACACTTGGTTGCAGAGACCGGCTTGGGCCCAGAGCCCATTGTTCTCCATCTGGCAACTGGCGAGGGTTATTTCTGTTGTTGTTGTTGCTCAATTCTGTCTGACATTGTGTAAGTCCCCAGCAGAGGAAGGTGCAGGCATGTGTGTGTGTTCCTGTTTCCAACGAGTCCAAAACCGTGGAGAAAATGAAATCACGGTCCCCGCTCCACAGCGATTGTTTGTCTGCTTCGAGCTCACTTTGATGAATCAAATTGTTTCCCTGATGTTGGGTTTCTCAGAACGTTGTAAACTGACGAGGATAAACACGAGTATGGAGGCCTAAAACGCTCAAATGATGGATAAATTAAATGGTTTTCAGTTGGTTACTTGATCAACTGGTAATTTTCACATTTTCTTAGGGCTGTCCTAACAAATTTTGATGGCCAATAAATTGTCACTGTAATTATTGTGATAAAAGATGAGTTGTTTTTGTGACCATTTTCGAGATATTAACACCACTGCAAGAAACGCAAGTATTTTTGGTCTCATTTCTGGTGCAAATATCTTTGTTTGCTTAAATTAAGAGAAAACTGACTAGCAAGTAACTTTTCAGCAAGCTTTAGGAGCTTGTTTTAAGTAAAGTCTTCCTTAATATTGATGGAAAAAGTTCTAGTTCCACTGGCGCCGTTACCTAGCAACGCCAGCCACGCCCCGCCCGTTACCTAGCAACGCAGTCCTAGTTCAACTGGCAGATTATTTCACTACAAACATGGGGAAAATGTCATTAGTGAAATAATCTGACAATGGGACGAGTACTTTTCCACCAATTTAAGGAATTATTGACTTAACCCAAGTCAGATTTCTTAAGTTATCTGTAAGTTAGTTTTGTCCTATTTTATAAGTACTAAGATACCAAAATACTTTTTTTTTTTTTTCAATATCGATGAAACAAAATTAAGAACCGTTCTTCAGATAAAGTGGATTATGAAGTCTGTACATATAAAAAATATTAATCAGAAGGGAAATTTTGAGCCTATTGTAATTTATCATGTGATTGTGACGGACTTACTCCCTCTATCTGATATCAAAATATTTTCTCAAATGAAAACCATTGGGATAAACTTGTTTATAGTTTAGTTTTCATCATAAAGCAGTCCTCGCATCACTATTTAAAATTATTTCATTGCCTTCAACAAAGATTTAATTGGCTTTCAATGCATTTTTGGAAGGATAACATGCAACAATCAAGACTTGTTTTTAACCCCAAACTTGACTTGAAATGGTTCTTATTTTCTTTCATGTAGAGTTTTTTTTCTTTTGGGAAAAAGAGAGGCTATAAGGTGCAGTTTGCCTTTCATTTGCTACCTTGCATTTAGATCGTCACTAAAAGGACAAGATCAAAGTTGGACGTGGCTGAAGTTGGCCTTAAAGACGGGGTGTGGAGTTCAATCAGTAGAGTTGCTGCACCTCTAAGGCAAAGTGAGTCCATTGAGGTGCTGAACATCTAATTAGGCGACATCGTTTGAAGATTTTCCGGGCATGTAGCCCTGGAGCACAGCCAGTCCTTCCACCACTGAGGGACCTGATCCATCCCATCAGTCCTGGGTTGATGGATCCTTTGATCAGCTTTAGTTTCCCAAATCGGGTTTAGGGTTAATGTTTTCTCAAACATTTATGCAAACTACATCGACTGGACATCGTTTCATGTTCGTTTCAGACGGCGAGGAGCTGCTGATCGAGCGCGGCTTTCACACCGGCATGATCAACCCCGGCGATCCATGGCAGACCAACCGCTATGACGGGTCGGTGGCTCGCCTCGTCTACCGCATCCGGGTGCGCTGCGACGAGAACT
Organism: Poecilia picta; assembly: GCA_033032245.1. Taxonomy (NCBI): domain Eukaryota; kingdom Metazoa; phylum Chordata; class Actinopteri; order Cyprinodontiformes; family Poeciliidae; genus Poecilia; species Poecilia picta. The sequence goes on from CM065373.1 coordinate 20,602,961, forward strand.
ACTACGGGAACAAGTGCAACGAGCTGTGCAATCCTCGGGATGACTACTTCGGACACTATCGCTGTGACGCTTCCGGGACTCGGGTTTGTCTGGACGGCTGGATGGGCAAAGAGTGCAAGACAGGTCAGCTCAGAAAACACTTTACCAACTAGATTATAGCTGTGGAACCGACTGCTGGCCCTACCTTTTCTCTAGATCATTGGTGGTTCAATATGAGTTGTAAAAGCTTGGTTATGTAAATCTCTACAGTGGATCTTGATGGCATACTATTGCCATTGTTGATGGAAAGAAAAAGATTTCCACCAAAACTTTGGGATTTATCTCAGAAATGTCCTTTTTCTTGAGTTCCAAAAATCAAAAAAGTTCAAGAAAAAAAACTAATATTTTCTAGAAAATACAAGGACATTTCTTAAATTAGTTAAAAAAAATTGAGTTCCAAAAAATTAAAATTTTAAAGAAATAAACTAAAGTTTTTAAATTAATTTCAGAATTAATTTTTTTTTCTAGAAAATTTGTGCTAAAAAAGTCAAACATTTTCAGGAATGTTTTAGAAAAAACAAGGACATTTCTGAGAGTCAAATATTAAAGAAAAATCTCACATTTTTTTTGTCTAAACTTTTCCAGAAAAGATTAGATTAATTTTAGAAATTCTGGGGGGGATTCAGAAATTTCAGACTTTTTCAGAATCTCAAATTTTACTTGTGAAACTTTTGAAAGTGAAATTTCCAACTTTGTTTTTCTAGAAAATTTCTGAAACCCTAAATGACTTTTGTAGCAAATGTAAATTTTGAAGCTTAAAAAAAACATGTATATATTTAGAGATTAAACTCAAAATGTAAGTTTTGTTAGAATTATTTATTTTTCCGATGAGACTCAGAAGTTGAGTGAATTATTTTTATTTTAACTGCAGTCCCCTGACAGTGAAGACTGGGGGATCCTCTGTAAATCATTCAGCTAACCTTGAAAGGTGTGAAAAGATGGTGGTGAAACGGGTGGAGCTGTTTTTAAAAGCTGGGTAGAGTTTTACATGCAGGTCGTAAAGTTGTCCCTCGTTTCAGAGTGCCGTTAATAACTGTGTCTTTGCATTCGGTGAAATTATGCTTTTCCCGTCTTCACCGTCCATTTGTGACATTTTTCAATGTGAGAATTTGACGTTTTTCCCGTTTTTCCCCAGCGATCTGCAGACCAGGCTGCGACCCGGTAAACGGCAACTGCTCTGCTCCAGGCAAATGCGAGTAAGAAATGTTTTTTATTTTCGAGCTTCTGGTGGTAGATGTAATCATGAATAATGTATTACTTGTATTTTGGTATCAGATTGTTCCCTCTTTGAGACGGTCTTGTGTTTAAAGGGGAACCCTGCAGCCTTTTGAAACCATAAAAATCTTGCAGACGATGACAAAAGTGTAGATCTGACATTCGGAACAGAAGCAGCATCATCCTGGTGAGGCTTGTTGTTTCCAGCCTCTCCTTCCCTGGTGGGCATCTCCCAGATCTCTTCTGAAGGCGAGGCCGAATCCGCTCCTGCCTCCTTGTATTTTTAGCAGCTCGAGATCCTCCTCAGAATACCAAGCACCTCATCAGCTCTCTGCACCTTGGACCACAGAAAGACGCTGCTCTGCGTGTGAATTGCTGCGCCGTAAACCGTGCCGGGAATCGTCGTCAGGCCCCGGTTTCCCCCCTGTCCGCATTGCAGTCTTCCTTGAAGGGCAAGGGGCAGCGGAGGAAATGAATACCCGCTGTGTTATTTACATTCCCCCAAAGTGGAAATGACGGTTAAATACAGTGACCGTCCCTGCTGGTGCCTCGTTTCCAGGATGCGTGGACATCCCGTTGTCATCTGTGGAAGCCCCTCTGTCCACCTGCCGGATGTGACGACGCTCTCCACGACTTAAAAAAAAAAGAAACTCCTGAGCCAAATTCTGACTTCATCAGAGTTTTGACTGTTTCTCAAAACATTTTTTTTTTCTTTTAAGATATTTGATTTATTTTCTCAGAATTTCAATGTTTTTTTTCTCTCAGAATTTTAATTGGGATTTTTTTCTATCAATTTTGACAGTTTTTACCTCAAATTTTTACTGTTTTTTCCCCAAAGTTTTAAGTTTTCTGAATTTTTTTTTTTTTCCAAAACTGAATTTTGACTGGGGTTTTTCCTCAAAATTTTTATTTATTTTTATCAGTATTCTGACTTTAAATTCGGACTTGAAATTTTGGCTTTTTTGACAGTTTTTTTTCTCTTCTAAGTCATTTCTCCAATTAGTGACAGTTTTGCTCCAAATTCTGTCTTAAATCTTCAGCTCAATATTCATCTTTTTTTATGCCAGTGGCACTAATCGCCTTCCGTATGACCCAGTGTTGGAACCTGCTTCTCGTTTTTACACGTCCGCCTCATTCCGGTTGGTGAACTGCGACTGATTCATGTAAACCGTCAACAGGAAGAGCGACTTGAATAGGGGAGCGGCAGTAAAAAGGTCGTCCTGCAGGAGCATGATTTTAATGATTCCTTAGGGCACAAAAAGCTGGCATTAAATCATTTACCACCTCTTTTTATTTGCTCTATATTCGCCCGTGTACGTCACACCTAAAAGCACAAAAGCTGGTGTGTGTCGGCTTTTACTTCGCTCCATTCAGACTGCGCCGCTTTGGGCCTGTTCCGACACATTTCAGGGGCTTGTCCTGAGAATCACCTTGGATCTGAAGAACATTTTTCTTTTTCACAAAGATTCAGATGTTGTGGGTTGGAATCCATCTTATTTTGAAACCCAACTCTGCCCACTGGGGACCATTTTATCATTTATCTTTTATCATGATTATTTTCTTAGCAGAATTTTGTATTTACATAGGAGCAGTATACATAAATATCACCTTACCAGATTATAGCACAAGTTAATTTGCATCTGCTGTCATTTGACAAGTAACAAAATGCAATAATAAAATACAACAAAATATAAACTGCTTTCTGCACTGTGGACATACAGTCGTACAGTTAGTTTTCATTTCTGAGCAGTTGAACAATATTTTCAGGTTGGATTTGAAAACTCGCATCGTTTTGATTTATTATCTTGATGAATTCCAATTAATACTTAAAATAAACCAAAAATACCAATATTGTTTTTTATTTTACCATTTTCTCCATCGTTTGTTCAATTGTGAATAAAGTTGAAAACATGATTAAATTCAGTTGCTGTGTGCAGCTTAGTGGTACAAATCAAACCCATTTGCGATTGGTTTCCATAACAGCTGTTACACAATCGAAGCCATAAAGTTATCTAATGTTATAATGCCACAAAATATCGTGATAAACTTTTAAGTCTATGTAACAAATCCCTAGATTTATCTTGCTTTCTTGTCCAGAAATGTGCAACAAAAACCTAAACTCTTACCAAGTGTTTTAGTTTCTAGTGCAAAAAACTTTGAAATAAGTTGCATATCTTCCAGAAACGTTACTTTACAATTTAGTTTTGTCTTACTTGAAGCCTCATTTCACTTGGTAAGATTTAGTTTTGCAGTGCTGGAGAGTGGCTGGTTTCCAAAGTCTTGGTCTCTCAGAAAGGCAGCGGTGCCGTTTGCAGGGGGCTCAAAATAGCCGTCAATTGACAAGACAGCTGTCCCGACGACACCGCGGCCTTAGAATAGCAGCGTATGACTCTGTGGCTGCGCTACACCGACTCTGTGTGTGTGTGTATACACAGTTGTCTCCAGCCACTCACTGCCTGAGCGAGTTTACCACCCTCGAAGCCGCCACTCTGCTTCAAAACCAGACTCCTGCTTGAGCGCGGGAGCCCATGGAAGTATACTTAACCTCTCCTGCCCTGGAATGTCAACATACACCGGGATTGCTTGGCAGCAGGCCATGGGACCAGGACGAGTCCATCTTCAGATCAATTATATTAGGGCTTTGTTCTAGGATGCATGTATTACAAATGAGTTGCCCATTTTTTGCCACATTTATCGTCCATTTTGATTATTTATTCAACTATTAATCGGATTGACGTCTTTAAATGTCACTAAACTTCTATAAAACCCATAAATTAATTCAGAGAATTTTCTTTTTCTCTCATTTGATTCGAGCCATAATTTCACATTATGGCTGAAACGATTAATCGGGTTAATTGTGATTAAGTGATTATAGTAATGATTGATTAATTAAGCAGAGTATACAAACCCAAGAAAAGGTCATAATCTGGAGGTGAAAAAAACTATTCAATTAAGCCAAAACTGCACAAAATGTATTTAAATTTGATGTTTTAAGATGAAAACATTTTTGTCTATAAATATGTTTTACCCAAAACTCGTCAAGTGAAAGTTTTACCTAAAGGAACGCTACGTTGCTACATTTTAGACAAAATGTTTTCATATGCAAACATTTGCATCATTTTTGTGTTCAAAAGACTTGAGTGGTTGGATGTAAAATTCATAGAATGTGTCCATTTTCTTTACCCGATTAATCGTCAGAATTATTGATTGCTTGAAACGACAACGGGTGAAGTTCAGTGGTGGTTGAAGGTTTTTTCCCTTTCAAAATAAAAGCATGTCAATCGTGACGGGACTTTTCTGGTTATTGTATTTATCCAACATAAAATGTTTTTCTAACATAATGCAATAAAAATCCAAATTTCATTCCTCTGGCATTTAACAAAATGGCTTATTTTGGTGGTTCAAACTAAAAATAAATATGAAAATAAATGTAGCTACAGGAGTAAAAAGTTGTCTTCAGTTTATATAAAGCTGTAATGTTAACCACCATGTTAGTGTTTTCTTTGTCAGAATTGTGACTTAGGTTAAAAGTAAATATTGTAGAAATTCAAAGTAAGACCCAGGTTCTTGTAAGGTAAAAAAAAACTTGATTGGATTTTTCAGGAAAAGAAGCCGTGTCTTATAGTTGTTTTTTTTTAAACAGGTGTAAATACGGCTGGAAGGGCCCGTTCTGCAATGAATGTGAAGTTCATCCCGGCTGCGTTCACGGCACCTGCAACCGGCCCTGGGAGTGCAACTGTGAGAAGAACTGGGGCAACCTCTTGTGTGATAAAGGTATGCACTCTGTTTTTTTAATAAAATATTTAATACTTGTTACCATGGCGAACAGAAGTTTTCTCAGACTTGAACATGTAGGTAATTGATAGTTGATTTCTGACTTTTGGAGCTCAGAAATTTCATTTTTTATAGAACGGTTCTGAGATTAATCAGAAAACTTCAATTTTTTTGGCAGAAATTTACCCTTTTACTTTATCTCCAATGCCCCAAAAAAGGATGAGATGTTTATTTTTTTTTCTTTTTCTGGCTGTATCAAAATTGGTGTAGTTGGCAAAACTGCAACGGAAACACTTTTTTCACATGTGATCAACAACCGGATGTTACTACTGGCAGAAACGGCAAAGAAGACAGGAAGTGGTTGAATTTTGACGGAGCTGAGTGAAAAAAATTATTCTCATGTGATTTTTAATTGCATTTTTCATTTAAAATGACGAAATTGTTTATTTTTTACGTTGGCGGAATATTGTCGAAGTTTTGTTCACATTCGTAGCTTCTGTAGTGCTTTTATAAATCTGCAGAAATGGAGCTGCTGATGACTTTAGCATGGTAGTTTATGAAGACTAATACTAAAAGCGTTTACTAGCTTTTAGAGTAATTAATAGAAAAATCTGATCAGAGAAAATCAGCACCATTTTCAGCTTCTAAGCTGCAATTTATCTCCAGATTAAGTTGTTCAAAATGAAGTCTGCCTCATCTTCAGCGGCGTCTCTGTCTATCTGGAAACCAGAAGCTGGATAGTTTTACTGTCTGAGATCTGAGCAGCGGCAGAATCACCCGATCTTCCCTCATGCCTCCGTCACAGGCGGCTCTTCGGGGGATGAGGACAGATCCTGAGATCCCCAGTGGAGGCGGATTCCTGCTCATTTATTTACCAGGTTGTTTGGGGGGAGAACCTGGTTTCAGCCTGTGAAATACCTCAGTTGATGTACACAGTCCAGTCACATTAATGTGACCATCTGTCAAAAGCCAGAATAACCACCTTTCGCAGAGCGAACTGCTACGAGACGTGCAGGAAGAGAGTCACTTAGGTCCCTGAAGGTCTTCTCTGGGATGTTGAGCCATGCCGACTCTAATGCCGTGGCCAGCTGCGCTAGATTACGCGGTTGAGGATCCATGGCGCCAACAACTCGATCGAGATGGTCCCACAGATGCTCGATTGGGTTTAAGTCAGGTGAGTTTGCTGGCCAGGGGAGGACGGTAAACTCATCCTGGTGCTCTTCGAACCACGCACGTACACTGGCAGCTGTATGGCACCTCGCATTGTCCTGCTGGAAGATGCCATCATCCTGAGGAAAAACAATGCGCATGTAGGGGTGGACATGGTCCGCAAGGACAGATGCGTACTTGTATTGATCCATCGTGCCTTCCACAATAATCAGTGAACCCAGAGAATGCCAGGAAAACATTCCCCAGACCATAATGCTCCCGCCTCCAGCTTGGACCGTTCCTGCAATGGTTGCAGGGTGGTTCCTTTCAGAGGTTTCACGCCTTATACGCCAACGTCCATCTGTCCGATGGAGCATAAAACGCGATTCATCTGAAAACGCTACCTGTCGCCACTCAGTGGACGTCCAGCTGCTGTACTGGCGTGCAAATTCTAGCCTTCGTCGTCGATGAACACCAGTCAGCATAGGTGCACGAACCAGGCGTCTGCTTCGGAGGCCCAGACGCAGCAATGTTCGCTGAATAGTGGTTTGGGAGACACTTGTGGTAGCCCCTTGGTTCATTTTAGTGGTCAGTTGCTCAACGGTAGCCCGTCTATCTGCCCGAACGCATCTCCGCAACCGTCGTTCGCCTCTGTCATCTATGGCCCGTGGTGCACCACATTTGCCACGTCGTTGATTTTGGACAGTCCCATTTTGCCATGCACGGTACACTTTTACCACGGCGGCACGCGAACAGTTCACAAACTCAGCCGTTTCGGAAATGCTTCCACCCTTGGCCCGAAAGCCAATGATCATGCCCTTTTGGACGTCGGATAAATCGCTTCGTTTCTGCATTACGCCAACGATTGAAATGTTTTCCGAAGCCCACACACACCCTTTATATACGCTCAACTGCACTGTGCTGCCACCTGCCTTCTGTGATTGGTTATTTAACTCTGAAGTGGAAAGTACGTGGTGGTCACATTAATGTGACTGGACTGTGTATTTAATTTAAAAGAAGAGGAAAGTAGCACAACCATTTATTTTATTTTAATATGTGCAAATAAGAGGTTGGTTTGTGCTGCTAATTCTCAACCACCTGTCTGCAGCCTGCAAATACAGAAGAATTAGTCATAAAGCGAAGCAGCAGGGGGCTGAGAAAACACCTCCTGCCAACGCAGGCAGCTGGTCCTCGATTCAGAGCAAAGCCTGCACCGAGATTTCTGGGAAATCCCAGAAAAAGTGACACATAGAGGTGGCTGCACAGAGCTCTGCAAAGAACAAAACACACATTGCAGGCTTGAAGCTTCACTTAAACCTTGATAAGATGGTGGGATGGATGCATTTGGTCGCATTGTAATTGGGTTTTATCTGTTCGATTGGTTAAGTTAAAGGTTAAAGGCGTCTTCATGAGCTCACTTCAGCAGATCAAACGGATATTTTTCCTCTCAAGAGAACTTAAAGGGGATCCATTATCGAAATTATAATTTTGCAAATTTTTATACTTCCATATGGGTCTCAACTGCTTCTAAAACCAGACCAAGGACTTAACTTATTGCAAAAAAATATTTTTATTGTTTTTTTGGTGTCTGAAAAATGAGCTGTTTCAAAAGCCTTCCGATTTAGTCACATTCACCAGCCACTGCATTGTTGCCTAGCAACCCGAGTTGAGCTCCTTTGGTTAGTTGTATAGTGGCTGCTGGAAAATACAAGTGTTTTGTTGTTGGCTTGGTAGTCAGAAACCACTTGCTGCGTTCTTGTTGGTTGTGTAGGAGGCTCCACTTCTGCTTTTCAAGGATCTACTGTTGCATACTTTCTCATTTTTACGTGCGAGTGTAAACGTTGAGTCACCCTTCAAACAACTCGTTCTGGAAAATGTAATGAACATGTTTTGTCCTAACCTGTCAAAGGAATCACACCTTTAAGATGAAGAGCTGCTGTGTTGACAAAATTAAGATTCTTGCTTTTTTTTCCCTAAGGTTTCAACTTACTGGTCCAGTCAGACCTCATCTAAGGAGCTATAATAGAAAAAAATTAAGACACCATTCAAAATATATGTAAAAAAAGAAATGTTTCTGTTGGAAATCTTGCAATCACTTGAAGCAGCATTCATCTTGCCTTTTCTCCTCAGAAAAGGCTTTCTCTCTGAAAATGTTTGAATTGTTTTCCGACAGATTTGAATTACTGCGGCCGCCACCAGCCGTGCGTCAACGGAGGAACCTGCATGAACACCGAACCCTACCACTGCGCCTGTCCGCTGGGCTACTCTGGAAACCACTGTGAGATAGGCAAGTCGCTTTTTAAAAAACTTTTAGTTTCAGTTTTGAAATTGTGCTCGATTACGCTAACAACATAATAAAAAGGTCATTGTTTGATTCTTGCGGTGTTGTTTGAAGTTTCAACTCTGGAATTGACCTTTTCTGTAATATTTTGCTGCGATCAGCCGAGGATTCCTGCGGCTCCAACCCTTGCTCCAACGGTGGGACGTGTCGTGACGCCGCTGCAGGATACGAATGTCTGTGTCCGCCGGGCTGGAAGGGGCCGACCTGCGACAAAAGTCAGTCTTTTCAGTTGGTTTTTTTTGTTGTTTTTTTGCTTTCTACACTGCTCTGGAACTTTACCGTTTCACTTTACTTCCTTTTTTCTGAGTCCAGCCTCACTTAGGAGTCACTAACTGGCAGAGTTTTGATATTTCTTAGAGTTGGATGAATGTGCGTCCAATCCATGTTTTCACGGTGGGACGTGTATCGACCGGGAGGACGGATTCGAGTGTGTGTGTCCCCCACAGTGGGAAGGGAAGACATGTCTCATAGGTAACTTTGAAGATCATTTTTACATTTTTAAAGTAATTCTGCTTTTAGTTCTTCATGCTAATTTTGCTAAAAGGCCTTCAAAAGACGCCGTATATTTGTCTGGAGTTTTAACACCTTGCAAATTTTGCCAGGTAATTATCTAAATTTTTATGTATGTTTTTTTGGACAGCATGATCATGGTGTAAAAATTCATCAGTGTTGGTGTTGAGTTGCGCCGTCACGACATTCTTGGATCATCAGTTACCGTTGCAACATCTGTCAGGATTTATGGGTTGAAATGTACAAACTTGTTTCTCACAAATTCACTTTTTATATCAAGGTAGTAAGGAAGATAAAATGAGAAAATGAAGCAGCTAGTGTGATTTAAACGCTGCTTACTGTCGCCGTGTGCTTGCGCTTGCTCAGAGGATGGTGCAAAACCTCCACCTGTCATATATTTCTGGGTTTTACTCATTAAAATAAAATATTTTTTTTGGGGGGGCTGGGGGGTTGTAAGATTTTAGTTTTTTTGAAGTGAAGAACAAAGTTTTTTAAATTTCTCGCCCAAATATTTTGGTTCACTTGAAGCGAAAGAAAACAAACTTTCAAGTAACTCTTCAGAAAGATATAGGAGCTGGTTTTAAATCAATAATTACTTAATATTGGTGAAGTTTGTGACACATGAATATGTCAAAGTCCAATAATCTGCCAGTGGAACTAGGACTGGGTTGCTAGGCGACGACCTGGGCTTGTTTGGCGTTGCTAGGTAACGGCACCAATTCAACTTGAACTTTTTCATCAGTTGTAAGGAATTTTCTTAAAACAAGCTCCTTTTATCTTGAAGAAAAGTTGCTTGTAAATTTGTTCTTCTAGAGACTTGACCAAAAGCTGTTGGTAGGAATTTGTTTTTAAATTACTGAAAGCCCCTCATACTGAGCTACAAACATTATTTATAAAAAAAAAAGTTTATGTTCCAAAAATGTACCGATATTTTAAAATTTTGGCCTGGGCTTGTTTGGCGTTGCTAGGTGACGGCACCAATTTAACTCAAACTTTTTTATCAATTGTAAGGAATTGTACCTATATTTTAAAATTTCATGTGGAAAATGCAATCCCTATATCACAACACATTCTGCAGAGTTAAATCAACACTATGCCGAGTTTATGTGGTCCTTATCAGAATTGGTGTTAATTTAACTCTTACAGAGTTATTTCAAAAATAGTTGGAGTAGTTCTAACTTTTTCAAGTGTTAAAATGACTTAATTTCTTGTTGAAATAACTCTGAAAAGAGTTAAATTAACACCAATTCTGATAAGGACAAGATGGACTCGGCATAGTGTTGATTTAACGCTGCAGAATTTGTTGTGTAGGACACATTCAGTATATTAAATAAGGATGCTGAAGACTTAAGTCGTGGTTTTTCTCTCCGGTTCCGTCGCTCGCCGTCCGAAAAGCGGACGTGACCGGCGCCGAGCCAGGAAATGTATGACGACCAGTAAACAAGGTTGTTGTGCTTGTATGTGCGTCTGGAGGTGCAGGCAGGAAAAAGATGCCAAGTGTTGGGTCTCACCTTACAAGCTCTGGTCTCGGCTTACAGGCAGGTATAGGGCTCCTGTCTCACCTGGAGCCTGTTGTGAGAGCAGTGTTGGGTTTCAGGGAGGACAGCCGTGTAGGTGTGTGTTGCAGGACATTGTGCTGCTGATGGCCTCCCCCATAGTCTCCATCTCTTCGTGTTTGTGCAGCCATTTTTTCCACTCGTTTATGTTGCAGTGGCGAGATGATGAATCGTTCTGCATGCAAAATGTTTGCACCAAGAAGCTCACAAAGTTGAGCTCAAATGTATTAAGTTGAGGTTCCTTTTCTCTTTTTTTAAACAGAATTGAGATTTTATGTAGGAATCTTAATTATTCCCAAGTACATTATATTATTGTGTGGATGAAAACATCAGCAAATTTTAAGGCTGAAAGAAGAAAGTTAATAGATGGCACAATTTTTTATGGAGTTTAGAAAAAAGATGCTCAATTAACTGTTTGTCTGATATCAGCAAAATATTAAGACCATTTCCAAGTAAAATAAATGAAACAAAAGTCTCCAAAAATATATTTTTTTACAGCAGGTTTTGCATCTAAAATCCACAAAAACATTCTGCCATCATTCCAGCAACATAGGTTTCTAAAAGGGATTTTTCAGCTCATATAATTACGTACCATAAAAAATGTCTTATAGTGAAGATAAATGACTATAGTTCATTTTTCTTCTCTTTTAGTAACAAAGATAATAAATTCTCAAGGATAGACATACACTATGGAGTGTTTTTCCACATATTTTGGGCGTTTTTATGCTTCTAGTCTTCTACCAACAGCCCAAGATCTTAATTTGGCAATAAATTTGAGTTTTGGTGTCTGGAAAACGAGCCCTTTGAAAAACTTTCAGAATGTATCGTAACAAATCAGCAGGCTCTGCCCGTCACTTAGCAACCTGAGTGAAACCCAGTGTGTTGCCTAGCAACTCACACTGAGCTCCAGCACATTTGGTCAGCTGGTTTTAAAAATTACTTTCTGTAAAATCAAACAAAAAAATTTAATGAATGTTTTTTTGTTGTCCATAACCTCTCCTAACCTGTTCAAAATTGTCTTTAAATAATCGGAGGAACCAGAGGTGGAACATCTGTAACACCAGTTTGGGAAAAATTGAGTTATTTAACTTTGCAGTACTGTAACTCTGAGATAATTTACACAATCTGAAATATTCCAACGGTTGCATCGAGTGTTTACTGGATAATTTCCAGCCAGCAATAAATCACGAGACGAGCTCATTAGCAGTATAAAGGTATCGACGGGCTAAGCCTAATAATTCAGAGGGAAGTTGTTCTCTTCCAGTAAATTAGCAGAAAACTCCCATCTACCCTGCTGTATCAAGTGTGAAAATGTCCAGATTGCTTTCTAATTGACTATGCCTTTATTTTATACACAGGTGTCACAATTAATGGTTCAATCAAACCACTGCATTCTGGGTCTTCCATTTTTTTTCTCTTTAATCTTGAACTCTTGTATCCACTTCCTCTCTCTTTGTAAATTTCCTTCGATTGATGGACTCCGTCTGCCTTCCTGCCTTCACAGATGCAAATGAATGTGCAGGACAGCCCTGTGTGAACGCTAACTCTTGCAAAAATCTCATTGGTGGATATCACTGCAACTGTTTCCGGGGATGGTCGGGCCAAAACTGTGACATCAGTCAGTATTTCTTTACCTCAACTCGGTGTCACTCGTACGGTGACTTTACTGTTTTTTTCCAATAACGACACCTGCTGAACTTCGGCTCCTTCTTTTTTCCAACATGGGTGTAGCTTAGCTTCACTTTCACACATGTGGTAACCTGTTTGAGTCTTCCTTTGGCAAACTCGATCTGCATGCTGCCTTCCTATCCCAGATCTACACTGGAGTCACTGGCTTGACTTCAGATGTTCCTATTTCCAGCCTTCAACTAAATCTGCGCACTCTGCACTACAGATTTAACCTAAGAATTAATGAACAAGTAATTTAATGCTTTCAATTTGTAAACTTTGTCATCTTCGATCTCTGCAGACGTCAATGGCTGCCACGGTCGATGCCAGAATGGAGGAACTTGTAAGGTACGACTGTTTTGTTTGTTTGCTTTTTAATTTGCAAGGATTTTATTTGAGACTTTCGCTTATTTTTATAAATGTTTTTGTTTTTAGAAGGGACAGAGGGGCTACCGCTGCCAATGTCCCCCTGATTTTGTCGGCAACCATTGCGAAATCCAGAGGAATAAATGTGAGAGCGGGCCGTGCCAGAACGGCGGCAGGTGCCACGTGGTTCTGGACGGCTTCGTGTGCGAATGTCCGCCGGAGTTCGGTGGCCAACGCTGTGAGGTGAGACCGGCCAGCAGACCTCGATTTGTCCAGGTTCTGCTTGCAAGTCGCTAGACTTTCTTGCAATAGTTTAAACTGATTTTGTGGTTTAGTTTGTCTTTGTTTACTGGCTGCTTTTCCACTAATTTTGAGTCCAGTTTTAACCGTTTTTCTGGTGTCGCGTTCAGGTAAAATGGTCTTAGCAAAGGTAATACAACTGTGTAGTTGAGAACTATTGAAAACCTCCTTAAAAGTCTCCAAGAAACCAAGTGTAAATGACGGAAAATATGGTTGTGAAAATTGAATTGGCACATCAAAGCACATCTGGTTGCCTTTATGTCACATTAGCCATGTTTCCATCAGTGTTTTTATGCGCATTTTGAATTATCGCTTTAGAAATTGTAGTTGGAAATGGCAACATTTGAAACAATTTCCTCAGTTTTGCAAAAATATTTGCGCTCATTTGAGGTTGTTTTTTGGTTTTTCTGAAAGTTACTGTGCAAAAAGGGAGATGGAGACATTGTCTGGAATTATAAACCATTTAAACTCTTATTTTGAAATGATAAAGGAAGTCATTCTTGAGCTGAGATGCATGTCAGCTCTTTGATAATATTGTGACTAGTTCACTTTTAGCAGCGCAGAAGTTGTCACAGACTTTAAAACGTTCTCTGTTCATTTTCTGGTGACCTTGTATCGGATCATTTCAAGTTCAAACTAAAATTGGAGGAGTGGTCAGAACTGAACTGCACATTTCTAGACTGAACACATTTTGAAATTTATGAAACTTTTGTCCTAATTGTGTGGCATGATCATAATAAAAACCACTTGCCTGGTAAAACCTGGACTGAACTTATCGTATAACTACAGATTCTTTAAAACGATTAGTTTTACTCGATTTTGCTTATTCAAATAATTCAGTGGAAGGAAAAATTGGTTCCTAAAAACAGTCGAAATGGAACGATACCGAAAACAAAGTGAACACATCCTCACTATGATGCACTGATTGCAGTTTTTGTCCGATTACCAATCTGTAAAAAGCCTGACCTGCAGATTCCCATGTATTTTTTTGTCAGAAATGTTGCTAAATGTAGCGAGAACATTGTTGGGCTGACTGTAAACTGGTGGGTCAGTCCGTCGGACCTTCCTCAGCAGATGAGGACAGTGTTTGGGTTTTTACACCTTTGCAGATGATGTAGATGCTTCCCATGTCGGCGTCTCCAACAGATTGGTGGACCCCTAATCCTTACTCCTCCAATCTGTAGCTAACTTTCCACAATAACGCGGTTATTGTGGTAAATAAAAGTGAAAGTTGACGCTACTTGGGCGACTTTATGTCCTTGTTCAGCGTTTTGCATTCGATTCATTACACCTGGTTTCACATTGCCCTTTGATTAGTTGTCACACAATGGAGAAAACCGTAAAACCGCTTCAGCATTTAACAGTAATGTGACCCAACATGCTGTGATCTTCATGGTTGTGTAACGTAATCCATCCCAGCTCTGCTCTGCAAGCCAAGCCCTCTTTTTTTTCCCTACTTCTGATCTCTTCGTTCGGTCTCGGTGGGTTCCTCCCGACGCTTTTCATACGCGGTCTGCGTGTGAATCTGGGTTATCAGTGAGGAAGCCGACACTTTGCTGTATCTGTGGGTCCCTGAATGGAGGACATTGCTGGGCTGAGGCCAGTCCGGATTTAGCATCTCTACTATAAATGTGAGGTTCCCTGAATGAGGAGCTGCTGGAGGGCTGCCCGTGATGCTGCTACGGCTTGATGTACATTCCTGCCCTGTCGTGCCAAAACTACGATGCCCCACAGCATCATATTTCTCTGATTAGTATCTCATGTCAGGCCATTAGAAGTTTGATTGTGTAACAGTTTTTGCCAGAGCCCTGATCGGATCCAGGAGAAAAAAGCAAACCGACTCATTAGACCCTGAAGAACCGTCTTGTATTTTGGTTTCATTTTCAATCTGGATCAATCACTTTGCTTAAACTTTGTAAGCTTGAAATGTTTAAGGAAATGTCTGAAAATTATATTTTCTTCAGATTTTCATATTCAGGGAGGCTTAAAATGAGCCATTTGGTTTTAAATGTAAATTTAGAAATCAAGAAATTTATCAGAAAACTTGGAAAGCTCGGTTGTAGAGGTGCTAGGATGCTTTAAAAAGAAAAAAGTTAACAGGAAATTTAAAATGTGGTGCTGTCAACTGATTAAAAATGTTAATCGGTTTTCACAAGAACTAGTTGTGGTTGTTGCAGGAATAATGCCTTGGGTCAGCCCCTCCTTCTGCTGCACTCCAACCACTTAAAATACAAGCAGCTATAGGTTTTTGTATCAAACCAGGTAACATGGTCCTCCAACACTCGGCAGCGTCAAAGGGAAACTTGATCCACTACCCATGTGTCCAAGTAGCACCAAACTTGTTCAAGGGACAACTGAGAAATGAGAGATTTTATTTTCCGGTCCTTCTGTGGCCCGCCCCTCTCTGATACCACCCTGGGCAATTGCCCATATCAAAAACCCTAAACGTTTAAACGTTTTCAAAAATGCTTAGGAAAATGTTTTATTTCTCAAACCAAGCACGTTTGAAGATTCTAAGCTTTTCAGTCATTTTATTTTCATCGTTGTTTAGAAATGTCACGTATTGAACTTTTGTTGCCGTCATCGCGATCGCTTCCGGTTTTTTTTTTTTTTTTTTTTTTTTTTTGGTTTCTCTTCGAGTGGCGGAAAACGTTTATCTTTCTCCATCATAACCAGATGCTGTGAGCACTCCGAAGTCTTGCCAAGTATTTTTGGCCTAGTTTCTAGTGCAAATATGTTGAAATTATCCTGGAATAAGAAAAAGTGACTCACAAGTAACTTTTCAGCAAGATATAGGAGCTTGTTTTAAGTTAATTTCTTTTATATTGATTAAAAAAAAAAAGTGCCAGTTCCACTGGCGCCATTACCTAGCAACGCCAGCCAAGCCCGTTACCTGGCAACCCAATTTTTGTTCCACTGGCAGATTATGTCACTTGTAACAGCGGTAATACGTTTCTTATAACAAGACAATACGTTTCTTGTAACAAGTTACAAATGAAATGATCTGCCAGTGGAACTAAAACAGGGTTGCTAGGTAACGGGCTGGACTTGGCTGGCGTTGCTAGGTAACGGCGCCAGTGGAACTAGGACTTTTTCATGAATATTGAGGAATTATTCACTTAAAACAAGCTCCTATATCTTTCAGAAAAGTTGCTAAATATATGTAGTTATTTAAAGTGCACTAAGATATTAGCAGTAGAAACTGGACCAAATTTAGTGGTACAGTTTTGTGTTTTTTGCTGTGTAAGAAATCAGGTAATTTGACTAATCTGCATATAAATGCAATATAAATACGTTAAAAACTATGGCAGATGCTATTAATCTGAAAAGATTAAGTGAACTTTAAAAATGTTTTGGACTGATTGAGCCCATGAAACTGCGCAGACGCCTGCAGACACATTTGTTATAAAATGTGATTTTTGGGACTGGGTGTCCTGACGGTTTCAGTAAAATAAACCACAGATTTGACCACCATGCTGCCCTGCTAACCTCTCTGCTTCACCACCTTAAATGGTAGCAAGGTCCAACCCACAGTTTATGCACAGTAGGCTTCTGTTTACATCAACGAAGAAATTTTTCTGTCTAAACTCCCCGTTTTTTTAAAATGATGTTAGAAAGTCGCGTTGGCCTCTCGGCCGGATGATTTATCTCTATTATTGTTCAGTGTGATGAACCTCAGTCGGTATTTACTCTCGTTGTGGATAATCTTTTTGTTCGCCTGCTCAGTTTCTCACACTCAGCTGGGATTTTGTCTCAGAATAATCTTGCAAGATTAGGGAACAAACGCCTGGATTCCCTTGATGAGCTTAGTGAAAGTTTTTGAGGCTTAATTCGTTTGCTTACCTTTGTTTTGTTCAGAACAACAGCGCTGGCTCGAGTCCACTAAGCTGCTCATCTGAACATATTTAAGCTCTTCTTTCTCTGCCGCCTCTTTGGTTTCTCTTGCTTCTGTCTTAATGGGTTTTTATATGTGAAATGTTAGTTTCACATACATTTCCTGGTTAGTTTAGTGACCCTCAGAAGAAAGAAAATGTTAAAATAATGCTTAAAAACTCACTTTCCCAACAGGTATACTCATTGGTGTCCCATCAACTTTACATATTGACCAACTTAATATTACTTTTATCGTTATTCTTCTGATGAATTAATGTTTTTTGAGTTTACTGTGAGACTTTCAGTAAACTATTATATCCAATTTCAATTATAATTTACTTCTTTTTTTACTTAGTTGTAACTGCAGGCTAAACTGTTAATGAACTATTTTTATTTCCAGTGTTTCTCCACAATTGAAATCCAGAATGTGTTTGATTAAACCATCAGAATTTCATTTTGAGATTCCTTTTCGTTTTGATGTAAAAAATCAATCTGTAATTGGTTTGTATAAAAAAGTAGCTGTACATTTCTTGGTGTGTTTTTGTTAATATTCAGGTTGTTTTAATGTAATTTAACAGAACTCGTCTCTTCTCACTTCCCACAGATCTCTCACTGGCCCCCCTCTGATGCCTGCGATTCAAACCCCTGTGAGAACGACGCCACCTGCCACAGCATGGACCAAGACTTCTACTGCGCTTGTCCCGAAGGCTACCAGGGAAAAACCTGCGAACGACTGAAGGAGCGCTGCCAAACCGCAACATGTCAAGGTGCCTCAACAACTACAAATAATCTTTAAAATTCACATTTTCGACATTTCTGTACTTCCGTTTGTATGGGGGGAATTTGCTGCCATGAGTAGAGAGCACACCTTTTCAGTCTGAAAGCAGGACTTTGTGTGTTTTGTTCTCAAAACCTTTAATGCTTGTGCTCAAAACGTCTGCCCTCTTTCAAATATTCACTCAAACTCTCTCAAACTTTCTCCTCTCGCTCAAAACTTCTCTCTGCCTGGTTCAAGTTTCTGCTTGCAAACCTCTCTGCTCGCTTGCATTTTTTTTTTCTGCTCTCTTTGAAACATTCACTGCGCTTTCTCGAACCTTTCTCCTCACGCCTTTCTGCTCTCTCTCAAAACAGAGTACGGTTGCCGGGTAACCGTCTCAGCCAATAGAATGGAAGTGTTTTGAAATCCTGCTTTCAGACTGAAAATGTGTGCTCTCTCCCAACAGCAGGAAAGTTGATGTTTTTTGGTGTCTGGAAAACGAGCCGTTCTGAAAATCATTTTGAATGTTTCCTAGCAACGCACTGGGTGCCCTGCTAGCTACGTAGCAACCTCAGCTGAGCTCCAGCACGTTTGGTTTAACCGCAGTACAATGGCTGCTGGAAAAGACGAGAGTTTTGTTGTTGACTTTACCATTCAGAAACCACTTGCTGCTTTCTTGTTGGATGTACAGGAGGCTCTACTTCTGCTTTTCAAAGATTGTATAATTTTGCATTTGTTTGCAGACATTTTCAAGTGCGAGTGTAAACGTTGAGCAGCTTTTTAGGATTTAAAGTGACAAGATGCCTTGAAACTGCTCAAAATAGGCAGAACTGAGCAGACTAAAATGTCATTTAAGAATTATTTTGTGCCAAATACATCGGCGTATATTTTTTGTGCAACCCATAGACTTACCCTAACCTGTTCAGTAAAGTACAATAGGTCACCATTAATAGCTTTCTTTCCTCTGTTCTAGTCATTGACAGCTGCGTCGTTGCCGTCGACGACTCGGGAGGAGTGCAGCACGTTTCCTCCAATGTGTGCGGCCCACGCGGACGATGCATCAGCCAGCCAACCGGCAACTTCAGCTGCATCTGTGATCCGGGTTTCAGCGGCATCTACTGTCACGAAAGTACGTACGGAAACATCTCGGTTGACTAACGTTCTGTCGACGATGTCAGAAGATTCGCTAACTGGAAACTGTGTCTCAGATATCAACGACTGCATCAGCAACCCGTGTAAGAACGGCGGGACCTGCATCGACGGGCTGAGCTCGTTTCAGTGCTTCTGTCCGGACGGCTGGGAGGGTCAACTGTGTGACCTCAGTGAGTTCGTCTTCTGTTTGGACCCCAACACACCTGGAGTGGAGCTTAATCTCTCTGTTTGGTTTGGAGTTAGTTTGGTTGTTGAATGGAAGAATGAGTCGCGTTTTTTTCCTTCCTCAGACGTCGACGAGTGCAGACACAACCCGTGCAAAAATGGCGGCCACTGCGTCGACTTGGTGAATGACTTCTACTGCGAATGTGCCGACGACTGGAAGGGCAAGACCTGCCACTCCCGTGAGTCGGGTTCCAGCAACACAGCAGAGGATTGGTCAGCAATTTAACCAATCAGCAGCCAGAACCTTAAACTGCATCACTAATGGGATAATTTGGTCACTTTGGGCCATTTCAGCATCATAAATGTCCTCGTATTGTTGCAGAATCTATTGATGAAACAAATTAATAAGCTGTTAAATTAACAAGTAGCTGCTTTTGCATTCAATGAATACCTCTTAAAGTGAAACAACATCGACCATCTATTCAGATTAATGTAATTTGTCAGTATGTAGTAAAAATTACTTTGATTTGATTAATAAAATATTGAGTTTAGAGCAGCAGATGGCAACTTCTGCAATGTGAAAAGCCAAAAACAAAAAACACAGCATAAATACCTTTTCTTCTATGGGATCTGCATATTTATGGACAACTATATGTGTGTAATTAATAAATGAAAAATAAACTGAAAGTTTTCTTCTTTGTGACACAAACTACATCTAAAAATATTTCTAACACTTTTAAAGTCATTATTTGGTGGAATATTTCCTTGGAAAAACTGCTGCACCTGCATCTATTGTATAAGAACAAAAAGCCTTTTCAAGTAATATACTGATCACGGCATAATAATGCACTTAATTAATCAAATTAACAAACTTTATTTTGCAAATACTCCAGAGGGGAACAGGAGGCCATTAAAAAATATCCAAAATTAAACAGACTACAGAGTCTCAAAACAAAATATCAGAATAGAAATGATCACACTTAATTGATGTATGATTGTTAATTAATTGATTATTGCTGGGTTTTGTTTTCAGGTGAGAGTCAGTGCGATGAAACCACCTGCAGTAACGGCGGCACCTGCTACGACCACGGCGACGCTTTCCGCTGCTCCTGCCCACCTGGCTGGGAAGGAAACGCGTGCAACACAGGTGACGACGCATTAAAAGCAACAATCTTTTACCCTGAAGTTGCCAATAATCATCCTTCAGAAATTTCTGCTTCAGCTACTTTGATATAAAACGCTTCATGTACTCCGTAGCGCCAACTGTTCTCATGTTTTTCATTGGTGATTTGTAATTAACAGTCTTTTCTCCTGTTTGTTTTCTGCCGGTTTTTAAAGGTTCTCGATTTCCAGTGAAATCTGTTGACGCTTGTATGCATCTCTGTAATTTTCTCTCCCTCCTCCCACTTTCTGCAGCCAAAAACAGCTCTTGTGCCTCCAGTCCTTGTTCCAACGGCGGGACCTGCGTAGTAGGAGGAGACGCTTTCTCCTGCATCTGCAAAGACGGCTGGGAAGGTCCCACCTGCGGACAGAGTTAGTACCTCTGCAAAAGTTTTAATGTTCAGAGGAAATGCACCAAAGTTTAATTCTTTCAGCAGAGGGGAGGCAATTATCTGCAGAGTAGATTAGAGATGCACCAATCAGATGTTTTGTAGCTCAAAGAAATTGTAGAAGTTCATAAAATAACAAGGAATTAATCTTTTATTGTAGGTGATTTAAAAATTTCATCTGCAATCAAAATTCATTTGTGTTGCAGTTCAAAGTTCTTTACCTCACAAAAAACATAAAAATATAAAAGCATCATAAAGTTGACAATTATGAAAACCAGTAAAAGAAGCGTTTTTTCAAAATCATAATTAAAATATGTTGGTCAAAGTTCTATTGATGCTGATGGACAGTTTTTGTAATTTTTTTAAGGTGGCAAGTTTATATTTTAAATGGAAAATGAACAAAACAAAGTTGTTTTTTTTTATTTCATAGAAAGTCATGCCTCAAACATCCAGTGACCTTTTTGTCAGAAACACAACTGGGCTAAACAAAGCAAAGGTTTTAACAAGATATTATGATTTTTGTTGCTGGAAATGAACTAAAAATGCTTTATAGACCAAAAAAAAGATAAAATAATTGGTCCAAAAAGTTGAATAAATGCAAATATTAACATAAATGTCATACTGATGTTGGGTTTGGTAACGATTTTACTTGTTTAATTTATTCAATCAATAAATTGAGTTCGCTGCTCCTCCATGTAAAGGTTCTCAGTATTTCGCCTGTTTTGCAGTTTTCTGGAAGTTTGTTCTAGATTTGTGGTGCATAGAAGCTGAATGCTGCGTCTCCAGGTTTGGTTCTGTAGATGCAGAATGAGAGATTGTGAAAGTTTTCAAGTATTTTGTTGCTAAGCCGTTCAGTGAGCTCCAGAGAGGCAGGGTGATGTGCTCCATCTCCCTGGGTTTAGTCAGAACGCCAGCAGCAGCATTTTGGTCAGAGTGATTTTTATTTTTCAGGTAGATGATAATTAATGCAACTAGAGATGAGATTAGTCCTGTAATCCAGGACATGTTCCTCAGGTGATAAAAGGCTGGCTTTGTAACCATCTTTATGTGACTTGAAGGCTCCTCTAAAGTAGCAAACTTTCTCCAAACTACCTTAACAACATTTTCTTTCTCCTTCAACAGACATAGACGACTGCAACCCTCATCCATGGTACGTAACGCTCATCGTCTCTCCGCCTCCCTCCCTCTTCTCCTCGCTTCACGCAGACGTCCTCAGCCTCTAGGCCAGAGCAACCTGCTTTTAAATCCAGCCTTAAAGGGGGAGGTGCGCTCCCGTCCTGAATGGGACAGTGAGAGGTGGGAGTTTTGTGGGGAGGGCAAGAGTCCCGCCGACCCTGCGGTGAATGCAGGTGGGGTTAGGGGGAGGTTGGGGTCGAGTCGTAGGGTCCATTCTTCCTGTGCGACCTGGGGGGGAGCTCAGCTTTGAGGAGGAAGCCATGATGAGAGGATGGGGGGGGCGCTGGACACGCCTATTAGCATCTGAAAGGTGAAAGCTTGTATTGATGAGCTGAATTGAGCTTTGTGACACACACACACACACACACACACACACACACACACACACCACGATGGTCTCTGCTGCCGCTGGACAGGATGTCCAGCCTCGTCTAATCATCTTTCTTTTTTTTTTCTTGTAGTTACAACGGTGGGATTTGTGAGGATGGAGTCAACTGGTTCCGCTGCGATTGCGCTCCTGGGTTTGCTGGACCGGACTGCAGAATAAGTGAGTAAAATACTAAAAATAAAAAACCTCCAAAAAAGTAAATATCCAAAACAGAGGTGGGGGATACGGGTTTTACGTTTTATTACGATATTTCGTGGTGCTTTTTAGGCCTGTCACGATAAATTTTACTGGCTGATAAATTGTCCCAGACGTTATTGCGATAAACAATAATATTAAGACAATTTAAATAATATAATAAAACATTCCCAAAGATCAGTAAACTTTAAACTCTAATAAACATTTAAAACTGGAAGACATTTTAGATATTAAAAATAAACAGAGGCAACAAATAAAGTGAAATGTCTGTCAACAAAATTGTCATCCAGTTTTTGGTAGAAACGGAGAAAAGAAAAAGTTAATTTTAATTTATGAAGCGATTAATTGATTTATTGCATCAGTCCTGGTATTATTGTAATAAAACTATTAGATATTCTTTAGGTTACTGTGTTTCACAGCAATTATAGTCCCACAAACACAAAAACTGCTCTTGAAAAGCATTCCTGTTTACAAAGCGAGTCGTGATTTATCACTAAATAAATCGTAACTTTATTTTCCAATTATTTATTGGCATTTTTTTATGACTTGATTGAACAAACGGTGGAAAAAATAGCTAAACCTGATAATAGGGGAAGTTTTGAGGGGCCATCATTTACAGTGATGACAATTGAAATATTTTCACAATGGATAATAAGACGATAAATTCCCTTAATCCTGATATATTCTTTATATCCATATGTATTGAGGTAAAGCTTAAAATGAAACGGACACAATGACGGCTAAAAGCAAGCCATCTACCCCTTTTCTCGGTTCTTTGACATCTCGGGGGTCAGAGGTCATACCTCCTCCATACTCACATGGTCAGACTTTCACACACAGAAGACAAATTACCCAGTGACCCTGAAACTCTTCTTCTGTTCCTTTGTTTGGACCGGATAGCGTTCACCTTTGTTGTCTAGTTTGAATATGAGAATTCCCGTCCATGTTGAGTTTACGGACAACAAAACGCCAAAGTTTCCAACGACTTTCAAGAAACCCAGAAGTTGAGATATTTTTGATATTTCACGCTTTGTGGCATTAATTTACCAAACTGTGGTTGCTTATCTTGCATCGCTCCCTAGCAACACTTGGAATCAGCCATTTTATAGAGGAAGCTCATTTAAACTGGTCTAATGCTGCATATATCTCAAGAATTTAAAAGATTAGCATAGCAGGAGACGCTCATGACCACAGATGGGCAGAAAACCCCCAAAATGTTATCTCAAGTAAAAGTAAAAAGTCTGCTCTAGTCATTCAGTGTTTAAAAATTACATCATCAAATGGACCAAAATAGAGTTAGGTGGCATGTTGGGTATTTTAAGGACCAAAGTGATAATAATTCATATAAGTAACCAAAAACATAACAAAATCAGGCAAAAGAAAAATATTTCCAACTCAGTTTATTTCATTAAAAAAACTTATGAAACTTTACCAAAAGCTGCAGGTGAGTCTGATGAATGTTTGGTTTAAACATGTTCGTTCTTCATCCAGTGGGAAGAAAATCCAGAAGTTTTACTCAAGCAAGAGTAAAAATACTTCATAATAAAATGACTCAAATCAAAGTAAAAAGCGCAACGCAGAAAAAATAATCCTTAAAGTACTTTTTTTTTTTTTTTTTTTCCAAAAAGTTGTACTGAGTAAATGTAGCTAGTTAGTATCCAAATCAAACATTTTTCTTAAATCTCCTTGTTAGACTTAGTTTTACTCTTCTCTGTGTATTGGAAATTTTGCCAGAATCCTACTAAGTTTTACACTGATCTCGTGCAAACTGTTTATTTTTGGCACGGTTGTTTCTCCGTACAGACATAAACGAGTGTCAGTCTTCTCCCTGCGCCTATGGAGCCACCTGTGTGGACGACATCAATGGCTTCCGCTGCGTCTGTCCTCTTGGTAGATCAGGAACCAGATGCCAAGAATGTAATTGAGTTTTAAATTTTACTTTAATAGTTGTTTTTTTTTTTTTAGTATTCCAACACCAATTAATTTACTCAATAACTACACTTTCTGTGTGTTTGTAGTCATAGGCATTGGAAGGACTTGTCTTTACGCTGGTCTGCAGTTTCCTCATGGCAGCCATTGGGAGGAAGAGTGCAACAACTGTCACTGCATCAATGGCAAAGTGCGCTGCACAAAGGTACGCAGACACACGCCAACATCCGCTGGCAGCTTGTCAGAGTTCGGTTTTCAGAAGTAGGATGTTCTGACATCCTTGCATGTTGTTCTGGGTTCTAGATGTGTACAATATGAAGCTAAATGCCGGTTCTCCAGGTTTGATTCTTGTTCTGGTTGTTAAGTGGACGTCACTTTCTAAGTTTGTTCTAGATTCGTAAACAACAAACAGGAGTTTCTCCAGGTCTTGCTCAGATATTAAAAGCATAAAACTAAATGTTGAGCTAAGGTAATGAGTACGAAATGATTTCTAAAAGTAATGGACTGAACTAGTAGTGCATGTTGAATTTACAGTTGAGGGACAGGTTTGGACACCAATTGGTGCAAATTTATGGTCAATGGAAACAGATTGACAAAAAAAACGCTTCTAATCTAAACAAAATATCAAAATTACTTCAGGAAATGAAATAATCTGTCAAAAACAGTTGTTTTTTTACATTGCGACTCCTTGACGCCAGGTGCTGTGTGGTCGCCGCCCCTGCCGGCTCGGTCCGTCGGGACAGAAGTCCTGCCCGGCCGGACAGGAGTGTCTGGAGCACAACTACTACACCTGCTTCTCTCACCCCTGCGATCAGTGGGGGGTTTGTTCGATGGCCGGACCCCCGGCTCCCCAAGCAACCACCAAGTGCCAGCCAAACAGCGGCCATTTGGACAACAGCTGCGGCCGCATAACTCTTGTTTTCAACAGAGACAAAGTGCCGCCCGTGAGTCGTCGCGCTCGTATAGTTTGTTTTTGGTTTTTTTTTTTTTCCCCTGTCGCACGCAGCCTGTGGTTGAGATTTCTCCTGAAATTCGTGCTGATGAGTCCGTTTGTCTTCAGGGGATTACAGTGGAGAATATTTGTTTTGAGCTGAGGTATCTTCAAGACACCAGGAGTTTGGCGAACGACCACAACCTTCTTCTGCTGTGTGGCCTCTCGCATTCAAACCCAGATGCTGTAGAGGTGGCCATTGTAAGTGAATGACCCAAATATTACGCATAAATATGTATCCTCACGAAAGCTGCAAGGTTCCTCTTTCAGTTTCATGTTGGATTCGCAAAATATCTGAAACTTGATCAAGTTGGAACGCTGCAAAAACAGAAAATCCTACCAAGTGTTTTTGGTCTAGTTTCTAGAGCAAATATCTTGGGACACTTGAAATAAAATAACTCATTTACAAGCAACTTTTTAGGAAGAAATGGCATCTTGTTTTAAGTCAGTAGCTTCTTAATATTGATTCTATTGGCAGATTATTTCACTTATAACATGGAAAAAATTTGTTGGTCAGTATTCCGATTACAAAATGTCAGAATTCTGCTAACCAGAATTTTGAGAAGACAAAAAGGCCTACTTAGTGCTTGTTTTGTAGTTTTGGGCAAATGTCTACATAAATGGGACTTCATATGGAAACTAGCATTTTGCTAAATCTGATGTATTTGACATTAATGTACACAATCTCATTTAAATATTATCAATCAATCAATAGTATCTTCTGCATACATTCAGCTCTAAATACTCTACAGTATTTAGGTTTAATTGTAATGTACCACAACTAGGTTGGTCCTAAAACAGAACCAGGGTTTTCCTGTGTTTCTGAAGGGATTTATTTAACTTCTCAGCAGGTTAAAGTTACAGAATTTAAGGGTAAATTTCTTCCCGTCTCCTCCTGAGTAATAGCACTTTGCTTTTTAAGACTTGCTGTTCTAAGTTGTTCCAGTTTTTTCATAAAACTTTAATCATTTAAGCTAGGCACTACTGTCAGTTTATTTAAATAAACTGTTTTAATTCGCGTTTTCTACTAAGAGTAAAGAACCAGTTGAGGCAAAGCCTGTTGCTTACTGAAAGTGACTCGACAACCACCAGATTTAAAACATCTTCAATGTGCACATTGCACATTGCAGGTGTTTTTTTATGTAAAGAAATCTTGCACGCAACTTTTTTTTTTTCTTGTTTCTGAGCTTTCTTGTTTTCTGTTTTGGCTCCAAGTCTTTTCAGCCAGAAAATCTTCCAGACCACAGTCTGATCCAGGAGGCAGCGAGCGCCGTGGTGGGCACCTTATCCAAGAGGCACAACAGCACCGTCATGCTGGCGGTCATAGAGGTGAAGGTGGAGACGCAGCTCATGCCTCCGTCAGTGGGTGAGTACCGATGAACAACGGTTTGTTACGGGAAAAAAAGGTTTCCCCCCTCAAAATTCTTAATTATTCCCTCTGAATTTTTACTTTTTTCCTCAAAATGTAGATGTTTTATTTTTCCTTTTAGAATTTTCAGGGGAAAAAATGCCAAAATTTTGCCTTTTCTTCCTCTTCAGATTTTTTTTTCTTTCAGAATTCCGCTGTTTTCGTCTCGGAATTCCCACGTTTCGTCTCGGAATTCCCACGTTTCGTCTCGGAATTCCCACGTTTTGTCTCGGAATTCCCACGTTTTGTCTCGGAATTCCCACGTTTTGTCTCGGAATTCCCACGTTTCGTCTCGGAATTCCCACGTTTCGTCTCGGAATTCCCACGTTTCGTCTCGGAATTCCCACGTTTCGTCTCGGAATTCCCACGTTTCGTCTCGGAATTCCCACGTTTCGTCTCGGAATTCCCACGTTTCGTCTCGGAATTCCCACGTTTCGTCTCGGAATTCCCACGTTTCGTCTCGGAATTCCCACGTTTCGTCTCGGAATTCCCACGTTTCGTCACGGAATTCCCACGTTTCGTCTCGGAATTCTTTTCTTTTTCTCACAATTCCGACGTTTCGTCCGGAATTCCCGACGTTTCGTTTCGGAATTCTTCTTTCTACAATTGCGACGTTTCGTCACAGAATTTCGACGTTTTGTCTCAATTCTTTCTTTCTCATAAACGTTTCGTCTCAGAATTCCAACGTTTTGTCTCAGAATTCTTTGTCTTTCTCACAATTGTGAAGTTTCGTCTCAGAATTCCAACGTTTGTCTCAGAATTTCGTTTTGTCTCGGAATTCTTTTCTTTTTCTCACAATTGCGACGTTTCGTCTCGAATTCCAACGTTTCATCTCAGAATTCTTTTCTTTCCACATGTGACGTTCGTCTCAGAATTCCAACGTTTTGTCTCAGAATTCTTTTCTTTTTCTCACATTGTGACGTTCTCTCAGAATTCCAACGTTTTGTCTCAGAATTTGTTTTGTCTCGGAATTCTTTTCTTTTTCTCACAATTGCGACGTTTCGTCTCAGAATTCCAACGTTTCGTTTCGGAATTCTTTTCTTTTTCTCACAATTGTGACGTTTTGTCTCAGAATTTCCAACGTTTTGTCTAAGAATTCTTTTCTTTTTCTCAAACATTTCGTCTCAGAATTCCAACGTTTCGTCTCGGAAGTCTTTTCTTTTTCTCACAATTGTGACGTTTTGTCTCAGAATTCCAACGTTTTGTCTAAGAATTCTTTTCTTTTTCTCAAACATTTCGTCTCAGAATTCCAACGTTTTGTCTCAGAATTCTTTTGTCTTTTTCTCACAATTGCGACGTTTCTGTCTCAGAATTCCAACGTTTCGTCTCAGAATTCTTTTCTTTTTCTCACAATTGTGACGTTTCGTCTCAGAATTCCAACGTTTTGTCTCAGAATTCTTTTGTCTTTTTCTCACAATTGTGACGTTTCGTCTCAGAATTCCAACGTTTCGTCTCAGATATTCCAACGTTTTGTCTCAGAATTTCATTTTGTCTCGGAATTCTTTTCTTTTTCTCACAATTGCGACGTTTCGTCTCAGAATTCCAACGTTTCGTCTCAGAATTCTTTTCTTTTTCTCACAATTGTGACGTTTTGTCTCAGAATTCCAACGTTTTGTCTAAGAATTCTTTTCTTTTTCTCAAACATTTCGTCTCAGAATTCCAACGTTTTGTCTCAGAATTTTTTTGTCTTTTTCTCACAATTGCGACGTTTCGTCTCAGAATTCTTATTTTTCTCATAATTGACTTTTTTTCCTCCAACTTTTAGCATTCTTCCTCGGATTCAGTTTTTTTCGTCCTAATCCTCGTTCGTAGCTAGAGGTCGTGTCCAGTGGCTGATATTTTTTTTTTTTTTTTTGCGTTTCCTCTCGTACCCCACAGACTACCTGGTGCCTCTGCTGTGCGTCCTCTTCTGCTTGCTCTGCCTCTTCTGCATCATCGTCTGCGTGTGGTGGACGCGGAAACGGAGAAAAGAGCGCGAGAGGTCGGCGCAGTCGGCTCCTGACGGCAGCGTGAACAACCAGTGGGAGCCGCTGCGCCTGGTGGTGGGACGCCCGCCGCCGCCGCAGCAGCTGAAGGAGAACAACAGGGAGACTGAGCAGGAGCGCAGAAAGCTCATGGGCCCCTCCTGTCGGACGTGTGACGACGAGGAGGAGGAGACGGAGGGCGAGCTGGAGGAGGAGAGCGGCGGCGCGGAGGCGGGAAAGGAGCTCGTTTATAGGTACTCTAAAACTGCAGAGCAGCCCAGCGGGGCGGTGATCTGCACCCTGCACAGCTCCAGTCCGCCTCTCAAAGCCCCCCACCGGACCCAAGGCTACAGCTCTAAAGACAACCGCTGGAGAAACGTCAGTGCCGTCTGGACTGGTCAGAAAGAGCTCAAAGACCATTGTGTGTAAGAAAACGTAAAGAAAGGACGATGCAGAAGCAAGAGAGGCTGCAAGGCAGCTACTGTCCTGTTATGTTTGGGACTTCTGTCAAACAAAACGAGGCTTTGCGTTTAAGAAGCCGTTCTTTGTTTTTTTGTTTTTTTCTTGATTGTCGCTGAAGATGATTTCTCCTTTTTTCTTTCCCCTCGTTCAGGAGGCGTGAGCACAGTGAACATCTTATTTTTCTTTTCGTTGCGTACAGAAGAAATCGCTGAAATGTAATATATATATAATTTCAGGAGGCAAAAAAGAAGCTCCCTGCTTATTTTTTTTTCAGTTCAGTTATGGAATTCTGCTATTTAAGTAACATTTGAATTATTAAAAGGAAAAAAAAGCTGTAAAAAGATTGTTTACAGACTGTTATGAGTTTTGTTGAAATGTCAGTGGGCTCTAAGGATTTGGACGAAAATGGACAGTTTTCTCCGTCACCTTCCAGCTTTGCCCACCGATCCACCTGCGGCTGTCATGCCTTACCAAAACACTGGCCTGGAGGGAGAAGGAAGGGACAGAAACCCCAGTGCCTACTACGTGGCCTTCCATGTCTTTTTGTTTTGTTTTCTCCTTTGTCGTCTCGGCTGAAAGCTGTATTTGTAATATTTTGCAGTATTTGAGTTGGTAGCAAGTGCCTTTTCTACGAGCCGCCGTGGCTCCGAGTCGTGCTGCCCGGTTTGACCTCCTTCCTCTCTGATCTCGAAGGGATTCTTGTACATTTAAGAGTTCAATTTCACAGCAACGCCATTCAAGGTATTTGATCAAAGCAGAAATGACTACGCTGTACATACATGTAAATACTTAAAGGAGTCGCTGTGTATATTTGAAATAAGTAAGTTAAAAACAAGTCACACATTTTTATTATTATTGTTAATATTATTTTTATTTTTTTTACAACGTCATTTCTTTTATTTATATCGTCGGTTGATATAAGCAGGTTTTCTAACGGTTAGCACCCAGAGTCCCACAGCGGAGAACCTTTTACACGGAGGTACCACCTATGGAGGATTTTCTGACGGGTTTAGAAACGGCTTTGGTCGCTTCTTTAAATTAAAAACAAACACTTTTTTTGTGCGGTTTGGAAAGAATCACTGCCATTACATAACGCAGTCGGGCACAATCTTCAATATTTTTTTTTGTCTCTAAGCAACATAAAGCATTTAAAACATTGTAGCCTTAAAGTTTTCAAAGCATTTCTAAACCCGTTGGAAATCCTTTTATTTCAGGTGCCTTAATGTAATAAATTATTACATTTCTTATTTGTGTTCATCTTTTTTTCTTTTTTCTTTTTTTTTATTTCCACGTGTTGAGCGTAACTGTCTCATAGTGTGGTGTATCATGGCGTGTTTTTATTCGCCAGAATAAAACACTCCCATTTATCTCACTTGCTTGTCTATCATGGTGATTCCTAGAATTAAACAATTTGGAGAAAATAAAAATAAAAAATCCATCATAGCAGCTCTGAATGTGGGTCAAATGTGGATTTCATGCATTTGCTTCATGTTTTGGTTCAAAGGCTTTAATGAAGGGAACAATGTTTGCAGATGCAGGAATATATATATATATTTCTTTTTTATTCAGTTGCTAGTTCAGTTTCAAAAGGCAAAATTTTACCCCCGTATTCTTTTTTCAAACCATGTCACTGTCTCAAAACGCCATTGTATTTCTGTAAATGGGACACAGCAAAAATAAAGAATTGAAGATGCATCTCTGTTGAACATGCATATTGTATACACTTGTTGTTCAAGGGGCACCAGTTAATTTTGTATAAAGTAAAAAAAGTTTTCATTCTTTCAGTGGAGTTTTCTTTGTTTTAAATAAGGATCACTCTTATTTAGAGTTCGGCAAATTTCGTCCAGTAAGAGATTCGGCCATAAACGAAAATTAAATTCGCTGCAAAAAAGCTAAATCTTACCAAATATTTTTGGTCTAGTTTCTAGTGAAAATGTATTTGTCTTGTATTGTGTGTATTAACTGTCGCGTAACTACTCAGCAAGATATGGGAGCCATTTTAAGTCAATAACTACTTAATATTGTTACTTCACTTGTAACAAGACATTTTTCCCTCTTAAGTGAAATAATCTCCAAATTGAACTAGTTCTTTTTGGTTAATATTAAGGAATGAATTACTTAAAAGTAACTTTTCAGCTTATTTTAAGTTAATTTTATCTCTTCAAATGTACCAAGATATTTACTAAATCAGAAATACTTTGTAAGATTGTGTTTTTGCAGTGTAAAGAAACAAAAACCATTAGCATAAACATTTTAGCTTAACTTTATTTCTATTTACAAAGTGCGCATCTTGTCCGGTGGCCCTGCATAACCTGAGTCTGTATGTATTTGAGCCGAGGAGGATCCGGATCGATCAATCGATCCCATAGCCTCCCAGTCTTCCCACATCCTGCCATCGCTCTCGCTCCCACTGCACCAATGGAAGCGGCTCTCCTTCTCTGGGCTGATCCATCCTCCGCCAATGGGAGGCTGGCGTGATCCTCTCCGACGGGGTGATGGTGTGGTGGGACGCTTTGCCTCCTGCAGGCCCCTGGGGGCCCCGGGCCGGTGCTAATGGGACCTTCCCCTGTCGGAAAGGCCGGATCGAGTTACACAGCTTTGTGGAAGAGGTTGTGTCATCATTCATGGGGGGAAGGGAGCTGATGATGTTTACGGATATGAAGATCAGCACTATCAGATCCTGTAAATGGGGTCTGGTTCATATTTACCTGCCTCATTATTCATGCCTGTTTATAGAGATGTCTCTTTCAGATACGACCCACCATTTCATCTCTCAAAGTTAAATGCGAATAAACTCAGCTAAAGTTTGATAATCAGAGCTAATGTTAATAATTTTTCATCTTTTCTTTTAACTTGCATGGACTGAACAACCTAGATTTATCAGTTCAATGATAACAGCAAATAAATCCTCTAGACTGGTATTTAGCCTCTGAAACTCTCAAGGCTAGCTAAGAAACGTTGGTGGCAACTTACTAACTCACTCTTTGGTTACCTAGCAACAACTTGCTGAGTAGCTTGTGGTTACCTAGCAACAACCTGCTAAGTAACTGGCGCAGCAGCAGTTTCAGATCGGTACTAGCAGTTCCTATAAATTAGGCTTGGTTTATGTAGCCCAGTCTGATTTTTCACCTCTTCCTTTTAAAAGAAGGAGATAGATTTATTAAGAAACAAGATGTCTGTAACCCAGTGTTAAAAACACAAGTAAAAAATTAATAATGTTGATTTAATATCTAATTATACAACGAGATTAAAAAGTAATAAAGTAAAAAAAAATGTTTGTAAATATGTTCAGAAATATTGATTAAAAAAAAGTGCTAAACAGCTTTAAAACCTGTGAAATATCCCTTTAGTGAATGCTTTTAGTGACGGATTAAACAACCAATAACTGGCACGGTCTGATTTCACATCAGCCAATCAGGTTGATTGTCCCGCCCCTTTAACTGCAGCACTGAGATTTAGCTCAGATTGCGTCTAACTGATTTGAGAGTTAGACGCCTGTAAGATTGTGTTAAATTCTTTGAAGAATCCTGGAAATTGGTAAGACAATGTTAAAATAGTATCGCAGAATTCATAATTCAACATAGTGAATCAGAGTTTTTTTAAAAATTAGATCTCAGGAAGCTTCTGTTCTAACAGTTGACGCTTCAATGCTAGTTGTGTAGCATTGAAGCATCGCACGCGCTCAGCCGTTGGCCCAGTAAATTCGCTAAAAATGGGCTAAAATACCTATTAACTGTTCATATTTAATAAAAAATAAAATTTTATTGTAAACTTTAGATCATTGTTATTGTGTAAATGTTCTCCTCTGTTGTTCACACCAAGGCTCCCCCGAATTTAGAATCTCCTGATCAGGCCCAACTTCCTTTATACTTCTGTAGTGTTGGTATTACTAAAGTTAATTAACTTAACTAGCCATCTACTATTTAAAGTAAATTTTCTTGTGGTTTATGTGTCTCTTTCAGATAAGACCCCACGTTTCACGCATTGTTTTCCCCAAAATTAAATGATTACAAGACACATACAGAATAACACTGGAGTTTACAGTTACAGTTGACAGTAACTAAATTATATGAACTGATGTTTATCAACATTCAACATCTGCATCTCAGATTCCCTTATTGTGTATTCAAGGCCTAGACAATAAATCAGTAACAATTTATATCATGATAGAGATACACGATCAAATACCAATAGGTAATGCGTCTGATAGGCAGTGAATAATTTCAGCATTATGGGGGATTGAGACAGAGGAAAGCCTTTAGCTGCTCAACTTCTCAGGGCTAGATTAGAAGAATAGGTGGCATTAACTACCTCTCTTGGTCTTTGGTTACCTAGCAACACCTTGCTGAGTAGCTTGTCGTTACCTAGCAACAACCTGTTGAGTAACTTGCTCCAGTTTACGTTCAGCACTGTCAGATTCTGTAAATAGGACCTGGTTTATATATTCCAACCTTGCAAATTGCAACATTTGATAATCTGAGCTAAAGTTAATTAGTAATCTCAATGTAAAAAAAATTCTGAATAAAACAAAATCCACAAAAATTCTCAGATTTCTACTATTTAGAAAAAATAAAAAAGGTCACCATACATTATATGAAAGAGGAAGAGTATAGTCTCATTTAATGCTGTCTTTAAATGTAAATATCTACTAAAACATTTACTAATACATTTTAGCACTTTAGAGATCATTTTTATTCATAATTTTATTATTAATTCAGTTATCAGTTTAAATATTCTGATCCTGCTTTTAATTCAGTTACCAGTAAAACCTATTTACAAAAAAAATTAGAAAACATTTTCCTAAAAAAATGCTGTTTTTCCATCTCAAACACTTCAAAAAAAATAATTTACACCCCCCCAAAAAACAATACTCTGATTAAGAAAAAGCTGTGCTAAACTGCTGTTTGTTGACTATCCTGTTTTAACTCTGTGAACTATAGTTCCTGTCTGCAGTCCCATTGCTTGGTAAAAAGCGGTGGAGGTGTGTTGCCAAGCTGTCTTTGTGCCTGTCAACATCAATAACCCCCAGTGAGTCCAGACTGCATTGGTAAACTGACACCAGATTCCAAAAGTGGCTCCGCGTTGCGGCCAAGGACATTTCTGCTCAGTACGCTTGTAAACACGTAGTACTACGTTACTACGCTCGTCTCAAAACGGATAAAAGCAGAAGGGAGGGAAAATTAATCTACGCTCCTGCTGGTCTGTTTATTTCTCCTACCTGAGGTGGTCTTTTTTATATTTACAATTTTTACCACCTAAAATAGCTATGTTTTAATACCAAATGAGCCTCTAATGTTTTTTTACATCCCCTACCCTCTAAAAAAATAATTTAAAATAGCACCCTTCTGTGATTACACTAAAAAAAAAATAACATAATATTTAAAAAATAGACAAAAATTATACTGATTGATGGACTGGATGAATTTATACTGAACATGAAGATTGTTATTGTTTTTTGAAATTTTGTGTTTTAATTTTCTTTAATAACCTTTATTTTACCTGGAAAAGAGCCCACTGCATCAAAAACCTGCAGGTTTGTCCACCATATATTGATTTCTGAACTCTTCCTGAGTTAAAACATCAGTATTGTTGTTTCTAAATGAACAAGAATTTGTTTTCTTTGCATCTTTTTTTGTTATTTTGACCATTTTTCATTTTCTGCTAATGAAAACTAAATTTTTGCTTGTAATCTCAGAGACATGTGGTCAGTAGTTCATAGAATAAAACAACAACGTTCATTTTACTCAAACATAAACTTATAAAGAGTAAAGTCAGAGAAACTGGTCATTTAAATTTTTCCAGAGCTGTATGTAGTGAGTAAAGGTCTCTGTATAACATTTTAATGTTTAATGCTAAATGTTAAAATTCCTGAGGCGGTTTAATCTGTGTTTTGTTTGTATTTGATAAGGTGGTTCATTGTGATGTTGGTAGTTTGGACCAGTACTTTAGAAACTAATGGGGATCCTTAAATAAAACCTGAACACAGCCTGTGGGGATATTTGGTGAGCTCTGCTCCCTGTACATCTGTTGATGTGGGTCTTTGGGACCATCTGACAGCGGAGGCAGCTGGGTGACAGGGTTTAAGGCTAAGCCCTTCACCCCTTTACACAAACACACACTTACTGGAAGTCTACATTTGCCCTAATGGGACATGAGATTGGCGCGTACTGGTGGATAGAGGGTTGCAGCTGGCACTACAGCTGACTGAAGACAGTGCACAGACTGTGTGTGTTTGTATGGGGAGAGCGGCGTGTTTGCACTGCAGGTCTGTCTTGGCACTGCAGTAACCCAAGATACGCAGAGGACACTTGATAGACAGAAGGGGATGGCAGAGCTGGTTGAGTTTCTGGGTCTGTTTGGTGGAACGAGGCAGTTTGGTTTTGATCTCATGCTAACATCAGAACAACGGGAGCAGCTAGAGAGAACAGAATCAGGTTCTCCTTTTCCTGAGAAACATCTGAGTTTGAAAGAAGGAAGAAAAGAAGGAATGAGTGACGTAAAGAAGTAAGGAACGAACGAAATAAACAGGAAGAAATGAATGAAGGAACTAAGAAATGAACGAACAGAAGAAGGAAGGAATGAATGGAGAAAGGAAGGGAATGAACAAATGAAAAAAGGGAGGAACAAACAACTCATGGAAAGAATGAACAGAAAGGAAGGAATGAGCAAACTAAGTAATAAACAAATGAATAAATGAAGGAAGAAAAGAAGAGAAAGGGATGAAGTGAGGAATGAACAAAGAGGAGTCAAGAAGTTGAGGAGTTCTGGTCAACGGTCCAGAGTGATTAGGGAATTTACTAATTACTTTCACTTGAATAAGTTTTTCGAAAAATTTCACTTTTAGGAGTATTTTTACTACTTTGTGTTTTTACTTTTATTTGAGTAACATTACTACAAAGTATTTACACCCTTCAGTAAAATTTCTGGATTATCTGTCAGTAACAACAATTCAGCAGACATCTACAGTTTTGTTACACAAGTTTCATATCGAAAGAAATTTATTTCCAAAGTTGTGTCTTTCTTTTATTTTGTAATGATGTTTTTTATATGAATTATGTGGAATACCAAAATTTCCCCATAGCTTTATATTTTGGTCCATCTCATTATGTAATTTTTAAATATTAAATAGTTGATTTTTCAATCAGCTACTCAGTACTTGAGTCGCCTTTTTACAAAAACACATTTTCTACATTTACTTGAGTAATTTATTGAGTAAAAATATGTTGAATGTGGAAAAGAGGGGAGCAAGCCTGGATAGGATCAGGATCAGTACATCAGATGGACAGCTGATGTTAGATGATTTGGAGATAAAGACTGAGGCGGTTTGGACATGTTCAGAGGAGAAACAATGATTACATTGGTAGAAGGATGCTGAGGTTGGAGCCACAGGCTGGAGGCAGAAAGGAAAACCATAAAGGAGATTCATGGTGACAGAACGTTTCTCCACATGAATAACGGAAAACGCCTGGTTTCGAGTAGACAACCCTGTGGAACTCCATGACTTCTGTGAGCTGCAACGTCCATTTTTTGTCAGCTAAACGTATTTCTAAAAGTCATAAACAACTAAAAATCAAAAGACAATTATGTGCAGATTTCATTTTGTTATTTATTTTAAAGTTGAGTATACAAAACAACTGATTAAGTCAATATAACTTAAAATAAACCTCAAAAATATGTCGTCGTACTGGAGAACTGCTTTAAACCCTTTACATGAATGACCTCACGTTGAAACGCCTGGACACCCACAGAAGCCATTCAGGGATTTGAAGGGTCAAAAGGTCAAAGGAGGATAAACAATCTGTGAATTTACATCTACAGCCAGAAGCTGTTTGCAGACACACACTGGCGTACATCTTCATGTGATGGCACAATGCCAGGTCATGTCTTCTAGCAAGATATTTCAGTTGAGAATTTGTTCCTACACAGCTGGTTGATGGGAGTGAAATCATGACTTCATGTTAACTACAGACAGGGCGCTGCCAGATATCTTGGGCCTTGGAGGTAGGTCCAGCCTCGGAGGCCCGTCTTGATTTTGAGGCAGGTCCAGAGGCTGGTTCCCACTCAGAGTCCACTCCCGACTCAAGAGTCTGTTTCCAAGTCGGCGTCCATTCCCGAGTCATAGTCCGGTTCCCATTCAGAGTCATGTTCCAAGTCAGAGTCCGGTTCCGACTCTGAGTCCAGTACTGAGTCGTAGTGATAGTGTCCTTGAATCTCACTGTCATCTGAACTGTCTCGACAGTAGACGGCATGTTGTATCCACCTCCAGGCCTTTTTAAGATGGTTTCTCTTTAAATGTACCTTTCTGGGACGTGAAAGGGTTCTCCTGAAACTTTCAAAGACCTTATGGATGACTATTTGGTTGTCACTTCTCATCATCTTAAAAAGGAATACTTTAACTGTATTGCCATTTTCACACAGCAGTTGAAAGATGTCCTGGGAAAGTTTATTTTCCATGTCGTTGTAAAAGACAAAATCTGTCTTTTAGTTCTTCCCAAAGTTTAGCAGCAAGCTTCTTGTGAACAAGTTTGGTCTGCTTCATTTTGTTGGCAGCAAATCTAGATTGAACACTGGACTTGTAAATGAATCGCCAAAGAATATTTTCTACCAGACTTCTTCTTTCCTCTTCGGTTCTACGTTTGAAACCCATCTCAGTTCCGTCCTTCAAAAATCGTTCAGGGTCGAAGCCTGCCTCAGGCAGTTTTCATTTGAATAAGGCAAGGTAAGGTAAGGTAAAACTTTATTAATCCCATAGGGAAATTAAGATTGTCTGTTGAATACAAGTCCTCAGTATCAAAAAAGGTCTTTCTGATCTTTCTTTTTGTAGGTACAAACATTTTTCCTTGAGGAAAAGTATTCTCCAGGTGATGTTTGAATTTTCCTACTATAACTTCATGCCCTGCTGGAGAATCAAGAAGTCCAATTAAATGCAGCCCAGAAGCAAAGTCGACTTTAGCAAGGCTTTGGAAAATCCTGTCAGGGGTTGTAGATGGTGGTGGTGAGAAAGAACACGGAGACCCAGATGAAGGCGGTGATTATGAGTTTAATGGAGACGAACACAGTCCTGGCTCAGGCAGCATGGCAGAAAACAAGCAAATAACTAATACCGGTAGCAACTGACACAGAAACAAACAACCTCAGGACTTTACAGTTCGACTGAGGGGAAACTGACAAGCACCGTAGACGCTAACAAAGACAATCTGCACCGAGGATCTGACAAGAGATTGGCAGTGTGGACTTAAATGCACATGGATAATCAAGGGGAGGAGACACACCTGGGAACAATCAAAGGCTGAATAAGTTTGTTCAGCTGGACAAATCAAATCAAAGGCTGGACAACACAGACTCAGGGAAACAGGACTAAACGGAAAATCCCAAGAAGACTGTACAGAAAACACAGATCGTAACACTTTCACTGAGTTCTTCTGAAATCTCTGAGAGAACATCCACATTTAATTCTCCTGTTTTTTCAGAAGTAAGGCCAAAACATCCATGTGTTCCTCCCAAAAGGTTTCTCTCACGATATGTCCATCAAGGAAGTTTATTTGGCTATAATCTAGGATAGTTTGTCTTTGTGGACCGTGTTAAACCACCGTATTTCTTCTTCTTGCAAAAGAGACCTTAGGTCTGATATGTACTTGACTTAGTGAATTTTCCTCACACATCTTCATTGCTAAGATGTCTAAATAATTGCACTCAGGCAGTTTTCATTTGAATACAAGTCTTCAGTAGGAAAATAGCCTTTCTGATCTTTCTAACTGGAGAATTAACTGAGTCCATGACTCTATGATTTCATAGACAATATTTCTTTAAAAAAACTGCACGGAATATGTCCCAAAAAGCATGAATAACGCTGGGCACTGAATATGTCCTAAAAAAAGCACATGAATAATGCTGGATGCTGACCGAAGCTGTTAGGCAACAAGCAGAACAACACCTCTTTCTGGACACTGCTTGGAAATAACTAGATTTTTCTTATTTTAATTTTTTTATTTACAGTAAACTTCCGAGAAATAAAACACACAAAACAAAACTACAGGTATGACAGATTTATAAGAAACGTAACATCGATGTGCGCATGGGCATTACCATGAGGTTTGCTGGAATGACGAGGTATGACAGATAGACAGAACACCTGTTTCTACTAATCTCTTGGTATTCATAACCTTCATACTTTTTTATAATACTCAGCTTTTTAATAATTTCTCTCCCCAGGGGGGTAAACCGCTCCATCCTGTTGTTGGCCCTTGTAAAAGGGACAATTACAAGAGAAGAAATGAGCAGAGACAAAACCAGTGCGCCTTTACTTACTCTTGTATTGTTTGTAAAGAGCAGAACACAGAAATCTCTACTCATGCAATTATGACAGTAATTTAACAATATTCAAACATGTCACAACATTGAATTAATGTTGTGTTACTGTCAGAAGTAAATTAATAAAGAAAAAAATATCAAAATGATGAAGAACAGTACATTACTTCCACTTTGTCATAAAAATCACAATTGTTCTCATTTAAACAAATCAAACTGCTAGGTGCCGAACAGAACATATCGCTAACGGTTTATTGCCATTAGGAACAGAGCTAAGTAACTAGCCAAACACTCTTGCGCATCACATTAAACCAAGATAACTAATACGTGATGCAAAACAAACTAAATACATATAAACTCGCATACACACAGGGGCGGATCTAGAGAGAGCCTTGCCACCCCTGTTGCCACCCCAGCTGGCCACTATGAATTCAATAAATAGTTGTGGAAAATCGGACATTTCTTTTTTCCGACAACATTGGATGCAACACAAGTAACATGACAACTACTGCTGAGTAGCGGGAAGTGCGGGAGGCAGCAGCATTGATGGATATATATGTTACTGGACTGGACATTACCTGAGTTATCGTGCGCCACACCTGCGCCATTGAGTCAACATTATGGGTGGTCAGAAAATACCACAGTCACGCAAAGAATCTGAAAAAATGGACGCAATATTTAGCGGTTAATTTAACCCTATGAATTAGATAAGAACTTCAGATTTAACAGGTGAGGAAAAAGTTTTAACTTAAAAAAAAAATATTGAACAAGTGAGCAGTGGGTCAGGTATTCTAGCATAACTTGCTAGCCTTCTATTGACTTTGATAACCGTAACATGAGCTGCGCAGTTCGGTGTGTTTTGGTTCCGTTGGCACTAAAACAGGTCAACCCGCCACCAAGTCATCAGTAGAGCAGCTGGTTAAATCAGCTAATCAACCGCCGCTGTGATCAGGAGAAACTTATTAATAATGACAGTAAAGACATAAAAACCTGACAGCATCATGTAACAGACTGAATGTTATGTTTTGGTGTTTTTGCTACTTTTTTGTGAGAGAAATGTTTGTTTTTTGGTGTTTTGGTGGTCTCTGCTGCTAGTTGAGCGGTTGTCTGTCAGTTGCCATGGCAACGCGCGTAAAGACGACAGTGAGAAAAGGTAGAATAGAAGTAAGTGGTGATTGGTTCT
Source organism: Poecilia picta (assembly GCA_033032245.1). Classification (NCBI taxonomy): domain Eukaryota; kingdom Metazoa; phylum Chordata; class Actinopteri; order Cyprinodontiformes; family Poeciliidae; genus Poecilia; species Poecilia picta. The sequence goes on from CM065373.1 coordinate 20,643,380, forward strand.
TCACCTGTTTATCAGCTTTATTGTACCTTTATCGTGGCGCACTGCAGCCGTTAAACAAGCGACAAAAACTGAACTAATCATCAAACTACGGCTCCTTCAGCATATTTAAAATAAAACGACTGACCAGTATAAGAGAAATTTGATCCTTCTTGCATCTTGACAGAACTAACAGAAACAAAATTGTTTATAGATTTGTATCACGGAGAATTTACGAAACATCAGTTTTCTCTTTATTTTAAGTCGTATTTAATAGATATATCTGATAACAAATAATGGCGCTACAAATATTTTTGTGACAGGTTTCTGCTCGTTCTGCATTGGGATAAAATGGTTTTCTAGACATATCAATGAATCACATAGCGATTAATAGGCGATGTCCAATCCAGTAATACAGGAGTTTGTAAGACAAAAAAATAATTAACTATACTATATTAAGAAATTATATTTAATCCTCAGTGCTACATGAATGCAAGTTAAAACATTTTGCAACAAGTAAATCAAATAAATTAAGTCCAATGTTAGGTCTGTGTAAGCTAAATGTGAGAGTGAGACGCTCTATTTATACATACTGGAATATGCTGCCACCCCTGAAAAAATCCCTGCCACCCTCTTGCCACCCCATAAATATTTTTCTAGATCCGCCCCTGCATACACAGGGCTAGCATTCATCTGTATTATTCTCCCAAGATTAATCTAATTTCTTACCTTATAAAAGGAACAAGAGAAGAAATGAGCAGAGACGAAACCAGCGCACCTTTACTTACTCTTGTATTGTTTGTAAAGAGCGCACAAGTCCCCCTAGTGGACACTTTTGATTATGGCGCCTATCAAAGTAATTTAGATTATCAAACTAAATTAAGATAATCAAATAATTGGGTCTAATATTAACAAGGTCAAATGAATATCATACTCTGCAACAGAGGCAGATTTGAGAATTACAATATAAAATGTCCATTGTGTTTCACAGTGAATGTTTTAGGTCCTGCTTATGAATGGCAACCAATCATCCAGTTTCAGGGCTGTCATGGAAGAAACAAGGCAGTGGCCATTTTGAAGTTGGGCAGTTTAAGAGTTTTTATGCTGTTTAACACCTTGGAATACTTTGAGCTTTTGCTTTTTTCGTGCTGCATATGGCATGGTAGTCTCCATGCTAACTATGCCTCCAAACAAATTAAAGGTAAGGTATCATAAAAGGTATGGATAATGTACATAGTGCTCACCCATATGAACCTACCAGTGGAAAGAGTGCGCTTTGCTAAGGCCTCTTCATGTACTTTTCCATCCTCCTGGAGATTTGCCTAAACATATTCCATGCATGTCTGCTTGTACATGCTCAAGTAAGAGCGTGCAGTGAAAGTCAATATGCAGAACGGGGATGTGCAAGGTCAATTTGCACCTTTCCCTGTCTTGCTTGGGAGTGTGAAGTGCCCACAGGAGCCTTTCTGAACCAAGCTACAGTAAGCACAGTGAAATCAAATGAAAAGCAAAGGAACAGTAATAACACGGCAGTGGGGAAATTTTTAGATTAGGATCTGCTTCTGGCTGGACTGCAGGTTTTATTTGAGGTATGTGACTCTAAAGCCGTTTTCGCACTGTAAGGAACGGCACGGCACGGGTTCAAAGTAGGGCCCACGTGTTTGCATTAGGAACTTCCGACCCGGTTCCACCCGGCTCCTTGGAACCACAAGGACTGTGGTTCCAATCGGGCCGGCCAAATGGGGCTGCTTTGAATTCAGCAGCTGATTGGTTTAGAGTCCAGCCGTTGGTTGTTTTGCAGTCAGCCGTTGATCGGGTCTATCTGGCTCTCACTAAACTGCTCTTAATGTATATTGTAAAGACTGCTCTTTTTAATATTTTTAATTTGCGATGAATTCCTCTCAAAATTCTGTTGTTAACTGGTCCCATGATGAGGTAATTTTTTTCCTCCGCTTACTCACTGATGAACAAATGCAGAATGAAATATATCGGTCAACGAGGAATGAGGAAGGTTTTGGCCGCATCTCTGAGGAAAAGGCTTCGGCCGCTACATCGAAACCATTGTTTAGTTTAAAAATAATTACATCAGGTACCACTAGCGGAACAAGTCAGCGTTGGGCCGGGGGCAGAGCCAATTACCGGGCCCCTAACGACTCACCGGGCCCCTTATGTGCATCGACTGCGCTCCTGGAAACTGAATGAAACTGAAACTGTTGATGAGTGGGGGTGGGGGGGTTGTGCCGCGTTTGTCTAGATTTCTACCCAGGAAGCATTTCGGCTAAACCGTGAGTGAAACAGCCATTGGGACTGACTAGTATATATACCATTGGGAAGGTAACTTTAACATTAAATACACCTTTCTCAACTTTCTCCATCTATAATCAGACATCTAAGCGACTTGGAACCATTCTTCCCTCCCTGGCACCCCCAGACCTGGGCCCCCCATCCGGCCCGGCCTGGGGGGGCAGCGGCATCCCTCCCCAAGCTCCGCGCCTGCCAGGCACAGCCTCGATGCCGCCGTCAGCGTATATGCAAACATAACAGGGCTGCCGTACGGTGCCGTGCCGTATTTAATGGTACCAAACAACCGAGATATGATATTATCAGTTTGACGGAGCAGTCGACAAAAAGGGATTCAATTCTCAAAACCGGGATTCAGCTTGCATTTTAGCTTCCATCGTCATGTATAATTAATCAATAACAATATCCAATACCATATCAAATCAACGTGATCGATATCAATAGCCAATACGATTGAAACTCACTGAATAATTTCTCCAATTTAGGGGGTTTAGGAAGAAGAAAGGCTGGTGGCATTAACTCACTCTCTCTTTGGTTACCTAGCAACTACTTGTTGAGTAACTCTTGGTTACCTAGCAACAGCCTGTGGAATAATTGGCTCAGCTGCAGTTTAACCCCTTCATGTCCAACGTCCAGAAGAAAGGATTTGATGTGATTCTGGGTTTAAACCAATAGAAAAATAGGATTTTGTCACGTGAACGATTTTTGGTACTGACTAGTTTATTACTGAACATTGACAGAAAAGACAAACATTGCTCTGAAACTAGACAACGGGAGGAGTAAGAATATATTTTTCATCAACATTTCACTTCATAGATGCCTAATAAAATGGCCCCGAAATTTTAGCTATTCCCAGTGATAGTATTTAAAATTATTTTGACAATATTTTCCATCATTAAATTGTAGGATATATTTGGATATATTGGCCAATGCTTAATTATTTAGTGTTACCATGCAAAGAAAAACTGTAAGTATTTTATAGCTTATTTTTGGTTTTATTTTCATGTTTTTTATGACTATGCTCTCTCAGACATTCTTGAACTGCTTGTAAAAAAAGGTTTTTGTTTCATTTAAATGCTGAAGTTGAGTAAATATTTGTGGTATACATTTTTTTGCTCTGTAGATAAAAATCCAGTCTGAAGGAGTTAAAGTTTCCCCAGTGTGACTCATAACAATATACATGTATAACATTAATGAGAGAAATGCATAAAAGCTGCTTTTTCATCATAACTATTGACTTCAATTATGACGTATTTATTGTTCCAGACCTCTAGCACTTTCTGGAAAACAACAAACTAATTGATGTTATCTTTTAAAATGCATCACTATCAACTTATTTGAATTCCAAGATGTTATTTGACCATGTTTGCGCATACATTTGGTTATATGCTGCTTTTTGTCTTTTATTAATATTAGATTGTAGCTGAGGGCACTATTTTCATAAATCCATCCATCACGTGGAATGATCTCTGACAGATGGAGGTATTCTGCTCGTGGGACTTTCGGTGTGCTGACAGCTTAACTGAGTAACTTGACACAGAGTTTTTGTAATATAAGTTAATTATTTTAAAGTCAATCTCCCTAGCAATCATTGTCTTCGCCTAAAGTTCAAATGAATTGCGATGAGAGCAGTTTGGTGCAGCTGTTTGGATAATTACGTCTTGTCAAGAATGTCCTGGGTTTCGACCTCAACTTGGTTGTTTTTGCATTGAGCTTGCATGTCCTGCTTTTACATGTTTGTTTTCTTCAGGGAATCTAGTTCCTCCACCACAATCCACAAACATGCATATTAGGTAGTTTGGAGAATGTATGGTATGAATGTGTGTAAGTAGCTATTTGTCTTGTGTACATCCAGGTTTCAGTATTTGTTCTTGACTTGAATTCGTGATTAAATATAAAACTGGTTTTCCTCTTTTTTCTTTAAAATTGAATTTATCGTACTTATTGTTTCAAGGTAACAACAGGTTTCTGTTTACCATCAACTCTCTTGTAGTTTATTTTCTGTTGACTTCGGTGGATTCGAGGCCTGGATTTTGGAAAAACGTTCTTTAAATGTTATATTTTAATCAACTGAATTTGATTAAATCAACGTTTCTGATAAAACGTTAGCATTCGTTTTATGTAGACTGAAAACATAAAAGAGGCTTTAAGTCAGCTGATTCACAGACTTAGAATGATTTTTAGGATGTTTCCACACCTGATAGTTTGGTAGACTCTGTCTGATTTGGGACCAAACTCACAACACTTGTCACATTTTCATCTCCACTGTTTCAAACAATCCAAACCCTTTGAAAAGCCACTTCACTGTCTCACCTGTAGTGGCGCTATACCAAGAACCGCTAAAGGAATCAACAGCATGAAAACCTCAGAAGACGACATGAGCATTTGTGAGAAAGACAACTTACTTACTTACAACGTAAGCAGAAATGGAGGAGCAGCATCAGATTTTAACCGTTGTCATATTTCTGTTTTGTTTTTGGTAAAATACCACAAGCCATTTCTCTATAGCATTAGACTCACATGTATGTTTTGGTTGCATTTACCCAACCATAGTGCTATAGTCCACTTTCTTTTTTCGGAATAGTCTCCAGTCTCCTTGGCGTTCACATGTAAGTTCACTTCACCTGAACCGAGACCTTGGTTTTTAGGTTTACCACAGTTTACATTTTTGGTCCCCATCAGAGTTCGATTACGGATTCACATTCCCAAACGAACTGAACTTTCTAGGCAAATGAACTAGAGTCATAAGTAAAAGATAAAACTCCCTGGTTTGACTTTTAATGATGCTGCTTAAGTTAGCCTCTGATTCAACAGACTCTAAGGCTCAGTTTGTTGCCTGGGCAACTGCATGGCGGCAGTATCCCCATGTTAAGACTTTACATTTTTCTGCTTAATTCCAAAATCAACATTTAACCAGTTGGAACTTGGACACAGTTTCCAATTAGACAATAACACGCAGCTGCCCACACTTGCAATCTAAATGTGACTGTTTATTTGTTAAGGTTATCTGGCTCTTATTAAAATTTGTTTGATTTAAAACATTTAGGCATGAAAATCTAAAAGCAACAAATGTGTAAGTGGTGGAGGAAGCACTTTTTCAAGGCACACGTGAAATATTAGTGGGGTGTACATATACATTTCAACCTGTAGGAATGATTTTGACCCTGTTTTGATTACAAAATTTCCACAAAAAACAAAATCTGAACAAAGCTTTTATTTTTCAATTATATCTAATGCTATCAGTGCATTGTGCAAGAAGAAAACTCATTCTTGCCCCCCGATGACTTGAAGTAAACTTCTGTCAGGAAGTGCAGTTGGTTAGGAAACGTTTAGGTTTTGCAATGGAAAAAAATTCCCTCATTGTTGAAAAGGTGAACAGTCTTATGCACACCTACGTCTATTAGCTTATCTTTTTATGTTGGCACTCCTGTATGACTCATCTTTGGCTCACTCGGTTTAGCGTGAATAAAGAAATAATGAATGCATGACTTTGAAATATCACACATTCCTGCCTGGCTCAGTTTGGGCACGTCTTAGAAATATGTTGCCTTGAGCTACGGTAAGTATTGATGAGCCGCAGAGAGTGCTGCAGATGTAATGTTCTGAAGAAAAGGAAAAAGCATGTAAAGCATCACCATAATTGCCCTGATCTGCCTCTTAGTTAGGAGGAGAAAAGGAGTTTTACAGCAGCGCCCTTCTGCACTGAAGTCATAAAAAGTCCATAATTAATAGCAAAAACCCATCCCAGCTGAAGCATGTAGCAGCTTGGTGGATCCTCATGTATTTTCATATTATCTGACAAAGTTTTCCCTACTTCTTTTGCACCAATTTATGATATATACAGTACGAGGTATGTCAGATTACTATGGGATCATCAAAAACTGCTTAAGGGTAGTGTAAAAACTGTCAAGACAGGAAAGTAAAATTTTATGTGCAAAAAGCAACCAGCTTCTCCTCAATAGATTTAATTAGGGACTTTGTGTCCAACCATTGCTTTTCCCTTTTACGCTCCAAAACACGATCCAACAGAGACTGAAATCTTGCGTAATGTAGGAAAGAGAGATAAAAACATAATTGACCCTAAACTTGATGAATAGTTGTACTAACCCCTGCACCCATTGACTTCCATCAAGCTTTAATAACTGGTTATCTTTTCTAAAGGTCTAAATTAAATTAAGTCCATGCAGAATTGATGCAATGTATTGGTAAGATTGGTACAATTTTGATTAAAGGTCGTTTTAGAGGATCTTAATTCAAGTCAAGAAAAACAAACCAAAAAAACGCAAAAAAAAACTGAGATTAAACTTCCATCCTGTGAGATATTTGTCAAAATATCTTTTTCAGTAGTGTTCAAGTTTTTTTTGTAATTTCTAATTCTTAAGTTATATTTTTACACTGTAAAAACACTAAATCTCACCAAGTACTTTTGGTCTTGACTTCTTGACTTCTTGAAATAGGACAAACGTAACTTAAAAATCACTTTTCAACAAGCTGTAAGTTAATAATTTTTTATTAATGATGAAAAAGTTCTTGTTCTACTGGCAGATTATTTCGCTTATATCATGGAAAAAATGTCTTGTTATAAGTTAGATAATCTGATAATGTAAATAGCACTATTTTCATAAATATTAAGGAATTATTAGCTTAAAACTAGGGCTGTGTAATAATATCGATTGTGCAGTATATATTGATATTTTCTTTCCTAGAAAAAAATCGATATTCATCAGCAAGTATTGTAACGTCCAACTGTCACCTTGTTCACTCACTGCTTGCTTCGCCGGGAGAGTGATTAGGTCATCAGGCTTAGAGTGATTCCTTCAGATGTTAAGTGTCCAGGTTAAAAAGGTATTATTTACTTTACAAATGCATGTAAGCTACAGTTTGTACGGTTTCAATTACAGAAACGTGTTAGTTGGTGCCTTTAATCAGTTTTCAGTTAAATTAATTCAGTCCAACTCTATAACAGTCACAAAAAGTCACCAAAATCATTCTGTCCCTCTAAAATCTTTCAGAAAATCGCAAAAGTGTATCGAATTGTATTGTTTGCTGGATATAGCAATATATATTGTATCGTGAGCAGAATATTGTGTATCGTATCGTGAGATTATTGTATCACTACAGCCCTACTTAAAACAAACTCAAATTTTGCTGAAAAGTTACTTATAAATAAGTTCTGTCTTATTTCACGTGCACTAAAATATTTGCACCAGAAACAAAACCAGAAATACTTGTAAGATTTTCTGTTTTTGCAGTGTAATTTGCATTTTTGAGTTGAACACTGGACACAAACATTGATTTTTGCCTATCTAAATGTACTTTTTCTCATAAAACAGTGTGCAAATCTTAATCTTTAAACGTTACACGTTTTTTAAAAAATAGCTGAGTGACTGTGAAGCTGTTTTCGTTTCTGTGTCTTTCCAGAGTTAATGGAAAGCGATAAGCCAAACGCTCTCCAGAGGACAACAGAAAATCAATTAATCAGAAACCAGTCCAAGTCGTTAATCAATCCTGCCAATTTGACACTTGAAATTTTTGACTTTGAGTCGCTGAATAGGGGCCAGCTTCATCTTGACTCAATCAGTTACGCTCTCTCACGGAAAACATTATAAAAGTTACCACCCACCTCTAACATGTGGACCCCCGGGATGTTAATTGAAATTTCAATCATGCGCTCAACGTTGGAGAGCAAAAAGATGATGCCATCCATTCTAGCTGTTAGAACCATTCCTATAACTAATTGCAGCCTGGAGATGTAGGTATTATTTAGTGCAGTGCTCCACAGCAAAGGGAAAAATAACATAGAAAAACCTCTAAAGAATAACTCAAAACCATTTTTTCCTCACTGTCTGTGTCAGCTACAACACACAGACTCGTTGTCATAGCAACTGACATTTATGCTGTTTATGTTTCAGGATTCAACACCAAAAAAACACTCAAACATTTCCCACACAAAGAACAGAACATTCAGTCCATTACAGTTTTATGTTTTCAGGTTTGATGTTTATTTTGTGACTATTAATAGGCGATCACTGTGGTTGATTAGCTACCGCTGCTAATAGCTATGCTAACACAGTGGTAGTTGATTAGCTAATTTTAAACACCTGCTGAGGATTTGCTAGAGTTAGTGTGTAGATTTTATCTCTTAAATGAACTAAAACATTTAAAGCAAATCTACATGCTACATTGTCAAAGTCAAGCTAGCATAACTGAACTACTTCCCCTCGCTATTATTCTTGTAAAAACTTTTTACTGACCTTGTTTTCAAGTTGTCATTGTGTAGCAAAGAATTACGTCTCTTTTCTTTTATATATCAGATATGCAGATGTAGTGCATTATATTGATAACTTAACAGCTAAAATCAATGCTAGTCATTGTTAGCAAGCAGCTTTTTGCCCTCCAGCAGAGAGATGGGGACGCCGTCGTCACGCTGCAAGGGGTTTATATGTTTATATATTTAATGATGCAACTGTACTTTCAATCTGGTTTAACTTAAAGGTTCAGATGCACTATTGCAAAGGAAATCCATAATGAATAAAATGAAGAGGTGCACTGATAGTGGAAGTAGAAGAAGGCCAATAAGAAATCTGTTAATTGAGCTCTTTTCAGGTCATGCAAGGACTCAGAAGCTGGCAGGGAGCGAACGAGGGCACAGCTGGGAATAGCAAGTGGATGGATGCGCTGCCTGGACGGATGCCCAGCGTGGCAGATGACTTAACAAGGCGGATGCTTTATCTTGCAGACGAACATGTGGCTGCAGCTAAAACTGCCTCTGTCCTAATTTTCATTAATTGATGGTGAGAGTGGGAGAAGATTAATTATTTCAACAATAGATTAATATTTGTCCTTTCTCGTCTTAAATATCCATATTTTTACATGGCAAAAATCACAAAATCTTCCCAAGTATTTTGTGTTTTGCACTCAAAAATAGACTAAAAATACTTTATAACAGTTTCTGTTTTTGCAGTGTAGTTTTTTCTCAAAACGGAAGACCTATAGATACGTAGTGTCAAACTTTTTGTTAAAGTATTATCCCTTTAATTTAATAATCAGTCAGCAGATTTACATCTTATTATATTATTATTATTATTTTTATTATTTATAAATAATGCTAAACAAACTACAGAGCAATGGTTCCCAATTAGCAGTTGACAGCAGTTAACATTTATAAAATTAAAAATAGCTCAAACTCACAACATTCATAATAATAGCAGTTAAAAAACACATACAAATATGGGAAAATTATTTATGAAACATTGTATAAGATGAAATGAGTTCAAAAATATATGTTAAAATATAACATTTGTAAAGAAAACACAGAGCTGATCCTACCGCAGTTACCAACGGCAACAGGGAAAAGGGGGCGGGGCTGACGGTTACTGGTTGCTATGGTAACCACCAACCGTAAAGCGCATCGTAACAGAACGTCATCAAATGTCTGGAGAAACAACTTGTTGGTGAAACTAAATAAAGTCAAAGAATAAATAAACAAATTTAACAAACTTCACATCTACGTATATCATATTATTAAAATAAAACCCAGTTACAAAAATACTTTAAAACTTATAATGGGATTTATTGTGCTCTTAACTAACAAATATGGTCTTTTTTGTTAGTTAATAGAAAAACACTTTGTCTTGAACCTTCTTAAGACGATTTAATTTGTCTAAAAATTATGAATTAATCATAAATTCGCTACAGTGTTGAATTGTGGACAGAGAGACCAAACAAAATCAGCCACACTGTCTTACTGTGTGCTGCTCAGTGAGGATAAACAGGAATCTTCAACTTAATATCTGCATGATAATTTATCTAGCTAAATGCCAGCTATCATAGACAATATGAATCAATTACTGTAGTACACACAGTAAAAATGCCAGTGTCGAATTAACATCCAAAAGTGTCTATAAGTGTCCAAGTCAGCTGGTGTTAAATTCAACAACACAGAGTGTCACATTAACATTTACAACGGTGTTAGTGTTAAAATATATTAAAGGTAACACCAGTGTAGTGTTGATCACAAAACATAATGTGGCGTTAAAAAAGCAAATAATTAACCCACAAAGTGTCAATATCAATCAAATCCAGTGGAAAATAATCAAAACAATACACGGAAATGGAAGGTTTAACTTTTCTTAAACCCATTTTAGTATATAGACCAATGTTAATTTAACCAAAAAATGGGTGTCAATCTTTCGAAACTTTCAAAAGTGTTACTTAAACACCTGCTGACTTGGACACATATAGACACTTTTGGGTGTTAATTCAACACTGGCATTTTTACTGTGCAGTTTCTGAGCTAACTGAACAGGACATTTTATCCCATAGTTGGTTATGATATTGAAAGCAAAACAAACAGGAGTCAAGGGAGTTATCCACTCTCTCCCTGCCTTTCCTCAGTCTGTCTGACTGAGTTCCTGCTCCAATCTACCCAGAGAGCCCAGCCACTGGAGATGCACCAAGGAGAAAAACATACTTTGTTTTCTTTTTACAACGTTAGAGGCAGCCAGCCGTGTTACAGCGTCACTGTGTGGGCCATCTCATTTGATGGGAAATTGGATCTAGACTTGAGAGGGGTGTGGGTAATACGGTTAAAGGCATCATGAAAAGCCAGCTGTAACAGGATTTCGCCCTCTGTGCCGCTCCGACTGACTGCTGCCGTGAGGCGAGTCATTAGGGAGATTCACTGTGTGAGTGTGTTTGTCTCCCCGTTGCTGATACTCTGCAGCACGATGGAGGTTTTACTTCCCTCTGGGTCTGAGAGGTTCAATCTGTCATAAAGATAGAGCATCTTGAAAACCGCTCAGGGTGGTAACAGTGTAAATGTTCGGTCATACAAGAGTCATTTGCAATACTCTGAAAAAAAACACAAAATCTGTTTTTTGCTGCAGATATCTTAGTGCTCTTGAAATAAGACAAAACAGCTTAAACAGTAGGGCTGTATAATAATATCAATATCGCGATATATATCGATATTTTCTTTCCTAGAAAAAATCGATATTCATCTGCAAGTATCGTAACATCCAGCTGTCACCTTTCTCACTCACTGCTTGCTTCACCAGGTCATCAGGCTTAGAGTGATTCCTTCAGATGTTCAGGTTTAAAAGGTATCAAACTATTCAGAGCAGGAACTTGGTTCACTTTATTTACTTTACTAATGCATGTCAGCTACAGTTTGGACTGTTTCAACTAAAAGAAACATGTTTTCTCTCCACTTCTTTGATTCATTTTGTCCAGCTGTCCACTTTAAGTCTGTGTCCAACCAGAGCCAGGTATTGTGTAGTTGGTGCTTTTAATCAGTTTTCAGTTAAATTAATTCAATCCAACTTTATAATAGTCACAAAATGTCACCAAAATCACTCTGTCCCTCTAAAATCTTCCAGAAAATCGCAAAAGTGTATAGAATTGCATCGTTCTATACACTTTTGAACGATGCAAAAGTGTATAGAACGCGATATATATCGCGATATATATCGTATCGTAAGATTATTGTATCACTACAGCCCTATTAAACAGATTGTTTACTTTAAACAAGCTATATCGTGCTGAAAAGTTACTTCAAAGATTAGTTTGTATTATTTACAGTGTACTAAGATAGTTACAGTAGAAACTACAAAAAAATTGCTGGTATGAGTTTGTGTTTTTGCAGAATTGACCCTTTGCACGTGACGTCACGCTGCCCAGAAACACCCCCCCTCCCTCCCCATCATGGACGTCAAAACAATCAAACAGCTCATTAAAAGTCTAAAAACAGACATCTGACAGCCTAATATCGCTTCTATTTAGTTAATTTTGCTTTAAAAATGGTCACAAGGCGTTGCAAGGTCTGCTGCATAAACAGACAAGGATAGAAACCAAACTTGTCATTTCATTTTATAACCATTAATGAGGAACAATATGGCGGCGATGGATAACAGCCGTCAATCATAATGACAGTCAGCCCTCGGTGTAACCACGGATTTGCAGCGAACACTTTTCACAAGGTAAGAAGATTAAGGGTCATTTACTTTATAAGTAAGTGTGATAAGGAAAGATATCGAATATCACATTATGGAGAACTAGTCTTGGTAACCATGGAGACAATGCCGCACTGTCATGTAGCCTAGCTTGAACGAAAAAAAATGTTAGCATCTCGTCTGTTGTACGTTTTTTAGCGCAGCTCCGGTTTAAGGGGAAACGCTGTTTGTGACGTAGTGATATAAATAATGTGCTGTGAATTCAGGAAATGCGGTAATTTGATCAATTTGTCAGGAGGGAAGAGGTTTGGGTCGCTTTCTAAGCTAGCTGCTTGAAGCTTCTGTAAATATCACCGTCTATGAGCCCCATTCAGGTGTGTCACGTTCACAGACAAATTAGCTCGACGCTAACAAGTAGAAGCCACGAATAAACGGGCAAAAACAACTTTGGAAAACATTTTCAATCGCTCTGCTCAATACTCCAGTCCCTCACTTCCGACGTCCATCATGGCGCCTGGAAGTGACGTAGTTGCAAAGGGTCAATGCCATCATGAACATATTTTGCTGGGAATCACTGAACAGTATGATACAAATGATAATTATGTGTTAACTTCACTGCACTATGGTATTTCTGTCCCAATTCCTAAGCTCTTTATGATAGTTTCATTGTTGACCTTCCTGTTGACTGACATTGTTAAATTACCAGCAGTAAAAAAAAGTAAAAGAGATCCTTGTTAATAACAGATAAACACACATTGTTTCCATTTGTTTTCTTCACTGCAGTTTTAACTAAACATGTTTTGCTGCGAACAAGCCCCTGTTCCCCTGTGCCAAGGTGACTGTACGCAAGCATGTTTCAATGGAGAGCAATTTTAATAGCCATTCGCCAAGGTCAGTGCCTTTGCTGTGCTATGCGTGGAATGAGCGAAGGCCTTCGCTCGCAGCGCCTTCGGCAGACTCCAGAGAGTCGCGCTCATTGTGTGGCGGCCGAGGGGGAACAAAGACATTTCCACTGGAGGAACTTTGGGTTCCTGTCGATAAGGAGCCTTGTGTTGTGAGCTCAGGCCGTGTTTACATGCCTGTGTACAGTGGGGATCTACGCAGCAGCACAAGGCTTGCACGTCCAAGACAACAAGCGATGGCTGTATAAATAGTTCCCCCTTGACGACGCTTCAAAGGTGGGGAGAAATTTCCTCATGACTCCTGCTTCATGCATGCTGGGGGAAAATATTTGTGTTGTTTCTTGCTCATTCCCGATCCTGTTTGAATTCGCTGAGCAACTTTCTCTCTGTTCTTAAAGGAAGTGACCTGATGATGCTTATTCACAGATCCATACATGCAAGATTACATTCCATTCGTCTTTCCCAATGAAACATCCTGCATTCGTCTTTGAAAGACCTCTTTCAAAATCTCCTTCCTCAGAGCTTCCTCACTGTTTTTTTTCCCCCTTACTTTATGAAAAGAAAAGCAGGAAGGTACATGTTTAAATATGAGGCCATGCGGACTTTGTTGCCCTCCACAGGCAACTTTTAATGAGAATTTAAACTCTTAATCTAAGGCAGCAATAATGGGAATGCATTTTGTTTCCATTGTGCTCACTGCAAAAGCACAAAATCTTACAAGGTTTTGGTTTAGTTTCTAGTACAAATATCCAACTTACAAGCAATGTTTCAGCAAGATAAAGAAACCTATTTATAGTTAATAATTTAAATGAGCGCATTGAATAAACTTGTTCGTTAATGATGAAGAAGTTCTTGTTCCATTTCTGCCAATGGAACAAGAACTTTTTCAAAGTGTTGTAAGTCACTTTTAAGTTAGTTTTGTCTTATTTCAGGTGAACTAGGATATTTGAACTAGAAACTAGACCAAAATTACTTGGTAAGATTTTCTGTTTGTTCAGTGTAATTTGCATTTTTGGGTTAAATATTGCACACAAACATGGATTTCTGTGCCTATCTAACTCCACTTTAGATAATCTCGATCTTTAACTGTTACATGTTTTAAAACAAAAGCTGAGTGACTTTGAAGCTGATTTTATTTGTGTCCTTTACTGCTAAATCTACTAAATTAAAGAGTAAACATTCAGCTTATATGCACCATAAATCTGGAACAAACTTTCAGAAAATTGTAAAACATCCGAAGCACTGAGTTCCTTTAAATCTAGACAACATCATAAATGAAACATTGATCAACATTGTGATGAGTAACGACGGCACTTGGCAAAATGTAAAGTTTCAGTTGTAGATTTTTGTGTAAAGCTCTTTGAACTGCCTGGTTGCTGCAATGTTCTTTATAAATAAACTAAGTAGCAAGATATTTGCACAGAAAATCTAGACTTTCAGTTTTTGCAGTGCTTTCTTTGATTTATTTATTTCAAACAGGTTTTTAAAGAACCAAGAAAACAAGCAGTCAGTAGGACAGAGAAAACATGTGCACAGACAACCAGGAACAAAAAATAATTAGCTTTCCTCTACTTTTCTGCTTGAAACAGAGTAGGAAGGAGTGAACACTTATTATCTTTAATTAAAACTAATTACTAATTAATATTCACGTACCTGTTCATTACTGATCTAAAGAGCCAACAAATAAATTATACTACGTAGACAAAATGGTTACAAACTAACGTTCATAAGCAAAGAGCAAAACAGATTTTTTAAAGCTGAAAGATAAACAAAATATTAAAACTGTCATCATGTTGTTATTGTTTGTTATGAGAAAGATAATCTGTCCACTTCCTCCTTGAACTACTACTGTCATCCGAAGAAATGCAATGCGCCAGACCAAAACCAACCAATCAGAGCCAGGAGGAGGGTCTTAGCGCTGTCAATCACTTCATGTACTCACTCTTCATTGTGCTAATAGTGGAGAAACATAAACATAAACAGCTTATCACAGAAAAACTAATTATCTACCACCATCAATGGTCATGCTAACTAGCTTAGCATTCACAAAAGGCTCAGCTAGCTGCCATAGAATAGATTAACAGAGCTGGATTGAGAGCGATAAGACCCGCCTCCTGCCTCTGATTGGTTGTTTCTTGTTAGCACTTGGAGAAGCTCATTTTTTCACAGATTATCAACAACTATGCAAAAAAAGTTACAAGCTGCAGCTTTAGAGACACATCCTTCACTTTGATACAACATTTATTCTGCGTTATAATTGTTTTCTGATTCCTCACATGTTTTTAACATCTTTGTCATCCAGTTTAAATGGGATTTACCTGCCAAAGTGTTCAAGCCCACAATTACGTTTTGCCAATGGAAGATTTAGGTTTAAAGTAATCTTTTAAGTTTACAAAAATGTTTTGTCTGCCTGGAAGCAGCGTCAGTGCTTTTGGGTGGCCCAGCAGAGTCCGGACTTGAGCTTTTGCTGAATATAAGCTAAAGATTAGGGTGATTGCAAAGAATCCTTCCGACCTTAAAGGCTTGAAGCTGAAAGTGAGTCATCAGGAAAACCAGTGGAAACACGCAAATAAAAGCAGCGTTCTATGTTGTAATGCCAAAAATGCTTCTCAGTTGACTTATTAAGAAGGATGCAAACAGTTCCTGACATGCAAAGAAACACAGGAAAAACGTTTATTTCCAAAGCATTATACAAATCTTTACGTTGTTTCCTCTTGTTTTGGGAGGAGCGTGTCAGAATCTTCTTGGTTGAATGGAAATACCTTTAAATATAAATCTGCCAAGGTTATGATTCATTGTGGATTAACTGTATTTCATCTGGGATTTTGTGTGATAAACCAACACAAATGTTTTGAGTGGTGAATTAAAGCAGTCTGGAAAACACACCTTGTTTTCTTTACTTTTTTTTAAAGATAAAAATGTGAGATTTTCAAGCTCCGTCGGATTGAACAGAAAACATCTCTGAAGACCAATTTTCAAATCTTCACACAGATTCACCATTTGGATTTAGGTCTAGACTTTGACTGGGACATTGTTGTACATCCTTTAATCCAGGGATGTCCACAGTGTGGCACATGGGCCATTTGTGGCCCTCTGGATGATTTTGTTTGGCCTTAAGAAATAAATGTGGCTCTAAATTTGACACTTTTGGCCCTAATGACAAAAAGTTTGGACACCTCTGCTTTAATCTAAAGCATTTTAGCTAGAGTGCTAGTTTTTTGTCACATGTAGCATTTAAACTTTTGTCATTAGTGCAGTGTCCAATTTAGAGTACTCAAGGGTCACATTTATTTCTTAAGACTTTTGTTGATTTGTGTCTTCTATAATATACTAAACAGATAATATTATAATGAAGCTAATTTGTTACATTTTTGTAGAAAATGAATCTGTAAAACACTGTCTGGGTTTCGCATAGTTGTTTTAAATGACAGGTGCATATATTTTAATACTTTTTGGGGATTTATTTTCCTCTGATTTTTTTTCTTTAAAGAACGTTAAATAAAAAAATACTTTGTCTTGTACCTAAATGAATAAATATTTTAAGAAAATTTAATTTGTATGTAAAAATTACAAATTAGTTCTAAATTTGCTACATTTGTGGATCATTCATTGGCCACAAGTGGCCCACGCGCCACACTTTGGACATCCCTGACCTAAATAAACACTTTCTTCCATGTCATGTTTGTTTAGCTTGTGGAAAACTACAAACAGAATGTCAGAAATTTGAAAAATTACCTTTTTGTCAGAAATTATGTGTTAATGACATTTCAGTTTTTTAACCATCTAAATATAAAACATAACTTCAAAATTGCCTGTTTAGAAACCTGTATATTTGTGTTAATTATTTGCTGCATTTGCAGGCCGTATTACTTATGTTCCGCCTTTCGATGCGTCCCGATGTGTGACCTCCGTGACCTTGCCCTGTTCAGCATGCAGTGTCGTATCTCTCTCTGTAAGCCCCGCGGTGACATTCGCACGCTGTCTGCCGCCTTTCCTGCCACTTATCAGCAGCTAATTGCCAATAATGTCAAAGAGACAACGTTACATCTGAACAGTTCATTCACTTATCCCGGTACTGAGCCAGCGGCTTTGATGTAGCGCGTTCCCACGCTTCGGCTGGGGGGGCTTTCCGAGCTTCAAGACGGAGACGGCTTGAGTGGAAACAACAGAAATGGCTTCAGCGACATCGTTTGGAATAAATTTGCTTTAAACGGTAATCTCATGAAAACATTATGTGATGTAGGATTTTCAAGCTTTATTGGATTAAAGGCATATAAACATCAGTGTTTGTGTCCAGATGTTTTGGGTCAAATTCTGCAAAAGGTTTAATTTCAAATCAGAAACAAACGTGGTTGTGGGTCAAGAAAACATATATTTAAAAAAAATGCTCAAGAATAAACTAAGCATTATGTACAAGACTTAAAGTTTTATCGTGTATTTTATAGTACTGGTGTGATAATGATTAAAGTGAGGATAAAAACTAGCTTTTTTTCCCCATCTAACCTTAGGAGACTGAACGGCACAACAATCACTGATACACAGCCGTTCTGCTGCATGGTGATGACAGCATCATGCTGTGGGGTTTGCTTTCATTTAGATGGAATGTGAGTTTTGACCCCAAACCTTCAGATTTGACTCAAGTATCTCATGTAACTATTTCAACTTCCAAAGCTGAACTACCTGCATTATATTTTGGGGGAAAAAATAGCCAATATGTGAATTTTTCGTCTTTAATACGGCGAGTTGTGTTCCACAGAAAGAAGTCTGTCACAAAACGCAATACATTTTTTGAGAATTTAAATGATTTTTGATAATTTTCAGTCAGATGATTAATATTTTTACAGAGTTGTAAAGTTGTAAATGTTTTGCATATCTGTTTTTATTTGGTTGTAATGTTTTATTTTCGTTAAATTTAAATACCATATTTTTCGGACTATAAGCTGCTACTTTTTTTCCTACACTTTGAACCATGGACCTATAGCCTGGTGCGGCTTTTCTGTGGATTTTTCTTCAACCACTAGGGGGCTCTTTAGCAGGAAGTGAATCATTGGAAGTCAAAATTGGAAATCAAAGAAGAAAGCGCTAATTATAATTTAGAACAAGCACATGCTAGCAGTGGGCACGACGGAGAAATGTTTTCAAACTCATCCCTCCTCATCATGGAAACAACACGATGAAGTTCATATGATGCAGATTTTAAGTTGAAGGCTGTCGATCTGGAGGTACTGGAGGGAAATAGAGTTGCTGTACGTAAACTCGGCGTGAACGAAACCATGGTTTGGCGTTGGAAACGCAGGGCTGCGTCCTTAATGGTAGATTTACAGAGAGCAGCGGAGACACCAGCGGCTTTATATGCACGTTTCCAGCTTTTTTATTTTTGTTTAACTTCGTGGGTGAGGCTTATAGTGAGGTGGGCTCTGTAGTCTGGAAAATACGGTATATCTTCAAGATTCAGTTTTAAGTGTTCTTTGCAAAATTAAAGTTTACTGGTGTTTGAAAGGGTAAATTTGCGTTATTATCAAAATCTCAGTTCAAAATTGTTCTAAAAAACAACAATTATTGTTTATCATAATTACTGGATCAATTTATTTTCTAGCAAATCTATTGTCATGTCAGGCCGATTCACAATGAAGGAAGAGTTCAACAACTTGACATTTTTAATTGTAATGTTTTTGAAAAATCCTCAATTCTAGTCTAAAGTCTTATCGACTCTTTTCCTTCTGTACATTTAATCAATTTCCCAGTAAGTAGGTGACTAAAAAATGAAGGTACAATGGCTGCTGGATTTACTTTTACTGTTTTTGTTCTGTTGTTTCCGTGCTGTGCTGAGGACTGGAGGGGGAGACAGGACTTCAGAGACACCACAGCCGTATCTGACACCTGATAAGAAGCCTGAGTTTAGCGTGAGCAGCGGCAGGCGAGGAGCCAAAGATACTCACATTCACGATGATTGCTGCTAGAGCTGGAGGTGAGAAGCTTCTGTGGAAAGAAGAGGACTGTTGTCTTCACATTACGCTTATCAGACATTTCCTGTCTGTGTGAGAGAGTGATTCTCAGTAAAATTCACGCTAAATCCCCCTCAGTGTTGCCAAAGAGAAGATATTCTCCTCTCAATGTGTAAATAGGTGATTGAAACACTATTTAGGGCTTAAAAAGACCATCGATGAACGCTCAGCAGAGCCTGACGGTTTTATAGTGTTGCTCCTTCGTTCGGTGGCTGTTTTGACCTGTGATTATCGATTTTCTCCACAGAGAGAGTCGGTGCAGAGATGAGCTGAGCTGCTGCAGCAGAGAGGGTCAGTAAGTTTACCACCAAGGGAGGGAGGAAGAGATTTCCTCTGCACACGCTCTGGAGAAAAGCAAGACAAAGATGGAAGATCTTCATCTCAAGAAGAAGAGATTTATTTAGAAACAAAGTCCTGCAGGGTAAGTTTGAAGTATTATAGTATGTCTGCTATAAATGTAATGGATTATTAGGTAAAACGTCTCATTTAGGAAGTGATGCAACATATTTTCTGGCTCTTTTTTCAGATTTTATGCAGAAATGTAACAGTAGTTTATATTTTGGAATCTTGTACGGGACCAACCTTCCAGCCTTGACGCTATTTTTGGTTCATATCACCCTAAATACCCCTCACCCACTCTGAAGCATGGTGGTGGCAGTATCATGGAATGGGAACTCTGGCTAACATTGAGCGGAAAATGGGTGAAGCTAAATTCAGGGAAGAAAATATGTTAAAAGCTGCTGAAGATGCACAAATACAATTTAGTAGTTTTGATTAAAGCATTTTCATGTGCTAGGATGGCCTACTCAAAGCCTTGCGTTTCACTTTACTTTAATTATGCACAACTTTGTGTTGGTTTATCACACAAAATGCATAAAAAGCATTAAAAGACCTGGTTAAATAAAAAAAATGTTCAAAGGGTGTGAATAGTTTTGAAATAGTTTTTTCTCTGAAGGTTTTCTTCAATTTCCAATTAGAAAAAAACCCCAACAGATCCTTGTCTGTGTATGAAGTGACTTGGCAGTGAACCTGATTCTGGCTGTGATTTATGTAAGTATGTGGGCAGAACAACAATAATTTCACCCGTCATGAGTGGAAGATTTATTTCTGTGCGGCTGCGTTTGACTGCACTTGTTATGCTCGGTGTGGATGGCAACAGAAAACCTACAGAACATTTAAATATTGTTAACAGCTGTTCAGGTTGAGAGCCTCATCCCATCTGTTGCTTTCATCTTTTTGTCCAAACTCTGAAGTATTAGAGGAAAATATCTCAATTGCTGCTCTTGTAGGTAAAAGCTCCATCTGCAGAGAGAACCAACAGTTAAAACAGGTTTTATTTATAGGATATATCAATGTTCTTTCAGGAAAAGAACATGGTTATGATTACAGTTGGGAGCAACAAAATGTTGCACATATAACATCTCGACTCTTTGTTTATGTTGTAAACATGAGGCCATGATAAAACTACGACGACGCAGGACGTCTTGAGTTATTTACAGATTCTGGATTCTAAGCTTCCCAATGAGAGGAAACATGGAAATCGAACAAGTTCTTTACTGCAAGTGTTGTGTGCATTAGTTACACTTTAGGGCTATTTGTAATCTAGAAGTATAATACAAGAAAATAGACTTGATTTGCTTTGGCAAAGACAAACATTTTCTTTCAGCCATGTATAATTTTACTTTAGGTGTTAAGATGCAGTTAGTCAGCGCGGGGCGCAGCGCTGCTCACAGCCTCGTCACCACATAGCATGTGTGTCAAACTCAGTCTGGCCCGCTGTAGCTTTTTATGTGGCCCTCTATATTCTAGGCTAAACACTAAATGAGCTTAAATATCATGTTATAAATCAAATCAATTGAGTTTTTATCTGTTTACTGCCAAATTATATCAATCAGTCCCTCCAGTTTGTTGAGAATTATCACAAATTTCCATCAACAAATCCCTGCACTTTTTTTGCGCTAATACATAGTTGGGAGTTTATAGCAGATTTTTCTGAAGAATTGTCAAAACTCTTACTTGTACTAAGCATCTGCCTCAGCGTTAATTGATGTCCGATGATCTATACAGCAAGGAATAAAAAGTCACATTTACCGTCATAAATAGCGCAAATATTTCTAAATTAGAACCACAAACACTTTGATTTTTATTGCAAAAATAGCAAAAAGAATCACAAAATCCTGGAGGTACTGAAGAGATGTTCAATAATATTATTTAATTTTAAAGATTCATTGATACTTTAACAGTTTGTGATCAGGTTTTATCAATACATTCTGGCAAAACCGGCCCTTTAATGATCTGGAATTGGCCCAAAACCAAAATGAGTTTGACATCTGCCATGTTGTGTATTATTATAAAGTTCATCAACAAAAGTTTTGAAACTCATCATGAGAAACTTTTCTCCGGTATCCTCCACTTTCATTTTTTTCTGACCCGGTTCTAACCCAGTCCTTTGGTAAACTAGCTTGTAAACGGTTGTTTACCTGCAGTACGTTACGGACCACTAGGGGGCCTCAGTTAGACAACGACTGGTTAAGGAACGATCACTTTGATTGGCCAGTAGTGGATGATTTTCTGATGACATTTCTGAGATGTGTTAATTTTGCAGAATTCTTTTTGCGTTTTGCAATCTGCTCAGGAAAACCTGCTTGGACGACTCTGGGCATGTTAGCATCTGCTCTGCACGTCGCCCTCTTCTCAGCTACATGCTATTATATCTGATGTAAGTTTTCTTGGATCTCGTTCCAAACCTCTTAAAAGGCTCAGGAAACTCTGGTGATCTCATGTTCACTTTCACTTCAAATGTCAGAAGATTTAAACAAGGAAAACCTTCAAAATATTGAGTAATAATGTTCTCATTGTGCATTTTAAGGAGAATTTGTTGCTCTACATCAAAACCTTTGTTTGTGACACAAAACAAAGATAATTTTATATAAAGCAAATGCTCCAAAACATACTAATAAATTGTTTATTCAGCTACATATCTCGACACTAAAGGCATTTGGTTAATTTATGTTTACAGCTAGAAATAGAAAATGAATTACAAAACTGACAGAGATGACAGAAGGAAGTATAATTTTAAAATTAAAACTATGCATACTACTTTAAAACAAATGTACATTTTGATGCTTGAATCCAAAAGGATTGAAAAGTCCTCTATTATAAATCAGTTCAAAACACTTTATAAGAAAAGATTTATAACCAGGAGAATGATATATTACCTGCAACTTATATTGTTAATTTAATTTAATATACAGTAATTAACATTTATTTAGTAATTATAAAGAACCAAGATATTTTTTGATGCATTTTTATTCATGTAAATTAAGTGTTGTAAGAAAATGTTTTTGCAAATTAATGATAAGATTTTATTGCTTACATTTCTTAAATTCTAGTGGTTATTGATCTTTAATTAAAGTTTAAGTTTAATCACACTTTTTGTGTTACAGCAATTATATTCCCCCAAAACAAATAGTATTCTTAGAAAAACATTCCCATTTGCAAGGCGCTTTTTTAAGACATGTAAAGAAGTTTGATTTGCATCACTAACCTGCTCCTGATAACTTTATTTTCAAATGTTTTGGTATTTATTGAAGCATTAATTTAAGAAAAATAGTAAAACTATCAAATAAGACAATAAGAAACATTCTGACGGGTTTTAAACGTCATTCATTGGGATTGTGAAAATGAGAAATCAAAAATAATCATTTAATTAAACCTATTGGCATCCCTCTGGAAAACAAAACAAACACAAAGCAGGACAAAAACATTCGGAGGAGAGAAAATCACATCTTGAAGGAAGAAAAGAGGAAACAGAAGCATCTGAGAAAGAACAGATGAATTTATGTGACTGGGTAAAGTAGAAGAAATAATAATGAAACAGTGGAATCGGTAATCTGAACAGGTAGATAAACAACACATGAGAGCACTAGAATAAACATAAAAGCAAAACAAAGCTGACAGAACCTGAGGACCATGACAGCTGCAGCTCTCTGAGGAGGAGGAGGAGGAGGAGGAGGAGGAGGAGGAGAGAGGTCATGAAGGAGGAGAGGGGGGGGGGAGGAGGAGGAGGAGGAGGAGGATGAGGAGTGTCATGAAGGAGGAGAGGAGGGTAGAGAGGAGGCTGTGTCTCCATGACAGAGACGTGACGACAGAGGAGTCTGTCAACAGGCAGATACAGACTGCAGCACATGTAACATGCAAGAAGACTCTTCTGAGATGTATTAATTTCCAACTTCAGGGCCACAATTAGTGCTGCCATTCATCTCAGATGGGCGCATCTTTACTGCCCCCTACTGTCAGATACAAGCCTGTACAACTAGCTTGCTTTCATTTAGCTTAAAAAGAAACAGGGGGAAATAAGTGAATCAATAAAAGGATACAGTTAGGTTTGTTTTTCTAAAAGTATGTATGTATGTAAAATTTTATAGAAAGCTAGAAAGGAAAAATCCCACATGCATGGGGAGAAATAATAAACTCAATGAAAAGAAGAACCTGTCCCACCGTGCAACTTGTTTAGCTTCTTTTATGTGACATAATCAAGACTTCTGATTTGATTATATACGGTGCAGATAAATTACAGAAGTTTCTCTTTACTGCTGGGTAATGCGTAAAAACATACAGAGAAAACGCTCAGTTTCTCTGATTTTACTTTTTATAGGTTTATGTTTGAGTAAAATGAACGTTCTTTTATTCTGTGAACTACTGACAACATGTCTCTGAAACTACAAGCAAAGATTTAGTATCTATTAGCAGAAAATGATAAATGGTCACTATAAGAAAAAAGATGCAGAGCTTTCAGAGCTCAAATAATGCAAAGAAAACAAGTTAATAGTCATGTAGAAACAACAATGTCTTAACGCAGGAAGAGATTAGTGGACAAACCAGGAGGTTTTCAACGGGGTTCAGGGCAGTGATTAAAATATGTTTCTAAATAATAAAAAATAATAAATAATTTTAAGCAGGTGTTAGTCCTACTTTTTATAATCTTTCATTTCTGTTATAAAAGTGTTTTCATTGGTCTAATTGTTGTGTTTTTATTAGTTTTATCAATACATCTACTTGTAGTTTTTTCTTGCAGAAATGCAACAAATTATTTGTGCAATTTCTTTTACTTTGTCATATTTTATTCTAATGATTGCAGCAATGAGGATGATTAATACTAATAAAAATTACACTCTTACAATCAACAAGAAAGACCTGAATTGAATTAATTTCTACTCCCAGGTAAAGTTGTGAATGCTGAGCTTTTTCCCCCCTTGCTGTAAAATTGTAGGGCAAACCTCCCAGTAATAACAGCTAAAGAGAGACAAGCCATTAAACTACAGCATTGCTCTTTAGTCTCTGTTAATGTGACTACAGGGCAGCTTAATCATTACTGCTGCCCCCATGCAACAGCACAACAAAGTGGCTAATTAATGGAGCGTCCAGCATTCCTGGCTTTTATTCCCGGGACACAAAGGAAGCCTTTCTTTTGTCGCTCCGCAATAAATCAGCAGCTGCAGAGAATCAGTCAGGCTTCAGTGTAACAGAGATGTTCCTGCATCACTCCTGCCTGACCTCAGAGGCAGAAATACTCCTCAGGAGTCGCCGTGAAAGCAAGCATGAAAGACGGTTAACTGTTAACCAGAAGCAGTTAACGAGTTAGCAGCAGTTTCCCCCCCCAAACCTGTTAGATTTGTCTGCAGACTTTCCCTCTGGATTCACATTGATTTCAGTTGGAAGAGGCATCTGAATTGTTTTAACTTTAATCCTGTTAACTCAGCAGAAGCTTAATTTAATTAGCTTTGCATTAGATGGTGCACCTGCAGTTTGAACCTGGCAGAGACGCAGCAGCTAATCTGTGATGCTGCAGGTTGACAGACGTGTTTTTACCTAAGCAAAATTTAAAAACGTTACAGGAAATGACTCGATTAAGAGTAAAGAAGTATTTGGTAAAAAGTAACTGATCAAATTATCAATCATTACATTTTTTTTAAATGCATCACTAGATGGACCAAAGTTAAGTGGAAATTATGGAATAAGTAACAAAAAAATAACAAAATAAGGTAAAATTGTTTTTTTTTCTAATCAGTTTCTTATGAAACTTTAACAAAAACTGCAGGTGAATTTTTGGTTAAAGCATGTTTGTTTTTCATTCAGTGGGTAGAAAATCCAGAGATTTTACTCAAGAAAGAGCAGAAATTGTTCATAATAAAATTACTCAAGTAAAAATAAAACGTACAGTGTAGTAAAAATATTGTTTTTCAAAAAAAATCACTCCAATAAATGTAAATGTAGGTAGTTACTACCCAGCTCTGCAGACAGGAGAATATTGATCACAGAAAATGATTTTTATCCAAAGCAGGTAAATCAGAAATGTTTTTCATGACTCAATATTTTTATTTAAACATACAGAAACAAGAACTAAAACATTTATTTAATAAAAAACTAATTTTCACTGTGTATATCTTAAAATAATGTTTTTTTTAGGGGAAATCTGAAAACTGCTTGACGTGTCAGTTTTAGGGTTACGTTCTGGATGTAACTGGAATCGTGTGTTTTAAATAAATGCTAATAAAATATCAGCTTTTTGGCAAAATAAAATGAAAAAATGTAGAAATGCTTCTTTGGTCAAATGTTAAACACGGTGGAGGACTTGTAATGCTGTGGGATTTATTTTTCTCTTCTCTTAGTGTGGTAGGAGAAAAATAATTTCAATATTTATCTTTTTTTTTCTTCAAGATCAAAAATGGATCCAGGAATCTCAGTTTCAATTTGTGTGTAATAAATGTGGAATAACTGAGATCAGATTAAATCAATTATTTCAGATTTAAATCCCCAGATTATAAAGCCTAGATAATGAAGGGCATGGAAACAGTTTTAATTTAAAGCGAATCTGATGCCAGCTTTAGCGACAATAGAAATGAACAAATAAAACAATAAAACGATTTGGGCGTCTTCCTGCTGCCCCCCTTGCTTGTGCCGCCCGGGGTGGAGAGCCATATCAACTGTAAAGATGTCAAATTAACTAAGTATTGTTAACTATTGTTATTTAATTCCACAGCTGTAAATTAGATGGAACATTTTTGGGTTGAGCTGAAGAGAAGATAAGATAAGATATGGATCAATAATCATAAATACATTAAATCATCACTTGCAGCTGGAAGAATTTATTTTGTTAAAAAATTTAATGTTTAATTTCTCTCAGTGAACCAATGAAAGTTTTTAAGGCATCAAATTCTCAATTTTCTGCTCTAGTGTGACATCTAGTGGACACACAATGAAAAACACTGGAATAGTTTCTATTGTAAAATTAATAATTCACTTCTAATGTAACAAATTACATAAAAAACACACTTCTAACAAATATTATGGTAATATGAACATTATTTTTTCTCTTTTTTGTTGTTTTCACCCAGATATTTATTCAGTGAAATGATGAATGTCCCGTTAACGTGTGGATAATAATCCAGATTTCTGGCGGTCACTGAATTAGACGGAAGCGAATGAGTCGCCACCACAGCTTTGAGGAGCGATGAATTTATTTGATGGATGAGTGTCGGGCTGAGAGATGCAGCAGCAGATATGTGGGAGGCAAAATGCATCAACCTCACTGTAAAATTATACTGTCAGGAATCCCATTAGTGTCTCTGCAGTTCGCTGAACTCCTCCATTTGTGGCGGAGTGAGGAGGAGGATGTCAACTTGACGTAGATATACAGCCGCTTTCTCCCAAATGGCTCAATTATTGGGCTTTAATGTGAAACTGAACTGAAAAAGCTGGATTTTTGCAGCACGATAAAGAGAAACAAGCAAAGAAAAAGCAGAACTTTCAAGACAATCATGTCTGCTTAGCAGGGGTGTCACTAGGCTTCGAGGACAAGGGGGGCTGAGCCCCGAGGAGAGGTACAGGGTGAGCAAACATGGGGGCTAAGAACAAAACGTATCAAACACAACAAAAACAGAAAACTTGCTTTTCCACTTTTAAAATGGTATTAACCTCTTCCACTACAAAATGTGAGTGTAAAGAGTTAATAAACACAAAAAATGACTTCCTAGCAATCGTTGCTAAGATAATTATAATGTTAGGTACTTTTGGAAGAGAAATAATAAAAATATGTCCTGCTTGCATCACCTTTTAGCCATATTTTACACCAATTCCCAGACTATTATAATACAAAGTAAAGGGAAATTCACAGATTTATGATCATATTTGAGTTGAAATCAATGATTTATGATTCAGCTAGACTCATATCCTGGGCTGCATTAAATTGAATTTGTTGGGAGTTTTTTTGTAAAAACAAAAGAGAAATGTAATAATAAAAAGAAGACAGCTGCGGTTATTTGCTGGGGGCACGGCCTCCCTAAACTAGGCCTAGTGACGCCCCTGCTGCTACAATCCATTATTTACTGTTGGATATGCAGATGCACAATAACTTCACACATATTTCATTTATTACTTCACATAACCACAAAGCAACAAACTGGTTTCCTTTAGAAATGTTTTGAAATTTAGTAACTCTATGTAAGTATTAGATTTAATGTTCATGCTAATTAAGTCAGCATGAACATTAAATAAAATCTAGTTTATTTAGGTTTTAGGTGAGAAAAAAAGGAAATAATATAGTACAAATGAGTTTCAGCCTATTGAGAGCATTTGGTAGCCTGGATTCCTCATTTCTGATCAGATCTGTGGTCATCAAAAAGGTTTTTCCATACTGAGGCGTAAATTGGAAAACAGCCACTAGGGGGCGCTGTCGTTTAACTTAAAAAACTGCAGCGCATTCCGTCCAGAAAAGGTCTTATAAAACAGAAATCTGATAGTTAATCAAAATCAAGAAAATATTACATAAGAAAGCAAAAATATTAACAATTTGGAAAGTTTTAAACAAAACAATAAAAGCTCACAGGTTTTACCTTTTTTTAAATTTTTTTCATATTGGCAATTAAACATCAGCCAACAAAGATCAGACAAAATGAAATATGTTTTATTAATATATTTATAATGATTATAAATGCCAGTAAGTAAGATGTGGCTAAATACATAAAGTCAGTTGCAAATTTTGAAACAGAAAATTTCAAAATTAGAAAAATTAAAGTATGAGCTGCTTGTCAGCACTGGCTGTTTTTCATAATAGATTTTCAAAATGCAGATAAGGTGCGTTGGCGTGTTTTTACTTGGGATTTTATGATCATATTTCTAAATTCAGACTCCAAGCGGCGTTGCTGCTGAAGCGAGAGGCCTGGGTGGTTTTTTCAGGTCCATTTGGTCCACATGCGGCTAATATTCGGACTCTAAATGCTTCTTTGTGTTCACCAGCTGGGTGCCTCCCGGCCATTTCACAGAGCCCAGGCACTGCATTATGTTTTATTTATTTATTTATTTTTAGTAGTGTCTTTGTTAAAAGCTTCACCGGTTGCTGCGAGAAACATCAGTGATGCAATTAGTGAGAAAGTGAGGGACAATGGGTTAGAGAAAATTGCTGAAAGCAGAAAGGAACATCAGAATTTTGACAATTTAGGAAAGTCTGCAAATTATATTTACTATTTCTGGAATCAAATTAGCAATTCTTACTGCAATAATAGTTAGGATTTAAAAAAAATACTCTGACCAGATGCAGTATTGATGCAAACTTTTGATTTTGCTCGGCAACAAACTGCTGGCATGAAGTCTGATTTAGTTGGGAAAATTTTAAAAAGAGAAAATGAGCATGAAATTTGATCATAATGAAAAACTAAATGATCTTAATTTAGCTTTGATGCCCTCAAGTGGACAAAATTATAACTACACAATGACTTATTGTTGCTTTTACTATTACTACTACTACTACTAATAATAATAATAATAATAATAATTAATAATGGAATGAATTAATAGTGACGTAATTCCTCAACAAGGAACGTAATCCAAATCAACCTGGTCCTATGAAAAAAGTAATTTCACTCCTTGTTACATCATGGAAATAACTTTGTTTTTCACATTTTATGGGAAGTTTGGGACATTTTCACTCGTCTCAACCAGGCCCAATTTTTAGGCAAAAACTATAAGGTGGAGATTTAGTTAAAAAAAAATCCCCACTGGTGAGCAGAAAAAAATATAAAGGCTTTGTTTAATATTTTACCCAAAAGTGGAACCTGTCTAAAAGCACCATTGGTCAACTGTACAATGGCTGCTGGAAAAGAATTGTTGAATTCTTGTTGGTTGTACAGGAGGTTCCACTTCTGCTTGTCAAAGATGAACGGTTGCGTAATTGCACATCTGTTTGCAGTCGTTTCCATGTGTGAACGTTGAGTTTGGCCTACAGCAGCTTATTTGGATTTAAAGTGACAAGAAAACCAAAAGCAGTTCATAATAATAACATCTGACCAGATCAAAATGTCATTTTGTTAAAAAAAAAAAAAACGTAACGAAGGTTTTGTATCGCCACAGACGATCCAATCCGTTCCAGGAAACATAGTGAGTCACCTTTATGCAAGGGTGTCCAAACCTTTTGTAACATTGGACATAAACATCTAACTATTTCTGGGGCCAGAAATTTTATTATTATTATTATTATTATTATTATTATTATTATTATTATTATTATTATTATTATTATTTCTTCTATAAATAAGAAACTCAACTCATAATATTTTAATGAAATAAGTGGATTTCTGTAGATAATTATTGTATAGTTTAAAACAAAAAATCGATCTTGAAGGTTTGCCAACAAACCATATTCTACATTTTTCAATTGATCGTCTTTTTCCAGATCAACCTGGAAAAAGATTGATATTGTGATATTAGTATTGTGTCTCTTCAGCACCAATACCAGGATTTTGTTCAATATTGTTTCATATTTGTTAAGCCACTGGCTGTTTTTAGTATAATCTTTTCATAAATTACAGTAAATTGAAAGCAAAAACTTGGACAAACACCTTAAGATCTTAATTGTATCTTTAGCTACCAGTGAACACTTAAATTTTAGATAACTCTGGAATAGTAATGAAGGGCCGCTCAAAATTGTTTGGACCCTCCTGCCTTTAAGGAAGCTGATCATACTTGAAAAGATTTGCCACAACTAATTAGTTTGTTTAAACGCTTGCTGGCTTGAGCATCTTTCCACGGACGGATGAATGAACGTAAGTGTTACGATCTGCGTTGCTCATCCATTTTACAGTCTGAACTCTGCTGTATTTCCCAAAGTTCACTGTAAGTTTCGTTGCTTTTTGCAGAGCAATATAATGCTGAACTCCGCTTTTCTGCCTGCAAAACAACCTTGATACCCACAAGTCCAACTTGAGGAAAAGCATCAAAGCTTTGGATCCGTTTTGTGCCGTGTAAATTTGCAGCTGTATGAAAATGCTGTGAACGGGTCACACTGCCCCATCTCATGCTTTCTACGCCTAATTTTCAGTTATAGCTGCTGCTTTTTTGCTTTGGCACTGGAAAGTAATTAGGTAAGAACACTAAAATTTCTGGTTTGCATTTAAATAATGTGATGAAAAACAAGTCTTTAAGACTTTACGGCCCTCAAATCCTGCCAGGAGTCTAAAACTGTCACTCCGTACAGTGCAAAGTACACCGTCGTAAACTTTGTGACATCTGAGCACGATCAAAATCAAATAAAACAGTCAACACCCAGCATAATGTAGCTTAGTCTCCGTGTTTGAAGCCGCATCTGCCTCTTCGCAGAGTCCAAAAACAGTGCGACTGCGGGCCAATAAGCTTTTAATCTGTCGAGAAGCAACAGGTCATGGAACAGAGAAACATCCCGTTAAATTATCTCTCGCCTCTCGGTCATCTGGAGCGGCAGAGAAGGACGAACGAACGCCTGGTCCCACTGAAACTAGAGGAAAGCCATTAAATAGCTTTTAAACGTTGCTCAGACTCGGCATGGAAATAACGGCATGT
Organism: Poecilia picta; assembly: GCA_033032245.1. NCBI lineage: Eukaryota > Metazoa > Chordata > Actinopteri > Cyprinodontiformes > Poeciliidae > Poecilia > Poecilia picta. The sequence goes on from CM065373.1 coordinate 20,674,388, forward strand.
TAGATTCAGCTGAACTAAATCAGATAATCTGCCGCAGAGGCGCCTGGCGGATGTGCACAACCTACAGAAAATAGGAGACAGGAAACGCGATTCTACAAATAAAGGTGAAGGCTGTACGGCTGCTTCCTTTCTCTCTCTCTCTCTCTGTGCCTGTGTGCTTTTTTTTTCTTCTATTTTTAACCCTGGATGGTTTTAATTGCTTTTCGGAAGAACAGCATTACTCCCACATCACAAATTGTACCATAAGAGAATGCGAGGCACGGAGCTCTCCAGCAATAAATAAGCCTCTTCAGCCTGTTACAGGAAACCAGCAGCAGCAGCAAAAAAAAAAAAGTCTGACACACGGACAAAAACCTTCCTCTCTGCTGTGTTTTGTCAGTCTCACACTGACACACACACTCACACACACACTTCAACCTTTCCTGTCAGACTAAACGCTCTCAATCTTTCATCTGTTATTACCAATGACTTGTCATTTTCTTCTTTTGAACCAGGCTCTCTCTGGTCCATTTGCAGCCGTTTCTGTCAAATCTTGGGTTTTAAAAATGCCGCATAAGCACCGGAGATAAAAAAAAAAAAACGGAGGTATTTGTTTTCAGCAAAATTGCAAACATTCAGAACATTAAAACTAAGCAGAGCATTTTTTGTGTGTCTAATGTATTTAGATGAATGAATAAAAATAAAACCCACTGGCCTTGCATGTATTTTTCTTCTTCTACTCTTATTGCTTCCAGATCTGATTGAGGTGGCTCAACGGATACATATAAGTTTACTGCTTCATACCTACATTTTTTCCATCAAGGCCAATTTAATCTGGTTTTATGTCCTTATTAGGGGCCTAACAAACAAATAAAATTAAGCAGGTAGTAAACATCAAGAAGATATGACCGTCTAGGTCTAGTTTCACTAATGACCTTAAACGAGTTTTTGCAATCAAGGCCATCTGTTCCAGGTGAAAGATAAGTTTTTCTCACCAGATTATTTAAATGCAAAGCTTAAATTTTACTGTTTTTGCCTAATTATTTTTAGTGCCAAAACATAAGAGCAGCAACTATAACCAAAAATAATAAAAAATAAAACTTTAGAAAGCTTCATTTTACACGGGGCAGCGTGACCGGTTCAAAATATTTCCATACAGCTGCAAATTTATACGGCATAAAACGGATCCAAAGCTTTGATGCTTTTCCGCAAGTTGGTGGAAAAACATCACTGTTGTGTTGCTTTGCGGGAGAAAACAGGGAGGGCTGTACAGTAGACTAAAAAACAACAAGAGAAAGGGATTTTTTTTTAAACTGAGATTTTGTTTTTCACCTTTCCCCCCAAAACAATAGCATCAATTAACAATAAAGCAAAGTAGAAACAAATAAATTATCGACACCTCTGACCCAAAGAGCCAGTAAACCTCTTCTGCACTTTTACAGTCACATTCAATGAATTATAATCTATTTTTCAATAAGGCTCTTTTGTCAGATTAAAAATATTTTTTGAAAATAACAGTTTTTTAGGCGTAAAATGATCATAATTAACAGAAATAAAGGCGTTCAGCCACGGATGTGTGTGTAATTAATCTATGGACGCCTGGCATGTTATTGTCTTTCCACTGACGCCACATGTATTCACATTATGACACATTAAGTTTACTTTTTAACCTAAATATTTGGGGCAGTGTTGATTTTATTTAGTTTCGTTTTATTTATGGTTGAGGTACTGAACTGGCGGTGAACCAGTTCCTTCACAATCTGTTATTTCTGAACCATGATGCCTGATCCTCCGACGTTTTACTGTACAGTTTTAAACCCACAGCGAGGGGCTGATGGGTGACCTTACGACCTCACCGCTGGGCTCGGCAGGTTTCCTGGCGGAAACCCTGGAAGTGTCGATGCAGTTCTCCTTGTTGACTTGAAGTCTTGGTTGAGGAAGCCTGTTTGAGACGAACCGTTCTTTCATGAGCGGCTTGTCTGTGAGGAGGAGCCGCTCTCGGCACAGGATAAGAAGGGATGTTTGCCGTCCTCCTGCCCGGGGGTCCAAAGTCGATCTGCTCTCCATCAGGAGGTCCAGTGGTCCATCTCGACCACCTGAAACGGAATCATATTCAAACGCCTCAGCGTAATATTTGTACATCTACCTTTGTGCTTAAGTCCGTCCTCTGGACTTGTCCCTGTGTGACCCAGAAGTCACCGGTAACAGAGTATTTATATATAAATAACCCTATTTCCATGGGTTGACACAAAATATTAATTTATTTTCATATATAAAAAATACACAAACACAAAGTTTTAAAGTTTTAGAGCCAATTGAAAGCAACTTAAAGTGTGATTCAAAGAGAGGAGTGCTTTTATTTTGAAACATACCTGTCAAGTCTCCTGTTTTGGCCATGAAACTATTTTACCGTTGCGCTCCGATCGTAGCGTTTCCTGTATTGAAGTAATTATGCTGCAATCCAACCTTTCCAACAATCCTGCCTTTCTCTTGAGAGAAAAAACCTGAAGACATTTTAAAGGCTGCAGGGAATCCACAAATCAACGTCATGTGTGTCAAACTGAAGGTCCGTAGGCCAAATCCAGCCCGCTGTAGCTTTTTATGTGGCCCTCTAGATTCTAGACTAGGTACAAAGTGTGATTAAATATTATGTTATCAATCAAATCAATGCAGATTCTGTCTGTTTACTGCTAAATTAAATGCATCAGTCCCTCCAGTTTCTTGAGAATTATTGTGAAAATTCACACAAAATAAAAAATAATTTTCTCAAAAATTGTCAAGAACTTTCTTACCTGTACTAAACAGCTGCTTCAGCTTTAATTGATGTCAGATTATAATTCATGATATATTCAGTGAGGAATAAAAAGTCACGTTTACTGTCATAAATATGCACAAAAATGTCCAAATTAGCACCACAAACACTTTGAGTTTTATTGGAAAAATCACAAAGAGAATCACAAAATCCTGGAGGGACTGAAAATTGTTCAATAATATTATTTAATTTTAAGGATTCATTGATATTTTAACAGTTTGTGATCAGGTTTTATCAATACATTCTGGCACAACCGGCCCTTTAATGACCTGGATTTGGCCCAAAACGAGTTGGACACCCTGACCAACGTTGTTCTTTAAAGTTCACTGACTAATTATTTGAAATAGTAATAAAACGTTTTGTGCTTTTCTTTCGACGACATCTCCCTGTGACATCTGAGCAGTTAAAGAATTGGTTCCTTTCAACATTTGTTTTAAACTTTTAGTGGCCCAGCAGACGAGGAGAGTCTGAGAAACATTTGGAGGAAATGTGCATTTGATTTATTCGTTGTCATCAGGAGTTGCTCTCTGGGCTTGTGAGATAAATCCATTCAAATGAAGGACAAAGATGGGTCGCATGCCAAGAGTTCTCACTCTGATGTTTTTGTCTGCTATTGTGCACCTGTCTGGTCGTGCCACATAAATATTCAGTGGCTATGAAGTACCTTTACTCCCATGTGCATCTTGTATATTTTCCTCTCTACTTTTTCCCCGTTGCAGAATAAAGCAGCAGCAGACTGAAGCAGTCTGATTGCTGCCTTCTGCTTCTCCTCTTCTGGTTTCTGAACCGATTTATTCTGACATTCTGCTTGTGCAGAAGCTTTACCTGAAATCAGTGCTGCACTTCTTACAGCTTTGACATTAACATCATGAGTAAAATATGGAAGCATAGTTGTACGACATAGCTAATTTCCTGTTTGTTTGACAAAACAGGAAATTAGCCAGTTAATTTAGTTTAGATTTCTTGAGGTAACAAGTTAATTTCCTGTTTTCGCTGGAAAATGTGAAACTAGCTCGTTATCTCAAGTAAATATTTCTTATTTCCCAATAGTTTCTTGAGATTTATTTCCAATTTTACTTTTTTTTTTTCAAGTTAATGAGTTAATTTACTGATGGTTTTCTCAATAAATTAATGTCCACATGGTTCTCTTTAGAAAACAAGCCTTTTTTCTTGTGATTAGGAGATGATTGGTGTGTGTGTAACTCATCATCTCAAGAAAACCATCTTGGGATGATGTGTTTTTAAAGGAAGAAAATCTTCGCTCTCTGTCTTTTTTCTCAGAATTCCGACTTTAATCCTCAGAATTCTGACTTTTTTCTCAGAATTCTGACTTTGATTCTCAGAATTCTGATTTTTTTTCTCAGAATTATGACTTTAATCCTTAGAATTCTGACTTTTTTCTCAGAATTCTGACTTTGATTCTCAAAATTCTGACTTTAATCCTTAAAATTCTTACTTTTTTCTCAGAATTCTGACTTTGATTCTCAGAATTCTGTGATTCTCAGAATTCTGACTTTAATCCTTAGAATTCTTACTTTGATTCTCAGAATTCTGATTTTTTTCTCAGAATTCTGACTTTAATCCTTAGAATTCTGACTTTTTTCTCAGAATTCTGACTTTGATTCTCAAAATTCTGACTTTAATCCTTAAAATTCTTACTTTTTTCTCAGAATCTGACTTGATTCTCAGAATTCTGTGATTCTCAGAATTCTGATTTAATCCTTAGAATTCTGACTTTGATTCTCAGAATTCTGACTTTGATCCTCAGAATTCTGACTTTGATTCTCAGAATTCTGACTTTGATTTAAATCCTTACAAATTCTGACTTTATCTTTCTTAATTCTCAGAATTCGATTTGATTCTCAGAATTCTGACTTTAATCCTTAGAAATCTGACTTTAAAGTAAGAATTTTTTTCTTTTTTTCTTCTCTTCCGTATTAAAGAAAGCCAAAAGAAGCTTACAGAAGAGTTTCTAAATCCTGATCATTTCTGGTTTAAAGAAAATTAGACTTATTTATGTTGAAACAAGAATCCATCTATATGAGATCTTGAAAGTTGATGGATCAGGGAGGGAACCCAGGGAAACTCCAGTGAATTTTTTTTCCCAGACCATTTGTCATAAAGTCCCACAGGTGAGTCAGTCCAGGATGAGGCATGAGGACAGGTTAATTTGTAAAGAATTAAAAATAAACAAGCAATTTAATAATGGCAGGATCACATGAGGATCCGTTTTTTTTGTGTGTGTTTTTTTACATAAACTAAACCTTGCAGATTTTCTATCTGTTGCTCATCTGGTAAGGTTGCTTTTCATCAATCGCTAAACTCGATGCCTTAAATTTATACCCGGTTCTCGGGAAATGTCTGAATTCCCTCATCAGCCTTCAGTCATTCAACTCTGCAGATGTCTGCTAATTAGACACTCATTTGATTTGGCAGATTTACACATTTTCTTTTTCAGATGTACATTCAGCAAAAAGAAAATATTTTTGTGGAATATTTCAGTCCTTTGAATCATTTCCATATTTTACATCTTAACCTGATTTGCGACTCGAAGGCTTTCGTCGAAGTAAAAGAGCTACGGCTCAATCAGGTACCATAAAGACCATCGGTGGAGGTTATTTTTCACAGATTCTTAATTAGATTTAGGTCTGGATTTTCACTGGATTTAAATCAAACTATTGTGGCTCAGCTGGAAAATGAACCTCTGGCTGAAATCTTAAGTTTGTTGCAGTCGTGCAGAAAAATCCATCTTCCAATTAACTCTGACCCAGCTACGTTTGATCAGCTGCAGTTCAGAATCTAAAATACTTGTAAAAATGTAAATCGTCCTGCACTTCTCAATTATTCTGGGCGACCTTTTGACCTCAGATGTGGTTGATGCAGACACATTTTCATCTTCTAAACCATTTTTTAAATAACATCATATCCTTGGTGACTGTGTGATGTGAAGCACTTTGAACTGCTGAAATCTGCTGTAGAAATAATATATTAAAATATACCAGGTGCTTTCCAATTGATCAGAGTTTTTGCATTTATCCTAAACGTAGCACAACTTCAACATATTTTTACTCAAGTAAAAGTAGAAGATATTTGGTTAAAAGTTTACTCAAGCAGTGAGTAACTGATCAGATTATAAATCTTTTTTTTTAAATTACATCATCAGATGGATGAATTTATTAAGTCAAGTGGACATTTTGGTATTTATGAATTACAATAATTCATAAGTAGCAAATAATTTCTTTTCCAAATCAGTTTCTTTCGATAAAAAAAAGTTATGAAACTTTAATAAAAGCTGTAGGTGTGTGTCTGAATTTTTGGTTAAAACATGTTTGTTTTCATTCAGTGGGTAGAAAATTCAGACATTTTACTAGAGTAGAAATACTTCATAATATAATCCCTCAAGTAGAAATTAAAAGCACAGCATCCTAAAAGTACATTAAAAGTTACTCGAGTAAATGTAACAGCCCAGCTCTGTGGATGTGCCATTTTACTCTCATCAGTGCGAAGTGTTGGCTACCCAGAATGCAAAGCGGTGCCCTCAGTGTCACCTCCAGAGCCAGGTTGCCACAATAAGAGCAACAACTTCCCACTCTCACTTCTACAAAGCCGCCAGCATGTGATGCCTGGCCCGTCCCGCAGCCCAGAGGTCAGCGTGAGCCTCTGACCCCAGCAGCCTGGAGGCCGAGCGCTTCTGATTTCCTGTTTTGGTTCTCTTGAAGATTATTGACGCGCTGCGTTTCGACGGGGGAGACTTCAACAGTTCAGCTCTCAAAGTTCCTACGTGTTTTTTTGTTTTGTTTTTTGGGAGAATCGGAAGAAGTTTTGAAGTCGGTGAGAAACTTTAGGTGTTTACGTTACAATGTGAGCATAAACGGAGGTCAGAGGTCAGCTGTGAAGTGGAGGTCAGCTCTTTGGGCTTACACGCTCTGAAGGCAGCGTAACCTTCTGTGTTCCTCTTACTGATAAATCCATCTCTCCCAGGGCACAAAGGACTTCTTCTTTCTGTGTGCCAGCTGTTTCCGCCCCAAAAAACACATTTTTTAAAAAATATGCCTGTCCATCACATTATTCCAAACACAAGTATTTACACAAGTCGCTGCTTGCTTGGACAGAAATGTATATATCTCAGGAACTACGTCCATTAAATTTAATTTTTGGGAAAATAAATATGTATATATTTAGACTTTCATTGTTTATGTGGTTTTTATTTATCAGTTGACACAAAATAAAAACAAAACAAAAAGATGCACCAGTCAGATCTGCTAGGTTTTGCTTCTGAAACAGACAAGTTTATCCTTTAGCTTGTTGTTCTTTAAATTAATTCAGATCACCTGAAATAAAGAATATGTTTATTACCAAGACTTACAGCTTTTTTCTTTTCTATATTATTCTTTATTTTGCAGCTGCTTCAGAGACTTAGAAATGAAGTGCAACTAAAACGGCCTTCAGTTTTTTTCAGGAAATAGTCAAAGTCTCAGAGGTAAAAACTTTTAGTCATGAATGTACTTAAAATATGTATAATTGGAAAGTGGGATAACAATGAGATTGGATTTTTGTGACTTTTTCCCCTTTTTTGTTTCTTTACGAATGAAGATCTGAAAAGTGTGGCATGCTTTTCTATTTAGATCCCTTTATAGAACCATCTTTCACCTATTTCTTACTATTCAGTGTCTTCTGGAGTTTGTTTCACGCTATTTGTGTATTAGAAACATTTTTAGCTGTGGATTTTAATACATCTGTTTACAGTTGTATATAAGTATAGTTTTCATGTCTGCACATTTTCTGTTTTTGCTTTTTTGTTCAAACTTTAATGCTTCATATTATCCAAAATATGAATATCAGAGAAATATAACATGAGTAAATGCATATTGTAATTGTATTAAGGGAAAAAGCTGTTGGTTAAATCACGATTAATTGTGCATGGTTGCATTTTTCTTGGCAATAAGCACAGCTAACAACAAAAACATCAAATCGGTAATCAAACACGGTGATGGTGAGCGATGCAGCAGAAAAATGACCTGAAGTAAGTAAAAGTTTTATTGAGGCCTTGGAGGAACTGAAATCTGATGGAGATGTTAAACAATCTGTAAAGGCAACTGGAGCCGCCATACTGCTTGGCTTGGCCGAATGTGTGGGGAAAAAAAAACAACTTTTCATGCTCGACTTCCTCCAACGGGGCTGAAATTAGAACCACAAAATTCCTCCACAACGATGGAAAATATTTATTTCCTCTTATTGCAAACCTTTGATGGCAGCAGCTGCAGCAAAAAGGCGCAACAAGCAGCTTTAGGTTTAGGTGACCTAAAGGGGCCAAGTCGGCTACAAGGCTTCAGATGGCAAAAATCGAATTTATTTCATGTTCTATTTGACATATACAACAACTGAAGGTCACATAGATACTGGAAAGTGCTGAAAATACATAATAATTCCATTAAATACATATAAAGCAACTTTTTTTCTATTTATTTTATTGTGAATATTCAGAAATTCATAAAGTGAAAGAATATTAATGTTTTTGGAAACAGATTCTGAGATATCTGAGAAATAAAACATGTAGCAAAATTGTTAAGATGTATTTGCATTAAAATGTTTATTTTTAAGTGTAAAAACTAGTTAAAATCCATCAGAACCTGATTTAAAACGTCTTTAAAACCAATAAAAATTCAAACATGGAAGACAAATTCCAGGTAAGGTCCAGATTATTTTTACACTATCCATGTTTTAAGTTTATTGTTGTTTTTTCGGGGTATCTTTTATCTAGTGGATAAATCAACTTTGAACTGAAATGCTAAACTCAGCTGAGCCAAAAAAAAAAAAACTTTCTGAATAATTGAGCAAAGCCTGATCGATTAAAAGTATTTTCGAAGTGAATGCCTCTAAAGCACTGAAGTAAAAACTAAACTTTGTCATTCTTGCATGTTTACAAGACAGTGTTTCTGTCTGGGACCAGGATTTGAAGATGCTCATTAGTTCTGTTCTTCCTTGAAAGTTGGTGGATAAAAGCCCAATTTCAGGGGCCAAATTGCCTCTTTGGGCCCCGCGAACAGAATGAAAAACTCAAGAAGGCCCTGCCGCATCTCCTGGCACAATTTGCACCTTTTAACCTGCGGAGCGCTCATCTGGGCTCTGCCAGGCTGTAAAGACGGTAATCCATTACCAGGTAATGCCAAATGAGCTTCTGCAACTGATAGACTTCAAGACCGCCGCATGTAATCACCCAAATTGGATTTTGAGAGGTGAGAAACGTAATTCTTAATGATTATCTCTGCATGTGTGGTGGGGCTTCATGACTAGGAAAGGCCTCTTTTTTATCTGAGGAGAAAATTGCAAGTGTTAGAGCTCTTTTACACACACACACACACACACACACACAGAAAATACACTGTCTCCTTCGGTCCTGGGAGAAAAGGTGCAGAGAGAGTCTTAAATCTGAAGAAAAGCTTTTCCAGAATCAAGAGTGACCGCAGTAAATTAGCTCCGTTACGTCTGCTTGTCAGGCTGGAGGAAGATTTTGTTTTTCACATAAATTTTTTCTCAGCACTTCTTTTGCTCATAAGCAGAGCTGATGAATTAGAACATTTGACTCATTTCCATCTGGAGTTATTTGGTAGTAACTTTCAAGATTAATGCTGCATCAGCAACAGCAGCTCGAAACATAAATAGTAAAATTCAAATGCCTTCACTTTTTTCCACCTTTTATGCTGCAGACCTCATCTAAAGCGTAAGAATGATATTGTTTGAAAAATTATTTATACAAAATAGCCCACAGTTGCTGGATTTTAATGAATCGTAAAATTGGAAACGCACCAATTCAGGAAAAATAAACATGTTTTTTGAGTAAAAAGGCAGAGATGGGGAGAAACTAGTTACATCGAGTAAGCTTTTTTATTTTCTTTTTTCTATGCTGAACTTTTTACTTTTATGCGAATAATTTTATTAAGTATCTTACTTGAGTCAAATTTCTGGATTTTCTACCCAGTGATTTAACCAAAAATTCACCGGACACAAAGTTTCATACGTTTTTTTTATTATTGAAAGAAACTGATTTAAAAAAAATGTCTTTTGCCTGATGTAATGTTTTTGTTACTTATACCAATTATTGTAATTTTGGTCCTTAAAATACCAAAACTTCCACTGAACCTTGTACTTTGGTCCGTCTGATGATGTAATTTTTAAATATTGAATGACTGATAACTTAATCAGTTACTCACTTGACTTTTTATCAAATACTTTTTTTACTCATAAGTAATTTTTGAACTTTTACTTGAGTAAAAATATGTTGAAGTATCTACATGTTTTTTGTACTTTACCCACCTCTAATCCAAGGATGAGGTTGTATTTTTGGCCGTATTGAAATAAAAAACTACGATGGAAACACTTTTCTCATCATGTAAGCCACGTGATCAAAACCCGGATGTTACTGGAGGAAAACGACGAAGAAGACGACAGGAAGTTGTAGGAGAATGATGGTTTTGTGTTTTTCGGACACAGCTCACAGAATCACAGTTCATTTAAGTTCGTAGCTCTTCTGTAAAATGGCCGACTACGTTTCCACCAAAACGCCGCGCATGTGACGTAGCTACTTACGTCATGTCGCGTGAACGCGTGAATAAGACCCAACGTCTCCTCTGATGGGTGACGATGATGAGCGCCATCGCAGAATTAGAAATATATTCCCTGGTAAATGTTTACATCCATTACTGCCATGTTTTTAATAACATATCGTGTGAACAAGATTTTTCACGTGGGATTTTAGTTTAATATCGTACTTAATGGAAACACCGGAGGTGCGAAATTGTGCTTTTTATTCTCTATAGCAGATAAAGAGGAAGATTTGTAAAGAAACGCAGCTAATGACAAAGTGAAAACATATTTTCAGCCATAATATATATATTCAGGTGCTGTCATAAAATTAGAATATAATGAAAAGTAGATTTATTTCAGTAATTCCATTTAAAAAGTGAAACTTGTATATTATATTCATACATTACATACAAACTCATATATTTCAAATGTTTATTTCGTTTAATTTTGATGATTACAAATGACAACAAATGAAAATCTCAAATTCAGATATCAGAAAATTAGAATCTTGTGAAAAGGTTCAAATTGATGGCACTGGTACCACACTCTAATCAGCTAATTAACTCAAACCACCTGCAAAGGCCTTTAAATGGTCTTTCAGTCTAGTTCTATAGGCTACACAATCATGGGGAAGACTGCTGACTTGACATTTGTCCAAAAGACGACCATCTGAACCTTGCACAAGGAGGGCAAGACAACGAAAGGTCATCGCTAAAGAGGCTGGCTGTTCACAGAGCTCTTGTGTCCAAGCACATTAATAGAGAGGCGAAGGGAAGGAAAATATGTGGTCGAAAAAAGTGTACAAGCAAGAGAGATAACCGCACCCTGGAGAGGATTGTGAAACAAAATCCATTCAAAAATGTGGGGGAGATTCACAAAGAGTGGACTGCAGCTGGAGTGAGAGCTTCAAGAACCACCACACACAGACGTATGAAAGACATGGGTTTCTGCTGTCACATTCCTTGTGTCAAGCCACTCTTGAACCACAGACAGCGTCAGAAGCGTCTTGCCTGGGCTAAAGAGAAACAGGACTGGACTGCTGGTGAGTGGTCCAAAGTCATGTTCTCTGATGGAAGTAAATTTTGCATTTCCTTTGGAAATCAAGGTCCCGGAGTCTGGAGGAAAAGAAGAGAGGCACTTCATCCACGTTGCTTGAAGTCCAGTGTAAAGTTTCCACAGTCAGTGATGGTTTGGGGTGCCATGTCATCTGCTGGTGTTGGTCCATTGTGTTTTCTGAGGTCCAGGGTCAACGCAGCCACATACCAGGAAGTTTTAGAGCACTTCATGCTTCCTGCTGCTGACCAACCTTTTGGAGATGCAGATTTCATTTTCCAACAGGACTTGGCACCTGCACACAGTGCCAAAGCTACCAGTACCTGGTTGAAGGACCATGGTATCCCTGTTCTTAATTGGCCAGCAAACTCTCCTGACCTTAACCCCATAGAAAATCTATGGGGTATTGTGAAGAAGAAGATGCAATACACCAGACCCAACAATTCAGAAGAGCTAAAAGCCACTATTAGAGCAACCTGGGCTATCATAACACCTGAGCAGTGCCACAGACTGATCGACTCCATGCCACGCCGCATTGCTGCAGTAATACAGGCCAAAGGAGCCCCAACTAAATACTGAGTGCTGTACATGCTCATACTTTTCATGTTCATACTTTTCAGTTGGCCAACATTTCTATAAATCCTTTGTTTTTATTGGTCTTCAGTAATATTCTAATTTTCTGATATGCTGAATTTGAGATTTTCATTTGTTGTCATTTGTAATCATCAAAATTAAACGAAATAAACATTTGAAATAATAATAGTTTGTATGTAATGTATGAATAAAATATACAAGTTTCACTTTTTAAATGGAATTACTGAAATAAATCTACTTTTTCATTATATTCTAATTTTATGACCAGCACCTGTATATATAGTTGTATATATATATATATATATATATATATATATATATATATATATATATATATATAAATATATATATATATAAACACTGTCTATGTTGCTAGTTTTACTAAATATGACATGTTTTTTTGCAGAACCTTTGGTGAAGATATGTTTGATTTTAGTGGGGAAACAATTTTATCAGGCAAATAACATGTTCTGCTCTTAGCCACTCAGAACTGTTTTATATATTTTTACTACTTGGGTTCAATTAAGTTTATCATTCGTAAACTGATTAGTAGGCCTGTCACGATAACACATTTTGCTGGATAATATAAACTAACCCAGAACGTATTGCGATAAACGATAAAATTATTGTTTTGAGAACATGTTTGAGTAAAATAAAAGCAATAATGGCGTTATGCTGTGTTTTAATGTACAGCACTTTGTATCAGCTGTGGTTGTTTTTAAAGTGCTTTATAAATAAAGTTGGTATGGTCTGGTATACAAATGTAAGGTTGTTGTTGATAGCTTGGATAAAAAAATGCTCTGAATTTCATTAAAAATATACAATATTAATAAACAACCTTTCCCCATAAAAGTCCATCAGCTCCAGTTTGATGATCTCACTCCATTTTCTCATATTTTCCCTCTTTTTTGCTGCTCTTGCAACAGTAACAACATGGTTTACAGTTGGCCTCCGTTGGCTCTTCACATCAGCCAAACAACATCTGTGCATCATTGCTCGTCTGATAATGAGACAATGCAGGAGGGTCATTGTTTGTTTTCCTCTTTTCAAACTTGGCTGCAGGTTAACAAGCAGTTTCCTCTCTAAACTTCGCGCTCAGGTTTCCGTCATCGTGAGTGCAGGCATTTAGCGCTAAACTGAAGCATACCTTCATTAGCCAAATGTTTTTCTGAATTTTTGCCAAATGTAAAAATTCCTTCTCTTCGTTAACAGGGTGGTTTTATCTGTATGCAGTTAAACTGCAGAGTTGCAGCTGCTCTGCAGGCTGAGTTTGATTAAAACACGTCCTGTTTTATCTGCCTGTCCTCATCTGAGGTGAGGACGGGACAAACCTTCTTGTTTTCAGCTGCAACTACTTTAGGAAACAGCATGTAAACTGGATTTTGTCTTATTGTTTTTTGGTTTATACTTGAAGCTGGAAGGGGTCTATGTTGATTCGTGTGGCGTTAACCTTGCAGTGAAGGTTTTCCTGTCTGCAGTGAATGTGATAAAGCTGGGTGTCAAATTCACTTTGGTTCTGGGAAAAATCCAGACCATGAACGCTCTTAAAGGGCCGGTTGTGTCCGAATGTATTGATAAGACCTGATCACAAACTGATAAATATAATGAATTCTTAAAATTAAATAATATTATTGAACTTCTTTTCAGTCCTTCCAGGATTTTGTGATTCTCTTTGTCATTTTCCAATAAAATCAAAGTGTTTGTGGTACAAATTTGGAAATATTTGCCATATTTGCGCTTATTTATAGTGGTAAACACAACTTTTTATTCCTCACTGTATAGATCATATACTATAATCTGACATCAATTAAAGCTGATGCAGCTGTTTAGTACAAGTAAGAAAGTTTTGTCAATTTTTGAGAAAAAATTGTTGATTTTGCGTGAATTTCCATAATAATTCTCAAGAAACTGGAGGGTCTGATTGACATAATTTGGCAGTAAACCGATAAAAACTGCACTGATTTGATTGATAACATAATATTTAATCACACTCAGTGTCTAGAATCTAGAGGGCCACATAAAAAGCTACGACGGACCTGATTTGGCCCACGGGCCTCAGGTTTGACACACGTGATAAAGGTTACCTGATGAAATCTGAGGACAAGTTGTGCACCGCCCTGCACAAGGGCGGTGATGAGTTGTGGTTTACTCCTGTGATTTTTGGGACTTTCTCTCTGCAGTGTCAAGTTCACAAGAAGTTCTCAACTTTCCTTCATAATAAAAGCTGCAAATTTTAAACCCCAGCAGAACCAAACAGAGCAGAACCAAGTTCTCACCGGTTCATGTGGAAGCCCCTTAATTTTATGTTCAGCAAATTTTCCCAGCCTCAACATGAAAGTCAGCTGTGAAAAGAAATGTCTAATATGTACAGAAGAAGATTAGAACCAGAAAAAAGAGAAAAACATCACAAAACAAGATAAATGTAAAAAAATCTTATATACAGTCCTGATGCCTGAAGTTCTTCAAATGCAAAATATACGAGCAAAATCATTTAAAATGAAGCTCTGGGATGTTTTTCTGAAATGGGAGAGAGAGTATTTTCCATGAGATTAAAGAGATTCGACATTTGTTATTTGTTACAGCTGATAAGACAAAGGACTTTATTGGTTTTTGTTAGAAGTGATACTATAAAAAGCTTTTACGTCTTTTTGTGGATATTTTTCTATCTCTCTTCACTCCTTTTCCTCCCACCATCTCTTCATGTAAAAAGTTTTTAATCCACCTCTGCTGTGAAATTCAGCTGAAACAGATAAAATAAAAATAGAAATGGGACAATAACACAGGCACTCAAGAGTGTACGGCCTTGAACTAAACTTTTTAAACCACTTTTCAGTTTCAGTATTCAGACTTTAATGGGAGGAATCTGTCAGCGTTCTGCATCTTGACTTGGTGATATGCGCCGCTTTTCCTTTTCCTATAAAACTATTTTATTGTAAGAAAATTGTTCACTCTCTTACATTTCTGTCAGTCTGTGGCAAAAGTTATTTCCTTCTCATGACGATTTGGTGGTAATCTTCAAGTCATTGTGATGCTGAAATGTGAAATTCCTCATCATCTAGCAGACATTTAACATGGATTACGTAAAAAAAAAAATTGTTCATAATTTCAGCCAACATCATAAAAGTAAAAAGAGTTCTATGTAAAATTTGTGATTTCCTGCATAAATTGTTAATTTATTTTCATTAGTTTAGTATTAATTTTCAGCAATTTCTTTGAATGTTTACTGGTAATTCTTTATTTTTGGCTTTGGTAAGTATTAGAGTTGTCTACAACAACGTCATTGTAGATAGAAATAGATGGAGAGGTAAATTTCTACCAAAAAACCCAGAGGTTTTCTAAAAAGAAAAAAGGGAATTTCTGAGTTTAGAAAATTGAAGATTTTCTAGAAAACTGAGACTAATCTCAGAAATTTTCTAGAAAAAAACATGGAATTTCCTGAATTTCAAAAGTCAAAAGTTTTCAACTCTTCAAAATCAAAAAAATTCCAAAATTTGAAAATATGAAAAAAAAATTCCTAGAAAAAGTTGGAGATTAATCTTAAAATTTAAAAATTTTCTTGTAAATTTTAAACATTTCAAACTCAGAATATTTATTTGTATGTTTTCTAAAAAAATTCTGAGATTAATACAAATATTTCATATTTTTTCTCTAGCGAATTCCCTTGTTTTGTTTTTTTCAACGAAAATTTCAGAAATATCATAATTTCTGAGTTCTTTTGTAGAAAATGCTCCACTTTTCAAACGTTTTTTTTTTTTTTTTAGCAATTTTTCAACTTTTCAAACTCAGAAATATCTTTCCTTTTTTTAAAAGAAACCTTCTGAGATTAACATTAAAAGTTCAGATTTTTTTAGCAAATTTTTTACTTTTGAAACTTGGATATTTCCTTGTTTTTTCATAAAATCTTTTTAGATTAATCCCAATATTACTGCGTTTTTTTCTAGCAAATGTTAAACTTTAAACTTTTCTGGTTTTCTAGCAAATTTCTGAGACTTTTCCTTTTCTCCTATATATCCCTAATACGTAGCTGTCTGTCACATTCTAATTATTTAGATGTTTAGTGCGTATGCGACCTGCTGTGTTTTATTTTGAAGGACCCGACCGGAAGCTGCGCGTCAGACCGCGTCCAGCTTCTGGTTATTTATTTCCCTGCTGGCAGCTGCTGCTTAGCTTGTGAGCTGGAACTTACGTGCTTAAATCAGACCAGTCTGGCAGCTTGGAGCGACTCCGCGCTCGGACTTTGTGCGGTTCGGATCGGAACCAAACGGAGCGGAACTCCCGCGTTACTTCACACTTTGTTGACCCCGCAGCGGGACTTCAGGCGCCCGGACTGACAAGTTTGCCAACAACAGGAGCTTCTGAGAAAGCAGGTAATTGTATTTTCCGGGTGGCTAAAGTAATAAAACAGCTTCGGCGGAGCTGGAGAATTGATCAGGCGTCAAACTGGAGGCCTAAAACGGGGGCTTATCTGATCAGGCTGGTTAACAGGTGGCGGGGTTAAGTCACGCAACAAGTCCGGCTGCTGGATTCGGTAATCATTACCAGATCTCAGCTGGATCAGCCGCCCTCAAAACCAACCCTTGAGCTCGATCAGAAATGAATCCTTAAGCATTAAAATACATCAGCTGGCGTGTCTGCAAACTGCGATCGGACTCTGCGGTGTTTTGACTTTTAATCAGAAACACTTGTTATGCAGAAACGAGCTGCTGTCGCTCATTTGGACCTGGACAATCTCACTGGATCACTTTCCCGTTTCCCAATACCTGCAAGCTGCCCCGTAACATCGGTGTCCAGCCGATACGATACTTTATTTTTCCTCCTTTAAATGTGATTTCAGGCAGTTTTATCGGCGTCGAGTCGATATGATCCTTTATTTTTCCTCCTTTAAATGTGATTTCAGGCAGTTTTATCGGCGTCGAGCCGATACGATACTTTATTTTTCCTCCTTTAAATGTGATTTCAGGCAGTTTTATCGGTGCCGAGTCGATACGATCCTTTATTTTTCCTCCTTTAAATGTGATTTCAGGCAGTTTTATCGGCGTCCAGCCGATACGATCCTTTATTTTTCCTCCTTTTAAATGTGTTTTTCAGGCAGTTTTAATTGATAACCAGCATCTTCTACCATTTTGTGGTGTGAAACATTATTGGTCTTGACCTGACCTGCCTTATGATTAAAACCCATAAAGATAAAACTGGTAACGACAAGATAACTAGAGCACTTAAATTTTATGAGTTTGTTTTACCACTTTCTCTTACCTGTCAGGAACAAAGTAAAGCTAATAAATATGAATTTTAGATGTAATCATGATTTATTTTTAGTGACAGTTACCTGTGGATACTCTTGGGATTTCTTTACTGCTGTATTAGTTTTGTATTAAATATTTTTATGCATTTTTTTATCTAGTTGTACAGTCCAGTTATGTTATTGGCTTTCTTTCTGGTTCATTTTTCCCTTTTTCATGCATATTGTTCTGTTATTTCACAATATCAGCAGATATTCTGAACTCTGGTGTCAGACGTTGGAGCATTTCCTAACTTTTCTGACGCTGGAGACCAAAACTATCTTTCAGACTGTGCAACATCTGAAGTTGCTGTGGGAATTCGGCCCTGATCTCACCTAAAACACACATTTTCACAGAAGATAAAATCCTGCAATATGTTTCTTAAATGTGCGTGGTTTGGTGTTTTCGGCGCGTGGGCTGCCAGACATCTGCTCCGAAACTAAAACACCTGGCCAAATGTAGATCTTTGAGATCTCTGTCTGGGCTCAGATAAATATTTGATGATGAAGAATATCGTAAAAGGTGATAAATTTTAAAAGTTTGACCATAAATAAGGGATACTCTTGACTCACCTGATTTACCCCCTTACTTCTCTTTTCTGTTTTTCTGCAGAGGAGAGTAACAAGCTGTTGTCGTTCATGGGTGTAATTCCAGGATTTGAATGAGAACCATCACTTTTTTCCTTTCTTTTGTTAATCTGGTTTGATTCGTTTTCTTTCCATCTGATGAAATATCGTCTGTCTGAGGAAACTCAGCCAATTGCTTTTGCTCCAGGGAGGTTTTCCCCTCTTCCAACTTCCCACATTCCTCTTCCAGTCCACTTAAGATGCAAACAAGCAACAGAAAACTCTCTGAGCACAACTTACATGTGACTAATCTTTATCAAGTGCTTGAAGTTTTAAAATAAATCCCGTTGTTTCAATGAAAAGCAAACTTAATATTTGGATAGAAATATAACTTTTAAAGTTTAAATTAAGTCATTATTGCTGATGAATGTTGGTAAAGAAAACTTCTCCTTTTGTTGGGCATTTCTACTGTTTGTATTTAAAAAGAAAATTACAGTTAAAACCGCAAAATACAGTATTGGCTCCAACTTGTTGCAGGCCTTCACAATAAAAGCCTCAAGTTTAAATATTCTACAGTTTCACTTTTAAAAATAAAGTTTTAAAGAGAATAAAATTATGATTAGATCATTTCAAAAATATATTTTTAAAGTTAACTTGTTTCATGTATTTAATTTTAAAAAATATTTAAATTGTAGACTATTTAAGGATATTTGTCTAATTTCCTATGTGTAAAATAATACTGCTGAATGTCTGATTCCTAGTATTATAGCCATTATAATGAAGATTTTAATTTAATTAATTCTGGTAAACTCAAACATTAAGCTTTTGTTTTGGCGAAATACACAGATAAGACACAGATGTTTGTAAGGTGAGATGTAACCACCTTTAAATCCATGCAATTAAAATTAAGTCTGACTTTTATCTAAAATATTAGGTTGCACAGTTTTGCTTTTGGTTTGTGGACCAATGCAACTTTTATTCAGATTTGATTTGGAACTTGATCTTTGGACTTAAAACCCAGTCAAGTTTTAGATTTAGTTATTAAGTTACTTATAACAAAACAGTATTTATTTAAAGTTGAAACTCCTTTCAGGACATCTGAGCTGCAGAAGGTTAGATATTGGAAGATAAAGGCTTAAATCGGTGCATCATTCATGAATCTAAAAAACAAATCCTGAAGCTTCATTTAGTTTTGTTATATTTTCCTAAAAATGACAGAAATGAATAAATCCTGAAGAATTAAGTTGAGATCTAGATGCTGGAAATCCATAAACAATGTGGGTTTTTTCCCTCTTTTGGCTCATTAAATGTGCCTGTTTTATTTTTTTGGCCTCTCACAGCTCCATATCAGATCATTACTGTATATAGAAATGTTCGAAGCCGTTCCACATCCTCATCCGCCTGGACCGAAAGGAGGCAGGGAAACTTTTAGGATGGGAAAACGACACGACCTTGAGCTTTTGTGGAATCTGGCTAATGGCCGGGAGGACTTCAGATTTAGCTTTTTATGACTTGGATGTTAGCTGTAGTTTGGAGTTGGTGCTAGCCAAAACATTTGGAGCCAGAGCTTTGATTGCACCACATTTAATGAAGTGGAAAGAAGAAAAAGAAGTGGATTTGAACAAGTGTATTCCTCTCTGACCTTCAGCAAAGTGTAATATCGAAATGTTTCCTGTCACTTTTCAAAGCGATTCAGCCTGACGGACCCAAAAGTCGTTACGATTGACTTTTAAAGCACATTTGATCCCTTTTTTCCTCCCACTTAATGTCTCTTCTCCTGTAAAAGGTTAGCTAAGGATAAAATAACTCAATTCTCCCGAGTAACATTTACCAGGTTTTCTAGTTTGAGACGACTCCATGCGAGCCATTAGTGGCGGCAGGATGAGCCGCGGCGTGGAGCGCGAGGGAGTTTTTCTCCCACAGTGAGCTGCCAGCTCCCGGAGACTGTGACAGCGAGGAAGTTCGGAGGCAAGGTCAGAGCTTCAAAAGAAACAAAAAACCCATCCACATCTGCTTTGAGCCTGAAACTGTTGTCAAAGAAGAAGAAAAAACAAAAGAGAAAAAAAACGGGCAGAGGATCTTTGCGACTCTTGAGTGACTCATCAGCTTTTGGAGGAAGACGATGGGCTGCAGGCGCGAGGTCACTGCTGAGTTCCTAAAATGGACTCGGAAATGTCTTGAGAACATCAGCAGTACAGTTTTATTAACATTTATGAACATTTTTACGTTTCATGGTCCAGGCTGCGTTTCGTCATTCCACATTATTCAGTCGAAAGAGATAAGCCAACAAACCGTGTAATTAAACTGGAAGCTGAACATTGCAAACGCTTTGATTTCACGGCTTTAAATCATCGTGTGCTAGAAGAAACGAATGATTAAAATCTGTTGCGAACATCGGGAAGAATGATCAGTACGTCTGACACAGGCAAAAAGCTGCGCGATTGTTTAGACTTTTTTCTGTGAGGGATTATGATATCGAGCAGATCTGAAGCTGCACTTTTAGATAAACTAATTATTTTTGATGCACTGCAATGGTAAAAGATAGGCTTAGGGGCATTGCAAATAAACGTTTTTTAAAAAAAGTTATATTTTCCTTATTTCAGAAAGAAATTAATCTCAGAAATATGCTAAAAAATAAATTTGGGAGATTTCTGAATTTGAAAAGTAAACAAATTTGCTGGAAAATCTAAAAAAAAAATTTAATTATCAGAAATTTTGTAAAATTTTTCTTTTTAAATTTCTAAGCTTGAAAAATCTAAATTTTTGATATTTCAGAAAATGTTCTACAAATACACTGAAATTTGAGTGACATGTTGAAAATTTTCCATCTTTGGAAATGTTGTTAGTTTAAAAAATAAGACTAAAGTTTTTTTTCTAAAAAATTTATTAGATTTAAAATACTTCTGATTTTTTTTCTTGCAATTATTTGACTTTTGAAACTCAGAATGTCCAATTGTTTTTTTTTTCTGGTCTCAAATTTTTTTCTTAGAATGTTCAGGTTATTTTTTTTCTTAGAAAATTTCTTACTATAACTTTTTATTTTTGGATTTTTACGATGTGAACTACCGTGTTCCTGAAACTCACTTGACTGCAGGAGATTAATCTAAATTTTTTTTTTAATTTCTACTAAATTTTGCACTATTGGATCTCAGAATTTTTTTTCTTAAGAAAATTGGAGTTTGCAGCCAGAAATCTTCATTTTTTCTATCTACCTATCTACCTATATTTTTTGCTTTCTAGTTGTGGGTTTATTCATGTTGAGGATGAAGCTGTTTTGACTCAAAGCTTTTGGGTGTTTCCTTTTATGAGCGAACAGTAAAGAAGTTAAAGTAATTTCTCACAAATCTTGTTTCCTTGTGTTGCCTGTATGACAACTTGTCCCATCATGAACAACTTTAGGGCTTCAATGATTAAATTAGCAATCAATTATTCTGATGATTAATCAGTTTTAAAAATGGCACGCTCTCATTTAACCGCATGCCTTTTTTTAATACAATATTAGAAATATATTAAATAAGCAAATGAATAAAATTTTAAGTAAGAAAATAAACATTGTAATAACAGCATTCCTTTAGTACATCTTGGCAGTTGGAGTTTTCTGTAAACACATCTTCTGTAAAAGATGTTTCTACCTTAAATACAAAATGTATAAATTTTCTGTAAAGATTTGGCTTAATTGTTGCTCTGATTGTTATTTATTTAACCAAATGGCCTCATTTTGAGTCTGTTTGCTTCAGTTAACGATTAATCGGTTACTAAATTAGTTGACGAATAATAATCAAATAATTTGATTAATCGTCTCAGCCTTCGATAACTTAGAATCTCCTGATAGTTTATTTTTTTTATTTTGCTCATATCCCCCTTTTTTCTGTTTGGTTTTGATTTGCTTCCTTTGTTCATTTTTAAAGGAGGACTTGTTCTGGTTCAAGCGTTGTTTTGCCGAAACGGGAGCAAGACTCCCTTCAAACTGGAGCGGTTCTGTTCTGTGGTCAGTCTGAATGAAAGTAATTTTAATGTTTCCTCGTGCCACTTATTTCCTGCTCCATTATGGCCGTGCTATCAGAAACTAATAGACTTCCAATTTGCGGTTCAGTGCGATTGATTCCATCAAGAGTGAAGATAAGCAAGACTGTTAGCTTCTGCTATATTGTTTCTACTTTGTGTATTAATAATGTGTGTTTTGGGTGTTTGATTGTTTCAACTATTTTCAGATTTTATCTTTTCACTGGTTGCTGTTGTCGCTAAACTGTTTTGGTATTGCAGACATTTTGGAGGTTTTGCTTTTAACTTGTGAGAAATTTCTGTACATTTACGGATCCACCATTCGTTTCAGCGCCAACGTAGAAGAGAGACATCCTTCAGTTAAGCTTTGTCTTTATCTACAGAGCAATATTTAATCTGTTATTAAAGAGATTAATCAGATAATCATAATCCCTCTATATTTAAATCGGCCCAAAAAAGCAACTTTGGTCTGGGTTAAAGCCTTGGTCTTGGTTCGACTGAAGTGAACTCTGGTGCGGTTTGAATGCATATATGAACACAAAGCGGACCAGAGCTCCAAAAGCAGGAAGTGAACCACAGTGCAGGGTATTCTGGGTGCTAACCTCAGAAAGTTGGTTAACACGTTTGTTTATCCAAAACAAACGTGTTAATCTAGTGATGGCAGGAAAAATGACTCGTGTTTTTTTTTTTTTTTTTATACTAAAGATTTAAAGAGAAATCCCACAGTCACTAAAATCTGACGCTACTCCAATTTTGTTTCCGCTTTATGAAGAAGGTGTCTTCTTCTGAGGTTTTTGTGTTGTTTCCTCCAGTAGTTCTTAATGCAGCGCCCCCACAGGCGAGGAGGGGAAGAGGTTCATTAATTAGTTCAGATAGTTTGACACAGTGCAGTAAAAAAGCTGAAAATCTAGATAATGTAGCAGTTTTGTTCCCAAATCAGACAATCAAGTGTGAAAATACTCTAAAGCTCACTCTGGCCGCAACTTGTTCTGA
This sequence comes from Poecilia picta, assembly GCA_033032245.1. Lineage (NCBI taxonomy): Eukaryota > Metazoa > Chordata > Actinopteri > Cyprinodontiformes > Poeciliidae > Poecilia > Poecilia picta. Next base: position 20,697,250 of record CM065373.1, read on the forward strand.
AAAAAATAATTAGAATAAATAAAAACATTAATACATTAGACAAAGATCCTCAGAAAGTTGGTTGCAACTTTCGTCTCTTTGTTTTTAACGTTGTAACTTATGGAATATAAGAATTTTTAAATCATTTTATTTCATCTTAAAATCTCAAATTTGAATATTTTTTTAGTAAATATTATATATTTATGTGAGAATTATTAAATTACTGAATAATAAAGACAGTTGAAAATGAGTAATTTCAGTTCGATTCTATTCAATTTGAGTGTCAAAATATTTTACACAAAGGAAGTAAATTAAAAGTGAAACCTGATTCTGCTACATTTGCAAGCTTTAGCATAAATCTGTCAACTTTCATGTCGGAGTGTCCCATTTTAAAATGTGGTCAGAGTTTTTCCTGATTGGGTCACAAATGTTTTTATTTGAAATGAAATAAATCAGCAGCACTTCTGATTTGACAAAAAACAAACGCCCTGAGGAAATGGTAACGAAGTGTGGCGTTTCTACCGTTTCTGTTTCACACAGCTTCCTTCGGATGATATCAATATTAAACGTCTTGGTCGGGGAATGAGCTGCAATAATATTTGTGTTTCTCACATGGAGCCAATTTTCAGCGAGTTTCTTCACAGCTGGAAGGAGACTGTTTCTAAGTTTGGTTTAATTCACGGCGTAAAACATTTAGAGGAGAAAGAAAACAAACGCTTTGACTCGAGACACGACTTCAGATCCATGTTTACCTGCAATGTTCTGTATCCAATTGGTTCCCAAACTAATCCTGTGAAGCTTTGTTAGCTGGAAAGAAAGAAAGATTCTCTGGAATTTGATTATTTTTTTTCTGGATAAGAAATGAAATGTCTTGCAGTGGAGGGCACAGAGCCAGAAAGTAGAGACACTGTGTACCAAGCCTGACTGAAGACAAACTCCTGCCTTGTAGGAATGATTCACTTTGCTGCGTGTGGTGGTAACGGCTCCTTACACTCCACTGGACTTGGATATTCATGTACCAGCTGTCTGTCTAACATAAATCCTGTTCGTTTTCTCTCATCAGTTTTTCACTACCTCTCTGTGACCGAGAAGCAGTCGGAGGAAACGTGTTTTATACAAATAGTTTACTGTAAACTAGGACATATTGCACAAGCTTTCACTTTCTGCTGTTAATATTGGTGTCGAAGTGCAACAGTATGTGTGATTCACATTACTGAAGACACTTATCTGTAATCCACACAGTTTAAACCTGTAAAAATGAAAAAGAACAAACGATACGCAGAATCTTACAAAGTATTTTTGGTTTAGTTTCTAGAGCAAATATCTTGGAACACTCGAAATACAACAAAACAAGTAACTTTTCAGCTAGATATGAGTTTAAGTCAGTAATTCCTTAATGTTAATCAGAATGTTCTAGTTTCACTGGCGCCGTCGCCTAGCAACGGCAGGCAAACCCAGCCCATCACCTAGCAACGGCAGGCAAGCCCAGCCCGTCACCTAGCAACCCGGGTTTAGTTCCACTGGCAAATTATTTCACTTGTAAGGAGACATTTTTCTTGTGTTAAAGGTGAAATAATCTGTCAGGTTTTAGCATTTTAACATTCATTGTTAAACATATTAGAATCTGATCAAAAAATAAAACCAGGCTCATATTAACAGATTATACTTATTTCCATTTTGTTGCATTTTGTTGGTCATGTGACATGACAATTATGAAAATACATTTGCTTAATTTAAATTCGTCAATTTGAAAAGGCAGGGGAAAAACTTCTTGCCTAGTATTTTTGGTCTAGTTCTGGTGCAAAAGTCTTAGTACATTTGACATTAAAAAAAACTTACAACTAAGTTTTCTGGAACATATGGTGGCTCCTTTAACAGCAATAATTCATTAACATTGATGAAAAAGCTCTTGTTCCACTGGCAGATTGTTTCATTTACAACATGGGAAAACCTTTTTGTTGCAAGTTAAATAGCTGCTTGTTTTTTAATGAATATTAAGGAGTTATTTACTTAAAACAAGCTCTTATATGTTGCTTGCAAGTGTGTTTAGTCTTGTATCTAAGGTACTATAACATTTACACTAGAAACTAGAACAAAATATTTGACCATTTTGTGTTTTTGCAGTGTTTAATGGGAAAATTGGATCGACAAATCTTATTTTTCTTCATATGTTTTCATCCTGCAGTCGACGTATAAAAGTTTTACAAAAACTGATGTTCTCTACATTAAACTCAACCAAACTGTTTATTCCCTTTTCCTATTCTTACGTCAGTTTGTTGTATTTTTTCTCTTCTCATTCAGCATCATGTGGCGGCACTCCACAAGGCAGGCCCTCCGGCTCCCTGGGATTTAACTCCACCTCTCTTCTGATTTAAACTGGAGTCAATTTGGATGATATTTCCCGACGACGACATGCTGATCTGAGCGAGGCTTCGCCCTCTGACTCAGTCGGGATAAATAAATTCTTGCAGACGATGGAGTAGCTGTCGTTTCCTGAGGCTCCTGTTGTAATGGCCGCTGCCACCTCTCCAGAGAAGCATCAGCCGCTGCTGCAGCTGCAGGAGGTGGACTCCAGCCGAGTCGGCGGTCGCATTTTGTCTCCTGGTCTGACCCACGAAGCCTGCCAGCCCATCTGCATCCCGGCGCCGTACACCGACCTGGGCCACGACTTCACGCCCATCCCTTTCTACAGTCCAACAATTTTCAGCTACGCTAGTCAGAGCATTTCAGAGTGTCCGTCTGTCCATCAGTCACTGAGCACCTCTTTATTCTGGCCCCGGAGTGGCCATGTTGGAGCGGCCCTGCCGCTGCACCGCTCCGCGGGCCGAGCCCAGCATGGCCAGGCCGTCCAGCATCCCTGGGAGAGCGTCCTGACCAGCAGGTAGGACGGGACACAATGCACTTTCAAGAGTTTTTTGTGTTTAAATCAACAGCACAAAGGTTACATTCACACAGCAGGCAAATAGGGCCCAGAACTGCTTCTTTTGCCCCATGAGACACGGAACGTTCCAATAATACAACTGAATATCAGGACCATTGAAAAAAAAGGAGTACATTTCTGCCAAAAAATTCAGAAAATGTGAGTTTAATCTTAGAAATTTTATAGAAAAAAATACTTGTAAAGTTGAAAATTCTCAACTTTTCAAAGTCAGAAATCTCCTCGTTTCTTCTATGAGATTAAAATAAAAACATTTTCTTGAAACTTTTCGACTTTTGGAAATTTCTGAGTTTGAGATGTTGAAAACTTCAGACTTTCTAGGTTTTCTCTAAAGCATTTCTGAGAATAAAAAGTTATATTTTTTTTACTTACAAATCTCAGAAATGTCCATGTTTTTTCTAGAAAATTGTTGACATCTCTAAAATTCTGAACCAAACTCATTTTTTTAGTTTTGGTTTTCTGAAATTTCCACATTGTTTAGAAATTTATTTTTGGCAGAAATGTACTTTTCTTTTTTCTACTTGCAGTTGCTTTCATATGCTGCTGTCTTGGAATCCATTAGAAAGAAACTAAATTTAATCTTGTATGTATAACCGTAGAGTAGCTACATTTTTAAGGAAAAGTCAAACCTTCACTGATGTAGGTTTTAGTTGCAAATTTATTCATGAAGTGAGTTTTTGTTTTGGCAGAAATGTAAAAAAAATTACTGCCTACAATTTCGATGTATTTTATATATAAATCCTAGTTTGGGTTTCTGTAATTCCTATCAGTTGATGGGTTTTGAGTGTATTTTTTGGTGAGAAATTATGACGTAAAGTGTCTTGGTAGGAGCACGAAGAAGCTGTCGCAGGAGAACGAGGACGCCGTGGTGTCTTCGGGCGGGAAGGGCGACCTTCACTACTGCGCCGTGTGTCACGACTACGCTTCGGGGTATCACTACGGCGTGTGGTCATGCGAGGGCTGCAAGGCCTTCTTTAAGAGGAGCATCCAAGGTGAGGCTTAATCAAAAGAAAAACCCACTATCTGCTTTTATATGTTCTTGCTAATCTGTGATTTATGTTTGCCTTTTGAGTCTTTCTATGCTAAACTCTAAGAGTTTACAAACCCATAACTCACCGGGTTAAAAATGTCCGCATGCCAAGTTTTATCTGTTCTTTTCTGGAACAGAACCTTAGTCCTGCTGTGACCTGTTTGTTTTCCCCGTTGCTTTCAAATGAATGTTTTCTCAATCATAAGATGGTGACTTTGTTTAGAATATGGATAATATGCAGACTGAAAAAACACAAAATCTTACCAATTGTTTTTAGTGCAAATAAAAAGTAAACCAAGTTTTAATTGGCAAGTTGGTGTAGTTTTATCTAGACCAAAATGTCAGATTATTGGAAATAATCTGCAAATATTTTCTATTATTGCAGATGCTTTTATCCAGACTTTAGCTTAGACAAAACTGGACAAAGTCTAGTTGGTTTGACAAAACTAACTTAAAAGGAACTTGTCAGCAAGATATAGTAGCTTGTTTTAAGTCTGTAATTTCTTAATAGTTCCACTGGCAAATTATTTAACTTTTAACTTGTGAAAATGCATCGTTATAGGTCAAATAATCTGCCAGAGGAACCAGTTATGTTTTTTTTAATCTATATAAAGTGATTATTTAGTTCCTATGTTGTGTTGAAAAATTACTTGTAAGTTAGTTTTGTCTTATTTGAAGTATAGTAATATATTTGGATTAAAAACTACACAGTCCAGTCACATTAATGTGACCATCTGTCAAAAGCCAGAATAACCACCTTTCGCAGAGCGAACTGCTACGAGACGTGCAGGAAGAGAGTCACTTAGGTCCCTGAAGGTCTTCTCTGGGATGTTGAGCCATGCCGACTCTAATGCCGTGGCCAGCTGCGCTAGATTACGCGGTTGAGGATCCATGGCGCGAACAACTCGATCGAGATGGTCCCACAGATGCTCGATTGGGTTTAAGTCAGGTGAGTTTGCTGGCCAGGGGAGGACGGTAAACTCATCCTGGTGCTCTTCGAACCACGCACGTACACTGGCAGCTGTATGGCACCTCGCATTGTCCTGCTGGAAGATGCCATCATCCTGAGGAAAAACAATGCGCATGTAGGGGTGGACATGGTCCGCAAGGACAGATGCGTACTTGTATTGATCCATCGTGCCTTCCACAATAATCAGTGAACCCAGAGAATGCCAGGAAAACATTCCCCAGACCATAATGCTCCCGCCTCCAGCTTGGACCGTTCCTGCAATGGTTGCAGGGTGGTTCCTTTCAGAGGTTTCACGCCTTATACGCCAACGTCCATCTGTCCGATGGAGCATAAAACGCGATTCATCTGAAAACGCTACCTGTCGCCACTCAGTGGACGTCCAGCTGCTGTACTGGAGTGCAAATTCTAGCCTTCGTCGTCGATGAACACCAGTCAGCATAGGTGCACGAACCAGGCGTCTGCTTCGGAGGCCCAGACGCAGCAATGTTCGCTGAATAGTGGTTTGGGAGACACTTGTGGTAGCCCCTTGGTTCATTTTAGTGATCAGTTGCTCAACGGTAGCCCGTCTATCTGCCCGAACGCATCTCCGCAACCGTCGTTCGCCTCTGTCATCTATGGCCCGTGGTGCACCACATTTGCCACGTCGTTGATTTTGGACAGTCCCATTTTGCCATGCACGGTACACTTTTACCACGGCGGCACGCGAACAGTTCACAAACTCAGCCGTTTCGGAAATGCTTCCACCCTTGGCCCGAAAGCCAATGATCATGCCCTTTTGGACGTCGGATAAATCGCTTCGTTTCTGCATTACGCCAACGATTGAAATGTTTTCCGAAGCCCACACACACCCTTTATATACGCTCAACTGCACTGTGCTGCCACCTGCCTTCTGTGATTGGTTATTTAACTCTGAAGTGGAAAGTACGTGGTGGTCACATTAATGTGACTGGACTGTGTATATTAAAATAACTTGGTAATATTTTGAGTTTTTGCAGTGCACAACATGTATTGGCAGTTCTGGTAAATCTGTGCAGAAATTAGTCAAACCTAACTACAAGTCACATTTTACCTAAATATAGGAGCTTGTTTTCATTTCTAGTTCCTCATATAAAAATGTTACAAGTGAAATAATCCAGTAGAAATAAAACTTTCATCATTATTAAGGAAATATTTTACTTGAAACCAGAGGTGGGCAAAGTATCACTCCAAAATGTTTTTGTTGACATAAAGTAAAAGTAAAGTTGTTCAAGAAACTTTTTAGTAAAATGTTTACCCAAATACCCATTGATCATATTATCAATTATTTAATGTTTAAATTTACATCATAAAATGAACCAAAATGTAAAGTTAAGTGGAAATTTTGACATTTTAAGCACAAAAATGACAATAATTCAGATAAGAAACAAAAAAATAACAAAATCAGAGAAAATACATTTTTCCAAATCAGTTTTTCAAATAAAGATTTTTATGAAACTTTAACACAAACTGCAGGTGTGTCTGTATGTTCTGTATTTTGCTAAATATAACTTGCATGTTTTTCCTTTAGTGGGTAGAAAATCTTGACATTTTACTCAAGTAGAGTTGCTTCATAATAAAAATACTCAAAAGTTAAAAGTACAGAGTAGTAAAAGTACTTTTTTTTTTTTTTTTTTCAAAAGTAAATGTAACCCAACTCAATTTATAAGTAACTTTTCTGCAGGAGTGCTAAGATATTCACACTTGAAACTAAACCAGAACTATTTGTTGGTCAGGTTTAGTTTTTTGCAGTGTAGGATGTGTAACGTTTCCGATGCGACTGATTCAGAACCTCTGGGTTCTTTAGCAGAACTCTGGAGAACTCGACTGTGTCCGGCGTTGAGCTGGTTTTCTGCTTGCTCACTGGTTCTTCCTGTTTCTAAAGAAGCAACAACGAAAACAAGTTGAGTTTCGGCACAAAGTCTTTGCCGGCAACTGGAACTAGAGGCTGTTTCCAAACGTGAATTAAAGACATAGTCAGTCTTTTGTTTTTACCAGAGTTAAATCTATTTCAGTTCCTGTCTGCATGATTTAACATAAACAAAAGCAAAGGAATGAAGTTCAGCCAAGCAAAAATCACAGCTTCAGTGAATATAACTGATTCTGATCATCAGCATCAAAACTGAACTCCATTAGTCTGGAAAAACCCAAATGAGCAAAATATGGAAAATTAAACAATCAATTTCTCTTTTTTTTTCACAAAGTAAAAAATTCTCCTTTTGTGTGTGTTTTTTTTTTTTTTTAGGTCATAACGACTACATCTGTCCGGCAACCAATCAGTGCACTATAGACAAGAACCGACGCAAGAGCTGCCAAGCGTGCCGCCTTCGCAAATGCTACGAAGTCGGCATGACCAAATGTGGTTCGTTGCGCTTTTATTTTATTTCTGTAACTAATCGTCTAACACATATTTCACAGAAAACAGTTTGTGGTATAATTTGTATTGCTTGGAAAACATTTTTAATTTACAAATTATGTAAACAAACGATATATGAGCTTGTTTTAAGTCAACAATTACTTAATAATAAGTGATGATAAAGTACTAGACCCATTGGGAGATTATTTCACTTTATAACAAGATATTTTCCCCGTAAGTGAAATAATCTGCAGGTGGAAATGGAACTGGCGTTGCTAGGTGACTGGCTGGGTTTGGCTGGCGTTGCTAGGTGACGGGCTGGGTTTGGCTGGCGTTGCTAGGTGACTGGCTGGGTTTGGCTGGCGTTGCTAGGTGACGGGCTGGCTTGGCTGGCGTTGCTAGGTGACGGGCTGGGTTTGGCTGGCGTTGCCTGGTGACAGGCTGGCTTGGCTGGCGTTGCTAGGTGACTGGCTGGGTTTGGCTGGCGTTGCTAGGTGACGGGCTGGCTTGGCTGGCGTTGCTAGGTGACGGGCTGGGTTTGGCTGGCGTTGCCTGGTGACAGGCTGGCTTGGCTGGCGTTGCTAGGTGACGGGCTGGCTTGGCTGGCGTTGTTAGGTGACGGGCTGGCTTGGCTGGCGTTGCTAGGTGACGGGCTGGGTTTGGCTGGCGTTGCTAGGTGACGGTGCCAGTGGAACTAGAACTTTTGGTAACACTTTATTTGACAGGGTGTGTGTGTAAAATTAACACCTTCATAAACAGGAAGACTTTATGAATGTCAGTCTGTCATGAATGTCATTCGGAAAATGATTGCATCAAATGGTTGCATTAAAAGTCCATTAAAAGTGCCAACTTTACATTAAAAGTGTCGTCATTTACCGAATGACACTTCATGACAGACAGACATTCATAAAAACTCCTTCATGTTCGTGAGTCATGTCAGTCTTAAAAACATCCCGTCAAAGTTTTACCAAACTTTTTCATTAATATTAAGGAATTTTTCACTTAAATCAAGCTTCTATATCTTGCTGAAAAGTTACTTGTAACTTGGTTTTGTCTTTTTTCAACTGTACTTGGATATTTGTACCAGAAATTAGACCAAAATTACATGGTAAGATTTTGTGTTTTTACAGTGAAAAACCTGGAGTAATTAAGTGTAGGTTCTGGTTTTGAAGGGATCCGAAAGGAGCGTGGGAACTGCAGGAGCACGCTGGTGAGGCGGGTGACCCGTTTGTCCGCCCAGGGGCGAATAAGCAGACCCAAAGTGTTGACCAGGCCGGTGGAGAGTCCGTCAAACGAGCCCCTGCAGCCCGGACTGACGCCGGAGCAGCTGATCGAGCGGATCATCGAGGCGGAACCGCCGGACATCTACCTCATGAAGGACATGAAGAGGCCGCTGACGGAGGCAGACGTCATGATGTCACTCACCAACCTGGCCGACAAGGAGCTGGTTCACATGATCGGCTGGGCCAAGAAGATTCCAGGTACGGGTCGGGGGGCCGGGGCCCGTCGGGGGGCCGGGGCCCGTCAGGGGGGCCGGGAACCGTCAGGGGGCCGGGGCCCGTCAGGGGGGGGCCGGGGCCCGTCAGGGGGGCCGGGACCGTCAGGGGGGCCGGGCCCGTCAGGGGGGGGGCCGGGGGCCCGTCAGGGGGGGCCCGGGGCCCGTCAGGGGGGCCGGGAACCGTCAGGGGGGCCGGGGCCCGTCAGGGGGGCCGGGCCCGTCAGGGGGGCCGGGCGCGGAACCGTCAGGGGGGCCGGGGCCCGTCAGGGGGGGCCGGGGCCCGTCGGGGGGGGGCCGGGCCGTCAGGGGGGGGCCGGGGGGCGGAACCGTCGGGGGGGGGGGGGCCGGGGCCCGTCGGGGGGGGGGCCGGGAACTCGTCGGGGGGGCCGGGGCCCGTCGGGGGGGCCGGGGCCCGTCAGGGGGGCGGGCCGTCAGGGGGGCCGGGGCACGTCAGGGGGCCGGGGCCCGAGGGGGCCGGAACCGTCAGGGGGGCCGGGCCGTCAGGGGGGGCCGGGGAACCGTCAGGGGGGGCCGGGGCCCGTCAGGCGGCCGGGCCCGTCGGGGGGCCGGGACCGTCAGGGGGGCCGGGGCCCGTGGGGGGCCGGAACCGTCAGGGGGGGCCGGGAACCGCTCGGGCGGGGCCGGGCAGCCCGTCAGCGGCCGGGGCCCGTTGGGGGGCCGGGAACCGTCAGCGGGGGCCGCCGGGGCCCGTCCGGGGGGGGCCGGGGCCCTGTGGGGGGCCCGGGAACCGTCAGCGGCCGGGGCCTCTTGGGGGGCCGGGGCCCGTTGGGGGGGGCTGGGGCCCGTCGAGGCTGGAGCCTGACGGGGGGGGGGGAATACAGATATTAATCAGATATTAATCAGATATTAATCAGATGTCCGCATCTCTGGTGTAAATGGAGCAAATTGAATCTGCTACAGCAACTACAGTAAATTAAATCATTTCTCTGTAAATGCAGAGCCTCTGGTTTGTAATTAGAGTAATTAGTTTTTACTGGATCTGATCTGATGTTTGTTATAAAACATCTTCGGCGATGAAACCGTCTGAACGCGGGCGGCCGAGTCTCTGCTTCATGCAGCGTGGAGACCTGTCTGCTGAAATTAAAACCTAACGCTGAGCGAATGTTCGGAACAAACGGCTTTTTATCAGGTCCGACTCTTTCAGGCTGAAATTAAATGACTCATCGCTTTTTTACAGCTGATGAGTAAAAATCCAGCAAACGCTTTAGATGAACTGAAAAATATCCAAAACAAACCAGTTTGTAAAATGAGTCTGGCTTTTTTTTCTTTTTTTTAAAGCAGCTGGAAGATTTTCTTTTCAGATTTGGAGGCGTTTGACGTCCTCAGCACGTTGTGGACAATCCTTCACAGAATCCGACTCTTCAGCACGGTGCAACGGAGCAGGATTAAAAAAACCTGATAAATCTCACTTTAATCTCAGGATTTTGACTTTTCACCAAATTCTGACTTTGCTCAAAATCAAATCAAATTTTATTTTGCATAGCACCTTTCAGCAACAAGACCTTTATGTCATAAAAACACAAAGTCATTGAACACAGTCGCCAACTGCTCTCAACATTCTGACTTCCTCTCAGAATTATAACTTTTCATCTCAAATTTTCTCTGAATTTAGACATTTAATCTCAGAATTTTGACTTTTCATTTTAGGATTATGACGCTTCATCTCAAATTTTTTCTGAATTTAGACATTTAATCTCAGACTTTTGACTTTTCATTTCAGGATTATGACGCTTCTCAAATTTTCTCTGAATTTAGACATTTAATCTCAGAATTTTGACTTTTCCTGTATGGATTATGACTCTTCATCTCCAATTTTCTCAGAATTTTGACTTTTTATTTTAGATTTTTTCATAATTTTGACTCTTCATCTCAAATTTTCTTGGAATTTATTCATTTAATCTCAGAATTTTATCTTTTCATTTCAGGATTATGACTCTTGACCTCAAATTTTCTCAGAATTTTGAGTTTTCATTTTATATTTTCTCAAAATTTTGACTTTTCATCTCAAATTTTCTCTGTATTTAGACATTTAATCTTAGAATTTTGACTTTTCATTTTAGGATTATGACTCTTCACCTCAAATTTTCTCAGAATTTTGACTTTTCATCTCAAATTTTCTCTGAATTTAAACATTTAATCTTAGTATTTTGACTTTTCATTTGAGGATTATTTCTCTTCACCTCAAATTTTCTCTGAATTTTGACTTTTCATTTTAAATTTTCTTAGAATTTTGACTCTTCATCTCAAATTTTCTCTGAATTTAGACATTGAATCTTAGAATTTTGACTTTTCATTTCAGGATTATTTCTCTTCACCTCAAATTTTCTCTGAATTTTGGCTTTTCATTTTAAATTTTCTTAGAATTTTGACTCTTCATCTCAAATTTTCTTGGAATTTATTCATTTAATCTCAGAATTTTATCTTTTCATTTCAGGATTATGACTCTTGACCTCAAATTTTCTCAGAAGTTTGAGTTTTCATTTTAAATTTTCTCAGAATTTTGACTCTTCATCTCAAATTTTCTTGGAATTTATACATTTAATCTCAGAATTTTAACTTTTCATTTCAGGATTATGACTCTTGACCTCAAATTTTCTCAGAATTTTGAGTTTTCATTTTATATTGTCTCAAAATTTTGACTTTTCATCTCAAATTTTCTCTGTATTTAGACATTTAATCTTAGAATTTTGACATTTCATTTTAGGATTATGACTCTTCACCTCAAATTTTCTCAGAATTTTGACTTTTCATCTCAAATTTTCTCTGAATTTAAACATTTAATCTTAGAATTTTGACTTTTCATTTCAGGATTATTTCTCTTCACCTCAAATTTTCTCTGAATTTTGGATTTTCATTTTAAATTTTCTTAGAATTTTGACTCTTCATCTCAAATTTTCTCTGAATTTAGACATTTAATCTCAGAGTTTTGACTTTTCATTTTAAATTTTCTTAGAATTTTGACTTTTCATCTCAAATTTTCTCAGAATTTCATCTTTTGATGCCAGATTTCTAAGAGTTTGATTCCTCCCCCGCCCCCAAAATGTCTCAAAGCCAAACTAAAAAAAGATCAAGCAGAAAAAGCTCCGACTCCAACTGGCCACTAATGTCTTGGTTTTAACTGAGATGCCTGACTTTGCTCTCTTCTTATTAAACAGCTCTAATTGGATGCGATCTTTGGATTCTGCCTCTGTCTACATCAGCACTGACATCTTTATGCTAGAGGTTCTCCAGGAGTTTTGGGACCGGTTCTGACTCGGACCGTCGTCGTTGTCCTCCTCCCCCTCAGGCTTCGTGGAGCTTTGTCTGCTGGACCAGGTCCATCTGCTGGAGTGCTGCTGGCTGGAGGTGCTGATGATGGGACTGATGTGGAGATCCGTGGACCATCCGGGGAAACTCATCTTCTCCCCTGACCTCTGCCTGAGCCGGTACCGCTTTGATCTCGACGTTTATCGCCTGCTTTTATTGCGTTGATTTGAAGGTTTTCTCAAAGGTTTCCAAACGCATAATCTACATCCTGAAAAACAAAACCTCTTCTCGACGGCGAGTCAAAGTTTAGTCTTTGTAAATGCCATTCCCGAAGCTTTTGTGTGGAGAGTGAATGAAAGCAAAGACGGATGCCAGGACACGAAGCGTTCTGCATGAGGAACCAGAACATCTCATTCTGGACAGTCAGACATCAGAAAAACAGCTTGTTGTTTGGACATTTAACCAAATGTTTCAGGCGGTGCGTTTATATTTAGCGATTATTTGAGTAATTGATTCATCTACCGATTATTTATACAAGTAATGGGGTAAAAGTTGGACTCAGTCTGCAGATTTTTCATTTATACAATATTAGAAATGCATTAAATATCCAAATAAACAACTTGATTCATTTTAAATTAGAAAATAAACATTTAAAAATAGATATCTAAAATTCAAATTTTGTCTGTTTTTTATATAGTTTTGGATTTATTACTACAAAATGTCCTAATTTGAGTTGATTAATTACTAAATTAGTTGAAGTTTATTGCAGAAATCGATTTATCACAATCATACTGATCAGTGTGTTTGATCCTGTATTGAGTACAGAAAAAACTGAATTTAAATTTGTGCACCCTCACTGCAAAAAAAGTATTTTTGTTCAGTTTTTTAGTGCAAATATCTTGGAAAAATTAAACAAGACAAAATTAACTCACAAGTAACTTTAAATAAAAAGGAATTTTTTTGAGTCAATTATTGATTTAATATTGGTAAAAAAAATGTGCTAGTTCCACTTATTTTATGTAGATAAAATGTATTTTTTTATAATTTTTGTTTTCATTGATATAAACATTTCTTTAAATTTTGTTGTGGTTTTATTTGTTTTTAATTTCTGAAGTATACATTTGTGTTTTTTAAATATCAGTAAAAATACAAATACTGATATTTCTGTAGATTATAACATTGTTTTAATTTATAACAATGTTTTGCTGTAAGATTATTTCACTTAAAAATTGTAAAGGAAATAATCTGTGTGGAAGTAGAAATTAAGGAATTAATTGACTTTTCTGTCTTGCTAAAAAAGTTAAATAAGAATATCTTCAAGTTTCAAGATAGTTGCATTAAAACTAGACAAAAATAATTTGCTATAAAAACTCAAAGTTACTAGAAATAAACTCAAATTTTGATAAATCTCATAAATTTTAGAGAAAAAAACATGAAAATTTGAGTTTAAAAGATCTGAAATTGACATTTGACATTTCCATGCACTGCAAAAAGACAAAATCTTACAAAGTATTTCTTTTGTCTGATTTTACGTCCTTTTCTCATTAATATTAAGTAATAACTGACTTAAGCTCCCATTTCTTGCTGGAAAGTTACTTCTAACTTGGTTTTGTCTCATTTCAAGTGAACTAAGATATTTGCACTAAACTAAACCAAAAATACCGTATTTTCCGCACTATAAGGCACCTAAAAACCTTAAATTTCCTCAAAAGCCGACAGTGCGCCTTATAACCCGGTGCGCCTAATATATGGACCAATATTGAGCCACAACAGGTCTAGCAACTACGGTAAGCAGCTGCCGACTTCATTTTCCCCGTAGAAGAAGCGCGCAGTGCATGCTGGGATGTTGTCAAAAAACCTGGTTTGTTAATAAAGTTTGACTGACCCATCTACCCATAGACATGTCTATGTATCTACCTACCCACCTAATAATCAGGTCGTCTGCAGGTCATCTAGCATCACGTTCTCCACCAACATGCTGTGCGCGAACGGAGACGGGTGACCATCGTCCAGACGCCCATTCCAGTCGCTCTCCAGGTTCTCCTGGCGACCGGAATCGGACTGTTTTGTTGACTTTCTTTATGTCAACAAAGTAGCTTTAGACATTTATCCAGGAGCTTCGGCTAGAGTTACCAAGGGACCAGCAGCTATACATTTAAAGCCGTGGGGGAAGAGAGACAGAGGCTGCGGCGGCAGCGTGTCGGTTGGTCTGTGTTACCAGAAAGCAGTTGGGCACAATATGGCAACACCAAAACCGTGAGTGAAACAATGACTAGTGCAGATGCTACATATAGAACTCAGGACCAATTTTTATTATTAGACATCCATATTTGTAGTGAACGGAACAAATCATGTCCCGTTCAATACCAGACGGGTGGCAACATAACTGTGGCGTCTATTCTATGCGCCTTATAATCCGGTGCGCCTTATAGTGCAGAAAATACGGTACTTGGTAAGATTTTGTGTTTTTGCAGTGAAGAGTCGATCCAAACTGAACTGCACATTAATCTTATTGTCATATTTGTGCAGACAAACACTGCAAACCATTTACTTTCATTGTTGATTATTTAAAATGGCTCTGATCACGTTTTCTCCAGGCCGTCTGAATTTTGTCGTCTGGTTCTGATGGATTTTCCTGAACTGTTGTGCATCAGGGTTTGCAGCAGGATGTGTGTGTGTGTGTGTGTGGCAGGGAGGAGGGCAGCTGCGTCCAGGGCTTCGCCGAGATCTTTGACATGCTGATCGCCGCCACGTCCAGAGTGAGAGAGCTCAAGCTGACGAGGGAGGAGTACGTCTGCCTCAAGGCCATGATCCTCCTCAACTCCAGTGAGTCTGTGTGGGCCGGCGGTCGCTGCTGCTGCTGATGATGATGTCACACATGAAACATGGCCGCCCGGTTCGCTGGAGGCTCAACAGGAACCCAAACAAACAAAACCAAAAACGGCGTTTTCTGTCGGGGTTTCTGCTCAAACATTCAACCTGGATGTGTTTGGTTAAGGAATTTAGTTTTTAAAAATTAGGGATTTCTGGAGTTTTTTGGTTTTGTGAAAGATATAATCAAGGATGATCAAAACTGCTCAGGTTTGTGGTTTAACTACAGATATTTGAACACAAAATGTTACAAAAGAGGATTAAAACTTCAGGAAAGGAAAAAACAGAAATGGGACTTTAAGAATTCTGGCAATTTCAGAATTTTGTCTATTTAAGTTTTGACTTTTTTTCAGACTTTGACTTTAATCTCAGAATTCTGGCTTTAATCTCAGAATTAATTTTTTTTCTAAGAATTTAATTTTTTTTTTATCAGAATTTGAAATTTTTTTCAGAATCGCAGAAGTCAAAATCTCAGAATTTTGACTTTAATCTCTGAATTTTTATTTTTTTCCTCAGAATTTTCAGATTTTTTTTTTCCCCCTTCAAATTTTGACTTTTCAATCTAAGAAAAAGTCTTGTATCTTCTTCTTCCAGTGGCCCTGATCTTCTTCCATAAAGTTTGACTTTGTTGACTCAATGACTTCTGGAGGAAATCCTCTCCGGACGTTTCGGACACGTTTGCTTCGCCTCGTTCGCGTCTCCTGTGCTCCGTCGGCCGAGGATGAGATGAAACGCCACAAACATCTGGACTGTTTAACATTCCACTGCTTCTTCGAAATACGCCCGAGTCGGCAGAATCCTCCAAATAGTTCTGAGAAGAGATCTTCGTCTTGTTGGGGGGGGGGAAAGGGAGAAAAATGTAGCAGAGGCTCTGAATGTTCCTAGAAACGCAGCTCGAGGCGAAGTTGGCAGAATTACCAGTGAAGAAAAGGCAGATTCACTGTTTCACGGCGGCAGAAAGAGGAAATGATCAACAACCGCCAGGAGATTCCTGAGGAAGGCAGGTGGTCAAAAACCCAGCAGTGATATTTTAACAAAAGAAACGTGTTCTTATAGGAAATAAGAGGCTTTCTTAAAGAGTAATAAAACATGAGGGATATTCTGTTAATATTTAATAGGAAATATTTGCTTGTTAGAGCAATTAAACCTCTTATAATTGGTAATTTGCTGATAATCCAGGGTTTCCTCTATATGCAATTGATTGACAATACAGAATAAAAGCCACCACTCCTTCAGAAATGAGTTTTTATATACATGTTAAAACAACAAAAGGAAGTGATCGATACGCCTGAAATGAAATCATGAAACATTAAATGAAAAGGCGACTGATCGACTGAGTTTAATTTATTTTTATTTCAAAACTTGAAAATGTGAAACTAATGTTAACGTATTAATGTTTGTTGCTTTTGAACGACGATAATGTAGTTAATATAGTTTGACCTTCATGTATGTGACATTTTTAAAAATCCTAGAGGAAACCCTATAACTTTTATTGTAGATTGAAACAAATTTGTTAATTTTCACTAAAAAAAATTTTTTAAAAATTTGCTAGAAAAAAGTCAGGAATGTTCATATCCTCAACAGGGGAAATATATGGAAATTTGAGTTTTAAAGATAAACTGATAGAATTTTTTTTATACATTTGGGAAATTTTATAGAAAAAAACAAGAAAATTTCTGAGTGTGAAAAGTCTAAAACTTGCTAGAATTTTTTTTCCAGAAACCTCAGAAATATTGCAGGAAAAAAACATGGAAATTTGAGTTTGAAAAATCAAAAAATTTGATAGAAAAAAAACATTTAAAAAAAGAGGTTTTTTACTAGGAAAAAACTTTGAAATTTCTCAGTTTGGAGATTTTTAAAACTCAGAAATTCCTACGTTTTTGAAATTCTCAAAAAAAAAATTTAACTTTTAAATCTCGGAAGTATGAAAACCTAAAATTTGCGATAAAAACTCAAACTCAGAGATTTCCCTTTTCTCAGGAAGTTCAGTTTTTTGGCTAAAATTTGCTAAGTTTTTCCTGTCTACAGTGACATAGATCTGTCGCATAGATTACTGTAGGTTTGGGCCTCTGGCTGATAAAATCAGTAAAAAGAATCGGGCTCATAAAACTAAACTATTACTTCAAGCCTAAATCTGCTGGGAATAATTTATTGTAGTTAAGCAGCAGCTCTAATTTGCTCTCATCTCGATAAATGAGGAAAAGCCTGAAGTAAAACATCCGAAGGTTGAGTGACTTTTGCACATTCCTCGCAGTCCAACATGGTTTTTTTCAGAACATTTCCCATCCTAGTTGCCAGACTTGACCTCCATCAAAACCTAGTTTTCCTCATGAAGCGGTTTGAAACTCATCAGACCTCGGTTTGCATTAAAAGTGACATTTTGTGTTCAGTTTGAGTCGTTTTGAGCTCTTGCAGCAGCTGTGTGTGTATTTACAGGCGCCGCTTGTTGTGGCCTTAAATGCTTGTTTGATTGGACCAGAAAGTGCCGCGGCGTGTCCAGTCTGGCAGGTCCAGCGTCCTGACGCGACCCGCGTGTGCAGAGTGGAACAAAAACCATTAAAACCAGCAGAAAGTTGGGTCCAGCTCTCTGTGGGCGTCTTTATGCCAAATCTGGAGCGAGAAGCGAAGCTTTTTCACTCGTTTTATGCTCCAAGTGTTGAAGTTGACAGGGAACATTAAGACGGATTAGCAGGATGCACTGGTTGTAATTTTAGCAGCTCTGCAGGATGCGGTCATAAATGAATGTGTATTCTGAGAAGGAAATGTGTTCACGTGCTTTTAAAGAGATTTACTACATAATGAATTTGTTCACAGCAGATCCATATTGGACTCTTTTGTTTTCCGCTCTGAACATTTGATGCCTGAAGTTTCCAAAAACACAAGCTGCGTCTCTTTCTCCGGCGTTACACAATCGCGCACTTCTCATTCCTTTTCGCATGTGATTGGTGATGAGAAAAATCATTTATCTGCTTCATTTTCATTTGAACAGAAGCTAAAATTATTATTTTTCAGATGTTTATTGCATTTCACCACGAGAATCGCATTAAGCCGACACTTTAAATCGATTGAAGGTCAGTTTTCCGCTGTCGTTCTAAGCTTCACATGGTCTCTTGCAGCTGTGGACTTTTCGTCTGCCTCTTGGATAATTGCAGTTTTGCACGGCTTAGCTGTGATCTCGTCTTTGTGACCAGACATGTGCCTGAGCTCGAACGAAGGCAGCGAGGAGCTGCAGAGTCGCTCCAAGCTGCTGCGCCTCCTGGACTCGGTCACCGACGCTCTGGTGTGGGCCATCGCCAAGAGCGGCCTGACCTTCCGCCAGCAGTACACGCGCCTCGCCCACCTCCTGATGCTGCTCTCACACATCCGCCATGTCAGGTAAGCGGCTCACCAACGCGCCGATGCTGCTGCTCCTCGCCGCAGAAACTCTGACGCAAAACTTGTGAGGCTGGAGGAAAAGGGGGGATGCAGATGTACAGCGAATGAGAGTGGAAGAATGTTAACGGTGGCATCATGCAGCGGGGCGATCAGAGTGTAGGACAGCGGTTCTTAACCTGGGGTCGGCCGAACCCCAGGGGTTCGGCGGAGCCTCTGATGCCGCGGAGATAAAGACTCACTTGTGTAAAGTCGTGAGACGCCCCACTAAAACTTTCTGCAGAGGATCAGTTACATTGCTTAGCCAATCAGAGGATCACGTTACATTGCTTAGCCAATCAGAGGATCGCGTTACATTGCTTAGCCAATCAGAGGATCGCGTTACATTGCTTAGCCAATCAGAGGATCGCGTTGCATTGCTTAGCCAATCAGAGCTGTGGAGGAGCTCTGATTGGAGGAGCTTCACTCCGGTACCTCAGAAAAGGTTAAGAACCACTGGACTAGGAGAAGATGGATGGAACTAAACAAAGGGTAATTCTGGTATAAAACCTCCTGGAGGCTAAAAAGTGATTAAATTTAGAGCTGGAACTGCAATAGAACAGATTAGAACATGGTGCATATTTAAAGGGGATCTATTGTTCAAAAGTCACATTTTATGAGTTTCTACTGCTTCTAAAAACAGACCAAGTGTTGAAGGAAATCCATCCAGCTGTTGTTTTAGCAGTAAGTTGATATCTTTGGTGTTGATTCAAAAACCTTCAGCTTGTTGCCTAGCAACCCAAGCCGAACTCCAGCATGTTTGGTCAGCTGTACAATGGCTGCTGGAAAAGGAAAGTGATTAATTGTTGTGTAGGAGGCGATACTAATGCTTTTCTACGCTGAACGATTGCATGGTTGTGAATCTGTTTGCAGATATTTTCACGGTGTAAATGTTGATTTGGGGCCGTGGCCTGCAGCGGATTATTTATATTTAAATGACAATGTCATCATCTAAGAATGAGACTGTCGAGTCCCCAAACCTGTACTCAAGTAAGAGCAGCACTACTTCATGTAAAAGTAAAAGACTATTTGGTAAAAAGTAATTGGGTAACTGATCAAAATATGAATATTTTAAGATTACATCATCAGATGGACCGAAATATAAGTGGAATTTTTGGTATTTTAAGAACCAAAATGACAATAATTCATTTAAGTAACAAAAATGTTTCCAAACTAATTTCTTTTATTAAAAACCTTATGAAACTTTAACAAAATCTGCAGGTTTGTGTTTGAATATTCAGTTAAAACATGTTTGTTTTATTCAGTGGGTAGAAAATCCAGAAATTTTACTCAAGTAAACATAGCAATACTTTATAATGAAATTACTGAATAGAAGCTTAAAATATTTTTTCAGATGTTTATTACATTTCGCCACAGGAATAATATTAAGCTGACAGTTTTAATCAGTTTTCTGATCTCATTTTTAGCTTCACACAGCTTCATTGTAGCTGTTTAACTTTTTGTCTTTGCTAGCTGTGATTTGTTTTCCAGACATGTGCCTGAGCTCACATGTCTCAGGCACTTTCTACAGTGGAAAACGTGCCTGTAGAAAAAATAGTCCTAAAAGTATATTTTTGTCAGTTATTCAAACAAATGTAACTAGTTACTACCCAACTGTGCTGGTATTACTTTGTACTTGTAGTCCAGACGTGGGTTTTTTTTCTCTTCTTGATGTATTTTTTGACGTGCATCTATAATCCGGTAAATACGGTAATCCCAGTAGTCTGGATTACAGTCTGTAGTAGGGTTGTGTAACAATATCGATATCGAGATATATATCAATATTTTCTTTCCTAGAAAAAAATCGATATTCATCTGCAAGTATTGTAACATCCAACTGTCACCTTGTTCACTCACTGCTTGCTTCACCAGGTCATCAGGCTTAGAGTGATTCCTTCAGATGTTCAGGAGAAAAGTTTCTCATGATGAGTTTCAAAACTTTTGTTTTTGAACTTTATAATAATACACAACATGGCAGAAGTCAAACTCATTTTGGTTTTGGGCCAATTCCAGATCATTAAAGGGCCGGTTTTGCCAGAATGTATTGATAAAACCTGATCACAAACTGTTAAAGTATCAATGAATCTTTAAAATTAAATAATATTATTGAACATCTCTTCAGTACCGCCAGGATTTTGTGATTCTTTTTGCTATTTTTGCAATAAAAATCTAAGTGTTTGTGGTTCTAATTTGTAAATATTTGCGCTATTTATGATGATAAATGTGACTTTTTATTCCTTGCTGTATAGATCATCTAACATCAATTAAAGCTGAGGCTAGGGCTGTATAATAATATCTATCGCGATATACATCGATATTTTCTTAGAAAAAAATCGATATTCATCTGCAAGTATCGTAACGTCCAACTGTCACCTTGTTCACTCACTGCTTGCTTCACACCAGGTCATCAGGCTTAGAGTGATTCCTTCAGATGTTAAGGTTAAAAAGGTATCAAACTATTCAGAGCAGGAACTTGGTTCACTTTATTTACTTTACTAATGCATGTCAGCTACAGTTTGGACTGTTTCAACTAAAAGAAACATGTTTTCTCTCCACTTCTTTGATTCATTTTGTCCAGCTGTCCACTTTAAGTCTGTGTCCAACCAGAACCAGGTATTGTGTAGTTGGAGCTTTTAATCAGTTTTCAGTTAAATTAATTCAGTCCAACTTTATAACAGTCACAAATGTCACCAAAATCACTCTGTCCCTCTAAAATCTTTCAGAAAAATCGCAAAAATGTATTGAATTATATCATTTGCTGAATATCGCGATATATATATATAGTCTCTTGGGCAGAATATCGTGCATCGTGAGATTATTGTATCACTACAGCCCTAGTCTGTAGTTTTTTAAAACCTGTAACTTCTTGGCCTTCGTTCTTCCAATGTGCAGCAACAAAGGCATGGACCACCTGCACTGCATGAAGATGAAGAACATCGTGCCTTTGTACGACCTGCTGCTGGAGATGCTGGACGCTCACATCATGCACAGCTCCCGCCTCCCTCGCCGGCCCGCTCAGCAGGAGTCCACGGATCAGCCGGCGCGGCGGCGTCCGGCGGCCCCTCCAACACCTGGACTCCCAGCAGCGCTGGAGGCGGGGTCGAAGCCCAGTGTTCAGATTAAGGCTCCGATGCGACGACCTCTCACTGGACCGACGAGAGCTGGAGTCCCTGACCACTGGTGAATCTTCAACACACTGTGCACTGCTGCTGGTGAGTTGTCAGAGGACAGACCGGACCTGGAAACGAGCCGTCATTCTGACACGCAGCGTCAGCACTTTCCAACTTCTGAACTGTCACTTCTAACATATAGGGCATCGTATCAATCGTCGTGGATCACTCAGCCTTCACTGTGACACACAGTGGTACGTTATCTAACTCCTGTAGAGTTGTTGCTTTGTCACAGCTTTTAACAGCAAAGAAAACTCCATTAGATTCAAATAGCTTTTTGTTCTATGAGTTTATTTACTGAGAGGGAGAAAAGCTTTGCAAACCAACCTGGATCTGTGTGGAAAAGTAAATTCCTCCATCTAAAATCATGACCTAAAGTTTTTATATAACAATTAGTCAAAAAATAATCCATGAGATTACAAAAAATAAAAATAGATCTATAGGGCAGGCCTCACTTACCTTAAAGATCAGAGTTCATGATTCAAAAATTAGGGAAAAAATGGGCAAAAATAAATGTAAAGGCCCTTCTTATGAAATCGTTAAGTTTAATATCCAACCATCAGTTCCAAATATTATGCTTAAAATGAAAAACATAATTTTGGAGTGTTTAAATCCGACTGATTTGCGGTAATTTATGTGTAAACTGGAGTATCAAGACTCCAAAAAAAGGCAATTTGCTGAAAGAGCAACATATTCAAGTACTAAACTGTACTAAAACATTTTGCATAAAAGATTAAATAAAAAAAGTTGTAAACATGTTCAAGTCAAAACTTAAATTAAAAATCTGCATTACTTGCGGGCCCAATTACAGAGAGTAAAAAAACATTTAACATTGTCGACTCTTTGCACCAAATCATTCAGGCGCCATGATGGCCGTCGGAACTGAGGATCGGGAGGGTTTAACAGAGCGACTGAAATGGTTTTCCAAACTTATTTTTGCCATTTTATTCATGGTTTATTCTGGTTCGAGTCCAGCCAATTTGTCTGTGAACGTGACGCACCTGGTGAGGCTCACAGGAGCCGGAAGCAGCTAGTTTAGAACCGGACCGGTACCCGACCGGTACCTGCTGCATCCTGACGAGTTGATCAAGTTAGTTACCGACTCTGCCTGAACTCGCACATTATTAATGTCACAAACGGCGTTTCCCCTTAAACCGGGGCGACATTAAAAACGAACCAAAGACGAGATGCTAACCGGCGTTTTTTCCCCAGACATGCTAGGCTACATGACGGCGCGGCACTGTCTCCATGGTTACCGACGGTTAGACAGGTGCCGGCACTGTCTCCATGGTTACCGACGGTTAGACACGTGCCTTCTCCCTAATGCGGTATTTGATTAAATTTCATTTAATTTGGAACATGAAAGTTTGACAAAAAGACATAAATCTGCATGGAGGCAACTACCTTTCCACACCACTGTACAACATCAAGGCGTGTTTTGTTAGAAGTAATTAAATTTTCTACATAAATGACATAAAACCACTAGATTTCTACATTACTCCTCACAGCTTCTTCTTCTTACTGCAGTGTAATTTGCAAACAAAAATGCCTTAAACCTGTTAGAATGTTAAAAAAAAAAAAACAGAATTTTTGTCTCTTTTTTTCTTTGCTGTTAATCCTTTAAAAATGAAAGTATTACGAACCAATGAGGCTCTGGCAGACTGAAATGTGCACTTATGATGAAAAAAAACAAAAGATGCTATTAGAGCGCCAACCAATAAACTAGCACTTTGGTGAAATCTTCTTTTAAATGCTGCTGTTTTGGTCACTTTTTGAGGTAATTTTATAATCGAAACCCGTCTTTGGTCCAACCCGCGTCTCCTCAGGGCACTTCAGCTACAAAACAACAAAAAAGTTAAATGGTTTTCCCCTTTAGCCCGTTTTCCTGACCTGGAAACTTTTTCTAGAAGTATCATTTTAAGTCGAGTTTATGCAAATAAACATTTTAAGTGTTTGAAGACGAGCAGACGGTGATGACATCACTGTGTAACTCCTGACCTGCCAAAACCGACTGCAGAATAATCCACATTCGGTCACTTTAGGTGATTTTTACATGGCGGAGTTTTCTGTCCATGTTTAAAAATTCACCGTATTTGATGATGATTTTTTATTTCAAGCAGAGGTCTGTTGAAGCCGTAACTGTGAACCTATCCTGCTTTAGATCTATGACAAACCAGGATTTTATGCATTTTTAAATGTAACTTTAATGTTTGAATGATTGTTGGGTTTTAGGAACTACAGTGGATCAAACTACAGATTTATAAATTCAGAAAACTTGCTAAGCTCAGTGGTAAAGGCTGGGAAATGTTAAAATATCACTTAATGGAAGACTATTAACACCTAAACACAAAGTATAAGGTCTTAAAATAAACAACGCTGAGCCTGGCAGCCCGCCAGGCTTATAATACACCCGGAGAAACCCTGGAGATATTATTAAATATGCATTTACTTAGTCTAATAAAGTTAAAACCTAAAACAGGAAGTTTATTGTCTTTTATAAACGTCTACAAAGTTTCATCTTGTTCACTTTCTCCATTTTTATGACTCAATAATTAAACTCTTCAATGTAAAGAGGAAAAGTTTAGCTTTATAAACTCAACACTTTGCTTTGAATATCAAAGTTTAACATCAGAGCAGACGACACTTTTTGTAAACAGTAAAAACTATTTGGATTTATTGGTTAATGGGTCTTATTTTATGATTTAATGGTTAATGTTTTTTGTAATCCGTTCTAACAGAAAATACTCGCTGAAGTGTCCAAACCTTAAATAAAAATATCTGCTGCTAACTGGTGCAAATGAAGGTTAGGATACCAACAGATCCCCAGTTTTCTCTGAAATGTGTTTTTTTTAATGTCCATTTGTGCCTCGTTAAAAACGATTTATAGAAGCAAAGCACTTACATGTATGGATTGAAGGCATACAACAAAAAGGAATAAATAAAATGCACAATTATAGAAAAAAATCACTCTTAAAATAACTTTTGTAACTGAAATTGAAGCTTAATTGCAACTTTTTGAGCTTTATTTGGTTTTATTCGTCTCCACTTTGCGTTTTATTGTGAATTTCAGCCGTTTGATCAAGATTTATTCCTTTTTGTTTTGTTCCAAAGTTGGGCGAGACGAAGGTGATTTCTGTGATATTTTGCAGCTTTGACAATCACTTTAAGGTTTACGGTTGTTTGCCACAAACGCGTCTCTGGACTTCTGCCTTTTTTGTCACCTTAAAACAAACTGTAATATGGCTGTGTAGAAAAACAAAATTGTCGATCTTTGTTCATTTCTGCTGAAAACCTTTAGTAATAAATGTTCAAACCAGTAATATCTGTCGCCTTGTTATTAATATGTTATTAAATCAGGCAAATGGAGAATGAAGGAAAACAATTAGGATTTTACTAACAGAAAATCAGACATAAATAAAAGGCATTACATTCTGTAAACAAACATCCTGCTACGTTTACTAAAAATGAATCAAATTTATAAAAACACAAATAAAACGAAGGAGTTTTTTTTTTCTGAGATTCAAACATGATGAAATGTTGAATGTATAGAAAATTATGGAGCTCTGAGTCCTTTTAAAGAAAAATCGGATTTATATCTGACCTGAATCAGTTATAAAAACAATAAATCAGATTTTGAAGAGCTGGAATAAGATGAAACAAAATGCATGGGAATATAAAATGGATCTGCTTATTACTGATGTTTTGAACAATAATCAAGCCTTATTTTTAAAGTGAGTCAGGCAGTTTTACCATCTTTATTTTTAAAATTTCTCCTTTTGATTCAGAGTTTTTAAGCCTCATAATGACAAATTAAAAAATAAATAAAAATGTAATTTAATAAATTTATTTGATCTCAAAGAATGTCAAGATTTGAACCATTTTTCAAAAATGATTGAGAATTGCAATATTTTTGTCACATTACAGCTAAAAACTTCAATGTTTTTACTGGAGTTTTATCAAAAATGTAAATATATATGCAGACGATTTCAAACCAAATCCAGTGTAACTAATTATTACTTTTAATTTCCATTTTTGGAAAGGTGGAAACACAAAGTTGAATTCAACAACTTAGATTTTTATTTGCAGAACATTTTGAAAAAATTCTTGTTGATCTAATTAAAATATATTGATTTTAGTTGTAAATATTTAGGGTTTAAATAAATTTGCAAATGTTAATATTTGTGTCAAATAAATAATTTTTTAAAGAGAACCTATTATGCCAAATGTACTTTTTAAACTTCTTCTTGATTGCTTCTAAAAAAACTTATAAAAAAAATCACCCAGCCGTTTTTTTGGCGTCTGGAAAACAAGCCATTTCAAAAACCTCCCGATTATCGCGTCACTTTGCACCGTTACCTAGCAACCCAAGCTAGGCTCCAGCACATTTGGTCAGCTGGTTTTACAGCTCTGGAAAAAATTAAGAGCCCACTGCATTGAAAACCTGCTGTTTTTTTTCACCAAACATTGATTTCTGAACTTAAAACATTAATATTGTTGTTTCTTGATGAACATGAACTTTTCTTTGCATCGTTTCTCATTTTCTGCTAATAAAAACTAAATTTGCTTGTAATCTCAGAGACATGTTGTCAGTAGTTCATAGCATAAGAGAACAAAGTTTGTTTTACTCAAATAAAAACCTATAAGAAGTATAATCAGAGAAACTGAACATTTAAATTTTTTCCAGAGTTGTATGTGCTGTACAATGGCTGCTGTTGACTTATCCAGAAACCACTCGCTGTATTCTTGTTGATTATGCAGGAGGCTCCACTTCTGCTTTTCCAAGATGCATAATTGGGCATCTTTTTACAGACCAGTGCAGATGTTGAGTTGGGGGGGGGGGGGGGGCGTGGCCAGCAGCAGAAGGTTTGGATTTAAAGTGACAGAGATCCTAAAACATTCTGGAAAATGGGCAGAACTGGAATCTCTACATGATTTGTTCACATCTAACCGGTTCAAGGAAGCGCAATAGGCCGTCTTTAAAAAAACATTTTCCTGAAAAGTCGCCCACGTTTTGTTGGGAAACGTCTCTCGCTGGACTCAAGCGTCCGTCAGGTGGGCGGCGGGCCGTTGGTGTAGCGCAGCATGGGGTAGAAGGACCAGGCGAAGTTGTTGGTCAGGGTGCAGCCCGGCTCGCTGTCCGACAGAGGAATCAGGCAGGGCAGCAGCAGGAGGAGCAGCAGCAGCAGCTGCAGGGGGAAGGCGGCTCTGAGGAGGCGGGAGAAGAACGATCGGGGCGGCGGCGGCGGCGGCGATTCCCTCCTGCGCCTGAAGGAACGGAAACTGAAGCTAACGGACGCGGACTTACACGTAGCCCTACGACACATAACCCGCCGTCTGTACGTTACCTCAGGGCGGAGGAGGCCGGGTTTGCGTCCGCTTCCTGGAGCGGACGCAGGCGCCGCTGCAGGGCGCGCAGGTCGTCCTCCACCTTCCTCCTGAGCCGCTTCAGCTTGGTGCCCGTCACATGCAGCTTCTCCTGCGCCTCGTCGCAGTCCTGTGCTGCGTCTTCGGGCTGCAGCTGAGACCACAGGGCCTGCAGAGACGCCTGGTGAGCCTGACGGCTGCGCACATCCGCCTGCAGCTCCTGCACAGCGCAAGCAGCACCAGACCACCAGATCAGAAATGCACTGAAACGTGCGAGTAAAATAAAAATCCAAGTCATTTTTTTAAATCGGAAAATAAATATTTTTATTGTCTGCAATGCAGTAACATCATTTCCTTTAGCAAAGGAAACATCTGCTGCTAAAAAAAGACACTTTTATATCTGGATAAAGATCTGACTTCTTTCTCACAATTGACTTTAATCTCAGAAGATTTAATTCAACTCTGCAATAAAAAGGTCAGGATTTTGAGAAAAAAAAGTTGGAATTCTTACTTTAATCTCAGAATTCCAGCATAATCTCAGAAGATTAAATGTACTTTTCCAGTGGACGTAATCTTCTTCCACAAGAAAAATGTTTTTTCTCTTTCACAGGATTTGGACCAGATGAAACTGAACTTTTAGAATTCCAGGTAGAAAACATTTCAAGTTCTTTTAATCTTAAATGTAAAATTCTTATTTATGTTTGTTTTTTTTAACCGTTTTGGTTTAATTGCTGCTCTGCATGTCGTTTTTGAAGTTGGCCTCCCCACCTTCCTCAAATCAGACAAATTAGTGTCAAACGTTTGTGCTGCAAAATCTTTTGTTTGTGCTGCTATCAATTTAAAGATAAATGTTTCTAGAGGTCATCCAAGGTCAACCAACCCCCCCACCTTCTTCAAACCAGACAAAATGGGTGTCAATCAACTCGGCTACGTTTGTGCTGGTTTGTGCAGCAAAACTTTTCGTTTGTGCTGCTTTGGCTTTGAAGATATTAATGAAAGTGTAAAGGTCAAAAGGTCAACCAGCCCCCCCACTTTTATGAAATCAAACAAAATTGGTGTCAAACCAATTTTGCTACGTTTGAGCAGCAAATATTTTCGTTTGTGCCGCTATCATTTTAAAGATATAAAGAAAGTTGGATTTCATAAAAGCTTGGGCGGCTGGTTGACCTTTTGACCTTTAGAATTTCATTAATATCTTCAAAGCCAACGCAGCACAAACAAAATTTTTTGCTGCACAAACGTAGCCGAGTTGATTGGCACCCATTTTGTCTGATTTGAAGAAGGTGGAGGGGGGGGCAGCAAAACCTTGACTCAGGTCAAATGACCTTTTTCTCAGTCTGTAAACTCCAGTTAACGATTCATCAGCTACTGAATTACTAAGTCATTAACAAGAATCGATTAACCAGATGAACCGTTTCGGTCCCGACGCTTCATCTCTCATCCCAGTCAGTGAATCTCACCGTCAGCGTCTCTTCCTGCTGTCTCAGCGCTGCGACGCTCGTCTCTGGATGCTTCACATCTACGCCGCAGCATCTGCTCTCTGCCTGAGCGAGCCACAGCAGCAGAGACTGAAGAGTTTCATGAAACTCCTGCACAGGAAAAATAAAAACATACATCAGAGTTCAACATTTCTCATCATTAAAGTCCTGCATTTACTGGAAAGTTGAGCAAAAACAAGATATCACATGTTTTATTGTTTATGGGCCTTTTGTGGAGTTTGACAACAGCAATATATTTTCAGAAGGTTCTGGCAGGAGCAGGATGTCCATAAAACCTGTGTAATGCTACTCTAAAACCTGATCAAGCGTTTTATACGGTTTGACGAGAAATTGGAGAAATGGGCCTTTTAAAAGTGGGCAAATAGTCTAACGCTAATTTTCCTATGGCTAAAAACGCATTTAAAAGATCTGAGGAACAAAGGACCAGAAACTGAAATGTGATTTTAATCTTTTACAGATGTTTTATTTTATAACTTTCAGGCCGTCGGAATAAGAAAAGAACATTTCAATCAGTGTTAGAGCTACAATTACAGCAGAAACCAGAGATGAGGAGTAGAAATCGCATCTATTTAACAGAGTTAAACTATTTTACCGAATTCCTTACGTCTCATTTTTATCACTAATCCTTTTAATTAACATTTTCCAAACTTTGAGACATAAGGGTGTCAAAAATGTGAAGATGAAGGTACATGAAGGACAGTTTTTATTTAAATTGGATAACTGTTGTTTTTTTACCCTCTCATTGATAATCAAGCAATAATTTAATAAAAATGAAGTAGATTTGAAATAAAAGGGGACAAATTCCTGCATTTTTTGGGTTGATTTTAATTTTCTAGTTTTATTTTTTCTGTGCATCT
The DNA here is from genome assembly GCA_033032245.1 of Poecilia picta. Classification (NCBI taxonomy): domain Eukaryota; kingdom Metazoa; phylum Chordata; class Actinopteri; order Cyprinodontiformes; family Poeciliidae; genus Poecilia; species Poecilia picta. The sequence goes on from CM065373.1 coordinate 20,726,475, forward strand.
TTACAGTAAAAAAACAAACAAAAAACAGGATTTGACTCACTTTTGCTTTATTTTGCAAAATTTAATAAAAATGCTGATTAAAAGGTGAAAGATTTTACAAGTTAGACAGATTTTAAGTTATTTATTTTTTCTGAAAATTGCAGCCTCACATTTTGTTTAAATGCGTTTCTAATAATCTGGGCTTGGAAACAAAGTTCAGAAAGTTTTCGACATGTGATTGAGGGCCGCCCAAAATCGTTTCGCGGGCCACTCACGGTCCCCGGCGCCACACTTTGAGCACCATCATCTCTGGATTCAGTTATGAAGAAGCAAATTATTAAACTAATTTCTTTAAAATCTGCTTTTATCTAAGCTGAATTTAAATATGCGTTTTTGCTTAATCTTCATATTTATTTGTATTTAATAATTTATTAGCCGAGTTTGACGAGTTACAATTTTATTTTTAAAATATTAGTGTTTCCTGATGGTTTCATTTCAAATTCAGTATTGATAGGAGCAATAAATGATCCAACAATTTCAGAATATGGAACAAACATCCAGAAAAATTGCTTTTGAAACATAATCAATGAAACAATCAATATTCTGCATCAAAATGTATTATTTTTATTGAGTTTATATATTTGTTTTATGATGCGAAGGTATTTGAACCGTTGCTGATGGACTAAAGTCGTGTTCAATCAGCACCAACGTGAAATAAAACGCTACATATGGAAGCCGCTCCAATTCGCTTACACAAACCAACTGAATAAACCCGTAAAGCTTCAGTCGGCCCAGTTTGAATGAACCCGACTTGTTAACTCGTGTTGGTTGATTCAAGCGTTTTCTTGCCACCTGGCAGCGAATCAGCTTCCTCCTCAGGCTGTGGTCCCAGCGCTGCAGACCAGTACACGCTCGGGTCCAGTCTCGGTTCGCCCTCGCCAGCCTCTCCTGCGTTTCTGGGGCCTCCTTCGCCTGCAGGTTCACCGACAGCATGATGGCCTTGTAGTGGCAAAACGCTTTCTCCATTTCCTGTAAGCACAACGAACAAAAATAAATCACTTGAAACGTAATCTGGATTGAAGTCGATGGCTCGGATTAAATCGTCACCTTCAGCTCTTTGGCTCTGGCCTCCATGTCCTCTATGCCGCCTGCAGGTTCAGACTGCGAGAGTCGCTCCAGCTCAGGGATCACAGTTTCCAGCCAGGAAGTGAGGTCGTCCAGGTCAAAGGTCATCTGCTGGGGATCCAGAATGCCAGACTGCTGGCTGCACCTGGACTGAGCCCGGAGCAGCTCCCAGCGCTCGATCACGCCTGAAAACACACAAACGTCAACAAACTCAGGCGTTTTTTACTCTTGTTGGTGTTTCTAGGACATGGACTTAAAGTTTAGATTTTATAGTTCTGATGTTATAAAGTGGCAATAAGAAGAACTCAGGGAAGAAAAAGAAGCGCTTCTTTGGTTTAAGATGTTTGCTCTTTGCCCAACCATCAGGTTTTTATAGGATTTAAATCAGAGGACTGAGAAATCAGATTATTTTGCATTAACTGAACCATTTTTATGTGGATTTGTGGAAATATTCCGCATCATTACCCCACAGAAACATCCACTTTTGGTTTATTTTCAGCTTTCTGGCAGCAAGTTGTAGTTATTCTGTAAAATGCCCAAAGATGTTAAAGCTATATCAAAGTCTCCATGTCCAGTTAAACAGAAACAGACCAAGAGCCTCACGGTTCCTCCGACAAACCCAACGCTGGGAACGAGGCGAGTTTATGTCTCTGTTGTCAAAATGATTGATTTCAGTCTAAATCAGTCAAAGTTTCTGCAGATTTCAATTTTTCTGCCCAAATATCTTCCTTTCTGACATATGAAGATAAAAAAAAAACTCCTGCAGATTCTCAAGTGAATGAGTTAAAATGTCAGTTCATGAGTATTCTTCTAATTTATTTCCTTTTGAACCGGCTCCTTGACTGCATACATTCATAACTGATGCACCACCTGGTTTCCTTTACACTGGTCCTGAGGTTTTATGGCAGATGTCTGTTTTGAGTCCTCCCTCGCAGTGCAGACCGTCTTAATAGATGATGTTTTCTGCGCGGTAATCTCACCTGACTGCTTGTCTGAGGCGTTCAGGCCCGTCAGGCCGAACCCCTCTGGCTGCTCCTCGCCGTCGTCGAGGATCAGAGAGACTCTCTTTATGTTCTCGATGCTCCCGCTGCACTGGGACATGAGCCGCAGCTGGAAAAACACAACAAGCAGATCGTCAGGGCCGACATCTGGCTGGACGGCGAGGGAACCGTGAGACGTACGTAGCCCTGCTTCAGAGGCGTGCTGGTCAGAGCCGGCGTCGGCTCGGCGTGTCCTTCTGGATCCGGCGGAGCTTCTGTGGCTTCTGGTGTTCTCCATGAACAATCGCGAACAGCCAGAGACAGGCTGGAGACTGCAGAACAAAATGTATTGGCAGGTTTAAAGGACTGTGGAAAATACGGGGAAGTTTGGTTTTCTGAAAACAACCCAATCGCTTGAGGAAAAAAAAAATGTTCAAGCATTTTTTTGGTGATAAGTTGATGTTTTTGGTGTGTGGAAAACGAGCCGTTTCAAAAGACAGGCACTGACACATTACCTAGCAACCCCTGCCTAGCGTAGCCCTGTTACCTAGCAACGCAAGTAGAGCTCTAGCACCTTCGATCAGCTGGTTTTACCGCTGTACAATGGCTGCTGGAATAGAGAAGTGTTTTGTTGTTGACTTAGCATCCAGAAACCACTTGTTGTATTCTTCTTCTTGGTTGTGCAGGAGGCTCCACTTCTGCTTTTCAAAGATGTACAGTTGTACAATTGCACATCATTTTCACGTGCGAGTGTAAACGTGGATTTGAGGGCTGTGGAAAGCAGCAACGTATTTGGACTTGAAGACCCTTAAACAGCTCATTCTGAAAGGAGCTCAAAAGTAAAACCTCATTATTTAATAATTATTTTGTGCAAAAAATGTAATGAGCATGTTTTGTATAGACCATAGACTTATCCTAACAAATTTCAATAAGCAATATTTACACTCGAAGGTGAAAATGGCTCCAAACAGATGTCCAATTATACAACAGTACATCTTGGAAAAGCAGAAGTGGAGCCTCCTGCACAACCAAAAGAACACAGCAAGTTGTTTGTGGATGGTAAGTCAACAACAAAAACACTTCTCTTTTCCAGCAGCCATTGTACAGCTGTAAAACTAGCTAGCCAAACATGGGCTCCAACCTCGACGGGAATTTAAATCCTGACACCTTCTTATGGGCAAGACACACAAAACACAAAAATCAATCATTACTCTTAAACTTTAAGGAATCTTTGCAACTTAAAGACACATAAAATGAGAATCATGAGTTTGACGTTCCAGTTTTAGCTCCTATAAGAATATTTTAGAATGTTGTTCATATTTATTGGGAAAAACCGAAAGGTTTACAATCCACTAACTGTGTGGATGTGTCTAATTTATAATCTAATGGAAGATATTTCCTGGAAGCATTTCCTGCACCCCGAGGAGCAGCGGCGTTGGTGGATTTACGACGCAGAACATGAAGATGTGTAGCAGGTCTCGTTTGATAGTCTTTGCCTGTTAAAGTTATATAATACATCCAGTTTTTATAGTCCCTCTTACAGCGTCCACACTCATAACTGGATTAATTCAAATTTAAGGAGCATGGGATTTATTTTTTTGGACATTTTACTTTATTTTTCCTCCTCTAAGCTGAACAAAATCGAAGATTCATCGTCTTGAGGTAAATATCAAGGCCAACGAAGGTTTTGGAAATGAGAAACATACCAATGACTCCAAGTAATGGATTATCTGACAGGCAGTTCCTAGGAACTGATTCTCAGTTCCTAGGAACTCGCCCTCTGGACCCGACGAGGCGACTGACCTCCTCCCGACTGGATGTCGTACCCACAACCCCTCCCATCTGATTCGAACGGGAAACTCATCCGCCATTTTACCCCAGGCTTGAAAAGCAGGAGCTGATAAATGTCGTGTTATAAGTGAAAATGCTGCTTTCGTCTTCGCTAGAGCAGCAATCCAAACTAAAAAAGAAACCCCTAAATGAGGGGTGTCCAAACTTTTTACACTACAGTCCAAAATGCCCACGATGAAAATATCCCCCCCAATTAAAAATATTATTGTATATTCTGTCTTTTACCTTCACAACAATAAATAAAACATCTAATATTTAAACTTTTACAGTCATTTAACTTTTTCAGCTAGTTGTTTTCCATTTTTTTAAGTCTATTCTCAGCAAAGAAAATAAGAATTTTTGTGTGTGTTACCAGTTTGTTTTTGAGTAAAAAACTCACAAAATGTTTGTCATTCAACTTTCTATGAGATAAAAACAAAAGCAAAACTAGAGAACAAATATTTCTGCTGTGCTCAATGTTTTCCGTTTAATCTCATCCTAAAAGAATGACAAAAAGCATCGGGGGGCCGTATCCAAAGGCCTTTCATTTTGAAAATACCCGAGAGTGCGCTGAAGTAAGCCCCTTCCTCCTCGTCCTGGTCCTCCTGGGACGACGACGACCCTCCCACGTCTCCGGTGTGGTCCCACTCCAGAGGCAGCGAGTCGACGCTGACCGGCGTCTCCCGCCCCGAGCCGTCCACAGGGGAGCCCAGCAGGTGAGTGGGCGTGGCCGGCAGGCTCGTCTGGCTCCGCCCCAGCCACGGCCGACCAATCAGCTCCAGGCTGGACTCCAGGGAGACGGTGAGGTCAGAGAGGTCAGAGAGGTCAGGCTCCTCCCTGACCATCTGGATTGAAGAACGAACAGAAACGCCGTCACCGGTCGGTCGGTTTTGGCCAAACAGCATCTTTAGCACTTTTAATTATAATCACAGAAACTATTTTATTTTGAAATAACCAACACAATATTTTAGTGAATTAAAATAATAAAGTTGTTTTGGTTTTACATGAAATGAAATATTCATTAAAATATCAATGAATATTTTTGTTGTTGCGCTAACAATGTTAAAATATTTTTAACATTATTCTAAAAATAACATTATTTTTAACATTCTAAGACTTTAAAAATATTAATAAAAATATTTGAAAAAGATTTTTTAAATTAACATTGTTTAAATACAATTATTTTATTAAAATATTAAAAATAACGTTATTTAGAATATAATAACATTGTTATTATTGGATATAACCACTTTGTTATTTTTTATTAGTCTTTCAAAGATTTTACAAACTTAAATCTGAAGATTTTAACCAAAAAAAACAAGTTTAGCTTATTCTTGATATGGATCTCAGATATCTGTAATTCTTTGTAGACCTCAAACAAAAAGTTTGCAGGTTTGCCAAATTAAACAAACAAACAAAAAACCCAGCAAATCACATCCTAAATTTTTCATCTTTTTCTGTTTTTTTGGAGTCAGAGATGTCAAACGTTTTGCCATGGGCATGATTAAAAACAAAATATACTTTGGTTCTTTCAGTGTAACATTTCTGGCTCCAGTGCCAAAAGGTTTGGACACCCCTGGCATAAAATAAGCATTTTTAACTGAGACATGTGCAAGTTTCAGACAAGATATTCTATTAAAAATAGTTGAAATTCCAGCCTTTTGCTGCAGGATAATGGAAATAATGTCCTCCATCTACCTTTTCTTTAACTGCAAACTTTACAGTGAAAATAATCTTTAGAGCAGGGGTGAGTAAACTTGGTCCTGCAGCTCTTAGACGTCTACCTGGTCCAACACACTTGAATCCAACAGCTGAAGAATCACCTTCTAAGTACAGGCAGGTTCTCCAGAGTCCTGCTAACGACCTGATTATTTGACTCAGGTGTGTAGAAGTAGAGACGCGTCTAAAGGTTGCAGGAGTTCGGCCCTCCAGGCCTGGAGTCTACATGTCCACCCCGTCCTCAGACAGGTCCAATAGCTACTGGCCCTTCATAAGTTCCCTCACAGTGGAATATAAATTGCAAACTGGCACATTATTTAAATACCTCATTGTTCTTTTTATATGAGACAGTGGGTAAAGAACATAAAATGTGTGTGTGTGTGTGTTTTTTAGGATTTAGTGGAATTTAAAGGCTAAATGATGTACAGTAAGGAGTGCAGCTCGTGTGAGGTCCAGCTCACCGGAGGCTGGCTGAGGCGCTGGTGGAAGCGGACCAGCCTGCTGAAAACCTCCTGGCAGTAGGAGTGAAGCTCCTCCAGCTCCTCCTCTATCAGAGCCGCATCCTGAGCTGAACTTTTCTGGATCAGAGCCTCACCAAACACTATCAACCCGTCAATGCGCTCCGTGTTCAGGCTGATCTCCTTTTGGAAGCTCTGCCGGAAGATGGATGGACGGACGGAGACAGAGTCAGGAAAACCAGAACGAGCAACACATGCCTGTTTGTGAAGTTTAAAAGTGTCCTCCTAATGAGGCGTGAGAGAGTCATCCCTCAACCAAAATACAAAACCAGCAGCTCAAAAGCTCCACAAGTTCTCCTTCAGAGGCAATAAATCGGATCTGAGATGTGTGTGTGCAGAGCGCCTCACGTTGAGCTGCTGGATCTTCTGATGGACGTCGCTCTCGGAGAAATGCTCCACGTTGGTGAGCTGCAGGTCCAACTCCGTCAGCCAAACCAGCATGATCTCCCTGGTGCCTTCAAAGTTCTCGCGCTGGCTGGTAAAATACTGGGACAAACGAAAACAAGCACGGAGGAGGGAGAGCAAAACCGAAAACGGTGTGAAAGCTGCTCAGATGGAAACATTTTATTTTTAAAACTGATATAACAAACTAAGTTTTCTCTTTACTGTAAACCAGGGGTGTTCAAAGTGCGGCCCGGGGGCCATTTGTGGCCCTCGGGAAAATTTTGGGCGGCCCTTGATCACATTTCAAGGATAACCTCAACTTTTTTGTTGTTTAAAATCTTCAGATTTTAAATGGAGAATGAAACGTGCAACAAGAAGTATTCAGGTTTGGTTTTAATTTAATTTATTAGAAATAAAAACATGCAGTTGGAAAAATAAAGAGTGAGCCACCAAATGTTCTTGTCGCTAAAAATAGATAAAAAACTCAGGATATGATTTGCTGTTTCATTTTTTAATCTGTAAACTCTGCTAAATCCTTATTTGTTTTAAATCTACAAAGAACTACAGATATCTGACTTCTTTGCTTAATTCATTAAAATACTGTGTTTCGTTACTTAGCTAACAAAATAAAATAAAATACAAAGTTTCTGCGATTATAAATAAAAGTACTAAACATTTTGTGGCCCCCTCAGTCATTCCAATTTGACACTTTTGGCTCTTGTGCCAAAACGTTTGAACGTTTTAGTATCGGCTGACACAGAGAAACATCGCTGAACTGACTAAAGACATTTTCTTTCTTTATTTGCTAACTCTGCACCTGTACGGCTCACTTTGATGCACAAGCTTCAGTCCAGGTCATCAGGAAAATAAAGAAACTGATAAAAACGTGACGAAAATAAAAACTGCAACAAATGGTTCAGAAAGTATAATGTAAAACAAATAAAGCCTCATAAAGCATAGAATTAGACTGAATAGAACTGGTTCAGGTGCTAAGATCGGATCGGTGCGTTAGGTGTGATTGTTACCTTCAGGCGGCGTAAGATGGCGGCCACTCGGCGGTGCAGGCCGTCCCAGCGCTGGTTTCCCTCCCTCACCATGGCTTTGAGCTGGCTGGCCCGGTCGGTGCGGTTCTCCCGGGCCAGGCGGCGGTACTGGTTGTTGATGAACTCCAGCTGAGTCAGGCGCTCATGAACCTGCCTTTGGAAACCCTGAAGAAAACACATCGTTACTAGGGCTGTAGTGATACAATAATCTCACGGTACGATACACGATATTCTGCCCACGATACGATATATATATCACGATATTCAGCAAACGATACAGTTCGATACACTTTTGCGATTTTCTGAAAGATTTTAGAGGGACAGAGTGATTTTGGTGACATTTTGTGACTGTTATAAAGTTGGATTGAATTAATTTAACTGAAAACTGATTAAAAGCACCAACTACACAATACCTGGTTCTGGTTGGACACAGACTTAAAGTGGACAGCTGGACAAAATGAATCAAAGAAGTGGTGAGAAAACATGTTTCTTTTAGTTGAAACAGTCCAAACTGTAGCTGACATGCATTAGTAAAGTAAATAAAGTGAACCAAGTTCCTGCTCTGAATAGTTTGATTCCTTTTAAACCTGAACATCTGAAGGAATCACTCTAAGCCTGATGACCTGGTGAAGCAAGCAGTGAGTGAACAAGGTGACAGTTGGACGTTACGATACTTGCAGATAGGCCTGTCGCGATAAACGATAAATTGATTAATCGTGCGATAAAAAAACTTATCGATAAGTGCTGAAATGCGCTGTTTCAGCTGTTTGGGATTCCTCTTTGTAATTTCCCCTCAGAACGCAGGAGGAGAATCCGCGCTTTCTGATTGGCTGCCTGTCACATGCAGCTCCCAGTCAGGGAAAATCCCTGATTTAGATCAAAGCGGCTACTACAATGCATTTTCCGCTAATAAAAACTAAATTTCTGCTTGTGATTTCAGAGACACGTTGTCAGTAGTTCATAGAATAAAACTTCATTTTACTCAAACATAAACCTATAAGAAGTAAAATCAGAGAAACTGGTCATTTTAAGTGGATTCTTCATTCTTTCTAGAGCTGCTTATTGTATGTTGAACCAATACATTTTCTTTGATGCTTAAAGCTAAAAGTTAAATGATTCTGATTAACAACGGTATAAATTTAGAGAAAACAACTGATGACCCCAAATAACAAATCAGTTTAAAGCTTTTTAAACTGATTTGTATCTTGTAACATTGATAAAATTAACCTCTGATCACTAAATACTTAATACAGTTTAAGCTTCTCCATCAAAGTAACAGAAACAAGCTAATATATTAATATTCATTGGGGCGCAGGTTTTTTATTTAACCACTTAAGCCACCGGCACACAATATGACAAATGCAATAAACATATATAAATAAGACAATTTAATAGCTTTTTTTAATAAAAAAAACTAAATTGCATTGCCTAAAATGCAAATAAAATCATATTCTTAGTGAACATGTCATTACTGGTAGCAAAAAGATGTATCTACATCGAAATAAATACTATAAATTAATCTGTTATTATTTTTCGGATTAGTAATTGGACAGCAAAAGGTACTTAATAGGAGACTTTCTACAGAAAGTTCTGGGTAGAAAAGATTCACAGAAATTAATCTTAGATATTTATATATGTTGTACATATTTTGCTTAATTTTGTCTCATCAGCACATTCCCATCTTTAGAGTCTGCATGCTCCAGTTAACGATTAATCCATTATTAATTTGGTTGACGATTATTTCAATAATCGATTCAACTCTAATATTTATTTTCTTATTTTCAGTGGTTTAGTAGCTATGTAGCCTCTTGCAAACTCTAGGAAATTTTAAATTTAACTGAATAGATTGACAAAAGTTGATCAAATCAAAGTTTCACAATGATGAGATTTTTTTGTTCTTTAAGGGCGCTAGTACAGCGGAGGGAAATGTGTCATTTACTAGAACGACATAAATTAACAGGAAAGTCAGCTGACCTCAAACTTCTTCAGCTCTTCCTTGGCTGCAGAGTAGAGGACATCTGCAGAGTTTGGGTTGGCAGCGGTTCGCTCCGCCATCTTGAGCCAATCATCGAAGCGGGAGTAGTCGTTGAGGAACTTGCACCACAGAGTCCAAGTTTCCTCGATTCTGCAAGAACACGTCATGTTGAAGTTATAGTGTTTATTGCGGCTGGAAATTCTGGTTCGCATGAATTATGCTGAAAATATGTAACCTGAAAATGTTTGCAAGGTCAAACAAGCAGCTTGCTTACAGGCAGTTACGCTGTTCATGCTTTTTAAGAACAAATTAAATAGTTTGATAATAACAACTAAACTCTTTTTCCCCTGAATGAAAGTTATTCTGCTCAGTTTGGGACTCAAATCGCAACATTTGTTACATTTGCAGCTGCTGCGATTCGTTTTCACGCATGTTCCTCTCCTCACCTGTGGGGGCGCTACACCAAAAATTATGATACAAAAAACCTCAGAAGAAGACACTGAGCACAACTTTCTTTTTTGCAGAATATAAATAAAAACAGAGTGGTGTCAGATGTTAGTAAGAGACCACAAGTCATTTCTCCATCTAGAACCAGACTCACGCTCCTTGTTTTGCCTTAATTTACCCAGAATTCCCTGCGTTACAGTCCGCTTCATGCTTTAGGAGCGGCCTCTGATCGGCTTACATTCACATATTCATTCAAACCGCACCAGAGCTCATGTCAACCAAACTGCACCTACCTGAGTCTTCTGTCCAGAGCCAGAGCGCAGATGGTTCTCCAGCGCTGGTCCAGGCTGCGGCTGGTTTCCTGCAGGGAGTCGCTCTCCGCCTCCGAGCCGCCTGCTGCGTCCTCGTCCTGCAGCAGAACGTCGCACAGGCTGAGGACGGACGCGACGCCTTCGGTGTGCTGCTCCAGGTCCCTCTGCAGGTCCTGCACAGACGACGCCAGACCGTCAGTCTCCAGACTCATGTTACATTTTGGGTCAGATCAAACATCTGAATGTGCCAGAATGTATTGATCAAACCAATTACAGGTGCTGGTCATAAAATTAGAATATAATGAAAAAGTAGATTTATTTCAGTAATTCCACTTAAAAAGTCAAACTTGTATATTATATTCATACATTACATACAAACTCATATATTTCAAATGTTTATTTCGTTTAATTTTGATGATTACAAATGACAACAAATGAAAATCTCAAATTCAGCATATCAGAAAATTAGGATATTACTGAAGACCAATAAAAACAAAGGATTTATAGAAATGTTGGCCAACTGAAAAGTATGAACATGAAAAGTATGAGCATGTACAGCACTCAGTATTTAGTTGGGGCTCCTTTGGCCTGTATTACTGCAGCAATGCGGCGTGGCATGGAGTCGATCAGTCTGTGGCACTGCTCAGGTGTTATGATAGCCCAGGTTGCTCTAATAGTGGCTTTTAGCTCTTCTGAATTGTTGGGTCTGGTGTATTGCATCTTCTTCTTCACAATACCCCATAGATTTTCTATGGGGTTAAGGTCAGGAGAGTTTGCTGGCCAATTAAGAACAGGGATACCATGGTCCTTCAACCAGGTACTGGTAGCTTTGCACTGTGTGCAGGTGCCAAGTCCTGTTGGAAAATGAAATCTGCATCTCCAAAAAGTTGGTCAGCAGCAGGAAGCATGAAGTGCTCTAAAACTTCCTGGTATGTGGCTGCGTTGACCCTGGACCTCAGAAAACACAATGGACCAACACCAGCAGATGACATGGCACCCCAAACCATCACTGACTGTGGAAACTTTACACTGGACTTCAAGCAACGTGGATGAAGTGCCTCTCTTCTTTTCCTCCAAACTCTGGAACCTTGATTTCCAAAGGAAATGCAAAATTTACTTCCATCAGAGAACATGACTTTGGACCACTCACCAGCAGTCCAGTCCTGTTTCTCTTTAGCCCAGGCAAGACGCTTCTGACGCTGTCTGTGGTTCAAGAGTGGCTTGACACAAGGAATGCGACAGCAGAAACCCATGTCTTTCATACGTCTGTGTGTGGTGGTTCTTGAAGCACTCACTCCAGCTGCAGTCCACTCTTTGTGAATCTCCCCCACATTTTTGAATGGGTTTTGTTTCACAATCCTCTCCAGGGTGCGGTTATCTCTCTTGCTTGTACACTTTTTTCGACCACATCTTTTCCTTCCCTTCGCCTCTCTATTAATGTGCTTGGACACAGAGCTCTGTGAACAGCCAGCCTCTTTAGCGATGACCTTTTGTGTCTTGCCCTCCTTGTGCAAGGTGTCGATGGTCGTCTTTTGGACAACTGTCAAGTCAGCAGTCTTCCCCATGATTGTGTAGCCTATAGAACTAGACTGAAAGACCATTTAAAGGCCTTTGCAGGTGGTTTGAGTTAATTAGCTGATTAGAGTGTGGTACCAGGTGCCATCAATTTTGAACCTTTTCACAAGATTCTAATTTTCTGATATGCTGAATTTGAGATTTTCATTTCTTGTCATTTGTAATCATCAAAATTAAATGAAATAAACATTTGAAATATATGAGTTTGTATGTAATGTATGAATATAATATACAAGTTTGACTTTTTAAATGGAATTACTGAAATAAATCTACTTTTTCATTATATTCTAATTTTATGACCAGCACCTGTAAACTGTCGAAAACATAAAGAAATAGCAGTTTGTGCTTCTTGAAGTTAAATATTGGACATCTTTTCACACTGATCATCTCCTCCAGGATTTCCAGATTGTTCTTTTGTTTTCCAATCAAAATCAGATTTTGTGATGCAAGTTTAGAAATATTTGTAGGAAATTTTTACGACATTTGCATTAATGCACGTCTTTTTATTACTCGCCTTATTAATCAAAGACTAACTTGACATCGAGTAAAGATGAGGCAGAATGTTTTTGTTCACTTTGAGAAATCAGAAAAAATACGGGAATTTGTTGATTCTGTGCGACTTTTACAGATTTTGTGAAAACTGGAGGGACTTATTGATGTGATGTGGAGGGCCGCATAAAAAGCCATAGCGGGCCGAATTTGGCCCCCGGGCCTCGAGTTTGACACATGTGGACTAAAGAATAAAGTTGAAGAGCAACAACACCACATCTCCTAACATTAAGCAAACAAAAGATGAGAATTATTAATGATAAACAGAGAAGAAGAGAGCAGCAAAATGAGGGAAAATGTAGAAATATTAATACTAAAGACGAAGGCGGGTAAATGAAAGTGAGGAAAATAATATATTTGGGAAGTAAAACAAAATCCAAACAGTTAAATATAACCTGTGGATGTAATTTACCTGGTGTTCAGCGAGCCTCTTCTGGATCTCGTTCTCATGACAGACGCTGTAGGTGATCGGCCGGGAAAGCTCGGCTTCGATGCGAGAAAGCCAGGAGCGAAGGTTGCTCATGTTCTTATCCAGCTGCTGCAGCGTCACCAGAGTCTCCTTCAGCTTCCTCACCCTTAACAAGATGTTAGAAAGACACAAACGCCCAGTCAGTAATGTTCAACAAACCTTTTATTTGATGCTTTTTCTGGAAATAAAAATATTCTGAAATATTTTAAAGAAAAGTAGTAGGCCAGAAAAAAAAGAAAAGGGGAAAAATACTGAAAGAGAAAAAAAGGGAAAAAATCAAACTAACAGCAGAAACTGAAGTAAGGGAAAATGGGAAAAGAGAAAAATCGAGCTAACAACAGAAACTGAAGTAAGGAAAAATGGGAAAAGAGAAAAATCGAGCTAACAACAGAAACCGAAGTAAGGAAAATGGGAAAAGAAAAAGGAAAGAAAGAGATGAAGAGGAAGAACGAAAACACAATGAAAGAAGATCAAATAATGAGAAAGAAAAACAAATCAAGAAAGAAACAAAGGAAGGAAAGAAAGCATTGAAAAAGGCTAAACAGAATGTGAAGGAAAACAGAGGAGGAAAACAAAATGAACTGAATAAAAGAACAAGAAAAACTAAACAAAAAAAATAGTTTAAAAAAACCCATAAAAAATATTGTACTGGTGAAAAAGACAGAGAAAGCTTTCTGCAAACACAGAAACTTCTCTTGCATCTTTCACTTTAACGCGCCACACTAGCCGTTGTCACGGCAACGGGCAGGACAATAAAAGCTCTCTGGAGGCTCAAAAGGCTGAAGCGTGCCCCGTTTTTGGAGTTTGAGTTAATTTCCCCCCCATTTGATCGTTTTCTCCTGCGGACGTCCAGCCGGGCGGAGAGGCTCTTTCTGCAGGACGTCGTCGGACAGAGGAACAAACCACAGAGTCCCAACTTATTGTGCGAGTAACGCGAGCTTCAGATTTAAAAACATGAAGACGTCGCAGTCCTAATGTGTTTTCATGAAGACACTAAGACTCCTGTAAAGGCCAACATTGAGGAGCTTTGTCTAGTTTTTTTTTTTTTTTTTGTAGGCAAAATAGATCATGAAGTAAAATGTGTGTAGTGGTAAAATAAAGACAGAGAGATTGATTCAGCATTTAAATAGAAACTGGGATTTTCCAAACTAATCCAAACCAAGAAAACGATTTAAGGGTTTTCCAGACATTCCTGACCAGAAGATAAAAAACGTTGCTGACATTTTCAGCTTTGGTGTGAGAATGAAGTAAAATGTGTGTAGTGGTAAAATAAAGACAGAGAGATTGATTCAGCATTTAAATAGAAACTGGGATTTTCCAAACTAATCCAAACCAAGAAAATGATTTAAGGGTTTTCCAGACATTCCTGACCAGAAGATAAAAAACGTTGCTGACATTTCAGCTTTGGTGTGAGAGTTCAAAACAAAGTCAGAATTGCAGCAGTTTTAGTAAAAATTCATTAAAGTAAATAATAAGGACCTAAATATTAAGGGCTTTTAAACACTTCTAAGCATTTTAACAGCTTCAATAAAAAAATGGTTCAAATTAAATTCTGAGTAACTCTTATTCTATTGCTGGCTTTCAGGTGAGAAGCACCGACGTTACGTGGCGCAGATGGAGGTCAGGAAGTAAATGCAGCCCGTCTACTTCTGTTGATCCACCATCAAAAAGTCCTGTACGGTTGGTACAACCGTTATAATTTTCATGTTTCAAAGCTAGTTGGTCACAAGGGAGTTAATCTGAAAAAACTCACCGAAGAATGAGGAGAAAAGTGTGTCAGCAATCTGCAGCTAAAAACAGAAACCAACAATCCCAGAGTTTCCACTTTCTAACAGGTAACGATCGCATCGTTTGAATTAAAATGATATTTTAATGGGCAGTTACTGAGAAAGACAAGCAGCAGTCACACGTAAGGTAAGAGGAATTATTTTTGGTCGAACCATGTTTTAATGACGTTTCTGTAGAACCGAATGGTTTGACCTACATTGTAGAAATGCAGAACGACTCAACATTAACGTACAACTCCAGCATGAATTTGGGTAAATAAATTATTTGCAAGTTGACATGGGTTAGCTTGTTGTTAGCGATAGCGTCGTTATCATAGACTAATTCAGTGGTTCTTAACCTTTTTTTATGTACCGAACCCCCCAGCTTCATGTGTGCATTCACCGAACCCTTCTTATATCCCCCCCGCCTGACACAAATGATACTTTGGTTGTGTTACCACCCCACACCACTAGAGGCAGTACCAACCCCCGAAAAGATGCGACTAAGGAGCAGATTTAGACTATATAATTTGATAAAAACTGTGAGCTTTGCTGAAGTAATTAAAGACAAAAGTTCAAATCCCTGCTGAGAGTGGAGCTCCTCCAATCAGAGCTCCTCTGATTGGCTAAGCAATGTAACGTGATCCTCTGATTGGCTAAGCAACGTAACGTCATCCTCCGATAGGCTAAGCAATGTAGCGTGATCCTCTGATTGGCTAAGCAATGTAGCGTGATCCTCTGATTGGCTAAGCAATGTAACGTGATCCTCTGATTGGCTAAGCAATGTAACATGTAACAGGCTCTTGAACTTCCTGACTGGCAGGCCTCAGTCTGTCAGGATTGGAAACAGGACCTCAGCCAGCATCACTACCAGCATCGGTACTCCTCAGGGATGTGTCCTCAGCCCATCACCCTGTTCACATATGACTGTGTCGCCTCCCACCCCAACAACATCATCCTGAAGTTTGCAGATGACACTGCTGTGATGGGTCTAATCACTGGCGGAGATGAGTCAGCCTACAGGATGGAGGTAAACAGTCTGTTGATGTGGTGTGTGGACAACAACCTCACTCTCAACACTGACAAGACCAAGGAGCTGATGGTGGACATGAGGACAGAGAGGAGACCTCATCAGCCTCTGTTTATCCAGGAACTTGAGGTAGAGAGGGTGAGCAGCTTTAAGTACCTGGGGGTCCACATCAGTGATGACCTCACCTGGACACTGAACACCACACAGGTGCTAAGGAAGGCTCAGCAGCGGCTGTACCTTCTGAGGAGGCTGAGGAAGTTTGGCCTGCCACCCAAAATCCTCACCAACTTTTCTACAGCTGCATCATAGACTCCATCCTGACCAGCTGCATCACCGCATGGTATGGCAGTGCCACTGTGAAGGACCGCAAACGCCTGCAGAGAGTGGTGAAAACAGCCTCCAAAATCACCAGGACTGCACTGCCCTCTCTGCACAGCGTCTACCATCGCTGAGTCCACAGGAGAGCTGCCTCCATCGCCAGAGACCCCACCCAGCCCCAACACGGACTATTCACACTCCTCCCTTCAGGCCGAAGGTACAGAAGTGTGAAATGCAGGACTAACAGATTTAAGAACTCTTTCTTTCCTACGGCCATCAGACTCCTAAACAGCTGAGCTGATGGCTTCCATAATGACTTACAGTAATGGCACATAAATAACTGCACTACACTGCACTTTACCTTTACACTGTTTACCTGTCTGCATACAGCTGCACATGTATGATTAGACAATTTTACTACGGACTGCTGCAATATAATAATGTTGAACACTACCACACTACTGCACATTGTATATAGATTGTATTGTTTTGTATTTCTGGAAATGTATATTTACTTATTTTTCAGTTACTATTTCATATCTTTACCTTGTGTCTGACATCCAGTGTGGGCAGCAAAGTAGAAATGTCATTGTACAGGGAAACGTGTTTCTTACTGTGCATATGACAATAAAGCTTTGAATTGAATTGAATTGAATTGCAGTAAGTGATGGCAAAGCGGGGCGTCATCACGACTTTTCACAAGTGAGTCTTTACCTCCGCAGCAGAGGCTCCGCCGAACCCCTGAGACCGACTCACCGAACCCCTGGGGTTCGACCGACTCCAGGTTAAGAACCGCTGGACTAATTACTTAAAATAGCACAACTCACTACTCACCCGGCAGAACCAAGTCGACAGCCATTTAATGCTCAATTTGATCCTAAATTTGACCCAACCTGAATTAAGTGTCTGTATTCTCCAGGCTTTTTAAAACTTTCTTCTGGCTCGTCGTGCAACCTGAGGTCTGCAGCTCCAGACAGTTAGTGATGTCAATCGCCTCAACATTTTACAAGAAGTCTTTCTTTACTGAGACAATGTGGATCATCTCCTAAATGTGTATTTTTCCGAGATGCCTCATCAGGTCCAGCCCATTAGCTACTCGCTGTGATCCCTTTCGCTCCGATTTGAGCAGGAGAAATCCACTTCCTGACCCCCATCTGAATTTTGCGCGTCATCCGGGTCACGTGTCTGAAACCCAGGGATTATGTGGTTGTTTTATGATCTATGGGACTAATGACTATTAACAGGAAGGATCAGGGGGCAGCAGTGATGCATCTAATCCCCAACACAGTCGGTGTAAGTTATTGGGAGTACTGCTGCAGATGCAACCATCCTGCTCAACTAACAAGCCTCTTTCTCCCTCCACCTCCCTCTCCACCTCTGACAGCCTAACAAAGGCCTGCAGCTTCACGCGGAGACCAGACAAAGACAGGAAAAGCCAGGCAGGGGCTCGTTCAGGAAGAGGACATGAACAGAATGGATGGAGAAAATGAAGCAGAAAAGAGCCGAGGATGAGGATATATGGCTTGAGAGCCGAGATAACAAAGTGCAGCTGACCATAGGAGGGCCCGAAGTTACAAAGAGATAAAACTCCGGCTGACATTTATTCCTCTCACTGTATTTATGGAGCCGTTCGACGAAAATCTGCTTTGTTCAATTCACATCGCTTGCACCGAAATTAACTACAGCCAGCAAAATTAAAAAGAGTCGCGGAAACAAATCTTGTTTCTTTCTTCTCCCTCAAGTAGGATGGTTGCCAACTTTAGCTGCAAATTTACCACACGGTCCCCTCAGTACTTCAGAGTTATTACCATAATAAACCATGCTGATGTGACTGTAAGGACTTCTTTTTCAGCATTAAAACACACAGAGCAATGAAAACACACTGGTCTGTTTTGATTTTTTTAACATGCACTTTAAAAAGCAGCTTTTAAATTATGAGTTTACTCATTAACCAACCTGAAAAAGCTGCTGCCGCCTGTTTGATTATGAAGTAATTCTTGTTTAACTGCATGTCTTGGTTTGATTGAAAGATGAGCTCAATTTCATCTAAAGTTGATTGATCTCAACGATTCACTTACCAGCTGCCATTTTCTTAAAAATAGAAGTTTTATCTTGTATCAACTGTCTTTCCATGACATGAAGGGCTGAATTTTTCACTAAGTGCTTAATTTAAGAAAACATTAGCAGTAGCTGTATGACTGAGCTCTTCACAAGAAGCATGAAAAGTAACAAAGCGAATAACATGGAGACCTTTAGGAACAACTTTGAACCTGAACAGTCAAATCAATGCAGTTTTTATCTTTTTACTGCCAAATTTGATCAGTGTAGAAATTTACACAGAATCAACAAATCCCAGTAGATTTTTGTACCAATACATAATTGGGAGTTTATTGTAGATTTTTCTCAAAAATTGTCAATAACTTTCTTACTTGTACTAAACATCTGACTCAGCTTTAACTGATATCAGATTATAGTCCAAGATCCATACAGGAAGGAATAAAAAGTCACATTTACGGCAAATATTTCTAAATAAGAACCACAAACACTTTGATTTTTATTGGTAAAAACACAAAAAGAATCACAAAATCCCGGAGGAACTGAAAAGAGGTTCTGTAACATTTCATTTTAAGGATTCGTTCATATTTTAACAGTTTGTGAACAAGTTTTATCAATACATTCGGCCCTGTAAGAGCATTCTGGATTTGGCCCAAAGCGAAGATGGGTTTGACACCGCCGGGCAACAGGAAGTGGGCCCGGTCAGAGCGCACCGGGGGACATCTGGTCCTGTCTGAGCCCTCCGACAGCCCAAACTACCCCCTGCTTCTGGCAGAGGGGGGGAAGCTGGGGTTTGTTTCTCCATGGGATTGCCCATCTGTTTGACGGGGGGTAGCAACAGTTTAACAACACAGGAGCTTAACCTCCGCAGTCCATACGTGAGAGGCCACGTTAACCCGACAGCTGCTAGGCCCGGCTTACACCAGCAGGTGGACGGAAACCCTTAGAAGCTATCGTTTCCTCCCAAGAACTAGTCAAAGCTTCACAGAACTTAATTATGCTTTTTGCAGCAGAGTGGCTTTGCCCTGAATTTGTTTGTTCCGACTAGATAATGATGAAAATTTTGAGAGCGGTACTTAAGAATCTGATTCATGTCGCCACACAAACACAATTTGACTTGCAACCCCGCCAACATCTTGCTGTTCATCTCTGCAAAGTGCTCACAGAACGGCATAAAGAGTGTTTTTGGGAAGGCGCTTGGCAGATATAAACACCCCAAGCTCCCGCTGAGCTGACGCTGCGACGGCTCTCACCTGGCTTCGATGCGCTGAAAGAGGTTGTTCCATCGCTGATTGACTTCCTGTAGCGAGCCGCGCACCTGGGCCTGCTTGGCCTGGTCGCTGGCGAACAGCAGCTGCTCTCCCAGCTGCTTCAGGTGGCTCTTGTTCTCACTGAACAGGTTGATTTCCTCCATGCAGTCCTGTGGACACATGACGGCCACATCAACGCCACGTTGATGCAGGCAGGTAGAAATACATACGGACCGTATTTTTCGGACTTTAAGCCGCCCCCCCCCCCTTGCGCTTTGAACCATGCGGCCAGGTGCGGCTTTTCTGTGGATTTTTCTTCAACCACCAGGGGGCGCTTTAGCAGGAAGTGAATCAATGGAAGTCAAAGTTGGAAATCAAAGAAGAAAGTCCTGATTTTAGCAGACGGAGAAATGTTTTTCAAACTCATAAAAATGTTTTGTTATTAGAAAAATAATCAGCCAATGGAATTAGAACTGGGTTGCTAGGCAACGGGCAGGGCCTGGCTGGCGTTGCTAGGTAACGACGCCAGAGGAACTTTTACATCAATATTAAGGAATTATTTACTTAAAACAAGCTCCTACATTTTGCTAGAAAGTTACTTAATTTTGTCTTATTTCAAGTTTACCAAGATGTTTGCACTATAAATCAGACCAAGAACACTTGGTAGGATTTTGTGTTTTTGCAGTGCTTTTCTTCAGCTGAAACAGTGAAACTTATCAGACATGCAACAAAACTTTAGTACTATAAGCAGTATTTACATTTAGGACTGATTCTGTTTACATTTTTACAAAAGCAGGTCAACTTTTCAGGAGGACTTCAGGAGATTTCACACTGCAAACAGAAAAATAATTACACTTATAATTAAAAAAAGTTGTTAAAGTTCCTTTCATCTAATCAAATTCAAGGTTTCTGTATCACATCTGAGGTTCTTTTGATGAAGACAGTGCAAACAACAGTGGTCTAAAATCGCCACGACTTCGAACCTTTTTTAGTTTCTCCACCATTTCCTCGATGCTCAGATCTGCGCTGTGGCAAACCTTGTTCTCCATCTGAGTCAGCCAATCACAGAACTCTCTGTTTTTATCGTTGAAAATGGTCCAGGCATTCAGGCGGTCGGCTATGTCCTGTCTGCGTAGCGACACCTGGCAGAAACACGATAACGACATTTAGTGTTTGTTAAATGCCAGCTTTAAATAAGAAATTAGTTTCTTACGAAGAAAGTCAAGAATCTTTTTATTTTTCTACACTAGATAGCAACTTAAACCGTCAACAGTGAAATCCAAATGTACATATTTTTCCATCTTTTTTTTGTTTGTATTTTAAAGCTCATAAACACCTAAAAACACCCAGAGGAAATTATTTTCCAAATTTAAAAACTGGATTCAACTCATTAAAGATAACTGGGTGAGTTTTAGAGTGCACCAATCAGGATTAACAATATTAAAGATCTAGAAAGTAAGACACCACTTAAAATGATCAGTTTCTCTGATTTTACTCTTTATAGGTTTATGTTTAAGTAAAATGAACTTTGTTCTTTTATTCTCTGAACTACTGACAACAACGTCTCTGATATTCCAAGCAAAAATGTATTTTGTATTTATTTGCAGAAAATGAGAAATGATCAAAATAAGGAAAACGATTCAGAGCTTTCAGACCTCAAATAATGCAAAGAAAACAAGTTTATATTCATTTAGAAAAAACAACACTAATGTTTTGACTGTAATATTTCAGAAATCAACATTTAGTGGAATAACCAGGCGGTTTTCAACGGGGTTCAGTGCGGTGGGCTGTGTATATTCTCCTTAAAAGAGGAAAACCACATATTTAGATCATAAAATCTAAAGTATTTTACATTTATCCCCCCCAGACCAGTACACAGGTGTCTGTACTGGTTACAGACACCATGATGTAATGGTGAAAGGAGAGGTGCCAAAGACCTCGATGAATCTGAGTCTGCAGCGGGACACTTTGTTGTGATACATTGGTATGCATTCAGGAAACAAAGTGACCCAAATATAATGCACAGACAAAGCATTAGAAATCCAAGCATTGAGCTGTGAAAAAATAACCCAGAATCAGAATATTAAATGTGCTCAGCGATTTTTACTCTGATTTAGTAATCAACTGAATTGACAGAAGCCCTCAGGAGAGTGCAGCTATTCGCTCAAATTAACAAGGTCCACTTTCCTAATGACAGCTTAACGCCAGCAGAACAGCCCATTACAAACCCGCGCAGATGATCTTTTAGATGTTTCAGGGCTTATGATTAGAGCTGCTCTCTTTGACTGGTCATCAACATTTATGCTATTAAGAGCCCTTCTCTGGTATTAATGCGCAGAGGCAGATGGTCCTGCTGCAGTGTGAAGAATCGGGGATGCATTGAGCGCTGCGGTCATCCTGCGAGGGCCGAGTGTCGCCTGGGGAACAATAGATCGAGTCCCAGCTCCTCCCTTAGGCCGGCCAGGCCATCTGCTCAACCAACCCCCACCTACAAAACCTGCAACCTGTTAACCACAGACTGCATGGCATCAAGAAATACGATAAGTTGTTTGTTTTTAATAAGCTGGTGACTTAATACGTAGCACAACTTGACAAACTCAACAGTTTGGAGGAATACTTGAACGCATCAGCCAACAATTAGCACTACTTCAACTTATTTTTACTCAAGTAAAAGTGAAAAGTAAGCGTCAGAGGTGTCTGACTCATTTTTGTTTTGGGCCAAATCCAGACCATGAATGCTCGTAAAGGGCCAGAATGTATAGATAAAACCTGATCAAACTGTTAAAATATCAATGAATCCTTAAAATTAAATATTATTGAGCATCTTTTCAGTCCCTCCAGGATTTTGTGGTTCTTTTTTATTTTTTTAGTTTTTGCAATAAAAATCAAAGTGTTTGTGGTTCTAATCCAGAAACATATCAGCTCAATTATGTCGTTAAATGAGACTTTTTATCATTCGCTGTACAGATCATAAACTTAAAGGCCCATGACACAAATTAAAGCTGGGGCAGATATTTAGTACAAGAAAGAAAGTTTTTGACAATTTTTGAGAAAAATCTGCAATAAACTCCAAATTATGTAACAGCATAAAAAGTGGAGAATTGCTGATTTTGTGTGAATTTTCATGATGATTCTCAATAAACTGGAGGGACTGATTGATATAATTTGGCAGTAAACAGATAAAAACTGCACTGATTTGATCAATAACATAATATTTAAGCACATTCAGCGTTTAGTGTAGAATCTAGAGGGCCACATAAAAAGACTATGGCGGGCCGGATTTGGCCCACAGGCCTCGAGTTTGACACCTGCGTTCAAGAATAAAAAAAGCATTAAGCAAAAAGCTACCAACGTACTGAGTAACTGATCAGATTCGATCATTTAATATTTAAAAATTACATAATCAGATGGACCAAAAAATAAAAACAAGTGGAAATGTTGATATTTTAAGGACTAAATGAAAATAATTTACATAAACAACAAACTATAAAACATTTTACCAATCAACTAATACAATAATGGCATAATAATGCAAGTCTGCTGTGTTAATGATGAGTTTCATCAACTTTAATTTATAAATTTAAACTTTCATTTTGTATAAAATGCTCCACACTGGAACTGGAAGACATTTTGAATTTCCAAAATAAAACGAAAAAACAATCAATAAAAACCAAAACCATAAATAAAACAGATTATGGTTTTTCTGTAAACAAAAATGCCCTAAATAGAAATTATCAAACTTATTATAACCAATCATAGAATTAATTGATTATTGCGGCTTAAATATAATAAAGCTTTAAAAACTACAGGTGAGTCTGTTTGGTGGATTTTTGGTTAAAACATGTTTGTTTTTCATTCAGTGGGTAGAAAATCTAGAAATTTTACTTAATAGTATAAATACTTTATAGTAAAATTACTCAAGTAAAAGTAACGTACAGCATAGCAAAATAGTTCTAGTACTAAATGCGTTCAAAAAAGTTACTCAGATAAATTTAACTAGTTACTACTCACTACCTTTGGGTATTTTGACCAAAATACGCATTTTAGGAATTTATATTCACATTTAAAGTCAAAAACACTTGAATCAATTCATTATCAGAAAGAAGAAGTTAATCTGAAGAAGTTAAGTGAATCTGAAAACCTTCAGCCAACAGGAGAGCAGGTGCAAGCAGCTGAGAGCCCAATTAGCATTAGCATGAATTACCTTACCTTATAACCGGCTAACATGCTAACTAACCATTGGTTTCTGAAGACCAAACGTGTGTAGGAATGTGTGGAGTCACCAAAAACAATAATCTAATCAGAAGGTCAGTGAGCAGGAATGATGGACAACTTGAATCATCAGGGAGTAAATATTCTCACATGCTGACCCAATGAGGGAGATTCCTGTTTATAATTAATAATATTAACCATATTTGTAAGGAGAACCTGGTTCCTTTACAGAAGCTAAACTGGTTTCCCTCCAAGAACCAGCACACTTTGTCTCTTTCATCAAACAAATCAGTGTGACCAACGTGTGTGTGTGTGTGTGTGTGTGTGTCTTTGTGCTGCCATCAAGAAACCAGAAACTTCTTCCCTCCTTCCCCTCCCAGCTCGTCTTCACCCACCTCAATCTATGTGTAAAAACTTTTAGTTTGCCTCTCACCTTGGTGCACAGCTCTTCCCACTGAGCGTGGAGCATTTCCAGCTGCTGCTCCAGCAGCGCCGAGTCACTGGCCGCCTCGTACTGGGACAGGTCTGCCTTCATGGTGGCCAGTTCCCTCAGTCCGCCGGCCAAACGCTGCAGCGAGAGCTCAGCCTCCTGCATAACATACACAGAAACATGCAGCACGGTCAGCAGGCGGCCATGCAAGCTGCTGCTGCTGCTGCTGCTGCTGCTTCACCTCTCGCTTGGGTTTGTCCTGACTGTCCAGATTAAAGGGCTGTGGACAGGACAGGGGGAGGGTAGAACGGGTGGTAAAGGGGGAGGGGAGTGAAAGCATCAGTGCATTAAATAAGAGGAAGGGGGGGCTATCTGGAAGGCTCTGTAGTGGGGAACTTCTCATAAATTAAAAGTGACCTACTACGCTTCCTTTAGCATAGATCTACATGTTCATTGAAATGATTCTTTGATAATTATTTTAGTCTCAGTTCTGCCTATTTTGATCCGTTTCAGGGCGCCTTGTCACTTTAAATCCATAGAAGCGGCTGCTGGCCACGCCCCCAACTTAATGTTTATACTCACATGTGAAAAAGACAGAACACATGCGCAATTATGTAACCGTACGTCTTTCAAAAGCAGAAATGGAGCCTCATGTACAACCAACAAGAATGCAGCAAGTGGTTTCTGGAAGGTAAGTCAACGAAATGCTTCTCTTTTCCAGCAGCCATTGTACAGCGCATTCAGAGGTAAAACCAGCTGACCAAACATGCTGGAGGTCCGCATGGGTTGCTGGGCTTTGCTTGGGTTGCTAGGTAACAGGGCAGTACCTGCTGATTTGTGATGTTACATTTGGATGGTTTTTCCATCAACTCATTTTCCAGACACTAAAAAACATATTTTTTGCTAATAAACAGCTGGGTGGTTTTCTAAGCGCTTGGTCCGTTTTTAGTAGCAAATGAAAGTACAAAAATGTGCAAATTGCGAATTTAGTGTAATAGATGTCCTTTAAAATTATTATTTGGAAATCCTGAAAATGTAGATTCAACAAATGGATTCAAGAAAACGAGACACAAATGTTAACATTTTGGTAATATGTCATTACTGGAAATCCATTCCTTAATTCTGAAAAAACTTTTTTTTTATTATTAATTTGTTTTCTGCAGAAAATCCTCCTGGTAAAATTCCCCTTTGTACATAAAATACTCTCCTAGTTTCTCTGCACTGATTTGTTACTTTCTGTAAAATTTACAGAGGCTACCTTGTTGCGTCACATTATTCTATTGAATTTAAAAAGACAAATGAGGCAAATATCAATTTCAAACCTACAGTGTATTCTAAAATATCCCTACTTTCAAATCAAAACAGTGTTTTACTTGAATTTTATGTGATAAATTATGAAGCAGCACAAACCTGTGAAGCAGGAGGAAAAAGATATAATGCTTTCAATTAGTTTTCCATGAAAAGAGTCAAGTGGAGTCAATTGTTCACCTGGATGTGCGCCTCCTCCTCTGACTCCCCTGGTCTTTCTGCAAGCAGATTGTCAACTTTCTCCAGTCCAGAGGAGATGCTGCTTGCTGCTTCCCGACTCTCAGACCGCATCTATGAAGCAAAACATTGAAAAAAATCCTCATCAACTCTTTGATTTTACAATGTTTATACCTCACAAGTTTAAATAAATGTGTCCAATAGGTAGAAAACAAAACAGTGGGTGAAAACGATTCCTTTTTAAAATGCAAACAGAACACCAAACAGGAAGTCACAGCCTCTTTATCTGCAGGGGATTATATATAATCAGAAGAACAGAGCTAGAGGCTTTTAGTAAGACAGGATAAGTCGGCCTTGTTTCCTAGATTGCGATTATTTCTTAAACATGTTGCCGTTTCCTGCATCTGATCATCTTAAAGTAGTAAAAGCACAACTTTTTCTGACCACTGCCACTAAAAATCTGTAGAAATTCAGGTTAAATTGATCACTAATTATAAAGATCTAACCAGATATCAGCAAAGTAAGATATGCTTGCTTTAAAGTTATCAAAACAAGATCATGCAGCTTCTTCTCGTATAAAGAAAGAGGAACATTCTAGATCAGGGGTGTCCAAATTTTATGTCATGTGGGCCAAAATCGTCACCTCAAAAGTGCAAAAAATATATAAATTTAAAAACTAAAATCACCAAAAATATTGTGATTTCTTTTACCTACTTAACAATAACAACTAAGCATAAATCTTTACGATTGAATAAGCAAAGTAATCAGATTTTTTATTTGTAGGGATGGAATCGTGGATCCAAAACTTCAAATTGTTATTGCACATTTTCCTTGTAATACTGTAATTTCTCAATTTTGAAGAAAACTGGAAAAATAATTTGTCTGTTCTGAATAAAAACTCGATTCAGGTCAGTCTTCATTTGAAAACACATTCAAAAATGTTTGAATACAGCAAATAAAAGCAGATTTGGATGCACCAAGATGTACTTTAGAACACAAGTCAGTGAGTAGATGTGGTCCTAGTTACCATGACAACAACAGAAAACCAGAAGGCTTGGAAAAGACGACCACTTTGTGTTGCAGCTAACATTTCTGTAAGTAGATTTTAATTTAAAAGTCATGGTTTTGTCCTAACCTATTTTTGAATTGTGGTCATGGGGGCCGCACAAGAACAGTGCAGCGGCCACAAATGGCCCCTGCGCCCCACTTTGAACACCCTTATTCTAGATTTATGCTGATGAGGGTCTCCGAGCACAAAGCTGCGTCGCCGTGATGGAATGACACTGGTAACCAGCTGTTTCAGGATGTGGATCAGAAAGAGATTTGATCTCCCTTGGCAGGAGATCAGGGCTGTGCAGCCTTGTGTGTGTGTGTGTGTGTGTGTGTGTGTGTGTGTGTGTGTGTGTGTGTGTGTGTGGTGTGTGTGTGTGTGTGTGTGAGATCATGTCCTGGATTAAGGTCACACAATCCCCTCTACAGCACATTTTCCTTTTTACATTTTGTTGTTCTAAAACCTGCAACCTTTGCATTAAATCTGTTATAGAAGTTGGACTGAATCGAATCGCGATTAATCGATTATTGAAATAATCCTCCACTAATTTATTAATCGATTAATCATTAATTGGGACATACAGATTTCTTAAAAAGGCCATTTGCTGAAAGCCACTATGCAGTAATTGAGCATTTAAGATAAAAAACTGCTCGTCTGTAAATATGTTTTACCCGAAACTCCTGAAATAAAATTAATCACAAGTGATTTAAATCATCACTTCTCAAAATAAGCATTTCAATGGATTTTTATTGCTGTTTTATTCTTTTCCAGATTTCAATCTGCCATTGAAAACATATTCCAGCTTTTTAAAATCTCAGTTAAGATTCTTAGAAATCAATATTTCTGCATTGTTAACTATGAAACTGTAACATTTTAAAACTCTTTACTCTCAAATACACGTGGTCTCTCTTTTAATACATTAAAGATATAAATCAATGATTCCTCATGGTAGAAGGTTTTTGATTTTTAAAGACAGAATCTCCTATTATTGGCACATTGTATTTGCGTTTGGTTGTTAATGTTGCAAACTAAGCAAGCATGTGGCAACAGTGGAAAGTAAAACTCCTTTTTAACGCGAAGAAAAATCAATCAGTGTACAAAAACAAATATTAAAAATGAAACTTTGAAATTATTTTCCATGTTTTGCTTTGAGTGTATCCCATTTTATCAGATGTGAAAATGTTGCGGATAAAAAGCACAGGATGTTACCTGGACGGTGCTATTTAGCAGATCTTTATTCTTTCTTTGCAGTAAGGTGGTTCGCTCCCAGACTTTCTGTAAATCCAGAAGCTCTGACTGCAGTTGGGTCCGACTCTCTGACTCTGTAACGATTTCACACAAATGTTTCCCAGCTTCAACAGTCTGGGCGTACACAGGGGAGTGCAGACCTAGAGATTCTTCAATAAGCTTTAAAAAAAAACAGGAAAATGACAAAAAAAATGTAATTAGCACATGAAATAATTAAGATAATACATTTGATATTGATCTGCAGCCAAGTGCACTGACCTCAGAAACATTTACATTCTGCAGCTGCTGCACCGTGTGAAGATCCGGTCCACTAGGGGGCAGGAGAGAGTCCACCTCGCTAAACAGCTTCTTCAGGGATTTCAAACCGCGTTGGTAAATTCTCCACTGCTGCAGACGCTCCTTTGTTGAGGTCCAGTCGTGTGCAGCGAGAGCCACAGAATCGGACCAGCTCCGCTTCAGACACGCCACTCGAACCGTGAGCTCAGATCTGAGCACGAAATAAGAAAAAAAAGTTTAGGTTTGTCAGCTTTATTTGGAGAAAAACCTGAAATGGACACAAATTCATAAAATTCGGTGTACAAAATTAAAACATAAAAGCAGAAATATAGTAAACATGCTCCTATTGGGAAGAGAACAAAAAAGGCTCCTGAGAAAGAAACAGATCGTAAATGATCATAAAGTAAAACAACAAACTAATAAGAGCAGGAAAAACTATTTATACAGGGTTTCTACACTTTTGCCACAGTAAAATTTAAGCACTTTTCAAGGCAAGTTTTTAAACTTTGGAGATAAAACAGACAGTTTCAATTCATTATTATATATTATTTATTACTGTTATTAATAATGTCTTCTGATAGTATTCAACATTCTACAGCAGGGATGATATAAACTGAAATATAACAAACTTTTACGCTTGGAAATATCAAAATTCAAATTTAACACACACACAAAAAATCCCCCATTTTGACTGACTTTGATGTATAAAATATAAGCCAACCTTTATTTCAATTGCACTCTTCAATAATCAGTTGAGCCATTAGGAATAATAAATATTCAAAAAGAAAATAGAAAATGTTCTCGCTACGTTTTCTGGCATTTAGCAATAGTAATAATTTTGGTAACTCTAAACTAGATCAAGAAAAGTTTAGTCTGATTTAACTTTAGCGAGAGCAAAATAAATTTGTGCGTCTTTGAAAAAAATTAAACTGTAAATTGCACTTTATTAAAAACTTTGCAACTTTTAAATATTAAGCTTTTGTACAGAAATCAAGCTTTTTCTGAACCTTGAAGACATATTTGAAATTCAAGTATTTGCAATGATTTACAACAGATTCCTTAACATTTTCCAAAAACTCAAAAATATCATGAACCCAAAAGTAAACGCACAAAAATATGACATCTGCTGGTCATTGAGTGTAATGAGAATTCGATTTCCTGTGTTGTATAGTAACAAAGTAAAAATACTTCACTACTTAAGTATATTTTGGAGTACTTCATACTTTCCTCGAGTATGAACATTTTTGATAACTTTCACTTTTACTTCACTATATTTCTGAACTTAATTTCATACTTTTACTCTGATACATTTTCAATGTGTGGTTTAGTTACTCGTTACAAAAAGCGAGAGAGAGAAACGCTGGAAGTTTTGACCCACCTACTGATTGACTGCTACAAAGTCGGACACTAATGGAGCCCATACGACATGAACCACATATACAATATGTGGTTCATGTCAGAAGCTGGTTCAGTTGTAAAGCAGGTTAAGTTACCTTGTGTTGTAGGTAAAGCACCTAATTTTCTTAACTAACTGATGGCTGCAGGTTTATCTATTAGCAGGTTTAATTTTGCCTGCACTTGGTTGTGTTTATTACTTTAACTGTATTTGACAAGTTTACCAAAATATAAAAAATGTCATTCAAACTGCATTTGCCTTGTTTTACTTTTTACTTATACTTTTCATTACATTACTTGAGTACATCCATTTTTACAGTAATTTCCATACTTAAGTACAAGAAAATTCAGATACTTTAAGACTTTAACTCAAGTAACATTTCAGTCAGTGACTTGGACTTTTACCAAAGTCATATTTTGGAGAGGAACCTAAACTTTTACTTGACTCTGAGAGTTCAGTACTTTATACAACACTGTTGATTTCAGACCAACAAGCAAGAATTCTGACTCCAATAATCAGTTTTTGTACCCATGTGGCACAAAGAACAAATCATCAATCAACTGGTTGCAAATACTTCTGACCTCAAGTGATTCTGTAGACTTTAAAGCCCTTCTGTACTCAGAGTACTTTCTTCTTTTTACTCAAAACCAAGAAGCTGTCAGAGCACGTCAAGGACAAGGCAGTACATCTGGACAAGACTGGACTGGCTCCTCTCTCTGGAGCTCAAAGCAAGATCCTTACCCACTGGATGACCATGAGAACATTTCAGATCTGTCCAAAAATATTTGCTAAAAAACCATCTTCACCAAGAAAGCGATGGGAAACACTCGAATGCTGACGCTTTGAAACTATGGCACTTAATCATTGGAGGCGCCATGATGAGAGAGGACAGGAGTGTTGAACTGAGCGACTGAAATTGTTTTCCAAAGTTGTTTTTGCTACTTTATTTATGGCTTCTACTTGATGGAGTCGAGCTAATTTGCTTTGAACGTAACACACCTGACACATAGACGGTGATATTTACAAAAGCCGGCCATAGCTAGCTTAGAAACCGACCCAAACCTCCTCCCTCCTGACGTTTTGATCAAATTACCGACTCTACCTGAATTCACAGCACATAATTTATGTCACTATATCATAAACATCGCTTCCCTTTACACCGGAGCAGCACTAAAACGTACAAAAGACGAGATGCTAACCATGCTAGGCTACATGACGGTGCGGTATTGTTTCCGTGGTTACTGAGACGCCGTAAAGCGATATTTGATATCTGTCGTAAATACTTATAAAGTAAATGAACGTTAATCTTCTTACCTTGTAAAAAGTGTTCGCTGCAAATCCGCGGTTACACCGAGGGCTGACGGTCATTATGATTAACAGCTGCTGTCCATCACACCCGTATCTTTCCACTTTATTTCGTTAAAAGTTACAAAATAAAATGACAAGTTCGGTTTTCAAATTTGTCTGTTTGTGCAGCCGACCGCGCAGCAACCTGTGGGCATTTTTACTGCGAAATCAACTCGTTAAAGATGATATGAGGTCACCAGATGTGCGTTTTTTTGACAGGCTTTACGGGAGCGCATTGGTAGCTTTGACGTCCATCATGGCGGAGCGGGAACAGTTTCAAACGGAGTGACGTCACGTGCAAAGGGTCAATATTTGACCAAGTTGATGAAATTACTTTAGGGCGGTTTTCCAGTAAAACGTCGTTATTAACTGGTTAGGAAAAGGTCCTTAAATATATATATTATAATTTTATATATATATATATATATATATATATATATATATATATAATAAACCATATACTGGTTATATATAAAATAGCTAGCTAGAGATAAAGGCCACGGATGTTAAGACTCGGAAGTTACTAACCATGCATGGAGGTTCCACCCCAAATCCAGCACCCTGAGACTGAACACGAGCCGTAAGGAAGGAGGCAGAGGACTAGCGAGTGTGAGAGCCACTGTCCAGGATGAAACGTCCAAGATTCATAAATACATCAAGGACAAAGCCTCAACGGACGATATGCTCAGGAATGTCTCAGGCAATGGGGAACACAGGATGAGGGGCTAGAGGTTCCATCATGGGAGAACAAGCCCCTACATGGGATGTACCACCGACAAATAACTGAAGTGGCTGATATCAGGAAATCCTACCAATGGCTGGACAAAGCTGGACTCAAGGACAGCACAGAGGCTCTCATCCTGGCTGCACAGGAACAGGCCCTAAACACCAGAGCAAGAGAGGCTCAGATCTACCACACCAGAAAGACCCAAGGTGTAGGTTGTGCAAGGAGGCCCCTGAGACAGTCCAGCACATAACAGCAGGGTGCAAGATGCTGGCAGGGAAAGCGTACATGGAACGACATAACCAGGTGGTGGCATAGTGTACAGGAACATCTGTGCAGAATATGGACTGGAAGTCCCGAGATCGAAGTGGGAAAACACCCCAAAGGTGGTGGAGAATGACCGAGCTAAGATCCTGTGGGACTTCCAGATCCAGACAGACAAGATGGTGATGGAGAACCAACCAGACATTGTGGTGGTGGATAAAGAACAGAGGAAAGCCGTTGTGGTGGATGTAGCTATACCAAGTGACTACAACATCAGGAAAAAGGAGAAACTGGAGAAATACCAGGGCCTCAGGGAGGAACTGGAAAAGAACTGGAAGGTGAAGACCACAGTGGTGCCTGTGGTCATCGGGGCCCTCGGGGCAGAAACCCCCAAACTGGAGCAGTGGCTAAAACAGATCCAGGAACAACATCAGACATCTCAGTCCAGAAATGTGCAGAACTAGGCACAGCCAAGATACTGGAGGAGAACCTGAAGCTCCCAGGCCTCTGGTAGAGGTCAGAGGTCAGAGGATGAAAGAGAGAGAGAGACCACCGAGGAGGGTGAGAAGGGAATTATATTATATATATAATATACATATTTACAGATTTTGAACCGGTGAAGCTAATACTACCTACTTGAGGAGTTCTGGGTAAAACATATTTACATATGAAGGTTTTTTTTTAACTTAAATGCAAAATGAACAAAGATTTTTGTACAATTTTCCCTAGATTACTGGTTTAAGGAGGTTGTTGGACTTTTTTGAGTCTCCAATTAACAATTAATCGATTATTAAATAAGTTGCCGATTATTTCAATAAATTGATTAACCGATGTGAAATTATGGTTTTAATCCTTAAGTGGTAGAATAAATAATTGAAACACACTGTAAAACATTCGAGCCACATTTAGTTGTGTCTACTGGTTGAGTTTGATATTTTCAATCTGAATGTGTGAATTTGTGAAAGATAAAATTAGAGCAGTAAGTTGTGTTAACTTTTTATTCATTTTGTCAAAACACCCAAGAGTTGAATAAACTAGAGTTTTTAGGCTAGCAATTCAAAAGCTGAAAGAGGAAAAAGACAGGAGTGGGAACTATTTCCCAGAATGCTTAGCGGCATGTTTTGGTATCCTGAGGTGGAAGTGTGTTACGTTGATCTGACTCATGTTTTATTTAGGAAAATGTTTATTTTAATGCAAAACTTGAGGATAATGTTCTGTCACACTAAATGTCATTGAGCAGAATTTAATAAAATTCTTTATCAGATTGGAAATTTTGTTCATGCAATTTAAAACAAGAAATTAAATTCTGATAAGTCGTTATTTTAATTTGATATTGAGAGTGAAATAATAGATAAATGAGGCTCTTTAACTAGCTGAGGGCAGTTTTTTTTCTTGCATTTTGTGTTTGTGAAATAATTATTTGGTTTAAATTGCAGCATTAAGTTTAAACTCACAATACAAGATTATTAACTTTTTAAAGAAATGTTTAGATAACTTGTCTCTTGTTAAATCAACTTAATGAACTTTAATTTCTGAGTTAAAACCAAAAGAATTTTCTTGTCGACTTAAATTGCATTTTCAATGCAACGGGTGGACTTTCATTTTCAACTTAAAACACCTTGAAATGTTTTACAGTGCACTAAGTCTTAATTCCTAAATCAGTTAAAAGCCTGTTAAGAACTTCCTGCATCATAACTCACCTTTCGTCCTCAGTTTGTTTTTCCATAAAGCTGAGGGCATCACAGAGGAGGCTCTGGAGGAGCTGATGACCCTTCATGACCTCAACCTCAAGTTTCTGTGGGGGAGATTTGTTAGATTAAAGAGCAGAAGGACATTCATTCTTCTCTGTCGTTCTAACAAATTAGCTCGTGATTACACAGTGAAAAGACCTGAGTGAAGTTGCCCCCCCCACCTTCTTCAAATCAGACAAAATCGGTGTCAAACGTTTGTGCACCAAAAATGTTCGTTTGTGCCGCTAGCATTTTAAATATATAAAGAAATGTTACTAGAGGTCATCCAAGGTCAACCAACCCCCCACCTTCTTCAAATCAGACAAAATGAGTGTCAATCAACTCGGCTACGCTTGTGCTGGTTTGTGCAGTTTTCGTTTGTGGTGCTTTGGCTTTGAAGATATTAATGAAAGTGTAAAGGTCAAAAGGTCAACCAGCCCCCCAAACGTTTATGAAATCCAACTTTCTTTATAGCTTCAAAATGATAGCGGCACGGAACAAAAATTTTTGCTGCACAAACGTAGCACTAACGTTTGACGCCAATTTTGTTTGATTTCATAAAAGTGGGGGGGCTGGTTGACCTTTTGACCTTTACACTTTCATTAATATCTTCAAAGCCAAAGCAACACAAACGAAAAGTTTTGCTGCACAAACCAGCACAAACGTAGCCGAGTTGATTGACACCCATTTTGTCTGACTTGAAGAAGGTGGGGGGTTGGTTGACCTTGGATGACCTCTAGAAACATTTCTTTATATCTTTAAAGTGATAGCGGCACAAACGAAAATCTTTGCTGCACAAATGTAGCACAAACGTTTGACACCAATTTTGTCTGATTTGAAGAAGGTGGGGGCCCAACTTCACTCAGGTAGTGAAAAGCTATGGTTCAGAAGTTTGACATAGATAATAGTTATTTGTTCTGAGGCTAAACTTGCAGTTTCCTGAGATAACAACATATTAGCATTTCAATTATTCTGTGGTCTTTCCATAATGATTGAAAACTTGTTGAATGAACTGGAACAGCTTCTGATTATTGGTAGAAAAACTCAAGAAATGAATGAATTTGTAAGAGCTGCCAAACCTGATGGACAGCCAGCATCTCTTTAAGGTTTGAGTGCCTTAGATCTTTTCTGCAAAGTGATTCTCGCTGCAGGTGTTCCTGGATCGTTCTCACTTTTTCACATTTTTCTTCAAAATCACAGCCGCTCTGAAGCTCATCTTGCAAAACTCTATAAAATAAAAGAGAACATAGACTTTAGAGGGAAACTGTCAATCACTGTCAATAAGACTGTATTTAAATCCAGATATGAAAAAAAGTTTAATTGTAAAAAAACAGGAAATTTATTGTACAGCTTTTTTCAATTAAGACTCAATTGAAAACCAAAAATATTTGGTTATTCCACCAAATATTGATTTCTGAACTCTTCCTGAGTTAAAACATTAGTATTGTTGTTTCTAAATAAATAAGAACAATGTTCATTTTACTCAAACTTATACCTATATAAAGCTAAAGTAGTGACACTTCTTTGTTTTCCATGCTTTTTACAACTTTACCCATCAAGATGAGGCATTATTACCCTTCCTTTCAGGTTGTGCAGTTTCATCTGTGGTACATTTTGTTTATCGGAAAATGTTCAAAGACTCTGAAGACACAATACAACCTTTCTTCTATCTGATTAATGTAAAACCAGGAATTATTACATTTGTGACAAGTTGAAGCTCTAATCACACAGTAAATACACTACAAAGACACAAAACCTTACCATCTATTTTTTGTCTAATTTGCAGTGAAAATATCTTGATACTAACTTAAAAAGTAGCTTTTCAGCAAGATGTAGGAGCTTGATTTAAGTTAATAATTAAGTAAAACATTCCACTTCCACTGGCGCCGTTACCTAGCAACGCCAGCCAAGCCCAGCCCGTCACCTAGCAACCAAGTTCTAGTTCAACTGCCAGATTATTTAATTTGTTAATACCTCAGTACACTCGAAATGAGACAAACCAATTTAAAAGTAACTTTTATTCCTTAATATTCATAAAAAAAAGTTATGGTTCTTTCTGCAGGTAAATTAACTTATAACATTGAAATGTCTTGTTATAAGTGAAATAATCTGCCAATAGAACTAGTAACGTTTTCATGACTATTAAGGAATTATTTACTTAAAACAAGCTCCTGTACCTTGCTAAAAAGTTACTTTGAGTTGGTTTGTCTTATTTCAAGTTTAGTAAGATATTTGCACGAGAAACTAGACCAAAGATTCTTGGTAAGATTTTGTGATTTTGCAGTACTTAATGATTTATTCCTTTTAGATTTTCACACCATAATATTTCTTTGCTATTAAATTTTTTGTGAGTTCATATTCTTTTGTGTTTTCTGGTAATTTGTCCATTTTTCAAAAATGGTGCATCATCTCAAACTTTAATCTCCATTAAAGTTTGTATTCTAATGTAGATAGCAATAATTACATGTTGTAGATCAAACTGTCTCACTTGTTTTCATCTGTTGCCTTGGTAACGGTTTCTGCCCACAGCCTGCTGAGGGACTGAACTCTCTCCATCTCCTGGTTGCTGAGGGTTATGTCGCCACTCGTCTCTTTAACGTCCACCAGTGATGGAGTCATGTCACTGAGATCCAAAAGAACCTGCTGGGAGTTTAAGACAAAGTACAAAATGATGTTTGTGTTTGTTTGTTGTTGTTGTTTTTTTAGCTAAAGGTTTGCAGAAGGGGAGTTTAAAACCTCCAGAGTGTCTGCATCACATGCGCCCCCACGCAGCTTGAAAAGCGAGCTCTGCATCTGTTCCTCAAGTGCTTCCAGCTGAGCTTTAAATCGTCTCTCTCGCTCCAAATCCTCCTGAAACATTTACACAATACGTCATATTTAACAACCTCCATGGTAAACAAGTGCTTTATGTGTCGAATGTAAAATATCTCACCTCCAGACTTCTCCTTTTTCCCGATATTGCTTGGTTCAGCAGCAGGATATGGCGACTCAACAACCTGGCTTCTGATTTGATTAAATTTGCAGATGAAGGTTCAAGTCGTCCAAGAAGAGCTTTGGATGCTGCCAGCACATCTCCTGCATCACTTTGCAGCTCATCAGCAGCATCCTGCAACCTCTACATTGTGAAAAGAGAAGATAAGCTGAGGAACAGGAGCAGGCTTTTATATGCAGTGTATTGCCACTTTCCTCTTATTTAATTCAAGTAAGTCGATGCTTGAGTCCTGTGGGAAAACGCAATTTATGCAGTAAGCGTTTCAACAAAATGTTTCTTCCGCTGTATTTTGGAAGAGAAAGGAACTAAGGAGGTATTATAGATGGAAACCAAAAAATAAAAACATTTTCCTTAGGTCAAATGAGCAAAACAACACGTCATCTGGATGTTGCGCAACAGGTTAGTGAGGTCAGGTGCACCGACAGGAAGCAGATCTTCTGTCATATCTCAACAGAAGTACATGCAGCGTCATTCCTTTCCAAGAATAGGCGAGCAGGTATTGAGAAAAACATTTAATTAAATCGGGAACGTAAAGCATGGACTCCCCGAACCTGCACCTGGAACAGATGAGTCAAGCAGGGAATCTAATGATTACAAAAAAAAGGAAAAGAGGAAAAAAAAGAAATGCATTTGGAGGCTGAAAAACAGGGTTTGTGAATCTGGTTAAACTCCAGCACTTAAGCTCAGGCTTTCAGTGCTTTATTGTGTATTTTCTTGCCAGTTTTGAGCAGAAAAGCATAAAGACGGATAGAAATGCACTTTGGGTTATCGTACCAGAGGATAATTAGTATCAGGACCAAGTACAGTTGTGTTCTGTGTGAACTTATGACAACAATAATAAATCAAATGTAACTTTAAGGAGACTGCCGGTGTGTAATTTTCTTTTTATAGGAGACTTATTGCATTTTTTTGCAAGTTTTCTTTCTTCCATTGGGTTTCAACAGCCTCTATAAACAGCTCAAGCGCTTAAAAAGAAAAACCTGTTGAGTTTTGTTGGTTAATGTTGGTTGGTGTCTGAAAAATGAGCTGTCTGCCTCGTTACCTAGCAACTCCAACTGAGCGCCAGCTGGTTTCACCGCTGTATGAGCTGTACAATGGCTGCTGGAAAAGACAACTGACTTCACTTGTTGTTGACTCACCATCCAGAAACCACTTGCTGTTGTGCAGGAGGCTCTACAAATGCTTTTCAAAGATGTACTTTTGTGCAATTGTGCATCTGTTTGCAGTAATTTTCACGTGCGAGTGTAAACGTTAAGCTGGGGGCCAGAAGTAGCTGATTTTGATCTAATCCTTTCATGCAGTGGACAGCTATTTTCTTGTAGATTTTTACGTTATAAATGCACACAGACCACCGAAGTGGACAACAGCGCATCACACTGCCAACTACTGGCCATCTACTGCAACTGCAAGAATGTTTTTGTTAACTCCAATATGGCAGACAGACCAATAAAAGCAACAAATCTCGAGTCCCTGCTTCTATTTTTGGAGATAAAAAAATATTGATACTAAGTAATCAATAAAGACTAATACCACCGTAAAATTTTCTATTTGGAGAAAATTACAACTGATCACATAGAAAAAAAAAACTTTTCCCCCCAGCTTTTTTCTTATTTCTTAAAAATCCTGACATAAAACATCATAATTCATACATGAAAGGGAGACAGAGACCTAGAACAGCTCATTCTGAAAGGAGCTCAAAACTAAAATCTCATTATCTAAGAACGATTTTACGCAAAACATCTGATGAACATGTTTGTGTAACAGATCACCCATCCTCACCGGTTCAACAAAGCACCATCTTTCAGTCTGAATTTCCTAAATTAATCTCTTCTCCTCTTTCTTGAAAATGACTTTGTTTCGGTTCTGGTTGGTGATAAAGTTGATGAGACTCTGACTCACCTTGACGCAGCAGACTGTGGTTTCTGCATCGTTTCCAGATGAAGAACCTGATAACTCCTCCCACTCATTCCTCAGGTGTTGCAAACGAAGAGAAAAGCGCTCAGACAGATTCGCGTATTCAAGCCAGAGGGAGAAAATCTCTCTGCTGTTTTTATGCTCCTCTTTTATCTCTTGGAGGATTTTCTTCCACCTGATGAGGCAAACATAAAGGGACTCAGCGTGTAATATTTATATGAAGCAACAAGTTTACAAATGAGAAAAAAACAGGTAAATGTTAATTTAAAGGGAAATCCTTTGAACAGAATAGGAACTGACTATTCTCAAAATAAAACGACTTTATTCTCATATCGTTTTGACTTTATTCTGGTAATTTTATTATTTATTTTATTTTCTTAGTATAACCTACATATTCTGTTATAATATCTGACATTTTTGTGTGACGATTTTAATTTGTGTCCAAATTTTGTCCTAATTGGGGAAGAAAACGTCTCCATCAGCCGGTAAGACACATTTGTATCACTTGGGGACGCGAAAGGCCCCCGAGCCACACTTTGGACACCCCTCCATTATTTGGTAAAATGTTATCTACATATTTCCCTCCGCTGACCCATGTCGCTGCTCCTCCACTTCGTCCCTAACGAGCTGCGCCGGCGCGTCATGCAGCGTCTCCATCAGCGTCCTGCAGGATTTGTCCAGGTCCGTCCAGAGCCGCTCTCCGTCTTCCTGCGCCTTCGCCTGCAGCTCCTGAGCGAAATGAAAAACACTTTTTCCTTTTAACTCTCGCTCTCTGGAAGTGCATTTACTTCCCTAAAAAGTAATAAAAGAGTTGACAGCTTGAAGTCTGTGAATGCCCACACTCTGACTGAACCTTTCACATCCGGACTCGGAGGCTTTTTACCGCAGCTGCAGCTTGCTGTTCCACACAAACACTAAAGTTTTATGATGCCTTCTTTAATTGTAGCCACTCCGTGTTCTAGACTCTGCAGCCACTTGTTTTAAAGCTAACAAACTACCATGAATGATTCTGATGATAATATACATTTATGTTTGCTTTTGTAGCCTTAATGTGTTTATGGAGAGCAGTTCATTTCTCACCTGCAGCCGGTCTGAGTTTCCTTCAGCCTGCTGCAGAGAGAAGAGAGGCGCTGGCTGCTGCTGCCGCAGGGCACAGCGCACCCTAGTGGTCAACAACGCAACGTCACCCAGAGCTCCACGGAAACAACTCCACGTCTCCACTGACTGTTCGAGATCCGCTCTCAGATCTTCCATCTCAAAACGGAGCAGAAGCAACAAAGACAGAAACAAATTGGACAGTTTGGTTAATTTCATGTTCCATTCTTTACAGATGCAAGTTTGAAATGTAAAAACACAAAAAAAGATGGCAACATTATAGTTTTTATGTTTTAATGAAATAAAAGTAAATTAAAAATGTTTCTGATCTTTAGTCGTTTCAGACATGAGGAGATCGCATGGATGGATGGATGGATGGATGGATGGATGGATGATGGATGGATGGATGGATGATGTAAGGATGGATGTAAAGATGGATGTAAGGATGGATGGATGGATGGATGGATGGATGGATGGATGGATGGACAGATGGATGGATTTAAGGATGGATGGATGTAAGGATGGATGGATGGATGGACGGACGGATGGATGGATTTAAGGATGGATTGATGGATGTAAGGATGGATGTAAGGATGGATGTAAGGATGGATGGATGTAAGGATGGATGTAAAGATGGATGAAAAGATGGATGTAAGGATGTAAGGATGGATGGATGGATGGATGGAGATGGATGGATGTAAGGATGGATGTAAAGATGGATGTAAGGATGGATGGATGGATGGATGGATGGATGGATGGATGGATGGATGGATGGATGGACAGATGGATGGATTTAAGGATGGATGGATGTAAGGATGGATGGATGGATGGACGGACGGATGGATGGATTTAAGGATGGATTGATGGATGTAAGGATGGATGTATGGATGTAAGGATGGATGGATGGATGGATGTAAGGATGGATGTAAGGATGGATGGATGGATGTAAGGATGGATGTAAGGATGGATGGATGGATGGATGTAAGGGTGGATAGATGGATGGATGTAAGGATGGATAGATGGATGGATGTAAGGATGGATGGATGGATGTAAGGATGGATGGATGGATGTAAGGATGGATAGATGGATGGATGTAAGGGTGGATAGATGGATGGATGTAAGGATGGATAGATGGATGGATGTAAGGATGGATGGATGGATGTAAGGATGGATGGATGGATGTAAGGATGGATGGATGGATGGATGTAAGGATGGATGGATGGATGTAAGGATGGATGGATGTAAGGATGGATAGATGGATGGATGTAAGGATGGATGTAAGGATGGATGGAGTATTTATGGACTCCAGTCCACCAAACTCATCCAAACCTGCAGAATCTTTAAATCCATCATGGCTCCTTCTCAGTGAGTAAACCTGTGACCTATGACCTTGAGGTTGTTTTACCTGCTGGTGAAGATCAACACAGACCCGCCTCACACTCCCCACTCGGCCGGAGAAGATCTCTTCCCACAGGAGCTTCCCTTCCTTCCCATAACACATTCTTCCTCCTCCTCCTCTTCCTTCTCCCAGATCCTGCAGATCTGCAGAAACCTGCTGGATTCTGGCAACTTCCGCCTGGAAGACACAAAGTCGCTCAGACAGAAGACTGTCCACAGCGTCCAGACGTCCCGCCGTGTGATTCCCACCATCATACCTCCCACTCCAGCAGAGCGCAGCCAGCCAGGGTTTGACTGCAGGGCCGTTTCCACTGGCTCATCCTCTTCTTCTGCTGCTCTGTCCAGTCCTGCCGTTTCTGCAGATGCCTCTCTCGTTCTGCACAGGTGTGACGGATGTGTTGGACTTCATGAATCTGAGGAAAAGGAATGGAGCCAATTCAAACGCAGTCGTTGGTTTCATGTTACTAAAGATGGGCATCTGCATTTTGGACACATTACTTAACAAGATGTTGAATCTATAAACTGATCAATTGTAGCACACAAGCTGTCTTTAAATATCTCCATTTTGAATAAAACTATAGTTTGAACAGCAACACTTAGAGGTGACCCATTTTGCGTCCTTGAACAGGTTGGCATAGAATTATGTTCTATAAAAACATTTTCATTGCATTATTTAGACAAAATCATTCTTATATAATGAGACTTTTGGTCTGCTCCTTTCAGGGCAGGGCCTCTCATCACTTTAAATCACTTTAAATCCAAAAACCAGCTGCTGTAAACTCGACGTTTAAACTTGCACATGAAAATGGACGAAAACAGATGCGCGATTATATAAACATGCATCTTTGAAAAGCAGAAGTGGAGCCCCCTGCACAACCAACAAGAATGGAGCAAGTGGTTTCTGGAAAAGCCGTACAATGGCTTTTCCAGAAGCCATTGTACGGCGATAAAACCAGCTGACCAAATGTGCTGTTACGTTTTGGTTGCTAGGTAACAGCACACTACCACTTAACAATCGGGATTCTTTTTAAACGGCTAATTTTCCATTCACACAGAAAAAAAAAAAGAAACATCAAAGTATTGTAGACAAATGGTTTTAAGACCCAAATGGAGGTACAAAGCTGTAAAAAATGTGAGTTTTGCATCGTATGTCCCGTTTGACGCTGACCTGGCCGTCCAGCTCCCTCTGCAGGAGCTGCCACTGCTGTCTGACGCCGCCCAGGTTTTCTGCGAAGGTCGTGCGTTCCAAGCGGCGAGCCGGGACGTCTGCTCCCGCCATTTTGGACCCAGGCTCGGACATGAAATCAAGGAGTTGTTGACAGTTGTCGACAGCCGTCCTTAGCGCCTGGAAAATAGGAGATATGAGGAATTCATTTGTAATAAGGGTTAATTTTATCATTAAAAGCTCTTAATTTTACTCTTACTTTCTTCCTTCTGCTCTGCATCTCCAGAACCAGAACAAAACAAGGAGAAGCAGCTTTCAGCTTCTACGCACCACCAATTTGGAACAAACTTCCACAAAACTGTCAAATAGCTGAAACACTGGGTGCCTTTAAATCTCTACTTAAAACCCACCTGGTTAGAGTTGCTTGTGGCTAAATTATGGTTAGAGTGCGGGTTTTGATGTCTTCGATGTTTTTAATGTTTTTACCTTTACTTTCATCTATGTATTAACTTCTTTTTATTTCTCTTTCACACTGTCTATGTAAAGCCCCCCGGAAAACGTCCCAGTTAAACGAATCAATGCATTTTAACTAAAACTCTGAGGTGTGAGATGTTTAACTGAAGTCCTACAAAGGGTGAGGGTCTTAATGTTTTTATCTTTTTTCTTTTTAAAAATTCTCTTTGTCTTTCTAACTGTTAATTCACTGTCACATGCTGTTTGTATTTTAATTATGTAAAGGATTTTGAAATGCCTTGCTGCTGAAATGTGCTATACAAATACAATTTGATTGATTGACGTTAAAGTTTTTATGTAATAAACCGAGACAAAAACTGCATTTAATTGTAAAGTAGAAGGAAAATTATATTATTTTTTATAGCTTTATTAAACCACAACAAAATCTTAGTACACTTGAAAAAAGATAAAACTAACTTAAAAGCACATTTTCTGCAAGAGACAAGAGCTTGTTATAAGTAAATAATTCCTTAATATTGATGAAAAAAGTATTTTCTCTAATGGCAGATTATTCTAATAATCTAATAATAATGAAGAAACTTTTACTTTTAAGTTAGTCTTGTCTTATTTCAAGTGTACATTTGCAGATCAAAATATGTGGTAATACTTTGTGTTTTTGCAGTAAAAACCATGTAGTTTTGTGGTTTGGTGAGATGAGAGCAAAAATCTTTTTTTGACCTTCATTTTAATCTCTACGTCTGCAAAACAAAGGCTGCACAACATTTAGAAAACACCATCCCCATTTTGAAACATGGTGGTGTCAGCATCATGCTGGGGGATTTTTTTCTTCAGTAGAGAAAAAAAAAGTTATCTCCATTCAATCTGACTAAAAATAAGAAATTCTGCAAAGAAAAATGTCAGTTTTTAGAGAGACAATCCAAAAGACTTTGTTCAGGGAAGTTGAGTAAAAATGTACATCACATCTTTAATTTGTAAAACTTGCATTGTTTTCTTTGATTTTACAGTCGGACCTACTTTATGTTAACTTGTCACATAAAATATCAGTAAGTTAGAATGTGAACTAAGTATTTCAGGTTGGAAATCAACTTAAAACTGGAATTTTGACCATAAGGCACCTTTAATTTAATTATCATTTAAATGAATGCATAAAACACACATGAAGTACCTGACATTGCTGCAGAATTTCAACCATCTCAGCTGCAGTTCTGGCCGTCAGGACTCTTTTCTTCTCCCGGCTGAGCCGAGTTTCCGTTTCCTTCAGCCAGTTCTCCACTTCAGACAGCAGTTTTACTGGCGGCTGTTCGTTCACCAGGCGCTAACAAACATAAGTCAACGTAACAATAACTGATTTTCATTTCACATAGCCATCTGTGAAATGCTCTGCTGGTGGGTTTTATTGCTCTTAATCAAACTGATTCCGCATGAAACATCTGGTGTTTATTAGGAGAACATCGTCAGTGTCTGAGTTATTAAATCTCTCTTCAGAAGATAAGATCTGCTGAAGTGGTTTCCAGACTGTAAGGCTTCAAACTCAACCAACTGGGAGAAAAAAGTCTGGCAAAATGTGACTAATTAGAGCAAAGCCAGATATCTGGTTCCAGTCACCGGTGATGAATGGAGAGAAAAAATTAAGAGTGACCTTCCTGCTGATTCCTCCCCTCTCTGATCGCCCAGAAGACATTTAAGTTTATACTCCCAGCAGCAGAGGGGGTTCTAATTATTTCTGAAAACTAACAGAACTAACATGAAATCTGACACATTCTCAAACACTCTC
Source organism: Poecilia picta (assembly GCA_033032245.1). Lineage (NCBI taxonomy): Eukaryota > Metazoa > Chordata > Actinopteri > Cyprinodontiformes > Poeciliidae > Poecilia > Poecilia picta. The sequence goes on from CM065373.1 coordinate 20,770,773, forward strand.
AGCTGCTTCATATCTGTTTATCTTAGTTCATTTAAAACGCTATTGTCTCTGAATACTGAAAAAACTGAACCTGCAGCAGATGCTCCAGCATCTTGGAAAGGTCAGAGGTCAGCTGGCTGCAGCTGGCCTCCAGCTGTGAGACCTGGCTTCTCGGTTTGGGACACTCGGCGTCCCTCAGGTGGACAAGCCGACTGGTTTCCTTGGAAACGGCTGCCAGCTCCACGGAGACGTCCTGGGGAAAGGTTGACAGTGTTGGAATAATTATAATTAATATGTTTGGAACATTATTTGAGTTTTATTAAACTAAGGACACCTGATAAAATCTTATTGTGGCTTTTAGTGGTTTAATGTGGTCAGTTTGATTAAACAGATTAGAAATATTTATCATTTTATCATTTGAAGGATTTTTGTTGACAGTAAATTGTATTTTACATCGAACCGTGGCTTAAGTAGATGTCTCTTAAAAATAAGACCATGTGTCTCATTTTTAAGAGACAAGAGACCACAACACGAATGAATGAATGAATGAATGAATGAATGAATGCTTTGGCTTTACTCTGCCATGTTTCCTTACATGGGGATCTGCACAATTTTTATTCAAATTACAAACTTTACGAGAGTGAAATTTTCTGAGTTCTCAGTCATTCTGGATGGACGGATGGATGGATGGATGGATGGAAAGGCGGCCGGACGGACGGATGGATGGATGGATGGACGGACGCACGGACGGACGGATGGTGGATAGATGGATGGACTGATGGATGGAAAGGCGGCCAGACGAATGGATGGATGGATGGATGGGTGGATGGATGGATGGATGTATCAATGGATGGTGGATGGATGGATAGACGGATGGATGGAAAGGCGGCCGGACGGATGGATGGATGGGTGGAAGGTGGATGGGTGGATGGATGAATGGATGGATGGATGGACGAACGGACGGATGGATGGACGGTGGATGGATGAATGGATGGATGGATGGATCAATGGATGGTGGATGGATGGATAGACGGATGGATGGAAGGTGGATGGATGGAAGGATGGATCAATGGATGGTGGATGGATGGATAGACGATGGATGGATGGTTGGACGGTGGATGGTTGGATGGATGGATGGATGGATGGATGGACGGTGGATGGTTGGATGGATGGATGGATGGTTGGACGGTGGATGGTTGGACGGTGGATGGTTGGATGGATGGATGGATGGATGGAATGGATGGTTGGACGCGGATGGTATGGACGATGGATGGATGGATGGATGGTTGGATGGATGAGATGGATGGATGGTTGGACGGTGGATGGTTGGATGGATGGATGGATGGATGGATGGTTGGACGGTGGATGGCTGGATGGATGGATGGATGGATGGATGGATGGATTTGGACGGTGCATGGTGGATGGTTGGACGGTGGATGGATGGATGGATGGTTGGACGGTGATGGTTGGATGGATGGATGGTTGGACGGTGGATGGTTGGATGGATGGATGGATGGATGGTTGGACGGTGGATGGTGGATGGATGGATGGATGGATGGATGGTTGGACGTGGATGGTATGGATGGATGGATGGATGATGGATGGATGGTTGGACGGTGGAGGATGGTGGATGGATGGATGAGTGGATGGATGGATGTGACGTGGATGGTTGGATGGATGGATGGATGGATGGATGGTTGGACGGTGGATGGTTGGATGGTGATGGATGGATGGATGGATGGACGTGGATGGTTGGATGGATGGATGGATGGATGGTTGGACGTGATGGATGGATGGATGGATGGATGTGATGGATGATGGATGGACGGTGGATGGATTGATGGATGGATGGATGGATGGATGGTTGGATGGATGGATGGATGAGATGGATGGTTGGACGGTGGATGTGGATATGGATGGAATGGATGGATGGATTGGACGGTGGATGGATTGGATGGATGGATGGATGGATGGATGTGGACGGATGGATGTTGACGATGGATGGATGGATGGATGGATGGTGGATGTTGGATAGGATGGATGGATGGTTGGATGGATGGATGGATGGATGACGGATGGAGGGAAAGGCGGCTGGACGGATGGATGGATGGATGGAATGGTGGATGGTGTGATGGATGAATGGATGGATGGATGGACCGACGGAGGATGGATGTGACGGTGGATGGATGATGGATGGATGGATGGATATGGAGGATGGATGGATGGATAGACGGATGGATGGAAGGTGGATGGATGGACGGATGGATGGATGGATGAGATGGATGGATGGTTGGACGGTGGATGGTATGGATGGTGGATGGTTGGTGATGATGGAGGTGGATGGATGGTATGGAGGTGGATGGTTGGACGATGGATGGATGGATGGTTGGATGGATGATGGTATGGATGTGGATGGATGGATGGATGATGGTTGGAGAGTGGATGGTTGGATGGATGGATGGATGGATGGAATGGTATGGTTGACGGTGGATGGTTGGATGGATGGATGGATGGATGGAGGATGGATGGTGTGGACGGTGCATGGTTGGATGGTTGGACGTGGATGGATGGATGGATGGATGGTATGGACGGTGGATGGTATGGATGGATGGATGGTTGGACGGTGGATGGTTGGATGGATGGATGGTTGGACGGTGGATGGTTGGATGGATGGATGGATGGATGGATGGTTGGACGGTGGATGGTTGGATGGATGGATGGATGGATGGATGGTTGGACGGTGGATGGATGGTTGGATGGATGGTTGGACGGTGGATGGTTGGATGGTTGGACGGTGGAATGGATGGATGGATGGTTGGACGGTGGATGGTTGGATGGATGGATGATGGATGGAATGGTTGGACGGTGATGGTTGGATGGATGGATGGATGGATGGTTGGACGTGGATGGTTGGATGGATGGATGGATGGACGGTGGATGGTTGGATGGATGGATGGATGGATGGATGGATGGTGGATGGTTGGACGGTGGATGGTTGGATGTGATGGATGGATGGATGGATGGTTGGACGGTGGATGGTTGGACGATGGATGGATGGATGGATGGATGGATGGATGGTTGGATGGATGATGATGGATGGATGGATGGTAGGAGTGGATGGTTGGATGGATGGATGGATGGTTGGACGGTGGATGGCTGGATGGATGGATGGATGGATGGATGGTTGGACGGTGGATGGTTGATGGATGGATGGAGGATGTTGGACGGTGGATGGTTGGATGGATGGATGGATGGATGGATGGATGGTTGGACGGTGGATGGTTGGACGATGGATGGATGGATGGATGGTTGGACGGTGGATGGTTGGATGGATGGATGGATGGATGAGATGGATGGATGGATGGTTCGACGGTGGATGTTGGATGGATGGATGGATGGTTGGACGGTGGATGGTTGGTTGGTTGGATGGATGGATGGATGGATGGATGGTTGGATGGATGGATGGATGGATGGTTCGACGGTGGATGGTTGGATGGATGGATGGTTGGACGGTGGATGGTTGGTTGGTTGGATGGATGGATGGATGGATGGATGGTTGGATGGATGGATGGTTGGACGGTCGATGGATGGTTGGATGGATGGATGGATGGATGGTTGGATGGATGGATGGTTGGACGGTCGATGGATGGTTGGATGGATGGTTGGATGGATGGATGGTTGGACGGTCGATGGATGGTTGGATGGATGGATGGATGGATGGATGGATAAATGCTCATGATACAAAGTATTTTTTCATGAATTTAAAGGAAACTGTTAGAACAATTCGGATTTAAATACGTTAAATAACAAACCAATAATAAACTAACAACCAATACTAAACCTATAATAAACCAATAATTGATCCATAATAAACCAATATTAGACAATAAAAAACCAAAAATTGACCCATAATAATCCAACAACAATCCAATAACAAACCCATAATAAACCATAATAAACCAATATTAGACCCATAATAAACCAATAATTGACCCATAATACCCCAATAATTGACCCATAATAAGCCAATAATTGACCCATAATAGGCCTCTGCTCTTGGCATCGCCCCTGACAGCAGCAGCCACTGGCTCCTAATGAACCCAGGCGGAGCAGCAGATAAGGCCTCACCAGCAGCTCCAGCAGTCGCCTTTGAACGGATTCCTGACTCCGGTCTGAGAAAGTCTTCAGGTGTTCGCCGGCGGCCAGCAGACGCTCACCGACCGCAGCAACGCCAGCCAGGAATCTGTGGGGAGGACAGCCAGGACTGATAGATCAACCAGCGGGGCAGAACATGAAGGCCCCCTCACACACACCAAAGGCCAGTTGGTGGATGTCCAAAGGCAAAAATGAAAATAAAAGATAAGCTCGCTTTTTTTTTTCTTACATGTACCTGTCTTCTCTTTTAACTCTTTCTCCGTCTGTTGCCCGGAACCCAGAAATAAGACAAACTGTATCTTCATGAATTCCTCCCACTCAGATGAGCAAACCAACAACCAGGGATTTTATTTGACTCGACGTCTCTTAACTGCTTCAAAGAGTCTTTTGTCAGGGATTGAACTGTTCCCAGTTCACTCCACCGTCTTGATTTATGGACAATCAAAACTCTTTAAATTGTCAGTGTTTCAATGATTAAATAAATCAAAAATCAATCAATCAAAACTTTTAAACAGCTTGACCGAAAAGGTATACAAATATTAGATTTATGGCATCAAACTGAACTAACTCTTTATCTTTAAAATATGCAAATATCTTTAAAATAGACAAAATATAAATTATGAGCAGAAATGTTAAAAGAAAGAAAAACACTAAAACAATGTGAAATATAAAATGTAAAGTTATACATTTATACTCATTATATTTTTCTCATAAGGTTCTGCTTGGAAACAACAAAAAAACACTTTTATCTCCTTTTTTGGCTTGTTTTATAAATTTAGCAACAAATTATATTTGGATTCATATAAAGTAAAATAAACCTGCTGCAAAATTTTTTGGAAAATATTTTTCGTGGATTCTCATGTAAAATGAAGATGAAAATATTCATAAAATACAACTAAAGCTTCAGATTATTTATTCCTGCAAAAGTAATCTCAGGTTTTCCACTTGAGGTGTTCAAAGTGCGGCCCGAGGGCCATTTATGGCTCTTGTAATGAGTTTGTATGGCCCCTTCTGCAGATCAAGAAGAGTAAAAATTAACCACCAAATGGAGCTGAAATATTTTAGATTTTCAGATGTGTAATTTATTAAATGATAAATGTTCTTTTATTAACAATGCTTTGATTTTGTTTTGCTCAAAAACAGCAATAAAAAACAGTTCAAAAAATGATCCTAATACAGCAAGGCTTTTGGACCAAAGTTCTCATATATATTGGTAGGAAAATAATGAAAACATATACGTGAACAAAAAAAAAAAGTTAGGAAACTATACAACTGCAACCTTGATCCTTTTATGCAGTCAATATCATGTTAATTTTAATTTTTGCGGGATATTTTGACGCTCAGTGACATTTGGTGCAACACGTTGTGATTTTTGGTTTCTACATCGCCCCGTCTCCAGAGGAGCAGGTTCAAACTCCATGTTCTGTGGTTCTGTGTGAGCTGTGTTGCTGTTTGGATGAAAGAGAAAAGTTAAAAGAAGAACTGCAGCCCACCTGAGACGGGAGAAGCTACCAAGTAACAAATAAGGTTACGCAACTTTATTTTTAAGGCAGAGAACCCGATTCACACATATGGGTTTTTTTTTTCTTTTCTACTTTGTTTTGAAGAAGGTTACGTGTTGTGCTTCCTTGAACAGCTTAGTATTGATCTGTGTGCTATACAAAACAAATTAAAATGCAAAAATACTTTACTGATCCCAAAGGAAAGATAAATTTAAGTCATTCATTTAGATTCTTAGTGCGTGGAGATGGAGAACATAACATGTTCAAAATATGTTCATTTACATTTTCTGCACAAAATTATTCTTAGATAATGAGATTTCATTTTGCTTTTGAGCTTTCAAGAACAGCTGTTTTAGGGCCTTTTGTCACTTTAAATCCAAATGAGGTGCTGCTGGCAATGCCCCCTAATTCAATGTTTAATTATACAACTGTATATCTTCGAAAAGCAGAAGTGAAGCCTCCTGCACAACCAGCAAGAAGGCAGCAAGTGGTTTCTGGATGGCAAGTCAACAACAATTCACTTGTCTAGTAGAGTAAAACCAGCTGACCAAATGTGCATGGAATTCTGCCTGGGTTGCTAGGTAACGAGCTGGAACTCTGCTGGGGTTGCTAGGTAACAGATTCTATCACACACACAAAAACATAAACACTGTTAAAAAAACAGCTGTGTGTTTTTCTCCTCTTTGTTTTTCTTGAAGACACTTTTCCACTACTATAACTTATAATACAGGGGAAATTTCCTTATTTCACTTATAACTAATACTTTTTCATTAATATTAAGAAATCTTTTACTTAAAAAAAATGTGCGGGTTCGATTCCCGGCCTGGCGACCTTTGCCGCCTGGTGAGTCTCCCCTTTCTCTCACTGCCCTCTTTCCTGTCAATTAACTGTCAGATAAAGGCCACTAGAGCCAATAAAACCTTTAGAAAAAGCAAAAAGAAAATAAAGTTCCTATATGTTGCTGAAAAGCTACTTGTCAGTTAGTTTTGTCTCGTGTTCACCAAGATATCTGCACTACAAACTAGACAAAAATACTTGGTAACTTTGTGTTTGCAGTGTGATTCTATATAAAACTGCTCATATAATAATAATCCTGCTCTTCTGCTTCTTGTAAAAAGCAAGTTTTCTCCTGATTAGATGCTTTAATTGGTAATGCTGCATCTGACCCACCTGGCTCTGTTTTCCTGGATGTTTCTTAGGCGGAGGATCTCTTGCTCCGTACGCCTGTAGGCGCCTTTCCATCGCAGCTCCAGAGCGCCCCCTTCCTGTGCAACCGAGGCACCGAACCACGGCTCAGCCTGCAGCGCCAGCCTGTGATCCAAAAACGACCCCAACACGGAGCGGCTCTCCTCCAGCCGGATCAGAGTCCGCTGCGAAACGAGCAGAACCAGGTTTATGTCGCGTTTGAACAATGGCAAAACTTCTGATTACTTTCTTCAAAACTCAAAGGAAATAACTTTATTTTGATTAAAATATGGCGTATGAATAAAAATAATCAACACTGTATGTTTAAATTTCAGCAGTAAAATGCATAATTTATAACTTACAGTAAATTAAGTGTAAAATAATTACAAAATCTATGTTGACGTGCTTTTTCCCAAAGAAATCTGATTCATTAAACTCATTTCTACGTCTACAGTTGCAGATACACGATTTCTGTATTTATTTAGTTTGTTCATAAAAACATGTCCACTTTGGTAAATATTCATGGTTTTGAGAATTGTTTTACTATTTTATAAGGATTTTTTTTCCCCATTTCTTTGAAACCAGTGTTTGTGTGTTTTTCTTTCCAAAACTTAAAATCCCTCTGTCCTTTTTAAATTTTAATTATTTTGCGTCTCAAATGTTGCATTATTTGTTAATGCAACATGTTTTTTTTGCGCCCTTAGTTTTCTTAAAATCTCAACGGCATTTTTCTTTTTCCCCCCTTCACAGATCTGTATTTCCTGTTTACTTGTGGTTCTGCTTAGTTGGGGAAAAGGAGTAACTAGGCAACCAGAGAGAAGAAATGAGGATAAACTGTGTGAAGTTTCCACTGGACTTACCTCGCAGGCATGTAGCCTCCGCTGCACCGTCTCCTCCTCATCGGCTCCCTCTGGTTCTCCAGCGCTAAAAAAAGCTTCAGACTCATCCAACACGCTGCCAAGTTGACCACAAAGTTGCTCCCAGTGGGTCCAATCCTATAGCAAAGGCAAACATAAAATCCATACATTTCAGTAAAGCCCCAGAACAGATTTTTAGACACAACAAAGACACGTATTTATGTGAGCAGAAGCTCAAATGGCCTTCAGCAAACAAACATTACAAACCCGAAGCGTCTTCTGAGAAGCCACTTGTTGCTCCAGAAGTTGCTGCTGCAGAGCTTTGGCCCTGACATCCAGATGTAGCCATTCATCCTGTGTGCTGCTAAGTGCATCAGGTTCATGCTGGAATAGATACTGAAGAAAAGACAGCTGGGATCCGAGGACCTGGAGGAGTTTCTGCGTAATGAATCCAGATTTGTGACAAAAAGGAATTAAACTGTAAATAATTCAACAAACAAGACGTTTGGAGGTCCTGAATCATAAACTCTTGGAGGTTGGACTCGCTTTGTGGAAAAAGTGGAGTTTCTGACTTAAACCTGGGCTTTGCCTGCATAATCGGATACCTCGCGTCTGCAGAGATCAGCTTGAAGTTTGCTGCGGCTGGGAAAAAGGCTCGTCCGTTTTTCGGTTAAACTCTCCTCACAGCGTTTTAAGAGGCGTGAAATCCCCTGAAGCAAGGATTGGGAGGCGTGTCGGGCTTCCTCTGTTCCGCCCGGTCCGCACTGGGACAATACACAGAATATTTATGGGTTCAACTTACAGAAAAACGAGGAAAAAAGTAATTAAAACGTCACGAAAATGTTTGCAATTTTGTTGTAAAATTTTTTGAAAACTTTGTCAGAAAGCTAAATTGTAGCGGGCGGCTGTTACCTCCAAGCTGAGCGGACCCTTCAGGTTTGGGAAGATCTCACAACGTCCTGCGTCAAACGGATCCAGGAGACGAGGCCGACTGGAGGGAAGAGTCTGCAGTACGGAGGAAAAGACGTTGGTTTTTATCAGGTTTTACACAGAAAACTCTGAATTTAATTGTTAATTTCATCATTAGACATTTTTACTAATGAGTTATTTGGCTACATTTTCATACAAAGTTTTACTGTTTCAGCTTAAACTACAGAGATGTTTTGCATACGTGTCAAACTCGAGGCGTGGGGCCAAATTAATAACTTTAGTCAAACATGGTAAAGAATTATTGTTTTAAAATATAAACATAAAAATATATTTAAAGAAAGAACACTAATAGTGTAAGGAATCAACTTTCTTTTTTAAATTGTAACTTTTAAGTCTTTATAGTCTGGGTATTTTTGGAAATAACTTTCTAATACAAACAATATGCTCTATTGAAAAACTGTGTTTCATTCCTTTTGTGTAAAAAATCATTTTAAAACGTAAAAGTGCTTATCTTTCTTTAAAAAAAATTATAAGCTAATTTGTTTCATGTAGCTTTTTGCTCTAAATAAATGCTGAACCAAAGGAAAAAATGTCTAGCAACATTTCTACCAGTAGCTCATGCAATGAGCTTAGCAGATACAAAGTCTGACCAGATGTTTGCCAATTGCTGCTGGCTAGTCTGAAGGAGCTGAGTGGGGTGGAAGCTTAGAAACTTGGAAACTGAAGCGTTGAGATTTGTTGAAAAAGAAAAAAAAAACAACGCTTAGTGAAAGCAGGCCTTTTCCACAGCTGAACGGTTGCCATGGAGATTGAAAAATTACCCAAACATGCATGAAAAAGTCAAGGCAAAAAATAACATCATAGCATAATTTTACAAAATACTACCCCTTTAAATGATAGTCTGTGTTTTTTGCATTTAAAGAGATAAATTTTCAATGCATCTGGAAAAGCTTGGCGTTGATCTGCAACACGTCAAACCTGATGTTGGCTCTGCAGTCCTGAGAGCTCGAGCAGCCGCCTGTGGGAGGAGGCCAGGAGAAGCTGCACCGTCTGGGCAAAATGGTTCAGCGGCGCCAAACCGCTGTGAGCGTCTGATTCTCCCATCAGGACAGCAGGTTTGATCTGCGCTTCCACTTCAGCCACCAGCTCAGCCAGAGGCTCCAACTGAGCCCATAAACTCTGAAACCAACGCAAAGGAAAACAAAAAAAAAAACAACAACTGAAATGTAGCTGGGAAGGAACCAGTCACATGTACTCAGTTGCATTTACACCTTTTTTGAAACAAATTGTTTTAATGAGTACTTTTTACTTTTACTTGATTAATTTTATTGTGACGTATTGCTACTTTTACTCAGGTAAAATTTCGAGATTTTCTCAACAAAAAAAAATCACAACTTGAAGTTTTTGATAGTTTCATAAGTTTTTTTTCTTTTAAAGAAACTGATTTGGATTTTTTTTGTCTAATTTTGTTATTTTATGTCATTTTGGTCCTTAAAATCTCCACTTAATTTTAGATTTTGACAATGTAGATTATAAAATTTAAACAATTGATAATTTGATCTCGTTCTCAGTACTTGAGTAAACGTTTTACCAAATACTTTTCTACTTTTACTTGAGTAATTTTAGTATGAAGTATTTCTACTCTTACTTGAGTAACATTTCTGGATTTTCTACCTACTAAGTGAAAAACAAACATGTTCTAACCAAAAATTCAAACCTTCAATTTTTGTTAGTTTCAAAATTTTTATATTTAAAAAACTGATTTGGAAACATTTTTTTTGTCTAATTTTGTTATTTCTTGTCATTTTGGTCCTTAAAATCTCCCCTTAACTTTAGATTTTGACAATGTAGATTTTAAAATCTAAACGATTGATAATTTGATCACGTTCTCAGTACTTGAGTAAACGTTTTACCAAATACTTTTCTACTCTTACTTGAGTAAAATTTCTGGATTTTCTACCCACTAAGTTAAAAACAAACATGTTCTAACCAAAAATTCAAACCTTCAATTTTTGTTAAAGTTTCATAAGTTTTATATTTAAAAAATGATTTGGAAACATTTTATTTTGTCTGACTTTGTTGTTTTTTTTCTTTGTTTCTTGTATGACTTATTGTCAGTTTGGTCCTTACAATACCAACATTTTTAATTAACTTTACATTTTGGTCCATTTGATTATGTAGGTATTAAATGTTAAATTATAATTTGACTTTACTTTTACTGGATTAAAAATATGTTGAAGTAGTGCTACTCTGACTAGAGTGCAGTTTTTCAGTACTCCCCTCCTCTGCGTTGCACTAAGCTGTATTTTCAGGTTTGCTGATAATGTTGTAACGTAAGCAGGTTTGGTCAGCCACCTCCAGCTGCAGCAGCCTCAGCTGAGGATCCGCTGCTGCAGGTCCATCAGGGGTCAGCAGGTCGGCTGATGAGTCCAGACACGTCACGACGCTCTGCACGGCCTCGCCGAACTTCTTCTTCACTCCTGGATGAGAAGAACCTGAGGCCTTCGCCTGGGGATTACCGAAGTTACAGTCATCCTTTACCACATTACAAACATAAACTTCAGTTTTTCACTGAGATTTTATGTGGCAGACAAACATAAAACGGAGCAAAACCACTAAGAGAAAAGAAAAGCATCACAACTTTTTGAGTATTTTACAAATCAAACTGTTCTGGTTCAAATTTTTTTAAATTCTCTTTTTATCACTTAAAATGCTGCAAAAACACAAAATCTCACCAAGTATTTTTGGTTTTAGTTTGTAGTAAAAATATCTTGGTTCACTTGAAATAAGACAAAACTAACTTACAAGTAGCTTTTCAGCAAAATATAGGAGCTTGATTTAAGTAAAGAATTAAGTAAAATGTTCTAGTTCCCCTGGCGCCGTTACCTAGCAACGCCAACCAAGCCAGCCCGTCGCCTAGCAACCAACTTCCACTGGCAGATTATTTCACTTATAGCAAAACATTTTTCACACGTTATAAGTGTAATAACTATTGCATTTTAATCAATGTTCAAGAATTATTGCCCTAAAACAAGCTTATATAATATAATATGTAATATATAATATATATCTTGGCACATGTGACTCCTAGCGTTCAATACACGCCTGCAATTCATAATATAAACTCGTAGAAGACCTGACAGGTCACTTTTTGTCAGCTATATAGAAGTAACCAAAATTTTATTAAAAAAGTGAAGTAATTATAAAAAAATAATTTACATGTCATCTAAGCAGCTTTGTTATCTTGTTAGATTTTATTAAATCTTACTTACTGGACATCATCAACACAGTCAGTCAAAATTACCAGGTTTACCAGAATTGAACTGTTTTCAGATTAAACTCTTTGTACCTCATGTAACGTTTGTCTCAGCTTAACGTTTGTGTCTTTTATTTGTTGTAGAACCGATGAAACAGATGCTGCAGACACGGGATCCTTTCCTGGAACCTGAACAAAAAAAACAAAGAAGAAGAAGAGACGACATTTTAGATCAATTTATGTATTTAAATCTATTTTGTCTTTTTGCTTAGACTTCTTCTTAAAGTAGAAAAAAATCATTTACTCCTCTTCCTCTTTCTTTAATTCTTTTAACCCTGCCTTATTCAAAATTAACAACTTAAATTCGTAGCTAAATTAAAATGGAAAACTTGTATTCAGTTCGGTATTTTGTCACTCCACATTTATTTTTCAAGTATTTTCTAACCGTTTTGGTTTTTCCTTCATCTTGAGGGTCGATCGTGTTTTGCTGCTCCTCCAAAACTTTCCTCAAAGCGCTCACTTTTCTCCCAACATGGGAGCGAATGCGAGTCCAATGCTGATTTTCCACATCATCATCATCATCATCAGGAGAGCTGAGGGACAGAATGTGGACGGGTTTGCTGTAGGTTTGAACAAACTAAAATATGAAAACATTTTCTCTTCTCGTTTGTAGTTTGTTACCCAAATGATGCTTTGGTTTTCTGAGGTTCTGAACTTGGACTGACTGCTTGTTGCTCCTTCAGTTTGTTTAAATCTCCCTGCTGATTAAAGAGAAAAACAGACACATTTGATGGATTACGGTTTAAAAATTAGCATTTTTTAATTTCCATTATTCTTGGACACTCACCGGGTGTGAAAGGTCAGCCGAGGACGAAGACAGACGTTCATCTTCTTCCTCTCTTAGCTCATCAGAGGCTTTTTTGGAGCAAAAAGGAGTTATGGGTCTCGAAGGAATCAGCCTGGTGTCTCCCACCGCGGCTTCCATCAAACACGGATTTATTTGTGGATCGACCATTTTCTGCTCTGACGATCCTGCAACATCTTCGTCTTTTACGTCATTCTCTACTTTTTCAAAATGAAAGGTCTGGGAAGCGTTCAAGTCCAGTTCTGGAGATGCGGGTCCAAAACTGTCATTAAGTCCAGATTTCACACGTAAAACACTAATTCCAGGTTTGTCTGAATAGTTTTCAGCCTGATAAGCTGCACTCTGCTCCTCCTGAAACACAAATTAATCACTTTAATTCAACATGTTATTGTTTTTGTTAGGAATAAATCTTCACATCCTTATGTTTCTAATATTTTTTACCAGGTCCTCCCTTCGGTCATCTGGAAGATTGAGCGTCTCCTCCAGGTCCTGGTGAGTTTGTGAAAATAGAAATGCAAATAAAATCCACGCCCACACATTTATTCAAACATGACCTTCTGGTTTTGAGTGTACGGATGAAAGGAAGCGTTTTAAGCAGCTGCTCTCGACAGCAGAGGAGAGACAAAAACTCGTCCGGTGCAGCTTCGCTACATGCAAAAATGGGTTAATTTAATTAGTAACAATGGATACAGGCATTAATTTTATTTGAAAATCATTAAAAGGAAGCTTGATTAATATTACAAGCTTTTTTATTCCTTTTCAGAATAAAAGACAGTATGTTTTGTAGATAATAGGAAATGTAAAGATTTTTAGGTTTGGATGGTTTCAAAGGTTTACCTCTGGTATACTGCATGTTAGTGTGTCAGAGGAGGAAGAGTGACGACTCTCATCCCCTTCATCCTCCTCTTCCTCTGTAACATGCATCTCAAAAGCCTCCTGATTGCAGGGATGAGAATTAATAAATCACTAAACGTGAGTTAAATTAAAACGGAGCAATAATCACTCAGTCACTGAACGTCGGTGCTACTTTCATGGATGAATGAATGATTTTACTCAAATCTAGAGCATAACATGAAACATTACATCAGTTTAATAAGTATTAATATAATTATGTATATGTACATATATATAATATATATATATATATATATATATATATATATATATAATATTTCAATATTTTAAACTAATTTAATCAAATTTTCTCTGCACTGATTTATACATTATCCTATTTCTATGTGCTTATTTATTTAGTTATTTATATTCAGTCATATTGAATTATTTACATCAATCTTAGGCACATATATATATATATATCATCTCTTAATGTTATATTTCTATCGCTAATAACATTTTGGATGGAGTAGCTTATCAAGTATATTCTTTTCTTTTATATTTTCCATACAGTGAAAGTAAGTAACTATCAATTAATACATTTTTAGAGAAGGAGAAAAAATATGAAAAGCACAACATTGGCAAGATTTAGGTAGCCTGAAAATTTTATGTTTTTTTAAAGTCAAAATCAAGAAAATAAATAAGTAACTAGAAAATTCCTGCAGAAATTTTGAAGGGCCTGCCAAAGTGTGCCCGTCGGATTAATAAAGCGTTCTGATGGTAAAAATTAGCAATAATGCTAAAGAAGGCTGCAATGTAGTCAATAACCTGCAGGGAGTCAGAAGCATGTTGACTAAGCTCTTCTCGTACCAATTAGTATGTTGCATAAGCTAAAATTAGCCAAAATGCTAATGTTAGCATGAATGCTATCAATAGCATGTAAAGCATCACAAGCATGTTGTCTGTCATTACTTATTCCATTCAGTATATGAAACATTGGTATTAAGTAAGAAAATCGTTCTGATGCTTAACATTAGCATCAATGCTAACCTGAGCTAAATTGTAGTCAAAAACCTGTGGAGTGTCCAAAACATGTTGATGAAGCTGTACTTGCACCATTAATGTTGTTAAAATTAATGCATAAGGTGAAATTACCCAAAATGCTAATGTTAGCATCAATGCTATCAGTAGCATGTAGAGCATCACTAGCATGTTGTCTGTCATTACTTACTCCATTCATTATACGAAATGTTGCTAATAAGTAAGAACGTGTTCTGATGCTTAATATTAGCATCAATGTTAGGTTAAGTTTAATTGTAGTCCAAAAATGTTATTGCTCTAGTTTCCATAAGTCAGTTCTATAATCAGAAATATAATGCCAATACTATCACCCTACCTATGGCAGTGCACAGAATCACAAAGTTGAAATGGCCTATTTAAAGTCAATATTACACAAACTGATGGGTTTTACACTGTTCATCATCAATTGTTAATGACTGAAACTCTTAGTATGTTGTATGTATTAGTATGTATTGTATTAGTATGCAAATGCGTGGAGGCAGTGTCAGTTCTATAATGACACTGCCTCCACGAGCATTGCAATAAGCCATTGCAATGCTCTCCTTATGCATAAGTTCTTTATGGCACCTTAATAATTTTTTATCATATATATAATATATATATTATATATATATATATATATATATATATATAATATATATATAAAGTAATAGAAAGTTCTAGTTCCACTGGTGCCGTTACCTAGCAACGCCAGCCAAGCAGCCCGTTACCTAGCAACCCAGTTCCAGTTCCACTGGCAGAATATTCACACATTATAAGTGAAATAATCTGCCAGTGGAAGTATTGCTTTTTTTAGTCAATATCCAATAATTATTGACCTGAAAGCTTCTTTAATAAAAGATATTAAATAATTTGGCACATGTGACTCGCAGCATTCAATACACACCTGCCCAAACTAAAATTCAATGAATTGCTTAACTTCCTTTTTAACTTTTTACTTTTAGTATAACTTTATTACGAGAACGTTCATAAGCAGATTCAGATAAATCCAGAAAACAGACGTAACAAAGCGGGAAAAACTCAAACAACTAACTTAAAAATCCTGCAAGCTTTTCAGTGTATGACAATCAAAACTGTTAGAAGCTTCTCTTTATCTAATATTGTTATTACCTGGAAAAAGCGTCTGTGTGCAGGGTTCTCCAGCAGTGGCATCTCTTCAGATGGATCAGAGATGATATTAAGATTCTCAGTTGTTTCTTCTTCTTCCTTTTTGTTCTGTTAGTCAAGAACAGTGAAAAAATGTTTCAATATTTGTTGTTGTTTGAAGAAAATGGACATATAAAAACACAAATTTCTGCTTTACTTCATTCTTGTCATCAAAAAAACCAAACAAGCTGCCAACCTGCAATCAAAGATTAGATACATTTCAAATATTTCACATATGGAACAATCAGAGAGTTACTTAAAACACACAAAGCCGTTTTATTTAATAATCCTTCACCTTATTTAAAACAGTAACACTTTTGAATGTTTTAACTTTTATAAACAAACGGCATTTTGGCATAATCCCCGTCCTAAAACGTGCCGTACCTCAAGCAAAAGCTTTTTCTCTGCGGTGATTTGTTCCAGCCCATCCAGCTGTTCCAGCAGCGTTCTGGCTTTGGAGAAGATCACCAGGTTTTCTGCTCCTTCAGGGAGATGGACCTCCTCCTTCCAGCTCTCCATGTCTTCCAAACTCTTCTGCATCGACTGGATCTGGGCCAGGATCTCCTTTAGATGCAAAACACAGTTTAAAACCAGAGTTAAAACGTCCATATTAGTCAGAAAATGCATCAGTTCTAATCGAGAAGAAGCATTTAACTGTCAAAACAAACGATCAAACCTTCATCAGAAGTGTTTTACCTCATGTTCTGCCTGCGTTACGTCTGCATCATCCATGCAGTTTAAAACGTTTCTGAATTTTGAGACGTTTTTCTCCATCGCCTTAATGTCAGCTTCAACCACTTCCACTATCTGCAAAAGAAACTGGCTTCAGTTTGGACGTATTTCAGTTGGGTGGGAGCTTTCAGTGCTAACGTTAGCATGAAAAGCTGCTTGTATTTCTCGGTTTTCACCGCAGCAGCCTGCTGGAGCTGGTCGAGCGGCTCGACGATGGTCTGCTGCATCTCCTGGACCTGTTGGTCTCTCTGGTCCAGCCTCTCCTCCTGAGCGCTGACGTCACACACGGCAGAGATCTCCGCCAGGCCCGACTTAAACACCTGCAGGGTGTGTCTGATCCGGTCAGAGTCTTCCAGCATCAACTATTCCAGACATTTCAATTAAAAAAAAAGCAAAAATATCACAGCCAGTTAATAAACGGTTGGAGTAAAATGTGCAAAGTGTAATATCTGATTTAAAGCTTCTGATTTACTGATAAATCAATGAGTAATTCTGTCTTTTTGGGACAGTTTTATGGCCTGTAAATGAAATTCTTAGAGTGTGAGATTTTAATCTGCTCAGTTCTGCCAATTTTGAGCTATTTTTGCTCTCTGTCACTTAAAATCTTAATGAGCAGCTGCAGGCCACGCCCCCTATTCAGCGTTTACTCTCACATGTGAAAGTGGCTGCAAACAGATGTGCAATTATGCAACCGTACATCTTTGAAAAGCAAAAGTGGAGCCTCCTGCACAACCAAACAGAATGCAGCAAGTGGTTTCTGAATAGTAAGGCAACAACAAACACTTGTCTGTTCCAGCAGCCATTGTACAGTGGTAAAAACAAACTGATCAAACGTGCTGGGGCTCGGTCCGGGGTTTGCTAGGTAACGGGGCTGGGCTCGTTCTGGGGTGGCTAGGTAACGGGGCTGGGCTCGATCTGGGGTAGCTAGGTAATGGGGTTGGGCTCGATCTGGGGTTGCTAGGTAACGGGGCTGGGCTCGTTCTGGGGTTGCTAGGTAACGGGGCTGGGCTCGATCTGGAGTGGCTAGGTAACGGGGCTGGGCTCGATCTGGGGTGGCTAGGTAACGGGGCTGGGCTCGATCTGGCGTGGCTAGGTAACGGGGCTGGGCTCGATCTGGGGTGGCTAGGTAACGGGCTGGGCTCGATCTGGAGTGGCTAGGTAACGGGCTGGGCTCGATCTGGGGTGGCTAGGTAACGGGGCTGGGCTCGATCTGGGTGGCTAGGTAACGGGGCTGGGCTCGATCTGGAGTGGCTAGGTAACGGGGCTGGGCTCGATCTGGCGTGGCTAGGTAACGGGGCTGGGCTCGATCTGGAGTGGCTAGGTAACGGGGCTGGGCTCGATCTGGGGTGGCTAGGTAACGGGGCTGGGCTCGATCTGGGGTGGCTAGGTAACGGGGCTGGGCTCGATCTAGGGTTGCTAGGTAACGGGGCTGGGCTCGTTCTGGGGTTGCTAGGTAACGGGGCTGGGCTCGATCTGGAGTGGCTAGGTAACGGGGCTGGGCTCGATCTGGAGTGGCTAGGTGACGCCGCAGTGCCTGTCGAATGTTACTTAACAATTTTTGCTAATTTTTCAGACACCAAACAAACCCCAACCTGGTCTTTTTTAAAACACTTTGGTTATTTTTAGAAGCAGTAGAGAGCCAAGTGGAAGTATAAAAACACAGAAAGTGTGAATTTTGTATTATAGATGCCCCGTCTGTCCTGAATTTAAACATTTATTGTATGGGTCAAAAAAGGCTGACATTTGTAAACCAGAGAGAGATTTTGTGGACCTCTAACCTGTAAATACTTGACATGATTGCTGAGACTTTTGGCTGTTGTAAAGTTGCACTGAGCGCCAAGCCATAACTGGGCCTCATCCAACCAGCAGGAGGCTCGGTGAGAAATGTCTTCAAACTCCTGCAGGCAGGCGGGAATCTGACGTCAGAGAGGAAAATAGAAACGTTAAACGTCTTTATGTAGTTGATAATGTTTTCCAGTGCTAGTTGAGCCGAGTGTAGAAATCTGAGTAACGAGAGGAGGAGGAGACCTTGTTGAGGAAGGCGGTTCGGTTCTCAGCCAGGCGGGACGCGTTCTGATAGAGCTGCAGCGGTTCTGTGAGCTGGTCCATGAGGAGCTGGGCCTCATCCGGCTGGTCCTCCGCAACGTCCTGCACTTCGCTCTCCAGGAGCATCAAGCTGCTGTGCCAGGCGTCCAGTTCGTCCCACACACACTGGAGGACAATCACAACAACCTGACACACAAATTTTTGCTTCTTGTGCAATAAAGATAGTTCCAGGCACCAAAAGGGTTAAATCCATTGATTAAAAGCAGGGAGAGTAATTTGAAAAAAAGATGTTCAAGCAAACAAAGAAAAAGACAAAATGGAGACATAAAGACCTTGAGGACATGTTGAGCTTCTCTGATTGTTGGACTTTTCTGCTCCAGTAAAGACTTCACTCTCTCCAGACCAGAACCCAGCTCCCTGACTCTGTGTGAAAGCTTCCTGAGTGGGTCGTCCGTCTCCAAAACCTGATGGATAAAAACCAAACGGTCTGGAAAAAACGGCTCTGGTGGAAGACGATTGGCGCGTCGGGAAAGACGGAAGTTAATGTCACCATTTCTTCTGCTTTCTGGACGGATTGTTCCACGTTTTGGATCTTTGTTCGGATATCTGGCGGGATTTCTGCATGTCGGCTCCCCAAGTCGTCCAGGATGTGTTTAAGTTGGGTTTTTAGAGAGAGAATGTTTTCCTGGAGCTCCTTTTAGGGCAGAAAAACATGAAAACAAGATGAGACATAAAACTGGATTCAAGGAAAAGTAAAAAAAAAATTACTGGAGTGAAACAGTAAAAACTTTATTGATCACCTCATTTAATATTTAAAAATTATGTAATCAAACGGCCCAAAATAGGAAAATGCATGTAAATTATGGTATTTTATAGACCAAAATATTTAAATAATATAATTAGAAAATAAAATTACATAAAATAAATGTTTTCATTGACTTTGTTTCAATATAAAATGTACAAAACTTTAACCAAAACCTACAAGTGTGTGTCTGGTGACCTCTAGTTAAAGAAGCAGATTACAGAAATTTTACTCAAGTAAGAGTAGTGACATTACAAAATAAAGTTACTCAAGTAATTAACTGTTCTGGTTTCTAGATAACCTTTCAGAAAATGCATTGAATTGTTTAAAATTTCCACTTATGCTCCAGAAAAACACAAACTCTCAGTCTGCTATAAACTCTGATTTTGTATTTATGTTTATATGCATTAATGAAGCATAAGAAATGAGCCAACCTGCTTGGTTTTGCTTGGATTTGTACCCGTTTCCAGTTCTGGTAAAATCTCAAACACTTTTTTCTCAACGTCTCGTATTTCCTCTTCGGCTCTCCGTCTCTCTTCCTCCTCTTCCTCCGCTGCAGCCATCAGAAGCAGGTTTCTCTCTTTCACGCTGTGGGGATCAATGATGTTTTGAAAACATTTACCTTTCAGCTGGTTCCATCATTCTACAAAGTCAGATTTAAGGAATCCCACCTCCAGATGCTCTCTTGGATTTTCTCCAGGGATTTCCCAGCGGATCCAGGCAGGACGACGTCTTGGGAAGAGGATGAGCCAACGCATGCTCCAGTCGGCGCTTCAGGGACGATAAGGCCAGCTGCTGCTGCTCCATTTGGGCCAGAAGCTCCTGAGGTTCCTCCTGAGAGAAACTCACTGTGGAAGAGTCTGGAAGTTCAGCCTGAAGACCAGACAAGCAGCTGCAACACTCCTCCATCTAAGGAAAGCAGAATTAAACCATCAATAATCACGATCAAAGCCTAAATTACGATTACTTTCTGCATGAAGGTATTTGCTGTTGATGACACCCACACTTGTGGTGATGTCCTTCCATTCCTCTTCCTTCTGTTCTGTCTGCACCAACAGGAGGCCCAAACGCCGCCGTAATGACGCCCAGCGCCTCCAGAGGGCGCCATGCTCGCCGTCCTTCCCGACGCCACAACCCTGCGTCGGACATTCAGCTCTCAGGTCAACCATCTTCTCAGCGAGGTTACGAAGATCTTCCTTTAAAACCTTCACAAAGACACCAGCCTGGGTTAAACTTTCCCATCAAACAATCATATCGCTTAATAATAATAATAATAATACATTTTATTTTTAGGCGTCTTTCGAAACTTGAGGTCACCTTACATAATTTAACGTAAGGTGACGTAAGGTAAGGTAACGTAAAAACAGACACAAAATTGAATTACATAGTAAAATTAAGTACAGAATAAGAATTAAAAAGTTTGTAATCAAAGGACATAGGCCAGTGGTTCCCAAACGTTTTCTCCTGTGCCCCCCCCAGTGGTGTACAAACATTTTTGTGCGCCTCCCCATGGATTACAAATAGCTGTCTGGTTGAACGATGTGTGTTAGCGAAGGGATCGACTTAGTTGGGAGCAAAATGAATGTATGTAGATGAACATAGACAACAACATTAGTAACCTACATGCTACTTGTTAAGCTTAAGCTGTTGTATTGATATTAGCTAGCTAGTCATCTTTTAGCTAACATTACCTGCATCCAACAGCTTTACTCAACTCAGTCTTTTAGTTTGAGGGGAAACTGTGAAAAGTTCTTTGCGTTTTGCTGGTTTGCTGCCATGATTCTAACACACCTGGTAGCTCCGCCCAGCAGCAGCAGCAGGTCTCCTTCACAGGTGTAAACTCAGCATAGTAGCGCTCATGTTGTGTTTAAAGGCGGCTCGGAAAAACAGGCTACCACATGTTGACAACGGATTAAACAGTTTTAATTGCTGATAAAAGTGACAGAGGACACAGATATGTGAAGTGTGGAAGCCCCTACTGTATCAAATTGACAGGAATAACAGAGAGTTGGTAAAAACCCAGCAAATTCTGCGTTCATGTTCTGTTTTTTTTTCATCCCCCCCAGGGGTCGTGCCCCACAGTTTGGGAACCTCTAACATAGGCAACTTGAAACAGGGCGGTGATTATTTAAGCATTCACTCCAGCTCTGCTTAGTTCGCTTTAATTTAAATTTTGCCTAGAACGTTTTGTTTATTTGAGAAGCTGTGAATATACGACGGTGTATCAGGACCATTGTAAGCAGAAAAAAAGGGAGTAAATTTACATCCAAAAAATCTGAAATTTTGACAATAATCTCAGAAATTTTCTAGAAAAAAACTTGGAAATTTCTGAAATGTTTCAAAAGTCAAACATTTTCTACTTGTAAAACTCCGAAATTTCCAAGGCTTTTTGGTAGAAAAATTCTGAGATAAATCTCAAAATTTTGTTTGTTTTTTTCTAGCAAATTTTCAACTTTCAAGCTCCTAAATGTCCAAGTTTTTCTAGGAATTTTCTAAGATTATTTTCAAAGTTTCTAAGACTTTTGGTGGAAATTTACTCGTCCATCTTCTTTCTCCATTTTCTTTCAGTGGCCTGAATAAATCGCTGTAGTTAATTTAACTCTAATGGTGACCAAAATGTCAAACTGCATATTCTGTTTACAAGGCATGGTCTGGGTTTGGTTGACGTGAACTCTGGTTCGGATGCATATATAACATGTGAACCTGAGACTACTCCAAAACCAGGAAGCAAACTATAGCGTAGGGCATTCTGGGTAAATACAAACAAAACAAACCTGCGATTTTAGTGCTAGCAGAAGAAACGGCTTGCGGTTTTTCACCAAAGATAAAACAGAAATCCTACAACCGCTAAAATCTGACACTACTCCCATTTTTGCTCACATTTTCCTTCAGTTGTTCTTAGTGCAGCGCCTCCGCAGGTGAGGAGGGGAACAGGTTTTTCCGAAGGCTTTGGTTGGTTTGAACACACTAACTGAAAACATAGCAAATGTTTCCATTTTGGTTGATCTGAGTCTACCGGAGTATAGAAATCTCTATTTCAAGGCTCTAGCAGATTTTCCACATCTGACCTACCTTCGCTCTCTTCTGCTGATCGATACACTCATCATATGATGAGGCTTTCTCTGATGCACATCCTGAAAGCTTGGCTTCAAACTGCAAAACTTCCTGTTTAACGCCTTCATGCCACTTTCGATGGGTTCTCTGTCTTACTTCACACCTGTAAGAACAGGAAGTGTAAACAAAACAAGCATATAAATATAAATACATCTCAGACACACAGTGAGACGTTGTACCTCTGCAGACGCTCCACTCTGAGTTTTGCCTGAGCCTCCAGTACGGCTCTTCCAACCAACAACTGGCTGAGGAAGTTGATGTGAAGAAGCTCGGTCTCCGGTCGTGAGAGGCAGCGTTCCCGCGGCACTCGCTCCATCAGGTGGCTTATGTGAGCTTGAAATCCGTCTTCAAGAGCTTCCAATGCCTGTTGGGTTTGTCTTTGCTCCTGGGTGCAATCCAAAAAGCCTCCGGGAGCTGACAGGAAGGTCGCCTCGGCATTATGGAGGAAGTTTATGGCTCCCTGAGCAGCCCACTGATAATCTTTAAGGGATTCCCTGGCCTGAGACAGACTCACCTGTTGGCGCATTCAAAATGTTAAAGAAATCTTCCAAATGGGTGAATAAAAACTATTTAAAACTGCAGTGTGTAACTATGTTATGACAGTTTCTGTGAAAAGATTGAGTTCCTCTGTCTTTTCCTGGTGCTAACTGGAAACACCCAATCAGCTCCAAGAGGCGGGGTTTAATGCTGTCAATCACTCTGGTAACCAATGCAGTTTGTGTAGTTAATGTTTTCAGTTAACAGTAAGTTGTTTCGCCTTCCTTAGCACCTTTGACACTGAGGACTGTTGAGAATAAATAATTCTCGTTTAGCTAGTTGCAAAGCTAAAGCTGAAGGAAATGGCATATTAGGAAATGCCCTCAAAGCCAAAGCTGGAGGATATGACACACTACATACAGCTTACATAGAGGCCAAGAGAAAACTTTTGTTTGATGCCATTTTGTCCTGCTAGCTCCTAAACCAGAAATGGACCAGCTGTACTTTGGTGTTAATAAATGTAATTCATGAATTCAACTCATTGACTCTTCTTCAACCTCACACATCAAGAACTTAGCATGGAGAACGGATATTTTCCACAATACATGATGTTGATTGACAGCGCTAAGACCCGCCTCCTGGCTCTGATTGGTTGTTTTTGGTGCATTTTGTCAGATGACAATAGTAGCTCAGGAAAGATCGATCTTTTCACAGATTGTCATGACATGGTGACAGTTTTATGAAAAGAAAGCATATTTGTTTTGTCTGCAGCTTTACGGTACTGACCGCCTTACCATCCATGAGTGGGACTGTTGCATTACTGCGTCTCTGAGGGAATTCAGCTCATTGCAGTCTTCCAGGTTAACGTTGTCTCTCTGCGCCAGACCTGCCAACACTCTCATCCCAGCCTCTACATTTCTCCTGATGATCCAACACTGAATCACTGCATAATCTGTTGCTTTCTCATCGGGTTTGACGTGTTGGGTTTCCTCCAGCTGCCTGTTGGCTCTCTGCAACAGATCCATCATCGCCGTAAGCTCAAACTCGAACTGGAGACCCGGTAAAAGCTCGGCCTCCAGATTTTTTATTTGATCCGTGGCAGATTGCTCCCAGCAGATCAGCGTTTCCACCATGTCATGGAGCTGCTTCTTCTCTGCGTTAAGCTCGGACGGCTCCAACTCATGGGCGATCGCCTCCAGATGATCCGCCGTCTCTTGGCATTGGGTGTTGACCATCGCGAGTTCGACCAGCAGCGTTTGGCTCAATCTGAACCTCTCCGCCAGGCTCACCGATTGATTTTTAGCCTCCTGGAGTTGAGTTTGGGCAATTTTCATGGATTCCTCCATTTGTCCTCTGTGGTGAACATATCTCAGTTGCTCCACGGCGTTTATTCTGAGAGCTTTACACTGGTCTTGCAGATCACCAATAGAGCAGAGCACAGAGTTTCTCTGGTCCTCCTGGCAATGCTGCAGCTCTTGAACTTCCCACTGATGCTCCATTAGCTTGTGCTCCAACTGGGTGATAACTAACAGCGTCTCTTTGGTCAAAGGGAATTTCTGCTTCTCCAGATCAGCAGATGCTTGCTCCAAGTTAGCCTGAATGGCAGCTAACTCCTCATTGGAAGACATTCTCTCATGAATTAGCTCCTCTAATTCCCAGCAGGTGGCTTTCTCATGAGCTAGCAGTCCGTCTAATTCTGCCCAAAGGCCTGAAAGCCTGTTGCCGAGGTAGCGGCTCTCAGCTGGACTCAGCTCAACGGCTAATTTTGTGCAACTCTCTGAAAGTGCGTCCACTAATTTGAGTTGGTTCTCTAGCTCCACTGCTGCTGATCGATGACTTTTTAGATCCATTTCCAATTCACTGATGTCAGTTTTTGAAACGTTCTCAACGTTGGCACAAGTCTCTCTTTTCACATACGTTTCTGCTACCCAGACATCCAACCTACCAAACTCACACATTACCTTCTCTCTTTCATCAAGACCCTTTTTCATGGCTTGAAGAACACAACCCAACCTGTCAGCAATTGTTTCATACAGCTCTACTGTCTTTATTAACTCCTGATTTCCCGTTTCGGTAGCTCTACTCTTTTGCTCTCCTACCTGCATTTGCATCTTGCTTCGTCTTGACAAAGTTTCCATGTGAAATTTCCTAATTTCTTCAAACTGAAGACGAGCCTGCTCAGGAAAAACAGACAACTTTTTCCCAGTAAAGACTTGATTTTCTGCTTGTTTTGTCAAATTGATCAACTCCTGTAGTTGCTTGTTGATTTTACTTGTAGGTCCGCTTGAGTTGAGCTTCTCTTTAGTGTCACGCAGCAAAGACTTTAGGTCCTGAATCTTTTCTTCAATCGCAGCCTTTTCTTTCTGGCCCAGAGAAAAGCAGACGAGGGAACCGGCCTGGGACTGTAAATGCAGGAGAAGCTGGTTGCAAACTTTCAGCTCTGCGGTCAGACAAGCTAAGTCTAAACAACTTATGCTGTCAGTTTCAGATTTTAAAAGAGCTTCAAGTTTGACTTTAAGCTTCGCAGCCTCTTTTAAAATGAGCTTTGACTGAAATGCAGAATTTGACGCCTGTTGATGAGCTCTTCTGATGCTTCCTTTAAGGAGCCTCCATTCCTCCTGGATGTCACCAAGCTGAGCAACGAGAACACCTGAACTCTCCGCATCGCTCAGGTGGACCGACAACTGGCTGCTTAGGCAGAGCAAACCATCCAGCGTTGACTTCTTCTGCTCCATGGTCAGCAGCAATGCATTCAGTTTTTCCTCTTGAAGGGAACTGCTTCCCAAAACACTTCTAAAAAAAGGTAAAGACACAATGATATTAGATTAAAACATCAATTATAAAAGACACGATAAAATAATTTAAAGGTGACCTATTATGCTTCCTTGAACAGATTTATAAAAAACATTACTTTTTTATTTACACAAATTGAGATTTTATTCTGCACAGACTCTGCCAATTTGAATTATTTTCAGAATGAGCTGTTTTGGGGACCTGTCACTTTAAATCCAAATAAGCTGCTGCTGGCCACGCCTCCAATCTACGCTAACACTCACACGTGAAAATGGCTGCACACAGATGTGCAATTATACAACCGAACATCTTTGAAAAGCAGAAGTGGAGCCTCCTGCACAACCAACAAAAATGCAGCAAGTGATAAGTCAACAACAAAAGACTTGTTTTTTCCAGCAGCCATTGTACAACCCATACAGCATTAAACCAGCTGAACAAATGTACTGGAACTCAGCTTGAGTTGCTAGGTAACGTCGCAGTGTAACTTAAGATTTTGAAACGGTTCATTTTCCAGAAAACAAAAACATCAACTTAATGCCAAAATACATCTGTTTTTTAAAGTGTTTTGTCTGGTTTTAGAAGCATCAGAAATGCAAATTAAAGTGTAAAAAAAAAAACACGCAAAAAGTTAATTTTGCCTAATTGGTCGCTTACAAGCTCATCTTTTCCTTCTCCGCCGCTACGACCTCAAGGAAAGCTGTGGCGTTCTTCTTCTGCAGGTGATACTGCTTGACCAGATCCAGCTGAGCTGCTTTGACCTGAACGGTGGCAGAGGCATCCAGCAGGGCTGAGCTCCATTCTGACTCCGCTCTTTCTAAAGCCTTCGGGTCTGAAACCGTTGTCAGGCTGCTTTTAGTGGAAGCCACTTGCTCCTGCACGGACCGCCTGTACTCCTACAGGAAGCACAATGGAAGGGAAAGAAAAGCTCAAGATTAGTCTGGCAAAAGCTAAATCAAAAGCGCTTCAGTAAGCAAAAATGTCAGCTTTTCAACATTAGATGTTGCAGTCATAAAAATTTTATGAATTCAAGCTCATTTAGGGCCAAAAATCAGAATGATCTTACAGAATGTACTGATGAAACCCATTAAACTGCTGTTTGTTTCAGCATTCAAAGGTGTTTCTTAAAATAATATTAAACACTTTTTCACACTGGTCAGTCCATCCAGGATTTTATGATTGTTTTCGTGTTTTTTTTTTTTTTTTTGCAATCAAAATCAGAGATTTTGTGGTGCTAATTTAGAAATATTTGTAACTTATAATATTTGCGCTTATGTGACTTTTTGTTAATCACGTGACATCAAGTAAGGCTGAAGAGCCAATCACTTAAACCCAATGTTTTCGATCAATTTTGAGGAAAAATCAGTTCTTAGGTTGCGTTCACACTCAAGCCTGAAGTGACTCAATTCCGATTTCTTGCCAATTCCGATTTTTTTTCCGGTCCGTTCACACTGCCAGTAAATGCGGCCTGCATGTGTTCTGCAGTGTGAACGGGCAAATGACCTGAAAGTGTCCAGCATGCGCAGTAGAGGGCGCTATAGCGTCAGCGTTCTCAGTGATCTGCCAAAAGAAGAAGAAGAGCTCAGTGTTTGAGGAAGTAAACATGGAGGCTAACGGTGGAGCTTAGCTTACATGTTTGAAGTTGTTATCCGACCGGAGCAACATATTAACAACTTAATCCTCATATAGTCCGTCATGGTTGTTGTTTTTCTTCCCACTTGCGCGTATCAGGACTCAGAATAGTGAGATTTGTTGAGAATCAGTGACGTTCAGTTCGGATGAATGAGACCTGGACGTTATGTCACATTTGAATCTGATACTATCGGATATGGGTCACAATCTAAAAAGAATCTGACCTGTGCTGTTCACACTGCCATGAAAAGATCGGATACAGGTCGCATTACGTCAAAATGATTGGAATTGGGTCACTTCAGGCTGCAGTGTGAACGCAGCCTTAAACACTTTTTTTTACAGATTACAGTAAAGTAAAATGTGATGGAATAATTCACATACCTGCGCTTCCTGCAGCTGTTTGTCCATAGCTGCAGCACTGAGGCGTGCAGGCTGATATCGGCAAGCAAGAACACGCTGAACCGTCCGTGCTAATCGGACGTCTGCATCGCCAGGCGAGGACGTCAGGTACCAACTCAGGTCCATATGAGGCATTTTCTAAGAAAAAAAGAAAAATGAACCTCAAGTTGCAGATAAAATCCATTTCTTCTGATAACCTTAGAGCAACAAAGTCAACAGAGAAAGTAAAGTGATATTAATATGATTTCATGACAATAGCCGTTGATGTTAATTTTCCATATTGAAGCTATAAATTTTGGATTTTATGTTAAAGTCCCCAAAAAAGCAGCATAAAATCTGGAAAAAAATGTCCCTAGTTTTCACATTTTTTACAAATTAAAGTAAAAAACTGAAATCCTGCATTTGGATTCAACCTGCAGCACTCTGATCCTCCTAAAGAAAACTCAGTGAAGCAATTTGCCTTTGGAGGCCATATAATTACAGGGTACATGTTGTAATACTGTGTGTAATTTATTCCCACTTGTCGTGTGAATGCCTGAGGTTTGTTAGACAGCAGTAGTGAATAGATGAAGACCAAGAAACAGCAGACAGGTCGAATATAAAATTATGGCAAAGTTTATGAAGTAACTCTTGAACATCTCATGGAATAAAGTTTAATAAATCATCCGAAAAAACTGAAAGGAACAACTGAAAGCCTACTAAGGCATGGCTGAGTTACAATTTACACCATAAGTCACTTAAAAATCTGTTACAAAGCTTTAAAAAGTGATTTTTACAGACGCTCTTCATTCAAACTGACTAAACCCAAAACCTGCTCTGTACACCTCAAAAATACAACATTTTACCAAGTAGATTTGGTCTAGTTTCTAGTGAAAATATATCTTATAATAAACTTGAAATAAGACAAAACTAACTTACAAGTAACTTTTTAGCCAATATAGGAGCTTGTTTTAAGTAAATAATTCCTTATTGTTGAGAAAGTTCATTTTTTATTGGCAGATTATTTAACTTATAAAAATACACTTTCATATGTTATAAGTTAATGTATCTGCCAATAGAAATAGAAGTTTTTCATCAATATTAAGGAATTATTTACTTAAAACAATGTTGAGACGTTACTTTTATGTTAGTCTATATCATTTCAAGTGTACAAAAATATTTAGTTGTCTTTAACCAAAAATACTTGGTAGGATTTTGGTTTTGCAGTGTAAGTGCAGATGAATAAAAATTCACACCACACTTTTGAGATTTTAATTTATAAAATGTTTTCCACTTCAGCTAAGAACTAATGTGTGTAGGTCTTTTTACTGATATCAAATATCAACGTTCTCGAAAAATCACACACAATTTAATTATTCTGACATAACTGCTGTTTTATCTTGATCTGTGTGAAGTGTAATTAGACTAACGACTCCACAGGAAAAGACTCTCTCATAAATCCTTCCTGTTAGGCAGCATCATGGGAAAACACAAACATCAGTCGACTCTCTTCTTCTCACTCTGACATGCATTCAGAAATGATCCAACCCTCCATTTGGAAACAGAGACTTCAACTTGTTTCAAAAGGTGTTGCATTAAATATGCACAAAAATACAAAAGGTAGTATTTGTGACTTAGTTTAGAACAGAATCTGTTCAGGTTTTTGCATTAAAACCAGTGAAACCTCACCTGTAAAATGTTACTTTGCTCCAGCGACGCCTGAATCGCTGATAAACTGTCCTGCAAGGCGGAGCTGTAGCTGTGGCTTCCCGGTGATCCACCTGTGGACTCTGCAGCGCCGAGGCCGCACGCCGACCCCGGTGGGACCCGCTCCGACTCCATGACTCTGTGGCTCTGAAGCTACGCAGAAAGAAGCCAGGAGTGGCGTCACATTTTAGCCGTTCCCCATGTTTGTCCACAGATAACAACAGCGCTTCCTGTTCTCTATTTTCCCGCCTCCGCCGCTGCAAATATCAGGTTGCCAGTGGCTCAGCCAGTCAGTGCAGTTAACACAAGAATGCGCCCCGGTGAGTGAAGAAGAGCAGGAAGCCCTGGGGGTGAAGGATTCCCCGTCTGCTCACATGAAACAACGCTGACTCTGTTTTTTTTTTTTTACAGTGTGGCCAAACTGGACTGAAACCAAAAACGCTGGCAGGTTGCAAAAGAAGGGAGTCGCCTTGATAAACGTCAGGGGAAAGACGAAGGTGTGAGTCGTGGCTGGTTTCTATGTGGTGAAAGAATGGAAACATGCGAAATGATTTGCAACGAGGAAATGGAAAAATAGTCATCTAGTGTTTAAAATACAACTGATAAATGAGCTTCATTTAGAGCACAGGTGTCAAACTCAAGGCCCGGGGGCCAAATCCAGCCCAGCGTAGCTTTTTATGTGGCCCTATAGAAACGTCTGCATCCCAAATTACAACAACCAGCCTCTTTGGTTTTTCGTGATTCCACAATTGCTGAAATTCATGGAAAATAACCAGATTGACACACTTTTTTTTCTGCTAATGTATAATTATGAATTCATTGCAAATTTTCTGCAAAGATGTTAAAAAAATAGCATGGTAGTAGTTTTTACTTCTACTCCACTGCTTCCTTATTTAATGTCAACTTTAGTCTGCAATCCATATGGTAAATAAAAGTCAGTTATCATCTTACACACAAAATTTCTTTCAAATGTTTCAAAATTTTCTGATTTTAACTGCAAAATATCAGAAAAACAAAAAATTGTTAATGTGTCTCATCTGAACAATCTGATACAACCGATATGGCCCAAAATGAAAGTCTGACACAAAACAAAATCAGTTTTGTCTGGTGCAGAAGCAGAAGTTGACTTATTTCATTGTTGTTTAGATTTCATAAAGTAGTACCACATTTCTGCTCCTGTCACTTTAAGAGCTCCGTCCCAAAAACCTGGCTTGCTCTGATTGGTCAGGTGGTCAATTCAAAATGCAAAAGACAAAAAGCCCATTGTGTCATGCTCTTCTGCACCTGGCTATCTGCAGTAAGTACACAAAAGCCAAACTTTCCTGGCTGAACAGATAAAACTGTAAACAAAAGCCAGATGCTAACCCAGATAACGAACGATGGTGTAAATCTTATTGACAAATTCCTACAGAAATATTTCAGGCATCCAGAAACAACCACAAGAAGTGAAAGGAAGTGAAAGCTGCTTTGGCACCGTCCTCAAATTGTTCAGGACTTTGCTCAAATTTAGCTGCTTTTTGGTGGATGGCCAATGCTTTAAAATGAACTTTGGCAGATGGGACGCGTTCAAACGATAAATGACCAGGTAAGAAAAAAAAAAAGAAACGCAAATCTGTTCTTGTAAAAAAAGCAGTTTAGCATAAAATTACAGCTTTAAAATGTCATTTTTATTTTTTGGTGTCTCACACACTTGACTGCAAGGCATGTTTGTAAATGTCAACCTTACTTTATAAAAAAATTTAAAGAGCTGAGAACAAGTTGTTGTCTTAATCTGCATGACGTTGAGGAAAAACCAAATGTATCTGTCAGAAGAGCGCTTAACCTGATGACCTTTATAATTCTGAGGCAGTGGGAGAGAGGGAACGACCAATCCAACTCCAGGTTCAGTGTCCACAACTCAGATGCACATATTCAGCCACTTCCATCTGTAGGTGGCGCTATAACTTCAGCTAATAACTCCAAACTTAGAAATCACATTAACAAAACTGATGTGGCAAAATTTCTTAGACAGATTCTCCAGCAGATCCATCTATCTGTGCCAAAGTTGTTGGTCTGGAATATTTTCCGCCAGAGCCATGAAATCTGGATTAACCAAAACCAATCCCACCCCGTAGAATCAAAAATAAAACCTGGCACCATATGGACTAAGGAAGAAACAAAAAAGTAATGGCTGTGAATTTTTTAAAATTTTTTGCCCAATTACAACTTAATCAAATATTGCTACACACACCTTTAGGTGGAAACAAAAAAAATTGCGAAATTTGTTGTAATTTTTGCGACAAATTTCGCAAAAATTTTCGATTTTCCAAGCTGGCAAAAATTGCAGCTTGGATTTTCGCCAAACTTTGGACAAACCAACACCACATACATCTTACCTCATATGTTATCTGATATGGTCATGGTTGGTTGAAGTGTGGAGGCTTTATTTACAAAAATATTAAAAATGTTTCACCTGGCCTAAACCCCCCCCCCATGAGCTCAAATTTTCAGGATTCTTTCTTTGAATTGTTCTCAACATTTCATACACTCTGTTTGGCCATTCATTCATACGCCTCACCTGTGTTTATATATGTATCTTCCAGAATCCTTGACAATCAAAACTAAATTGCTACCACTCAACATATCATGGGAAACATTTTTCAATTGACTCCGCCCATGACGCATCACATGATGATGTTTTCAATTGACTCCGCCCACGACGCGTCACGGTTTTCATTTGACTCCGCCCACGACGCGTTACGTAACGTTTTCATTTGACTCCCCCATGACACGTAACATTTTTCAATTTGACTCTGCCCACGACGCATTACGTAATGTTTTCATTTGACTCCGCCCACGGCGCATCACGTCACGGTTTCATTTGACTCCGCCCACGACGCATTATGTAACGTTTTCATTTGACTCCGCCCACAACGCATTACGTAACGGTTTCATTTGACTCCGCCCACGACGCATTACGTAACGTTTTCATTTGACTCCGCGTCACGTCACGGTTTCATTTGACTCCGCCCACGACGCATCACATGATTGTTTTCATTTGACTCCGCCCATGATGCATTACGTAACGGTTTCATTTGACTCCGCCCATGACGCATTACGTAACGTTTTCATTTGACTCCGCCCACGGCGCGTCACGTCACGGTTTCATTTGACTCCGCCCACGACGCATCACATGATTGTTTTCATTTGACTCCGCCCATGATGCATTACGTAACGTTTTCATTTGACTCCGCCCATGACACGCAACATTTTTCAATTGACTCTGCCCACGATACATTACGTAACGTTTTCATTTGACTCCGCCCACGGCGCGTCACGTCACGGTTTCATTTGACTCCGCCCACGACGCATTATGTAACGTTTTCATTTGACTCCGCCCACGACGCATTACGTAACATTTTTCAATTGACTCTGCCCACGACACATTACGTAACGTTTTCTTTGACTCCGCCCACGGCGGGTCACGTCAAAGGTTTCATTTGACTCCGCCCACGACGCATTACGTAACGTTTTCATTTGACTCCGCCCACGGCGCCTCACGTCACGGTTTCATTTGACTCTGCCCACGATGCGTCACGGTTTTATCTGACTTCTCCAATGCTGTGACGCATCACATGATGTTTTCATTTGACTCCACCCACGACGTGTCAAACAACTTTATCATTTGACTCCGCCCACAATGTGTCACATGATGTTTTCATTGGACTCTGCCCTTGAAGTGTCACATAACGTTTTCATTTGACTCCGCCCACAACAACGTTTTTGTTCCATCTATTATTTGTGCAGGAAACAAACGTTTACGTTTATGGAAGTAACACTGGATGGAGCTGTGTACGGATTGATTTTTAACGTTTATTCTGAAATGGGAGCCAAAAGGATCGTCTATCTCTGATATAAATGGCTCTAATGTAGTGAATATTAAGTCTTCATCATTGTTCATCCAGGTATTCATGTTATTTTTGTTTTCACTTTAAAAGCAAATGTGCTAACAAATAAACCCAAGAGCTCACCTTTCCCAGTGGCCGCAGCATTTCTTTCAGCGCTTCATTTTGTTTCCATTTCTGTCCTTCAGGCAGCAGTGAAGTGCAGTCTTGTCTTGTACATTCAGAGTCGTTAGCTCCTCCTCGTGTCGTCCCCTCACCTGCTCCACCTGGGCTCATTGCACTGCCGGCAGCTGTCAGTTGTTTGTCAGTTGCATCAGTTTGATTTTCGGTTTCAGTTTCATCTCGATTTGGCACCGAATCCTTCGCAGAGCTCGGGGCGGGAGGCGCAGTTTCCCCCAAAGAGTGACAGGCAGTCGCCCCCGATTTGCTGACTGGAGATGTTTGAGCCGTTTCAAACTCACATTTGGAGTCGGATTCAGACAGAGTCGGAGCTTCATCATTCTTTACTGCATGGGTTGGCTGAGTCTCTTTGTTTTCTGATTGCCTGCTTGAAGGTTTTTGCTCTGCAGGTTTTCCGTCTAACTCAGGGATGGGTCTTGGTTTCTTCTCAGGAAGTCGTCCTGCGTTTGAACTTGTTTTACACTGTTGATCTCCTACATATCCACTTGGCTGTATATCAAACGACCGCCGCTCCAAAACTACAGTGAACACTTTATCTTTGCTTCCACTGACTTGCCCATTTTGCTCATCCTGTTCTCTTGCACTTGCACTGAAAGCCTCTGATTTTGCAGCTTTTATGCAGGTTTCTAAGGGTGTTTGGTCCGACTCTGACTGGGCTGAATCTGTGATTTCAATCAGTTCTTTTTCCGTTTTTTCTTTCTCCATTTCTGGTTCAACTAAACATACTTCTGTTGAGACATCAGAATGGTCTTCTAAGGCATCAAGTCTCTCTGAATGCATCGGCGGAGGGTCGGACACGTTGGTGATCCCAGGAACGGTTGCGTCAGTCGATTCCTTAGGGGACGAGACAACCGGTAATTTGATTTTGTCTGAATAAGACAGTTCTAAAACTAAGGCTTCTTCAGTGTTTAGTGAGGCGGATATGAATGTTCCTGCAATATTTCCAGAAACTGTCACGTCTGCCAACTCAACAGCAATCTGTTGGTTAATTTCTCCTGACGCAGACAACGGCTCCTTTGACCCGAAAACATCTGGATTTTCTGAACAAAGGGCTGGAATATGGTCTAAAGCAGCTGTTGTACAAATAACAGGGATATTTTCTGGATTCAGTTTATTGGCATCAGTTTCATTCTTCAACACTCCTGGCTGAAAAGTGAGCAGTTTGGTTGGGATGTGTAACGCTTCCCGGCCATCTTGGTGTCTGTCTGAGTCGGGTTCACAAACGTCTCCGGCTTTTTCTTCACCTCCGTTTGGCATTTCTTTTTGCATCTGATTAACCTGTTAAACCCCCACAAAAAACAAAAATATTAATAAGTACTTATGTGTGGAGTTGAGATGTTTGTCTTTAAATTAAATAAAATTGTAATTGTTTTCACATTAGTCACTCCCTCCAGGAGTTTATGATTGATTCTGTGATGTTGTTTGTAATCAAAACCACTAATTTTGTGGTGCTAATATGTAAATATTTGTGCAAAATTTTGTAATATATAAAAATAAGGAGTTCACTGCACTGAACCGCATTGAAAACTTCCTGGATTTTCCTCAAAATATTTGTTTTTGAACTTTTCCTGAGTTAAAACATTAGTATTGTTGTTGTCTGATATCACTGCTTCCTTTCTTATAGAGACCGTTTCTCATTTTCTGCAAATAAATACTAAATTTTTGCTTGTAATTTCAGAGACATGTTGTCAGTAGTTCATAGAATAAAAGAACAATGTTCATTTTATTCATACATGTAACTATAAAAAGTAAAATCAGAAAAACTGATCATTTTAACTGGTTGGTTAAATTCTTTTTGAGAGCTGTATAAATATACATTAAGAAAGAAAAAATATTGATTTTTTTTGTACAAAATTGGCTAAATTTTATTTGTTCTTATTGGAAGTATATTGATGATTCAATTTTTTAAATGATTCAATTTTTTAAATGTATTTATTTTATATTTAACTATAAAAAGTAAAATCAGAGAAACTGAGCATTGAAAGTGGCCTCTTCATTTCTTCCAGAGCTGTTCAAATATTTGTAAGAAATTTTGCAATATGTGTACTTATGAATTACTTTTCACTAGCCGTATCAAACAAAGCAGTGCAGCAGAAGTAGGAAATACTGCCACCTGCAGGTGGGAGTTAGTCATATTTTTTAACACTTTTGCAATAAACTCACAATTACACATTAGCGTGAAACCATTTGTTGATTTTTCATGGATTTGGTGGAATAGTGACCAAGTGGAGGGACTGATGATGTAATTTGGTGACATGCAGAGACAAAATGCTTTGATTTGATTGATAACATAACATTTAAGCACACAACTGTTATTCTGAAGGTCCATAAAAAGCTACAGTGAGCCATGTTTGGACCCTGGGCCATAAGTTAGACACTTTAATAAGAATATTCTCACCAGGCCTCGACTTTCCATCAAAACCTCTGAAACGCTTTTCACCAGAGTTTTCGTCATTTCTTCACCCAGACACTTTACCAGAATGTCCTGCTGGGTAAGAACGTCGTAAAGTTTGTTTTGAAGCTGTAAACCTTCATCCAGAACCACCTGTGAGAGAGCAAAAAATAGCTTTAATTACATTTAGATTTGTTTTTTCATTACTATGAAAACATCACCATCACTAAGAAGCTGATTGAAAAACGGCCTGTTGATCCTCCTGCTGGAATGAGCTGCATCCTGTTTTTTATTTTTAACAAGAACAGTGAAGAGGGGAAAGGTCTAACGCTTGGATTATAATTTAGAGGATGGATCCATCTGTGGCATTTTAAAGCTCAATGAATAAAAGTATAAAACTCATGAGAAAAATCTGTTCTGCTTGGTCTGAGAGGCACAAGGGGAAACGTAATTTACATGTTATTAAGATAAAGTGCAGCCGAAAAAAGCTTTGGAGGCTGAAGCCTCTCTGACTTACAAAAGCACAGAGAGCTGAGTCACAACTTTCATTCACATGTTGTGCAGAAAAAGTTTAAATTTTAACATTTTTGACTAAAAAGGGACTTTGAAACTACCCTTAATCATTAAACATTTACTCAGACATGTAAATTATAAATTACACAAATTTTTTATTAAAATTAGGAATTTTAATTTACATGTTTTGGAGAAAAAGTTTAAATTTTAAAATTTTTTGCAAAAAAAGGGACTTTGAAACAACCTTTAATCATTAAAGATTTACTCAGACGTGTAAATTAGAATCTAAAATTATAAGTTACATTGATATTTTATTAAAATTAGGACTTTTAATTTACGTTTTGCAGAAAAAGCTTAAATTTGAACATTTTTGACAAAAAAAGGGACTTTTGAAACAACCCTTAATCATTAAAGATTTACTCAGATGTGTAAATTAGAATCTAAAATTATAAATTACATTGATTTTTTATTAAAATTAGGACTTTTAATTAAATGTTTTGCAGAAAAAGTTTAAATTTTAACATTTTTTGCAAAAAAAGGGACTTTGAAACAACCTTTAATCATTAAAGATTTACTCAGACGTGTAAATTAGAATCTAAAATTATAAGTTACATTGATATTTTATTAAAATTAGGACTTTTAATTTACGTTTTGCAGAAAAAGTTTAAATTTGAACATTTTTGACAAAAAAAGGGACTTTTGAAACAACCCTTAATCATTAAAGATTTACTCAGATGTGTAAATTAGAATCTAAAATTATAAGTTACATTGATATTTTATTAAAATTAGGACTTTTAATTTACGTTTTGCAGAAAAAGTTTAAATTTGAACATTTTTGACAAAAAAGGGACTTTTGAAACAACCCTTAATCATTAAAGATTTACTCAGATGTGTAAATTAGAATCTAAAATTATAAGTTACATTGATATTTTATTAAAATTAGGACTTTTAATTAAATGTTTTGCAGAAAAAGTTTAAATTTTAACATTTTTGGCAAAGAAACGGACTTTGAAACTACCCTTAATCATTAAAGATTTAGTCAGATGTGTAAATTAGAATCTAAAATTATAAATTACATTGATTTTTTATTAAAATTAGGAATTTTAATTTACATGTTTTGGAGAAAAAGTTTAATTTTGAACATTTTTGGCAAAAAAAAGGACTTTGCAAATCGAAGTTTGCATGAAACAACTTTTAATTTTCAGGTTTTTCTAACATCACAGATTCAAGTTATGTTATAAAATCTAATATCAAGACACAACCAAAAGTTTTTTAAGAAAATGAAATAATCTCTTTGGAGTGTTGAAAATAATTTATTCAAAATATTAACCAACAAGTTGATCGATATATTTGATGTGAATTTGCTTGATGATTTTCAAAATGATGCAACATTTATTGCTTGTTTTATTGGTTCCTGTATTATATTATAAAGTCGACTTAAATTTCAGCTTCTGTATCAAAATAAAGCTGTAAATAAATGTTTGTGATAACATAGCAGTCACATATTACTTTAGGAGCATTTTTTTCTGAACCTTTTGGGTTGAGTCTAAACCTCAACCCGACTCATTTAATGGAGACGTTTGTTTGTTACCTGACCAGGTGACGTCTGAACTTTCGCTGCTTGGATCCACAGCTGCAGATCTCTGATGACGCCTCTCACCGCCTCACCCGTCACTTCCACACATTCTTCCTTCTTCTGGTTAAAAACTGACCTTAGGCTGGATTTAGGGCACGAAAAAGGAAAGAATTCAGGGTTTTTTTTGACAAAATGTTTTTAGAAATGAATGTAAAGTGAATTTTTATGGAAATGAAAATGACTTTTCTCTTCTTTCTGTAACAGAAACTTCTATATCCAGGAACTCTGTGACTCTCTGCTAGTAAAAATTATAACATTTACATTAAGATAATAATCATAATGTAATGAGAATTAAGTCGTATGAGAATAAAGTCAATAACAAGAAAAACTTGTCATATTATAAGAATAAAGTTTAAATAATACGAGAATAAAGTCATATTTTGAAAATAGTCGAGATTAAAGTAATGATTTTATTCTCATGCAACTTTATTCTAGTAATATTACAACTTCATTCTCATCATTTTATGATTTTAATCTCATAATTTTATTAAGTATTAAGTATAAGTATTAGTGTGACCCTAATACTTCTCTGCCAAAGCTAGTCTGTTTTATATATCATTTTATTGAATCTGCACAGCAGAATTTGCTTCCAGAAATAAATAAATAACACAAGAAGAACGTTGTTTTCTCCATTCTTTCTGCTGAATCAGCCATCCCCTGCTGTCTGTCACAGTTACAGAGCTGCTTGCAGCTCACATCTGCCTTTATTTGCTGTCATAAACTGAGACGAAGTACCTGCAGAGTTCTTTCCAAACAGCACTGACAGTAAAAATGGCTTCTGCAGGAAGCACTTCCTGCGTTTCCCTGGTCCTCTGCAGGCCATTAGCTCTGATATCCAGCTGTGTCAATCTGTTATCCCACTCCTGAGAAGCACAAATGTTTATGTTATTGAAAGCATGCATGCAGTTTTTGACATGTGTTTATTTGGGGATGTAGTGACACTTTGCAGCATCCTTTAATGTTACCTCTACTGAACGCCACTGCTGTGTCAGCTGGAAGACATCTGGCAACACAGACAGCTCCTCCACATTTTTGGCGAGATCTCTTAGATCTGCCTGTAAAAGGGAGGCTTCTCCCTGCAGAGGGAGAGCGCGCTCCATCGCCCTCTTGCGGTTTTGGAGGTTACTGATTTGCTCTGAAAGGCTGGCTTGGGCTTCTGCTGTGCAGCTGGCTGCGAGGGAATCCCTGAGCGTTACAAGCACTAAAAGCTCCTTCTCAATTCCTGCCACTTGTTTCAGCAAAGCCTGGGAAGCGGACGGAGAAAAAGAGAAATGTGAAACACGGTACAGGTGGAAGGAGAACATGCAGAGTCAGCTTTCTTAAAGGGTTTCACCTCCAGAGCTGCTGCACCAGAGGTCGGCCCGCCGGAGCTTTCTGCTCGGGTCTGGCAGGCCGTCATCCTCTGTTGAAGGCTTGTCAGGTGGTGGTGGCAGGCCTGCAGCAGCTGGCCCAACTCCTCCTCATTACTCAGACCTTTCTGCAGGTGGGCGCACAAACCCTGCGGACATTTCAGGCAGACCAAGCAACTCAAACTCGGAGGTCCCTGAGCAGCGCTGCTTCAGCGTATTTTAAAAACTGGCCTTCCAGGGAATTACTACCCAATTAGGATACGCAATCAATCATTTATTATTTAAGAAATGCATCATCAGGCGGAGTAAAATGGAAAAATGAAAACAATTCACCTATTGCCGGACGATGTGGCTGAAAAACATATCACCATCTAAATGTTCCATATCAGTCAATATTGTTAATTTATGTTAGTTTTAAATATATAAAATTTAAAGCGGGAAATATATGAGATTTCCTGTTTTATCCAGTTTTCCACGTTGTTTTTTATTTTTAATACTGTGGCGGAACTTTAAACTGCAGTTGCTCAACAGGTTGTTGCTAGGTAACCAAAGAGTGAGGGAGTGAGTTGCTAGGCAACCAAGAGTGAGCAAGTTACTGTTCTACTCAAAAAACGAGGCCAAAAATCCTCAGTAGGAGTTTGTGTTGTTGGAGTGTCGGGTTCACAATCCCCAAGTTACAGACAACTGATTTAATGGATTTTATTTAATTAATTAATGTATTATCTATTAGGGCTGTAGTGATACAATAATCTCACGATACGATATGATGCACGATATTCTGCCCATACGATACGAATATATATATATATATATTTGCGATATTCCGAAACAATACAATTCGATACACTTTTGCGATTTTCTGAAAGATTTTAGAGGGACAGAGTGATTTTGGTGACATTTTGTGACTGTTATAAAGTTGGATTGAATTAATTTAACTGAAAACTGATTAAAAGCACCAACTACACAATACCTGGCTCTGGTTGGACACAGACTTAAAGTGGACAGCTGGACAAAATGAATCAAAGAAGTGGTGAGAAAACATGTTTCTTTTAGTTGAAACAGTACAAACTGTAGCTGACATGCATTAGTAAAGTAAATAAAGTGAACCAAGTAGCTGCTCTGAATAGTTTGATACCTTTTAAACCTGAACATCTGAAGGAATCACTCTAAGCCTGATGACCTAATTACTCTCCTGGCGAAGCAAGTTGACAGTTGGATGTTACGATACTTGTGGATGAATATCAATTTTTTTCTAGGAAAGAAAATATCGATATATATATTGCAAAATCGATATTATTATACAGCCCTATTATCTATTTAGTTACTAGTTTGATTTTGGATATGTGGTCTTTTATCTTTGCATTCTTAAACAAAATATCTGTGAGGTTGTACAAAAATGAAGACGCTATTCATCAATCTATAATGCTTTTTAACATGAACTCAACTGGTAGTAAAATCCTTTCACCTTCACTTCTGCCATAAGTCCTGCCCAACGGGTTTCCAACTCATCCCAGGAGGAATCTTTC
Source organism: Poecilia picta (assembly GCA_033032245.1). NCBI lineage: Eukaryota > Metazoa > Chordata > Actinopteri > Cyprinodontiformes > Poeciliidae > Poecilia > Poecilia picta. Next base: position 20,811,720 of record CM065373.1, read on the forward strand.
CAGACGACGTTCCTGGTTCTCTCAGCCAGCTCCATCCTCTTCTCATCCACACTGGTTATGGTTAATTTCAGCGATTCAGATTCAGCCTGCAGCTGCCGGGCGAGAAGGCAGGCCTGCGCTCGCTCGGCCGAGCCTGGCCAGGGGAACAAAGATGGAAGCTGCTCCGCTTGATGCTTCAGCTCTTCCACTCTGCAGGAAGCCTCCTGCCTGCTGGTCAGGTAGGCGGAGGAGAGCTCCAACTCATCTTCCAGTGGCCTAAAACAACATCGCAAAAGCTCCTTAGTAAACAGACCAACAAAGAAGGTCGGAATCGGCCCAACGCGAGTTCAGTGGCTGCTTAGGACCACCACACCACCAGGGGGCCCTCAAGAGCCCCAAGCTGCCATAATAAAATGTATACCTATTTAAAGTGACAGACAGAAGCTTTATTTCCATTACAAATGTGCACAACACTTTGTCAATAAACTGAAAACTTAGCAATTTTGTAAACTGCTGTGTTTCCATTTAGAAAACAAAACAAAATTACATGTGAATAAGTTTGTTCACATGCTAAAATACACTAATTTCCTTATTCAACCTAGAACAAAATTTTTGTATCAAAAGTTTTTTAAAATTGCAGTGTTTCCCATTAAGCAAAATTATTTTTATAATTCCAAATTGGATATGCAGTAATTGAATAATACCAACTACATGAGGAAAAATTATTTCTATATTATTTTTATTACAGCTGTTAAAACAATAGGTTAATCTCTTCCTGCTGTTTCAAGCTGGTTAACATGTTTACTGCAAATTTAGTGCTTATCAACTGATGTCGCTTTTAAATAACTAAAATATTATGTAACACCTAAATATTACGCTACAGTTAAAAAATATATATATTTTAGATTGCTACTAAAAAGGTCAAATAAACAACCATAATTATGTAACCTAATGGTTAGGTTACATAACCTAATGTAACCTATGTACCAATTATGTAACCTAATTGCAAATGATGCTAATGTGATAGCAGGTGTGTTAAACACAGGAACAAAAAATAATCTAGTGCCCCAAATGAAAATTTGCCCAGGGCCCCAAAAAGCCCTGGGCCACCCCTGGAGAAGGTTTGAAAACTGTGACAATCTGAGTTTTTGAAGAGATATTTCCGGCTCTAGTCACCTGGAATAAGGCTGAACGGACTCCAAAAGGTTCTTCCAGTGTTGTTGTGTTTTCTGGATCTTCACCTGAACGTCTCGTTTCAGGTCTGGAGACAATCTTTGGCTCAGACTCTCTCCAGCAGCTCTGAGCTGCTCCAGACGCGTCTCTGCTCCAGTTGTAGCCTTTAACACAGCCTGAAACAAAAACAAAATGTTTCACTGAATCACAGACTCAGACATGAGCAGCGGCAGAAGTAATCTGTTTATTTAGATTACGGTGTCTGCTCTGTTAAATACATTAACCGGATATTCCAGTTTCTTCGGTTTATGAGTCGCAGCAACATGATTTCTGCACAACATGCTTAGAACGAGCTGGACAAACTTTAGACAAATAGAGAGAATGTGTCAATGATTTCCTAACTTATTCATACTTCTTAATTATTTTTCATATTCACATGACAGACCAACTCAAAATAGATGCAATTATGAAATGGAAAAGATACAATTTATATTTTTACATTTTTAAGAGTAAAAATCTGAAAAGTGTGGTGTGCATTTGTATATAGCACCACTTTTCACTGCTGGTAGAAATGTCTTTTAGGGCATATCGCTAATAGCATATCTAGAGAAAAAGCTCAAGCACAGTGTTTCATTTACATTTAGGGCTAGACTTTGACTAGACCATTCTGTCCAGAATGTGTTGTAATCTAGAAGCTCTGGTGAGCCCTCAATTCAATCTCGAGTCTTTTGCAGCTTTCCTGTTGCTGACAAAAAGCAGCGTTCCCACAGCATGATGCTACCACCACCATATTTACAGAAGTGAGGGGAAGGACTTTTGCATCTCTCTGCTGTATAACAGACTTTTTAAAAACACAGTTTAAATGTTTATTTGGCATCAAAAGGTGGAATTTTATTTTGAGATTCACAAATTTACTAATATTTTATCATCAGTTATAATTACTTTTATATAATTAAAGGCTAAATTGTGGAAAACTAATAATAAAATGGTTTGGAAGTTAATTTTGTGCTGTTTTAGGTTGTTGAGTAATTTTGTTAATTTTTGCTAAATATTTCAAGAATATTTGCATTTGTTTAGAATGTAGATTGTGTTCCTACCTGAGCATGACGAAGTCTTTGCTCTGCTGAAGTTTTAATTTCTCCACCTCCGTCACTCTGTCTCAGGTCATCAAACCAGGACTGAATGGATTCAACCAAACCCTGAAATGCTTCTGAATCGTTACTGGGCCGGGGCGTCGCCTCCTCCGAAACGCCTCCAAGGTTTGTGCAGAAGTTTTGACATCGCTGCAGCAGATCGCAGCTCTGCTGCAGCAGCACACACTGCTGCAGGTTACTGCTTCTTAAAGACGATACGAGCTCAGCAATACGCTCTGATCTCCCTCTGCAACACACAGAACAAACTAATTATTAACTACAAACAAGTCAGTTAGACTCTTTATATGTATCACAGGTGTCAAACTCAAGGCCCGTGGGCCAAATCTGGCCCGCCAGAGCTTATTATGTGGCCTTCTAAATTGTAAGCTAAACACTAAGTGAGCTTAAATATTATGTTATCAGTCAAATCAATGTCATTTTTATCCGTTTACTTCAAAATATATCAATAAGTTCCACCAGTTTCTTGAGAATTGTCAAGGGAATTCATGCAAAATCAACAAATCCCCTCACTTTTTTCTGCTACAACATAATTGGGAGTTTATTGCAAATTGAGAAGCTGGAGGTTTTTTTTACAGTGAAAACAAAACATGAGACAAACAAATCATAGATGAATAATAATTTATAAATGACACATAGCTTAATGTTTAATGGAAGTCCAGGTTTTCCAAACACTGCGAACATATCTGGTCATCTAAAACAAATATTTTATCAGAATCCAGAGAAACCCATACTTGTTTATAAATTATGGACTATTTATTCCTATTCTTTTTAAACATGAGGAACCAAAATGTAGTTTTATACTTTTACCTTTTTGTCTCTTATGGTTTGTTATTTTATTTGTATTTCCTTCTGATTCATGTAAGAGTTTTTATTTTACTTTATTTATTGTGTTTTGTTTTAATGTACAGCACTTTGTATCCGCTGTGGTTGTTTTAAAGTGCTTTTAAATAAAGTTGGTATGGTATGATATGTTGTGTAAAGCATTTTGTAAAGCTGCCTTGTTGATGAAAATGTGCAACATAAATAAAATTACCATACCTACATATTTACTATAAAGAGTAAAATAAAAAAAACAATGGTATGTAGTAAAGTAAACATATAAATATCGTATTTAAGGTTGCACAAATTTGATCCAAAGGCCATATCTGTTCAAATAAAACATGTTAAATAAATAATACTTTTGTCGTATTTTATAAAAGTTCTGCAGTATGCTGCAGTTCTGTGGTGCACTTAAAGAAAAACACAATTTCTAACCAATTATATTGATTAAATACAACTAAATCTGTTGCGATAACTCATAATTTCATTTTTTTGAGCATCTTACCTTTGCTGAATTGCTTCTTCTTGTAAAAAGCTCAGATTCCTCGTCTTCAGTGCCTCTTCCTCAACTGCACAAAGCCACTTCTCCAGTTGCTCTTTCTCAGTTTGCAGCCTGCAAAGGCCACAGGCTTTAATGCACAGACTGCACAGTACACAACAGATTAAAGTGACAACAATGAGGGAAAACTTTCCCACATAGAGCAGAACCTGCTGCTAAATAAAAACAAGCTAAACTTGCTGCAGCTCTGGTTTCGTCTCCAGTTTAGCCTGTTTTCCTGCCTGACTTTTATTCCCACAGTAAAAGGTTTGAATCTGAACTTCAAGAATAACTCTTTTACAATTAAACAATTAATAGGATTAATCATGATTATGCAATTATTGAAATAATCATCAACTAATTTAGTAATTGTTTAATCAGTAATTGGAGCAGACAGACTCAATCAATAATTAATGAACAGCATACATTTTACATTTAATATGAAAAAAAGTTTGTCTCAATATGTTCTAACCCTAATTTAGGTACACTTGCTTCTAATTAAGCATATTTTGCTATCAAGTTTTTAATCTGTTAATCCAAAAAATAACTAACAGACCATCCAACACTATTAATGCTGAGTCAAGCAGAAAAGTCAAAAGTTTTTCATATTAGAAGTTTTTTTTTTGCAGATGGATTCTTTGCTACAAATGATCAAGCATCGACTGAATAGATTCTATATAGTTGTATTAGGTGATAAAATGTTATTCTCATTTTTTTAAATAATTGATTTGTTTATTTCTATCTTTTAATGCATCTCTAAGGCTTGAATAAAAAATATGCAGAATGTGGCTATTTTCTATACGATTAATCGGTAACTAAATTAACTGAACAAAGTCAGACAAAATCTACAGAATTTTATGGTGGCAGCTTTGCTAGAAGAACTAAACAAAACCATTAAAACGACTACTTTCCCAGAACGTGATGTGAATGTAAACGTGAGGTTACCTGTCCAGGTGTTGGACGTTCCTCTCGGTCTGCTCCTCCACCTCGGAGAAAAGCTGATGTGTGTTTCTGAGCTTCTCCTCCAGCTGAATCCCTCTGACAGACAGAGTCTGGAGGCTGTCCGGGCCGGCGATGGAGGACAGAACCTGCACATCCTCCAGTAAACTCTGCGCTTGTTCATCTTCAGTGTGGAGCCGCTGACATAATTCCTGTAGAGCAGCGGTGTCAGACTCTTTTTGGGCCAAATCCAGACCATGAATGCTCTTAAAGGGCCGGTTGTGCCAGGATGTATTGATAAAACCTGCTCAAACTGTTAAAATACCAATGAATCCTTAAAATTAAAATATAATGTTAAATGTCTTTTCAGTTCCCCCAGGATTTTGTGATTCTTTTTGTGATTTTCCCCCCCAAAAAAGTGTTTGTGGTACTAGTTTGGACATTTTTGTGCTTATTTATGGCGGTAAATGTGAATTTTTATTACTCGCTGTATAGATCATAATCTGACATCAGTTAAAACTGAGGCAGCTGTCTAGTACATGTAGAAAAATCTGCAGATGAGAAAAATCTGCAATAAACTCCTAAATTATTTTTTAGCCCAAAAAAGAGCGGAAATTTGTTGATTTTGCGTGAATTTCCACGATAATTTTCAAGAAACTGGATGGACTGATTGATATAATCTGGCAGTAAACAGATAAAAACTGCATTGATTTGATTAATAACATAATATGTAAGCTCACTTAGTGTTTAGTCTAGAATCTAGAGGGCCACATAAAAAGCTGTGGTGGACCGGATTTGGCCCACGGGCCTCGAGTTTGACACCTGTGATATAGAAGACGTCACTGTTATAAACAAACATTTTAAAAACACTGAAATATAAAGTCTGAGCAAAGCTCAACATGAATCTCCAGTTAAAACTTCTTTGAGAAAGAAAATAAGAAATTAAAAATGATCTCATATTTTCAAACACAAATTCCACCATAAATAAGCAACTTTTGACCAAATGAAGGACGTTGGATCCCGAAAAGGAACAAATTTGTGAAGAAGTTTTTGTTTAACAAGTAAAAACATAATTATAATCTTAAGCCCTTTGTACAGCAGCACACTGTGGTAAAACCAGTTGACCAGACGGCCAGGGTTCTAGTTCGGGTTGCTAGGTGACGGGCTGGGATTCTCGGGTTGCTAGGTAACGGGTTGGGCTTCACTGGGGTTACTAGGTCAAGGGGCTTTTGTTACATTTCAAATGTTTTCAAACCAGCTAATTTCCCAAACACTAAAAAAAACATCAAAAGGTTGGTGTTTTTTATAAGCAGCTGAAATCTAATTAAAAGGAAAAAATTTGCAAAATAATGTGAATTTTAGTTAATAACTGTACCAAAAAGCGTCATATAAGCAGTTACCCTAAGAGTGCGTTCACACTGCAGCCTGAAGTGACCCAATTCCGATTTTTTTGACGTAATGTGACCTATATCCATCTTTTCATGGCAGTGTGAACAGCTCAGGTCGGATTCGTTTTAGAATGTGACCCATATCCGATACGAATCGATTCAAATGCGACCATAATGTCCAGGTCTCATTCAGCCGAACTGAACGTCACTGATTCTCAACAAATCTCACTATTCTGAGTCCTGATACTTGCAAGTGGGAAGAAAAACAACAACCATGATGGACTATATGAGGATTAAGTTGTTAATATGTTGCTCCGGTTGGACAACAACTTCAAATATGTAGCTAAGCTCCACCGTTAGCCTCCATGTTTACTTCCTCAAACACTGAGCTCTTCTTCTTCTTTTTATGGCGGTTGGCAGAACGCTGACGCTACTGCGCCCTCTACTGCGCATCACACTGCAGAACACATACAGGTCGAATTTACTGGCAGTGTGAACGGCCCGGAAAAAAAATCGGAATTGACAAAAAATCGGAGCTGGGTCACTTCAGGCTGCAGTGTGAACAAACCCTAAGTTTCGCCAGGACCGTTGCAATGTCTGGAGCAGAAAAACTGCGGAGGGAGTCTTGAATCTTCTGCAGGGAGCTGAGAGACTCTGCCATCCTTTCGGTAATTTGTCCCATTGTGGCCACCGTCTGCTTGTGCACCTCCTGGCTTTCCAAAAGCAGCTCCTTCAGCTGCTCTATTTTCTTTCTCATCTGGGTCTCTACAACCTTAAAAACAGAAGAAAAAAGCAACTTTCATAGCAACTTTGTTTCTGATTAAAGAGTTTAATTTAAAGAGGATTATATTCTAGTGTCTAAAATTTTACAAAATATATTCACATATTTGTTGATAAGTGTCATACAAAATATCAACCAGAAACTCTGGAGGAAGTTTCTGGTTTTAGGTTTGCTACAGAACAAGACTTTCATATTTACACATCCTGAAATTTACACCGTAAACCAAACTAAGTGAAAGCAAAGCATCGTTGGTGAACCTGCAGCTCCAGAGGGGGCTCTGCACTTTGAAGCAGCGTCTGAATCTCTGCAGCCTTCCTGTGGAAACGCCGCGTACTCTCCTCCTGGGTCATAATCTCATTCTGCAGCCAGAGTGAAAGAAGTTAATAGCCTTCAAAAAGCCAGTTCATGTTCCCGAAACACAGCAGAGACTCGGTTTTACCTGCAGAGTCTTAATGTCGTCCTCAGTCTGGAAAGACGGACCCTGAGAAAGCGCCACGGTTCTGCTGCTGGTCCAGCTCTCCACCTCCTGCCCCAGCTGCAGGACTCCGTCCCACAATGTCAAGCAAAGATGGAGGTTTTCCAGGTGGGAGTCGGTTCTTTCAGACAGCTGCAGAGAGCGAAGGGATTTGATTACAGCAAAGCACAAAACTTTACTGTAAACTGTCAAAGTTTTAACTCCAATTTATCCGCATGTACAGGACGTATGCAGCAAAACAGGGAGAGAAAGTGAAGATGCTTTCATAATAAGGGAGAATAACCTAAAACAGCTGGAATTTTATACACTGTAAAACATTCGAGTCACTTTAAGTTGTATTTTAAACTCTTTAAGTCAAATAAATTTACTTAGTCTTATTTTTTTTTTATTCTAAATATGTGAGTTTGTGAAAGATAAACTCACAACTGTAAGCTGTGTTCATTTTTTATTAATTTAGTCAAGAGTTTTTAGGTTAGTACTTCAAAAACTGAAAGAAGAAAAAGACAGGAGTGGGAACTATTTCCCAGAATGCTTAGCGGCATGTTTTGGTATCCTGAGATGGAAGTGCGTTACGTTGATCTGAACCTGGTTTATTTTTATGTCCTGTTCACACTAAATGTTTTTCAGCTGAATTTAATAAAATTCATTATCAGATCAGCAATGATGATCATGCAATTTGGAACAAGAATTTAAATAATTCTAAAGTAAAATAAGTGTTTATTTTAATTTGATATTATGGGTGAAATAATAGAGAAATGTGGCTCTTTAATTTGACGAGGGCAGTTTTTTTCCCATGCATATTGTGAAATAATTATTTGTCTAAAACTGCAGCATTAAAATGCGATAAGCTGAACTTACATCCAGCCAGCGGTCCATCAGCGCGTCGGCTTCGTTCTCAAACGGAGAGCCGCTGCAGCCCGGGACCTGACGCAGCAGAGACTGCAGCTGTCTGCAGACGCTGCGGACCTCCTCCATGTCGTCTCCCAGGCCGTTCAGCTCTGCTTTCGTCTCTCCAACCTTCAAAAACGCACATAGAAAAAAATTACAAATCTCTCACACTTTACAGTTTAAAGTAACCTCATGTGATCAGTGTAAATATTCCTTCACCTTGAACATTTCCATGTTGTTTCCCTGTTACAACAGAATTCAAGGATGTTCAGTTTTAACATTTTCAGATGAGAGATTAACTTGTACATTTTATCCTTGACCCGTCTGCTGTGTTCCTTGGACTCCATGTTGCTTTCGGTTCACAATGTTCTCTAGCAATCCTCTGAACTATCCACAGAACAGCTGTTCTATGTATAATGACATTAGATAAGACACAGAGGGACTTCTAATACCAAAGTAGATAACTTCTGAACGTAATTGGTTATTTAGAAACTAGAGGAAGCTTACGTTACGTTTTCTAGGCTCTCATTTGTATTTATTGGTTTATTTGTTGGTCTGATACCTTTATAAACTGCATTTTAACATTGGAGGCCACAATTATGCTAACCTGCTAATAAAGAAGCTAATTTAGCATTTAGCATTTTGCTAACTTTGAAAACATTTAGTGCACTTAGTTTCCCCCAAGTTAATTTTTCCAAAAAATAATTTAGGACAAATTCCAAAGCACTCCTAATTTATTTGATGCTTTTGTTAACCTTCAGATTAATAAAGTTCAACGACTGTGTTGAAGTTTGGATTATTGATTGTTAAGAATTCAACGTTTATATTCATGCTCTTATTTTGAAGTGGGTGGAGATTGGAGCAGTTCCACTTCCTCTCTTCACATTCTCCCCCATTTCCAACAAGAAACATGCAGGAACAGAAAACCGCATGGACAGTAGGTGACAAGATGTGAACATAAATAAAATATTTAATGTCTTAGAACATCAAAAATATGTCAAAATTAAATTGGTGCTGGAAGATTGTAGTTTTTCGCGACGTAGTTTGATTTAAAATTAGCGCTTTAGCATTAGCTTCTGCTAAATACTGTGTGGTAATGCTTTGAGGTTAGCGGAACTAATGTTTACAATTAGTGCTATAGCGTAGCACAACTAGCCGTAGCTAGCGCTGCCCATCACTGCATTTAAATTTCTGGTTTTAATAAGACAAGGCGACGTCAGCATGAATTTAACATCCTGCTGTACCTTAGCGTAAAGCCTCTGCAGGTAATCTTTTCCGACGTAGGAGGCTTGTTCACCTATGGTTGCCTCGGCCATGTGCAGCGTGGCGTTCAGCTCACCGCGCATGATCTGAAACCTCCTCAGCAGTTCTGTCAGGGCCTGATTCTGCTCCAGCCTGGGCGTGAACACAAGCTCTTCACTAACACACATCAATGCTGTCAGAGCAACTGAAGACAGAACATAATAAAAAGGAGGAGTACGTTTCCACCAAAGAATAAAAATAAGAAATTCTAGAAACAGCTCCACAAGAGAAGATCTTCAGAAATTTTGAAATCACTCAAATCCTGTGGAAAAAAACATGGACATTTCTGAGTTTAAGAAGTCAAAGATTTGCTAGAAAAAAAATCCAACAAATGTAAGAGATTTTCTAGAAAAACAAGGATATTTCTGGGTTCCAAAACTTTCTAGAAATAAAAATATCTGAAATTTTTAACTTAATCTCAGGAATTTTCTAGAGAAAAACATTAAAATTTGTTTAAAAAGTCAAATATTTGCTAGAAAACCCACAGAACATTTCAGATTCATTTCAAATTTTGTAGAAAAATTAAACATGGAAAAGTAAAAAAATTTCTGGAAAAAAACTAACAAATTTTGTAATGAAACAGAAATTTCCTAGAAAAACAACTGTTTCTGGGTTAGAAAACTTCTCATACATTTGGAAATTAATCTCAGAAATTCTCTGAAAAAACCTTAGAAATTCTGAGTTTCAACGTTTTATTTTTGAAACTCTGAAATTTCCATTATTTTCTTTTACAATTTTTAAATATTTTTCGAACTAATTAATCTCAAAATTTGAGGGGATTTCTTTTCACCTTTATGTCTGTCTACATTTACCCTGACACGCTGTCGTACATTTCAGACACACAGCAGCTACATTTAACGTGACTTTACCGTTCGGATGTGGCTTTCCTCGTCTCCTCCCAGAGATCCTCCACCTCTCTGCTCTGGTTCTCTTTGGAAAAATCTGATTTTGAAGACGCATCATGAACGTACTGAACCTCAGAGTCAAGGCCGGCAAGAAAACTCTCCAGCTCCGTCAAAGCCCGGGTCCTGCAGAGGACGTTCAAGAAACTTCTCACCTAATGTGTTCACTGCAGCTGATATGAGTTACTTGAATTGTCCAGACGCTTGACTGGACAAGAATTGTACCATAAAACTGCACAAATATTTATTTTAAAGAATCAGTTTTTTATATGTTTTGTTAAAGCTGTCACTTTGTTGTGACAGTTTGGTATGAGACAGATCATCTGTGGAAAAAATAATAAACTCAAGCACTTCCCTGTGCTGCCATCTTTAGAAATGCAACGCTCCCGGTCAAAACCAACCAATCAGAGTCAGGAGGCGGGTCTTAGTGCTGTGAGTCATCCTCGTGTACATGATGCTACGTATGCTAATGGCAGAGAAACAACAGAAACACATTGATCTAGAGTCATCGGTAGCTATGCTAACTAGCATTAGCATTCGTGGGAGGCCAAGTTGTGTGTAGCAGAGAGCAGCAGATACGTGAGGGTGATTGACAGTGCTAAGACCCTCCTTGCTCTGTCTGGTTGTTTCTGAGTGACGGATTTCTGCAGTTTCTACTGGGAGAGGGCAGAGGACCTGGATTTCTCCCTGGTTATTGTCACGACACAATGATGATTTTAACAAACGGAAAAAGTTTTGTTAACATTTGTAGTGGGAACGCAGCTACTTGTACGTGTTTAGCTGCTGTGTGGTTTAATCTGAATCTCCTCAGAACCAGCTGAGCGTCGTACCTCTGCTGCAGGGCCGGCAGCGTCGGCTCCAGCAGCTCCAACCTCTCAGCTGCTGCTTTGGTCTCTCTCAGCACCGCCAACAAGGCAGACCTCCTCTGGACCGAACCCTTACGCTCGTCTCCAGCTTTCCCAGCGTGACTGCTCAGGCTTCTTTGCAAGAAACCCTCTTCAGATGCCGATATTTGAGTTTTTGGTTCCTTCTTCGTCCTCTTAAACTCCGATGTCGACTCTTCTTCTGTCACAACTGGAGAAGATCTTGGTTCCTCCGCGTCCTCGCTGCTTCGGATGCCATTCTTTTCCAGAATATCTAGTTCTTTCTCTCCCTCTCGCCTCTTGGCTCTCGTTTGATCGGACAGAAAGGCCGCCACATCCCGACATGTCACAGAAGCTCCATCCATGGTCAGAGTCATCCCCACTGCCTTTAAGCTGCCGTCAACAACATGGGACTGCGCCATAGCAGGCTTCAGCCTCTCCACTGCTGCCTGCCAAGAATGCCTCTCCTTCAGCCGCTCCGTTTCAGTTTTACGCTCGTTGGGGTCTTGGTTTGCCAGCAGCGCTGGACTCTCAGCCTTGATGTCTCTCAGGGTGGCCAGGAAGTGATCCAGAGTCTCCACGGCGGACTGAACGCCGTCCAGCTGCCGTCTGAGCCGCTCCAGATGACGAACGTTACCGAGGCGGAGTGACTGGCGCAGGAACGGCTGCGATGTGGCTGCCGGCCCTCGCCGTTCCTCCTCTGAAAGCCTTCCCATCTCATCCTTCAGCGTTTCATCCACCTCCTGGGAAACACATCAAGGGTTAACGCTCATGTTTGCGTATGTCAGTCCAGATGCAGACCGGTGGGAAACCGTCGTTTACCTTCAGGTCAGAAAACAGTGAGGATTCATCCAGCGCCAGAGAGGAGATGTCCAAAGGCTGCCTGATGATCTGGTTTAGTTTTTCCGTGATTATTGTCGTCTGATCGTCTGCAGACTCCATCGGGTCGGAGGTACTTTTTATGGGAACCATTCTGCTGTACCAAGAATCACAGAAAAAACTATTCCTTTAGTAAACTGTGTTAATACTCCACTAAACTTAGTTAAGCGTAGCCACTAGGTCTGTCTCAATAAATAATAAATCAATTAACTGTACGATAAATTACAAGAAGCTCAATAATTTCTATTTGAATTATTTATTGTTGTTCTCGTTCTACCAAACACTGGAAGACAAAAGTCTTCAGTCTGATGCTTTTTCTTTTTCTAAAGCAATTTTTTTGTTTATAGAAACTTCATAATTCATTCTATTTAACATTTCTGTTGTTTTGTTAATTTATTTATTTAAAATGTCTTCCATTTGCAGAGTCAATGTTCATTAGAACTTAAAGTTGTTGATCTTTGAGAATATCTTTTTGCATTATAATGCTATTACCACTTTATTACACCACTTTATTACAACAATATTATCGTTTATCGCGATAATGTCTGGGGCAATTTATCGTCCAGCAAAAATTGTTATTGTTACAGGGAAGATATTTTATATAATTTTCTACCTGCGGCTGTTTGATCCGTATCATGAAAATGAAACTCTTTCATATGAAAATGAAAAAAGTTCTACATTATGTGTAATGTAAAAGCTTCTATTACGTAAATAATTCATTAATATTGATCAACCATTTCACTCATAATAAGACATTTTTCCATATCATGTGAAATAATCTGCCAGTGGAACTAGAACTCGGTTGCTAGGTGACGGGCTGGGCTTGGCCGGCGTTGCTAGGCAACAGCGCCAGTGTAACTAGAACTTTCCAAAACTATTAAGGAATTGTTGACTTAAAATAAGCTCCTACACCTGAAATTTTACATGTAAGTTATTTTTTTGTCTTATTTCAAGTGCTACGATAGCTGCACTAGAAACCAGGCCCAAAACACTTGGCTAGGTTTTGTGTTTTCCAGCTAGTTTAATCTGTACCTTCCTGCTGCGTCCCGTTTAGTGGCGCGCTCCAGCTGCGGTGGCACATCTGGTTCTGGGACGACGGTCCATTCTGCCTCCTGTTTGCTCTCCACAGTGTTGCTCCTAACAACAGCCTGGAAGATGAGAGAGCTGCGTCGTAACAGATCATCAGAGCAGAGAGGAAAAGGTGGAGCGGAGAGGCTATCCGATTAAAAAAAGATTAGTGTCCTGGACGGGTCAAGCATGGCCGGTGAAACTGCATCTGACTGGGCGGGTTGGTGTAAATATGCATATATAGTCTATCGTTTTTGTATTTTAACAATGAGGACATAAAACCACACTGACAGATATGAGAATAATCTGAAAGTAAAACAAAGAAGTCAGAGTTTTGACTTGAACCCGGAAGAGAAAACTAAAAACAGCAATGAAACTATGATTGGTATTGAAGTTGAGCTGGAATATTCCTTAGCAGAAAGAAGGAAAACATTTACAAAGAAAATATATATAATTTTTTCATTATTTGAAAGGCTTATGGTGGAAATTGGTTAAGAAAAAATATTAGAAGCAACAAAAATAGGTACAGTTATCCTTTCTTGCCAAGCAGCAAACTTTACACAATAATGAAATTATAAATAGATGGGGACAGGTGCTCAATACTTTAAAATGTTAAAAAACATAAAAACAATAAAATAAAAACATTGACTTAAATACAGTATCAAGACAAGATTAAAAAAAATTAAATCTATGCTAAATTGAATTTTGGAGCAAAATTGGATTTACACAGCTTACTTTTATATTTAGGGATTAAAGATATTTGATCCCTGAAGGTATTTAGGAATTACAAATAATGTTTTGTTATTAAAAATGTTAAAAAATAACTTATACTTTAATGTAAGTTAGCATGAGTGAAACACTTAAAATTTTCCATTTATTTCTTTATTTTTTTATACGTGTAAATTGAAAACAAGAAAACATAATATTTCAAACATATAATAGGTCTGTTTTGAACTTTAATGTTAAAATAATCAGTCTAACTTTATATCTTTATAGGACAAATGCTAACTGCTGAATGCAATGTAGTTGAAAGTTGACTGTAGTTTATGGCAATAATCGACTTAAAGTCTTTCTACAGAAAAAACTTCAAATCATCCTTTAAAATACATTAAAAGATGTAGGTTTATATTTCATCAGGTATCCAACCTCTTAACCATGTGAATAAATGAACCTCCGGAGCTAAATTACATGAAGAAAACAATTTATTTCATCATACCTGCACCTGACTCTGAGCCTGCTGACCGCTCCCTGTGATGTGCAGCAGGTGAACTCGCAGCAGCTGCTCTTGAGCCCGAAGTGAAGGCTTCTGCTTCTTCTCCCGCCCGCCTCCCTGGCTCTGCCTCAGGTGGTCCTTGTTCCCTGGCGGGACGTCCCAGACTCGCAGCCGCAGGGCGTCGTCGGCTCTTTGAGCGCGCACTGCCTTTCCTGAGGGCGAGGCGTCTTGCTGCGCCGCGTCCGGGCGGCGCTCCGGAGCGAGACTGCAGCCTGGCTGCGTGTCGGCCGGACTCGGCGGGGGGTTTACAGCAGGCTGCTGTCCCCTGCTGAGATAAGAGACGCTGATGAGGGGGGAGGCCGGGGGCAGCCGCAGCTACTCACCCCAACAGACGTTTCATTAAATTTAGAGACTGCAGGGATTAGAGAGATAAAAGTTGGCAATAAAATCTTTTGCATCAGTTAAATCATCAAGCGAAACAATTTCTTTTTTTTACTCAGGTAAACACTCAAGTGGTTAAGCAACACTTTTCTAAAGAAAATCTGTTAGAATTTGGCAAAGAGAGAAAATAATTTCAATTTCACACTTAATAACAGAACAACTAACAAAAACAACAAGCTGATAATGAAAATAAACAAATTTGCACAAAAGGCTCAAATCAACTGAATTCAGGGATGAACAAAATGGCTGAACAACGTATCTCAGCGTAAGAATTTCATCAGTTAAAATTGATAATTATTGATTAAGTTTTTGTTTAAAATATCTGAAATACTGCCAAACTGGTGGTATTCCTGTTTTACCCACAGATTTCACTCCATGTTGTTTTTTATCTTTAGCAGTTATGAGGCAGAGTAGCAGAACCTTAAACTGTTGCTGCGCCAGTGACTCAACAGGCTGTTGCTAGGTAACCAAAGGATGAGTGAGTTGCTAGGTAACCAAAGAGTGAGTGAGTTAGTTGATTCCACCGACCTAGCTTAGCTGGCTGTGAGACACTGAACAGATAAAACAGATATTCACATCATCAGACGTAAAATATAGTTTCGTGGAAAATCTGGTATTTTAACAATCAACATGAAAATAATTCATACAATATAATTACAAAATAACAAAATCAGAAAAAGAAAAATTGTTAATTTTAATAAAAATTAAATTATAAGAATTTTTTTAATAAATTATGATTTAGAAAAAATGTTCTAAATAGTTTCTTTCAATATGAAACTTTAACAAATAATGTGTCTGTGTGTGTGTCTGGTGAATTTTTGGTTAAAACTATAATCAATTAAGTTTCAATCAAATTTATTTGTACAACACATTCAATAACAAGACAGCTCAAAGTGCTTTACGTCGTGAAATCATAGAAAAGTTACTCTTAGTGTATCCAGTATCCAGAAATTACCGTTATGTTCTTGCACTAAATGTAGGGTAAACTACACATGCTGTTTCATTACAGAGATGTGCATTATTTTACCTCTTAAACTGAGTTTTCTGCACTTTTCCAGGCTCTGTCTGCTGTTCTGTTGCCGAGCCGGAGGATTTCTCCACTGTCAAAGTCTCACACAGTTCTCTGAGAGATTCAAAGCGTTCCTCGACAGATGCAGCCTCCTGGGTGAGCGCCTGGGAGACAAACTTCTCTCAATAAATTTCTTTAAATATCATCAGGTGTTGTGGTAATATTAAACTCCTGTAAGTACCTTTCGGTGCTGCTGCAAGTAACTATGGTCAGTCTGGTCAGCAGCGTCATGCAGAATATTAGTAAAAATGTCACAAGCAGTGAATGGCTGCTTTACTTCTCTGACTTTAGATGCCTGGGTGGAAATAAAATCAGCCATTTCTCTGCGAACATCCTGAATGTGACACAAAAAAGGAGACTGGTGTCTGTTAGGGGTGTCCTTATTATGTTAATTAGTTCAATTCACATCAGTTCAAGTACATGTAAACAGTAAGGGCGTTAAATTAGAATCATAATAGTTTTACTTATTAAAATAAACATACAATGCACATACAAACAGATGCCATATTTGTTTTTATAGCTTCAGGCCAAACTTTTAACTTTCGGTTATATTTAGCACTGGTTTTAGGGATGCAGTTATCGATTAATGAGTTAATTTACGGTGATCGATCTTATCGATTGACTAACGATTAATTCATAAAACGACCATTTTCTTAAAAACCTGAGCTTTCTCTTGTATGAAGAGGACTGCTGTTCTGGGAAATTTTTTCATAATATGGTGAAAAACCTTACATTTAAACATTATTTTTTGTCAACTGTATTAATACGAACTTCTCACAGTTACATTTAGACATAATTCTAAAATATAAACAGAAACTTCTTCGCTGAATAGAAAAATGAAATTGAAATGCGTGAAACACATAAGATCCTCACTAAATGAAACTTTAATGAGGACTAGTTTCATTAAATTAAACTATAAATGTTAAAACTTCGCTCCATGAAGTGCATTAACTCACCACAGGCCTCAAAAATCACCTTTACTTATTGGCATCATGTTTTATTTCAAAATGTTGCGATTTTTCTATTTTATCCCTTCTGCTTTTTCGTTGTAGGATCGTCGCTTTCGTAGTAAATAATTCACTTTTGAACGAGGCGTTGACTGCGGTGCGGTTAAATTATATTATATTTTTTAAAATAACCTCATAAAGTTAACTTTACATCGCACACCGGATTCTGTTTGGATCGTTCATCTTTGCAGTTCCAAGACAGCTCCGCCATCTTTGTTTCTATGTCAACGGCTGCGCCTGAGGATGACCAGCGGCGCCCTCTGTTGGATGGAGGCTGAACTACAACACTAAAATAAGGTAAGGCTTAGCGGACGTGACTAAAATAAACTAATTAATGTTAAAATAAAAACTAATTTTAATCTAGTAAATCATTAATGAACAAATAATTAATCGTAAGTCAATTATTGTTTGCATCTGTAGTTAGAATCAGTCTTGTATGGACTCTGTCCAGTTCCTGCCGTACCTCCCACTGATTTCGGACTGACTCAGAGAGAAGCATCAAGTCCTGGAGCTGAGGCCCAGAACAGAAGGCCTCAAAAGCTTCAGCTGCACCCAGGAACTCATCGAGCATGGCGGGCTGCAGAGT
Source organism: Poecilia picta (assembly GCA_033032245.1). Taxonomy (NCBI): domain Eukaryota; kingdom Metazoa; phylum Chordata; class Actinopteri; order Cyprinodontiformes; family Poeciliidae; genus Poecilia; species Poecilia picta. The sequence continues at coordinate 20,829,184 of CM065373.1, forward strand.
GTTTAGAGCTTTCTGCACAGAAAAACACACAGCTGGGCACGCGCACAAACAAAACTGACAGCCGGACAAACCAAAACACCAGACATTTAAAGAATAATACACTGTAAAAACACAAAAAATTAACCAAGTATTTTTGGTCTAGATCCAAGTGAAAATATCTCAGTGCACTTAAAATTAGACACAACAAACTTACAACTTTTCAGAGAGATGTGGGAGTTTTTTTGTTAATATAGATGAAAAAGTTCTTGTTTCACTAGTAGATTATTTCACTTATAAGAAGTAATATTTCATCAATATTAAGGAATTATTGACTTAAAACAAGCTCCTACATTTTGTTGAAAAGTTACTTGTAAGTTTGTTTAGACTAGAATCTTGGTAAGATTTTGTATTTTTGCAGTGAATGTCCTCATAGTTTTATTCTAATTTTAAATACAATTTCAGCACTGCATGTAAGAACACAAATAAGCTTTTTACAGCATTTACAGCAATAAGCAACAAATTGAAGTAGGCAGAAGTAGTGAGCTGTCAAAAAGTACAAAGTTCTTGCTGAATTTGGTGGAATTCTGCAGGAATTCAATGTGGCTATTAAATATTTCAAAAAGTATAATAGCACAAATTACCAAGAGTCATAGGGAACAATCAAATCTGAAATGTACACAGTAAAAATGCCAGTGTTGAATTAACACCCAAAAGTGTCTAGATGTGTCCAAGTCAGCTGGTGTCAAATTCAACAACACAGAGTGTCACATTAACATTACAACGCTGTTAGTGTTAAAATATATTAAAAGTAACAACAGTGTAGTGTTGATCACAAAACATAACATAAAACATAATTTACCCACAAAGTGTCAATATCAATCAAATCCAGTAGAAAATATTCAAAACAATGCACAGAAATTGAAAGTTTAACTTATCTTAAACCCATTTAGTATTGTAGACCAACGTTAATTTAACAAAAAAAATGGGTGTCAATCTTTTAACACGCTCAAAAGTGTTGCTTTAACACCAGCTGACTTGGACACATATAGACACTTTTGGGTGTTAATTCAACACTTGCATTTTTACTGTGTATTAAATAAGCTGCATTTGATTGATCATGGACCTGTTTTCTCTTGATTTGTGACTCGGTCATCTCTCTGCCACTGAACAGTTTCATGGCTTGCTGGATGCGTCCCTGCAGTCGAAGCCTGGCCTTCTCCAGTCGGCTCCTGGCCATCGACTGGGCTTTGCAGTGAACCTCACTGTGGATCATGAGTGGCGGCTGTGTGTGTGTTGGTCCCTGTTGGGTGTTTGGTTGTGACGCTGTCCTGGACTTGGTCTCTGTCGATCCTGCTGCAGGACTCTCGGTTTGACTCTGCAGGAACGGAACCATCACAGGTTGAGGGACTGTTTTCATTTTTACGTGGGACGCAAAGTCCTTCCTGTCTTCTGTGCTTTGCTTTGAATGCTGGCTACGTCTCGCCGCCTGATCAGGAAGCTGAATCAGTTCTGGAGTTTGCAGTTTAGCATCTACAACCTGTTTGGTTCTGGCCAGAACGAATGATCCAGTGTCTGGATGGAGGGTTTCAACTGGTTGCATCCGTTCGCAGAAATCTCCAACTTGCTGCTTGAAACCACAGGAACTAAACTTTTCAAGTATCTCCTACACAAATAAAAAATATATATTATTCCAAATTACTGACATGCAGTAACTAATTAAGTTTTATTCATTCAATAGGACTGAAAGGATTAATTGTCAACTAATTTAGTGATCAAGTATAAAGATTTTAAAAAATAGCCCAACTGCTGACAGAACAGGTCATTTAAAGCAGTAATTTAAACTAATTGTACAAGAAACACTTGAAGATTTCCACATAGAACAAATGTTTTATCCTAAATGTAATGTTTTAGCTTCAACTGGTTCAAATGCTGTAAACAAATCTCCTATTAAACACCTTTTGTTATCCAATTACTAATCGTTTAATCCAAAAATTAATCAGTACATGATGCCAGCATTGTATTGACCTTAAGTCACGCAGAAAAGCTGATTTATTTCTTCAATAAAAAAATGGCTGGAATTGAATTATTTGTTTATTTGCATCTTCTAATGTATTTCTTATGTCGTAAAAGAAAAATCTGGAGAATTTTACTTTTTTTAATCCGATTCACAGAATAATTAATCCATAATTAAAATGATTTGTGTGATTTCTTTAGGGAGATGAGGTGAAACATGGCTGAAGCAACAGTGTGAGGTAGCAAAAAATGTTTTAATGAAACAAATAAAGGTGGACAACACGACACAAGAAGACCAAAATAACCAAAATACATACACGATAAACCATAATGATTAGATAAGAGAAGGTTGAAGCCCTATTGAGCTGAACTTGCCTGGCTTTGGGAGATTGCGACTGCAGTCCTATCCTGCAAGTCAACGGTACTGAAAGTCTGCAAAGGAGAAGTTTCCTGTCGCTCTGCAACAAAAGCTTCCAGATGCTGCGACTCTGCAGCCACCTGCTGCGCTAGCTGCAACCCTCGAGAGATCAACACCTAAAAGATGCATCAAAGCAGATGGTTTCAAACAAATCCAAATCATGTATATCTGTCCAAAACGGTTTAAGAAGATGTTTTTGTGGTTGCTAACTTTGGCAGCAGACTGTCCTCCTCTGTGTTTCCTTTCCATCAGCTGATCATAACAGTCCAGGGCTTCGCTGCTCCAGTGATCGAGTTCAGACACACGCCCCTCGAGTTGGGACGCTGCTCTCCGTAGATCCCCACAGCACCGTTCTGCCTCAGCAAGCTGCTGCCAAGATGCAAGAGATTAAAAGTCCAGCTCCTTATAAAGCAGAATGCTGCATTAGTGATCACACCAATAAAATCTGTTCATCTTTTGTCAACCTGCAACCGAAAATAAGAATTTCAGGAGCAAAAAAAATTCTAAAGCGTGGCGTGAATTTCTAATCAACCCTCTTTTAAGTAAAAAAAAAAAAAAAAAGGCTGTACATTTCTGACAATTCATTGTTTTTCCCCCACAGAATCAGATTGTTTGTGTTGTAATGCAGCACCAGGCATTATTTTCATATACTAGCATCATAATTCACGCACATAGTGTTTTATTTTAACAATACTATAGATGTAAAGTTGATCAAAATCTGTTTATTCTTTGAATTTATATTGTTTAAGTTGTTTCTCCTGACATTTATCTGTGTATTAAGTTCCGGTAAGTTCTGGGCAGTTGACGGTTACCATAGCAACCGGTAACCACAGCTCCTCCCGCCTTTTTTCTGTTGCTGTTTGTAACTGTGCAACATATTAGGATCAGCTCTGTGTTTTATTTACAAATATATTTTAACTTAACTATATGACATATAACTAAAGCCATGTACACAGTAAAAATCCCAGTGTTGAATTAACACCCAAAAGTGTCTATATGTGTCCAAGTCAGCAGGTGTTAAAGTAACACATTTGAAAGTGTTAAAAGATTGACACCCATTGTTTTGTTAAATTAACATTGGTCTGCAATACTAAAATGATTTCAAGAAAAGCTAAACTTTACATTTCTGTGTATTGCTTGAATATTTTCCACTTGATTTGATTGATATTGACACTTTTTGGGTCAATTATTTACGTTTTTAACACCACATTGTGTTTTGTGATCAACACTACACTGGTGTTACTTTTAATATATTTTAACACTAACACCGTTGTAGTGTTAATGTGACACTCTGTATTGTTGAATTTAGCACCAGCTGACTGGGACACATATAAACACTTTTGGTTGTTAATTCAACACTGGCATTTTTACTGTGTAGTGTTTAATGATGAATTGTACAATGTGTTGTATTTGTTTTAGCTGTTATCATTATTAATGTTGCCCATTTTAACTACGTTCAATTCTACAACCGCTAACTGTCGCTAACTGCCGCTAACTGCTCGTTAGGAGGAGTTAGCAGCCAACACCTCTGTAGGTTTTGGGTTATTATTATATATTATTTAATGCATTAGAGGCAGAAGCCGTTGGACTGATGTTAACCACCAACTTGTTTTCTTCTTTTGTTAGAATAAATCTGGTCCGTAATGAAGTCAACCTACTGGACCTGAGACGAACTTAGAAGTGTTACACATATTCAGATTTTGTCATTGATTGACACAGAATTGGAGTTCTGACTTTAAAGTGGTTGCAAGGTGACAACGTGTGCAATAAATCATAGCAGGAGCACAAATACTTTTGCAAGATATTTTATCAAATTAGCTTTCTATGAAGCTATAAGGAAGGATTGAGTTCTGCACATTACATTTATGAGAGTTTGCTGAAGGTTTTCCCTTTGGCCCATTTGAAGATTTGCTGATGCTTCTACCTCTCCAATCTTTGTTCTAATGGACTGACAAGGAGAGAAAAGAGAGAAATAATACAGCAGACCTGAAATTAATATTTAAACACTGAATGCATTTTTACATTTTTTGCACAAAATCATTCTTAGATAATAAGATTTTAGTTTGGTTAGTTCTGCATATTTTGAGCTCTTTTCAGAATGAGCTGTTTTAGAGTATTTTGTTTAATTCCAAATTGGCCACACCCACCAACTCATCGTTTACAGGTGAAAATGGCTGCAAACAGTTGTGCAATTACAGAACCGTATATCTTTGAAAAGCATTAACAGAGCCTCCTGCACAACCAGTAAGGATGCACCAAGTGGTTTCTGGATGGTAAGTCAGCAAAAAAAAACCTTGTCTTTTCCAGTAGCCATCATACAGTGCATAAGCGGTAAAACCAGCTGACCAAACATACTGGAGTTCCACTGAGGTTGCTAGGAAACAGAGTGGGCTTCACAGGGTTGCTAGGTAACAGCCAGTGCCTGCTAATTTGTGATGTTACATCTGGAAGGTTTTTGAAACTGTTCATTTCCAGTGTTGTATAGTAACGAAGTAAAAATACTTCACTACTTTACTTTAAGTATATTTTGGAGTACTTCATACTTTCCTCGAGTATGAAAATTTTTGATAACTTTGACTTTTACTTCACTATATTTCCAAACTTAATTTCATACTTTTACTCCGATACATTTTCAATGTGTGGTTTAGTTACTCGTTACAAAAAGCGAGAGAGAGAAACGCTGGAGTTTTGACCCACCTACTGATTGGCTGCTACAAAGTCGGACACTAATGGAGCCCCATACAACATGAACCATATATACATATGTGGTTCATGTCAGAAGCTGGTTCAGTTGTAAAGCAGGTTAAATAACCTTGTGCTACAGCTAAAGCACCTAATTTTCTTAACTAAATGACAACTGCAGGTTTTTCTATTAGCAGGTTTAATTTTGCCTGCACTTGGTTGTGTTTATTACTTTAACTGTATTTGACAAGTTTATCAAAATAAAAAAAATGTCGTTCAAACTGCATTTGCCTTATTTTACTTTTTACTTATAGTTTTCATTACATTACTTGAGTACATACATTTTTACAGTAATTTCCACACTTAAGTACAGGAAAATTCGGATACTTCAAGACTTTAACTCAAGTGACATTTCAGTCAGTGACTTGGACTTTTACCAAAGTCATATTTTGGAGAGGAACCTAAACTTTTACTTGACTCTGAGATTCCAGTACTTTATACAACACTGTTCGTTTCCCAGATATCAAAAAACACCTGGGTGATTTCTTTAAGAGCTTGGTTTGTTTTTAAAAGCATCTGAGACCCAAAATGGAAGTAAAAACAAACAAAATGTGAATTTTCTAACATTTAGCTCACCTGTAGTTTTTGTCCGACGGCCTTCAGAGGGACTGAAGCGACGTCCAGAGGCTGCCTCAGGAGCAAACCTGCCTCCTGCGTTAGTGAATCCAACATCAGAGCAGAAGATCGACCCAGTTTAGGTTCTGTTTGTATTTCCTATAGAAAGAAAAAACATTTATATCATCCCTCATTTGTACTGTTTAGTAATTGTGCCAAAACTCGCTTACAAACACAGTCTTCTTCATGCGTTCGGCCCACTGCAGGTTGACTTTGCTGAGCTGCTTCACCAAACTGGAGCTGATTGAAGCTTCTGTCATTTCAATTAGGAAGTTTCCCGCCTCATTCAACCGAGCATGACATGAACTCCATTCGCTCATGTCCTACAATGCCCAACGTTTAGAAAAAGTGAACCAAAAGCCAATTTGATGGATTTTTATTCCAATTACAGATTTCCAGGATGATCTAGCTGAGCTTACCTGTGTCTCTGCAGCTGAAGTTTGCATCAACCATGTCTCAAGCGCAGTGAGGTTCTTGTTGCACACGTCCCACGCAGACACAACTCTCTCCATCATTTCTTTAGCAGCCGCTGTCTTCTGTTTGACCAGCTCTGATTCGCTTTCTGCTTCCTTCACCTGACGAATGACACGCAGCGAATCTCCACCTGGGAAATGAAGTGTGTGGAAATAAAGCATTACGCCTTAAAGATGAACATAACACATTATCAGAATGAATTAATGATAGTGGGTTTAAATACACATATAGCCATATTAAATAAAATAGAACATGCTGATGAGGCTTGTTTGTGAGATTTAAAGTACAATTTGCAAAAGGATGTGCAATTATATAATTGGACAGCTTTGAAAAGCAGAAGTGGAGCCTCCTGCACAACCAACATGAATGCAGCAAGCTCTTTCTGAATAGTAAGCCAACAACAAAACACTTGTCTTTTCCAGCAGCCATTGTACAGCAGTAAAACCAGCTGACCAAACATGCTGGAGCTCCGCCTGGGTTGCTAGGTAACAGCATAGGAAGCTTTTGAAATCATTTGTTTTCCAAACGCCAAAAAAAAAGAAATAAATAAAATAAACTTATTAACTACAAAACAAATGGGTTTTTTTTTGAAAGTGCTCAAGTTGCCTTAGAAGCAGGGGGAAGTACAAAAACGTGCAAAATCAGAATCTTGAATAATCGGTCCCCTTTAAGTGTCATGTTTTTGTTAACAGTAAATATAAAATCATAATAATTAATAAAAATAAAAGCTTGGAAACTCTGGTCTGTAACTAATTTAAACTCTTTTGTAACTTTTGGCACCTCTGAGTAAACGTCTAGTTCATACCCAGAGAAGCTTTGCTGGTGTAAACATCCATCTTGTCCTTCAGGCTTTGCAGAGCATCAGTCAGAATCAGGAGCAACCCTCGGTGCTCCACGGTTTCCTGGAAACGCATCAAACACCACAATAAAGCTGTTCCTTGTTTCCAGAAACAGAGATTTGTTGTAATAATAATAATAAATATTAGATGAAATGTTACTTGTTGCTTTTTCAGATGTGAACTCACATGCCAGTCAAGCAGAAGAACCTGAACGGACTGCTGGGATCCGTATGGAGTTCTCCAGGACCGGAGCTTTGCCTTGACGTCTCCCAGCAGATCCAGGACCGTGTGATGAGATTCCTCGAATTCCAGCTTTATTATTTCGTATTTTGCGGTGACTCGGATGCCAATCAAACTGTTTTTTAAAATTAAGAAAATGTAACAAATTAATGATGAATTCTGCTACGTCGCCCGGTGAAAGTTTAAAAGTTATTTCACACACCGGTTCTTTATGTCGTCCAGTTTTTCTGAAGGCACCGCTGGACTCCCTGAATCACCAACACCGTGGAACGAGTCGGTGAGCGTCACATAATGATTCATCTCCTTGATCAATGTCTGAAAAACAGAATAAGGTAATTTACTACACAGTAAAACTGCCAGTGTTGAATTAACACCCAATAGTGTCTATATATGTCCAAGTCAGCTGTTATTAAATTCAACACTGCAGAGTGTCACATTAACATTACAACGGTGCTGGTGTTAAAATATATTAAAAGTAACACCAGTGTAGTGTTGATCACAAAACATAGTGTGGAGTTAAAAAAGCAAATAATGGACCCACAAGGTGTCAATATCAATTAAATCCAGTGGAAAATATTCAAAACAATACACAGAAATGGAAAGTTTAACTTTTCTTAAACCCATTTTAGTATTATAGACCAATGTTAATTTAACAAAAATATGGGCGTCAATCTTTTAACACTTTCAAAAGTGTTACTTTAACACCAGCTGACTTGGACACATATAGACACTTTTGGGTGTTAATTCAACACTGGCAATTTTACTGTGTACCCAGAATGTATCAGTTTCTGCTGCCTTAAAGTAAAGTTACCTTTAGCTGGTCTTGTTTTGCTCTTGCATGTTTGGCGACCTCTGCATGACCTTGTGTCGTCGGTCCCTCGTCTTTCAGCGCCGCCTCTCCTCTCTGCAGCCACGACACGACCGAGTCCAGAGGAGGAGGAAGACCTCGCTCCAGGTCGGCTTCACACCGCCGCAGCTGAACAACGACAGACTTAGTGCGAACTTTTCTCAACACATACACTCTGTTATCAGCATCAAGTATTAAGACAGAAATAAATTAAGGCCACAAAAAAAAATTCATTTTAAATTCAAAATTCTGATTTTTTTTCAGAATTCTGACTTTTTTTAACAATTGTGACTTTAAATTCAGGATTCTGATATTTTTTCCATTGATTTTTTTAAACATTTTTATAAATTAATTTTTTTTTCTCAAAATTAAATTTTTTTCAGAATTCAAACTGTTTCCTCAGAATTCTCTATTTTGTCATCTGAATTCTGACCTTTGTTTAACAATTGTAACTACATTCATTCTCAGAATTCGGATTTTTTTTCTCAAAATTAATTTTTTTTCAGAATTCAGACTGTTTCCTCAGAATTCTCTATTTTGTCATCTGAATTCTGACCCTTTTTTTAACAATTGTAACTACATTCTCATAATTCAGATTCTTTTTCTCAAAATTCTGCTTTTTTTTCTAAATTCTAATTTCTAACAATTTCTAACAATTTCTAACAACTGTGTGACCTTATAATCAGAATTCTAACTTTTTTCGTAATCTTAGAATTCAGATTTTTTTCCCCTCAGAATTCAGATTTTTAAAAATTGTGGCAGAATTCTGAATTTTTTTTCTCAGAATTCAGTTTATTTTCTCAGAATTCTGACATTTTTGATTCCCAGTATCAGAATTGTTGCATGATCTAGTCTTAAAACTCATTAAACATTTAATTTTTAAAACATTTTTGACAGGCTTTCAATGTGGACAAAGTGCAGGTTTACAAATCCTATAAGATGAAAGAAACAGTTATGTGATTATTTTCCTCTAGTAACAACAACGACATACACCGAAGAATGTTTGGTAATTTATTTAGATTTTGACACAGAATTTGAATTTTGGCTTTAATCTCAGAATTCTGAGGAAAACGTCAGAATGGGGAAAGGACAATACACAACACTAACTGAATGACTATAAAACTGATAAAATATATGCTTCCGTTACATTTATTTTCAATGGGTTGTTAGGATACTTATTTCCACAGATGTACTGGTGGTAATATTTGCACCAGTGATAATTATGTTAAAAATAATTATTTCTTAGCATGTTTTTCCCAACGACAAACTGAAACACAAATCAAAGTTTAGATTTTTTTTCTAAATTTTTCAGTTTGGAATAAAATTCCCAGTCACTTCCAGTAGTGATTTTTTTGGATGAACATTGTTGAGACGACTTCCTGAAGTGTCAGAAAGAGCAGGAGCTTCTTAAAGAGACAGACGCTCAATTTCAAGGCTTCAAATTTCTTTTGAGTCATGTTTAACATGTAGCACTTTTATAACAGATAATACTAACATAGTTTCTTAATTGTGATAAAAAATGGCAGTAGGTATGAAAAATACATAATATTCTCCCTTTCTAAGAAAAATCTAAGACTTTAAAGCAAAAAACTTAATGTAATTAGCAAAGTGAAGCTGTAGTGGCGCTGCAGGAGCTTTTTATCATCCTACCTCGTCCTCCAGCCGATCCCACGCCGTCCTCAGAGTTTCCTGTTCTTGGTTTAGCTCTGAGCGGCGTCTTGCTGCTGCAAGGAGCTTCATAACGGATCGTCTCTGCTCAGCAAAGGAAGCAGTGAGGCTCTCGTACACCTGAACAAAAACCAGTTACTATATATAAAATATACAATTTAAACCTTCTAGAAGCTTTGGCGCCTTACCTGATATTTTTCTGCATAATTTGATCCCTCTGCAGCTGTCCATGTTTCTGAAAGCTCCTGCCAGGCCTGCTGCAGCCAACGAGTCGCGTCCTGCACTCGCTCGCTGGGCGACACCTGCAATTTATACTGAGAATTACAGTGTTTCTGCTGAATAACAAAGATTTTCTGACAAAATGAACCCAACATCGCTTGTGTTTTCTTTGAGAATACATCCAAATAACAGACAAATGCAGAGGAAAAGATGTACCGGGTGTAGAGGTGAGAAAGCAGCTGCTGGAGCGAAGTGAGCATGCAAATCCTCAGGGGAGAAACCTGAAGGGAACAGCTGCACCACCACCAATTCAGAGAAAGAGAGGGAAGAGAAGATGAGCTGAAAGGTGGGAGGTTCAAAACGGAGAGAAAGAACTGACTACTACCTTAAAATTTATCAACTAATCATGCAGGACAGCGACTGTTTAACTAACTTTATCTGTTCTGATTGGCTACAAAAAGAAAATCATCCAAATTCTCTCCTAGCACCAATCAGATTACTGGACATTTCTTAATTTTCAGGATATTTAATGAGTAAAATGACAAAACAGGGCAAAAATACAAACTCCAAATCTAAAATAATTTTCTTTTAATCCAATAAGGCGGACAAGCTGGATGAGAGAGGCTCTAATGTTAACCTGCAGGTGATCGTCAGGCGCCGGCAGATCGTTGGAGTACTGCAGAAACTGGGCCACATACGTCATAATGGACTTCTCATCCGGATCTCTAACGTCAACATCTGGAAAGATCCATCGCCATGAATGTAACTTTGCTGCTTTAATACGTTGGTTTTCAAATGTGGAGAAATTAGGGACAGGATATGCAATTAAAAACATTTAAATCACAGAAATAAACCATGTGATAACTGCCTATTAACCAACTCCCGGCAATTTAGTGGCTAATTATAAACCACAATAAATTACTATTTGTTATTACAAAACACTTATTTATGACACCATGTCACAGAAAAAAAAAAGAGTAAATATCCACCAAAAAAACTGAGATTCATCTCAGAAAGTTTTGAGAAATTTTGAAAAGTCAAAACTTTGCTAGAAAACAAAAAAATATCTGACATTTTTAGCTTGTTCTCAGAATTTAAAACAACAAAAAACACCTTATCTGAAATATCTGAGTTTGCAAAGTCAAAAATATATGAGGAAAAAATTTGAAATTTTGAGATGAAGTTAAAATTGTTTTTAGAAAACTTGAAAATCAAGTTAAATTTTTTCTAGGAAAAAAAAATCTGAAATTTTGAGATTAATTTCAGAAAAATAAAAAAAGATTTGCTATTTTGGAGCTTTTTTCTAGAATATTTCTGAGAAGTTTACTCACTTTTTCCCCCATTTATGGCCCAAATGCTATAGTATTTATATACTGTAGTCATATGAAAGAACCAGTTTTATTCAGAAAATACTCTATTTAAGGTTTGGCTTATTCATTTATTTTTTTCTTGTGAGGAACTTTAATCAACTTTGGTGTTTTTAAAATGCTGTATTGATGAAATTGCCATCGAATTAATTAGGTATTTTAGTTCTAGTAGTTCCACTGGTATTAAAATAAGCTTCTATATATGTTGCTGAAAAGTTACTTTTAAGTTAGTTTTGTCTTATTTCAAGTGAGCTAATATATCTTCAGTAAAAGCTACATAAAAATGCTTGGTAAGTTTTGTGTTTTTGCAGTGTAGTTAGTTTTTAAAGCGTTATTAAAGCATGGTTGATGCAGCCGTACCTTGGGGCTCCAGGAGACGAGGAATGTGAAGTTCCCTCTCAGCCAGGTCAAAAGCTTCCTGCAGGTTCTCCTGGTTGCTTCGGGTCTGGACCCGGCTCAGATCCACCAGCTCTGGTCGGAGCGAGCACAGGATGGCCAGGAAGACCTCCCCACTTCTCCAGCTGGACTTAAAGTCTTTCACGTTGACAGTGCAGTGAACCCTGTGCAGAATCACAGCCTTAAATCAGTTTTTCACAATTTTGCGATTGTGGAAATTCTCCCAAAATCAACAGGCACCTGCAATTTTGAGTTTATTGCATATTTGTTTTGCGAAAGTAGCCAAATCCATTTGGTTTAAGTGACTTTAGACTCCGTCCTGAAGGTGGCAGCATTTCTTACTTCTTCTGCACAAGCCTTTTTGGGACCCTAAGCAACATAGAATAAAAGTGTGTGTTTGTGTTAGACCTACTTTTTGCATTGGTCTCTGACCCACATGAGCAGGGCCTTTTTGGCAGAAACACGGAAGCGCCTGTGCAGAGGTGATACCCGGCCAGCAGGGGCCGGACTGGCCGGGACCGGGCTGCCGGACCAGGAGTCCAGGCTCGACACAGAGTCCAGGGAGGAATGACGGGAGCTAAAGGACAACGCACTGGCCAACTCCTCAATCTGAAACATGTCAAGTTGGAAAAAAGCCTTGAACCAATGAATAAATGTCACAAAATAATAAAATATATTTAAAAGAGTCTGGCGTTTTGCTCACGTGGCAGCGGAGGATGATGGTCCAAACAAGGCCAAGGATGATGGATGGACGTCCGTCTGTGATGTCTGGGATGTTTATGTTCACCAGCTTGATCTAAACGCAAAACGATTCTACTTAGCATGATGGTTATTCTTAACTTTTATTTGTTTTATCTTAAATTGAAGTTTATGTGGTTGAAATCTGTTTCCCTCACTTTGTTCATGTCGTACACAGATTAGCAATTTCCTGTCAGCAGATACCAGAAATGCTCTTTTTGTTGTCATTAGTTTATTATTTATATTTTAAATACTTGAGATTTTAGCAAAGTGGCTAACATCAATCTAGTCCCATTGGCAGGTCGATGTTTATAATATTTAATAATAGTAATTTTAAAAAGCAGCTCCAGTTTACTGCACAAAAAAACTCTTAATAAAAGAGTAAAGTAAGTAATTAAACAGTTGTTTACAATTTATAGTCTATGATGGTTTAATAATTTTGACTTTTAGTTGATTAGTTGAATGTAGTTAGCATAAAGATTCTAAAAATTGAGTTGTATACAGCAGAGTTTCCCCCAGTGTACAATAAGCCTGGCGGGTCACCAGGCTTTCCTTGTGCCCCCACCAGGCTAAGCATTGCTATTTATTTTAGTCTTCTTAAATTGTTTGCATTTTAAAGATTTTATAGTTGGTGTTCAGGTATTAATCTTCCAATCTTAGTGATATTTTTAAAATTCCTGTCAACTTTAAACATTTTTTAACTCAAAACCATGACCTAGCAACCAACCACCGGGCTTAGCAAGTTGTATGGGGGAAACCTTGTACAGCTATGCTATGCTAAGCTTAGCGCTAACCCTAAGCCATAATAATGAACAAATCTATTTCTCATGCTAAAAAAAGATCCACGTCTCATTTTACAATTTAAAATTAACATATTACATGTTGACATAAACAAATGTTTGAATTAAAAGGAGCAGTGAGAAGAAAATACATCTTATATAGTCTCTATACATGCTTTTGTTTGGGTAAATAATTATTCGAATGATTGTTTATTGAATTTTAAAACTGCAGTGCATTTAAAAAAACAAAACAATTTTACTGTACCACCTTTCTACAGCTCACCCCCTGCCTGGCCCCCCGAAAGAAAAAAATCTAGACACGCCCCTGTACATCTGTTCTGCTAACATCCTCAATCACTTCTCTGAATTGTTGCGTTCCAATGTTTTTGTGAAATTAAATTTGAATAAACTTGCAGATTTTTTCTTGAGAAAGTCCAGAGCCGTCTCAACGTTGGCCCTCTGCTGGAAAACTCCTCGACCTCTTTGTCTTTTCTGGAAAAACAAATTAGCAGCTTTAGCTTCTCGTAGCATTAGCTGTGAACTCGTGTTGTATTTTGGAGGCGTTTGGAGTCCATTCCTCACCATCGACTGACCGCTCATCACTTCCAACAGGTCCAGAAGCCGTGATCCATCTCTGAGGTCCGAAAATAAGTCCGACACGTAGGAGGGTGAACGTCTCTGAAAGGGTTAAATAAAAAACATACTGGGCCAGTAAGAGCAGAGAACTTTTAGCTTACACTGTAAAACATTTAAGGGGGTTTAAATTGAAAATGAAAGTTCACCTCCTGCCTTGAAAATGCAATTTAAGTCAACAAGAGAATAGTTTACCATTTTTGCTCCCTTGGCAAAAAGTTTGGACACCCCTGGTTTAAGTTGTTCCAACTAAAAAACTAAAATATCTAAAATTACATTGTCACTCACATTTAAATTTAAATTATTTTAAATGTATGTTTTGACATTTTAGCTGTTTAAAGATTCTGAAAAATGAATATAACAGAACCAACCTAATTAAACTGCTTCTGTTGGAAAGTTTATGCAACTTAACTTATTAAGTTGAAAAAATTGAATTTATTGAGATGGTTCAACTTAATAAATGTGGTTGGTTAAACTTAATTGAATTACTTGTTACCTATTGAAGCAATTCAGTTAAGTTGGTTCAACTAATTTCCTTTTTGAGTGCCGGAGAACAGAAACTGATTTGTCGTCGCACAGAAGGAGAGAAAGTGAAAGTATCACTTTCAACCTGAAGGGCACCAAAAACCCTGAAACATTAATATTTCCTGGTTCTTTTGTCTCACCTCTGCAGACAGAACCAGCTTCTAGATTCTGGACATCTGCAGGTCAGGAGCTCAGTCACAGTGTTGTATAGTAACGAAGTAAAAACACTTCACTACTTTACTTAAGTATATTTTGGAGTACTTCATACTTTCCTTGAGTCTGAAAATTTTTGATAACTTTCCCTTTTACTTCACTATATTTCCGAACTTGATTTCATACTTTTACTCCGATTCATTTTCAATGTGTGGTTTAGTTACTCGTTACAAAAAGCGAAAGAGAAACGCTGGAGTTTTGACCCACCTACTGATTGGCTGCTACAAAGTTGGACACTAATGGAGCCCCATACAACATGAACCATATATACATATGAGATTCATGTCAGAAGCTGGTTCAGTTGTAAAGCAGGTTAAATAACCTTGTAGGTAAAGCACCTAATTTTCTTAACTAACTGATGGCTGCAGGTTTATCTATTAGCAGGTTTAATTTTGCCTGCACTTGGTTGTGTTTATTACTTTAACTGTATTTGACAAGTTTACCAAAATATAAAAAATGTCATTCAAACTGCATTTGCCTTTATTTACTTTTTACCTATACTTTTCATTACATTACTTGAGTACATCCATTTTTACAGTAATTTCCACACTTAAGTACAAGAAAATTCAGATACTTTAAGACTTTAACTCAAGTAACATTTCAGTCAGTGACTTGGACTTTTACCAAAGTCATATTTTGGAGAGGAACCTAAACTTTTACTAGACTCTGAGATTCCAGTACTTTATACAACACTGCTCAGTCAGTGTTGCATGTAGTTATGAAGTGTCTGGGCTCACATTACGTCCCGTTCTGAGCTCTATTAATACTCCCATTCCATGTCAGCAGCTCGGCGTCTCCGTCCAAAGGGAGTCGGCACGAGTTGCTTCACTGATCTCTGACCGGTGAGTCAGCGAGCCGAGATCCAAACGCAGCTTTGTTCAGCTTAGCAACGGATCAGGAACGGCGAGGAGACATGCACTGGTTTGTTCTGACACGGGATGTCATGCTCCACGTTAACAAACAGGCTGTTTTTTTAAAAATCCGAACGCAGACAAGAGCAACAGATTGCAGGGAGAAAATGTATTTTAGGATTTAAGTGTGACACAAACTCTGCAGATTTCTCCCTTGATCTTGACACAGAAAAATAATCACAATTTTCCAACAAACCTTGGCAAGCTGAGCGTTTATCCAGTTGGTGAATGTCCTTTTCTGGATCTGTTCATGCTCCACTGTCAAAAAAGCGAAAATTATTCGTATGTTTTAGGATTTCTGGCATAATATGATGTGATCCATACGCTCATTTGCTGAGAGTTCCAGTTCTGCAAACCCAATGATATCTACTAAAAATCCTTAAATAAACATCCTTTTTATGCCTCATAGCACAGAAATGCTCAAACGTGAGTAAAATCAAGAGTTTAAAGTGATAAACTGGACTGTTGATGTGGATTAAAGTGGTACAAGCACACCAGTCACTCACCTATGTCAGAGAAATGGACCTTTCTAAACTCCATGTTTTTAATCTTTAGCTAATTTTGCCCTTGAATGATGACTAAAAAATAAAACACAATCCATTTAAAACTGTTTAAATTGTTTCTTCTTCTTTCCCTCTGGCGCGGTTTGGCTTCCTCATTAGACTAAAGTAAATGTAAGAAGCAGGATCTGCCTGCAGGACGGGATCGCCTCCAAGACTCACACACACACACACACACACACACACACACACACACACACACACACACACACACACACACTGTCACTAAGTACACACTGCTGACCGAAACACATTGCAGCTCAAATTAAACATTAGATGTTTCTGGACTCCAACGTCACTCTAATTTAATCTTTTTCAGAAAAACTTGAGCTTTCTGTCCACAAACTTGCTTGTTGTTCATAAAAATGCGCCTGAATCTGATGGCGTTTGCAGTTTTTCCGTTTGTTTTGGAGCCTGCCACGGCAGATACCGCTAATTGCTCGACTCCACCCTGTTCACATAGCATTTGAAGAGCAAACAATAGGAGAGGCGGCACTTTTTAATAAGTTTCTCTGCGTGAAAATGAAAGCTGTAAATGAGCAACGAGACATGCTCAGACACGTTCACTTCAAACTCTTTGCATCTGATTTATTTTAACTTGATATTGAAGTTTGTTTGTACTGAGTTTAAAACATGGAACATCCATTTTCTTTGCACCCTTGTCCCTTGATGGGGTCGGGGGTTGCTGGTGCCTCTCTGGCTGATGTTCTGGGTGGGAGGTGGGTCACCTGGGCGGGTTGTCGGTCTGTCGCAGGGCAACACAGAGACAACCAACCATGCACACACACTCACACCTAGGGACAATTTGGAGAGGCCAATTCACCTGACAGTCATGTTTTTGGGCTGTGGGGGGAAACCAGGGTGCCTGGAGGGAGCCCACCATGCACAGGGAGAACACGCAAACTCCATGAGGAGGGACCGGGAATTGGACCCAGAACCAACCCAGAACCTTCTTGCTGCAAGGCAACAGCTCTACCAGCTGCGCCACTGTGCAGCCCAACATAGAACATTATTTTGTGAAATCCTCTAGAAAGAGAGTGACTGATTTTATAAGCTTAAGCCACATCATCACTCCTCCACCGCCGTGATTTATTTAGCTGTGAGGCTTTTGTAAAATTGACTTACATTCTGCTGCATGTAGTTCAATTTTAGTGGCACTTTATTGATCCTCAAAAATATTACAATCTATTTTAATACTTAAATGTTTTTAATTGCATGATAGTTATAATGTTAAATATGCAACTGCAAATGCGAAAAAATCTGCATCACACTTTTGAGACATTATGTGATAACATATTGTTACCTCATTATTTTATATGCAATTTTCTATACAACATTTACAGTAAAACAAAAAAGATTTTTTTCTTTTTATTTTTATGAACACATTTTAACTCTTAAATTGTGTCTTGAAGAATATTTCTTCTCTTTTTGCTTTTTTGTTACACTTAAATGCTTCACAACATCATAAAATTTAAATATCAGACAAAGTTAATTAGAGTAAATATAAAAATCAGTTTTAAAATGATTATTTCAAAACATTTTGTAAATTTCTTCTTTTTTTTAGGTGATCAATTGTAATTTTCTCCAAATACAAAGTTGTTATTTAAAATATATCAGTAATATTGTTCTCTAGGGGTGATCTGAAGTCACAATATTATTTTTTACCTGTATGACTCGTCTACAGTAGAAGGAGGGACCGGATTGGTCGGCATGCTTTTTTGTCTGTCAGCCATATTGGATTTGACAAAAATAATTTCTTGCATTTGCAGCTGATGACCAGTAGTTGATAGTGTATTTTATGATGCATTAGTGTCCACTTCAGTGGTCTGTGTGCATTTATTACATAAAGATCCTCCAGAAAATGGCTTTCAGACAGCTGTCCACTGTAGTGACCACTATGCATGAAAGGGTTAAGGAAAAAAGTGATAAAAACAATTTTGATCTTAAGAGAAGTTTGACCCTTTGTACAATTATGTTTACTTAAAACAATCTTATACTTTTTGCTGCAAGTTACTTTTAAGTTAGTTTTTGTCTTATTTTATGTGCACTAAGTTATTTGCATTAGAAACTAGATAAAACTACTTTCGTGTTTTTGCAGTGTAAGGTCTGGTCGGGCTCCTCTTGAGAATCAAATAAATGAACAGTTATTTCATTAATTATATTTTCACAAAGGGCCAGGTTGGTTTGAGTGATTTTAAAATGTTTTTAAATTTTAAAATGATCTGAGGCATCGAGGTGAAACAAAAAAGCAAAAAGATAATAAATATTTGTCAAGACACTGTGTTTAAGAGTATAGATGTGTTTATTGCATTAGATTTTAGCCAAGTTAAGTTTATTGTGTATCACATATTGTGCAGCAGTATTTTAAATAGACGATTGGTTAAATAATTCAAATAAAAAGGAAAATAATTCTGTCCCCCCACTGCAAAAAACACCATTCTCAAAATAAGTTGAAAAACGTAGAAAACAAAACATTTTCCTGCTTTGAAAGTAAAAAAAAAAACGGCCACTAGAATTGGTACTTAAATCAAAATTCAGTAATTATTTATTAAAATAAGCTGCTACATTGTGCTGGAAAGATTTTTTTAAGTTAGTTTTGTTTTATTTCAAGTGCACTAAGACATCTGCACTGGTAAAAACACTTGGTAAGATTTTGTGTTTTTGCAGTGCAATATGCAAGTTTAGTTTTTTCCACTTCTGGAATTACAAAATATATATTAATCTTATCACATGATAAACAGAAAGCAAATGAGAAATTAAAACTAGACTCTTGGCACAAACCAGAAAACCTAACAAGACTTTTCATCTTATGTTGTCATTTTTATCACTTTTTTGTGGGAGCAGAACAAAAGCAACACATGGCGCAACATCACGTCAACATCCACAGCAGAGCAGAAATAGCCTGACCTTGGAGGAGCATGTGGACGTCGTCGATGTCCAGGGGAATGCCTCCATCGTCCCCCTCCGAGCCCGAAGCCATGCTGGCTGGACTTCAGCAAACGTCTGGAAACAGAAGAAACACAGCAGCAAAATCAAACCTGAGCATTTCCAGAGAGTCGACTGCTTGATTGGTCATGTCAGGAACGCATCTGAAGCTCACGCACACACCCTCGTTTTACCGCAGACACACTCATACAAGCACACACATGCAAACTCTCCGCCAAAGAGCTCAACGGTTTCTCAAATCCAGCTCCAGTCGGTGTGAGCATACAGAAATAGATGACCTGCTCGTCAACATACCTGGAGCGCGGCAGCAGAATATTACAGCATCTGAGATTGTTCGCTCAGCTGTTCTCCTCCTCCTCAGCTGACACATTCACGAATGCCTGCGAACGCGGCGTGGCCTTCAGGCGCTCAGGGCTGAGCGCGGCGGCGCCGGCTGCCCATTGGAGCTGCAGAGGGAAGTCCCACCTTCTCTGCTGCAGGTCCACATCACTGCACAGCTCTCAGATCAGATTCATAACCCGGGGAAAAGGCCCTGCAAAAACACTAAATCTTACCAAGTATCTTATTGCACTTGAATTAAGACAAAATTAGCTTACAAGTAACTTTTCAGCAAGATATAGGAGGTTGTTTAAGTCAAAACATTCCTGGATATTGATTTAAAAAAGTATTTTTTTCAAAATATGGCAGTGGGACGGACTTCCATCCATCCATCCATTTTCCTTACACCCTTGTCCTTTAGTGGGGTCAGGAGGTGCTGGTTCCTCTCCAGCTGACGATCTGGGTGAGAGGCGAGGTCACCCTGGACGGGTCGCCAGACTGGACAAACAAGACAAACACACTCACACCTAGGGACAATTTGGAGAGGCCAATTAACCTGACAGTCATGTTTTTGGACTGGGAGGAAACTGGAGTACCCGGAGAAAACCCACACATACACAGGGAGAACATGCAAACTCCATGCAGAAAGCTGGGCTGGGAATTGAACCCAGAACCTTCTTGCTGCAAGGCAACAGCTCTACCAACTGCACCTATTGCCTTAAACAAGCTACTATATCTTGCTGAAAAGTTACTTGTGAGTCAGTTTTGTCTTAATTCAAGTATAAGATATTTGACCTGGTAGGATTTTCTGTTTTTGCAGTGCAGTCTTTGAAAAAAAAAACAAACAAAAAAACAACAGAAGTATCACTTAATTTTATGTGAATTTCTTCTTTAGAGAAGGCAGTAATGATGAAAAAGTTGAAAATAGGGAAACTGGTAAAGTCATTGGCTTTGAAGCATTTATGAGGAATTACGTCAGATTCCTTTAAAATTGAAATAATAAAATCCAATGTGAATTATTTCTGATAAACTTCTGTTCGATTCAGCTCAGTTCATGTATCTAATGCCAATTCACAATAAATGTTTCCAAGAAAATCCAGTAGATTGAATTGTAAAATTATATATTAATGTTTTGTAGGTCTTTTTTATTTAAATTCCCTTTCACCTGAAAACACAAGGCTGCTTCAAACACTGTTACTTAGTGTCACATTTACCCTTGAACGCTGTGCCAGAGTTTTATTTACGCCTTTGCCATGGTGAGCAGGCAGAGCCAGCAGAGAGTCTGCATGTCAAGCAGCAGCTGTAAACTGGGAGCTTCGGCTAACGCAATGGGAGAAACAGGGAAACTGAATGACAGAAAAACTGATTTAATGAAGTTAAACTGTGAGTTAATGAGCTTGAGAAACAGGACAGTTACTGTGGGGCAGATTAGCTGCGATTTGCACAAAGTCATGTCAATAAGTTAGATTCTCACTGAAAAACATAATTATTTCTGTCATTTAATTCAAAAAAGTGAAACTCATTTATGATGGTAGAGCTTCATTTGATACATATTTCAGGTGTTTTACGCTTTATTTGATTAGTTATGACTGGAAATGCAATTGTCTGTTCTCAGAAAATCACATTGCTGCCTGTGATTAATGAAAAGGGATTTTGAATGCAGATTTTATGCAATGACTGCAAAACCACAAAATCTTTGGTCTAGTTTCTAGTGCAAATATCTTAGTACACTTGAAATAAGACAAAACTAATTTACAAGTAAGATTCAGCAAGAAATGTGAGCTTTTATTTAAGCTAATAAGTCCTTAATATCTTAATTTTGATTAAAAAACAAAATAAAAGCATTAGTCATAAGTGAAATAATCTGTCAGTGGAACAAAACATTTTTTGTGAATCTTACATAATTATTTACTTTTAATAAGATCATATATCTTGCAGAAAAATTGATTATAAGACAGCTTTCTCTTATTTAAAAGATATTTAACATGTTAATGTTAAAATTGTGTCCCACAAATACTTTTTAAATCTTTCTGCTGTGATATTATTGCAGCAGAAAGCAAAATTACACTGAATTTTGCATCTTCACAAGCTGTAGTCCATAATAATCAAAGTTAAGTAAATCAATGTTTCACACATTTCACTGTGTGTGTAATGAGTCTGAGTGACTTTCACTCTGAAATAAAGTAATTTTGCATATTGTACTTCACTGGGATGTACTTATTTTGTGTTAATCTTTTACATTACTCAAAATCTATGCAATATTTTAATGATATTCATACTATTTAAATTTGGCAACGTCACAATGTTTTTGGAAATCAATAAGTGACCAAATACTAGCTCTAAACCTCTTGTTTCAATAATTATCCACAAGGTGGAGCCAACAGCTCACGACATATTTATAGTTCCATTTAACCATTAGGGGGCGCTCTAACCAAAACGGAACTGCAGCGCCTCACAGCTTGAAAGGAGAAGAAGTTTCTCGACTTTGACGTTTAGCTAACGCGGCCGTTTGACCTTCTAACTGCAGCGCGACTAACGGAAATGTGAGTATTTATTTGTATATTAGATTTCTGAGATATTATGGTGATGTCCGTGTAACACATGCCGACCCAATTTGCTCGTCTTAAACGAATAAGTCGCTATATTTTATGTTTGAATGGACTGTTCTTGCAGCTATACGTAGCTAGCAGGTTAGCTTAATGCTAAAGCAGGGGTTAGCCAGTGATTTCACAGCCGTGTATTTCGATATTTTCAAAAGAAATTGAGATTAAATAGTCTCGTCTTTGCTTATCAATCACTAAGTCTGTCTCGGACGGTTAATGGTGCGTTTAAAATGACTAAGTTGGTAGCATTTAGTAGCTTCACAGTGGGCACAAAAACATTGATCCTTCCTTTCTAAGACGAAGCTGAAGTTGGTTTCCATTTCTAGCTCCACTTAATTTTTCACTACCTTCCGCATCATTAATCGACTGTAGTTCAAAATCTACTATACCTAGACACTTCAAACCTGGACTAGATTATTCTGCTCTAATAGCAGAATATTTAAAACCATGTTTGGGATTTGTGAAACCTTTTTCTGATTCGTGAAAACTCAATAAAGTTTGAAAATCACAATTTTTTTGGCACCTCTGTCATCACTAAAACTGTTCTATTTAAAAATCTACAACTCATACACACTTCAAACCTGGACTACATTATTCTGCTGGAATAGCAGAATATGTAAAACCATGTTTGGGATTTGTGAAACCTTTTTCTGATTTGTGAAAACTCGGTAAAGGTCGATTTTCAACATTTTTGGAATCTGGATCGCACTAGAACTGCCCCAGTTCCTAAAATACAACTCATAGACTCTTAAAACCTGGACTAGATTATTCTGCTGTAATAGCAGAATATTTAAAACCATGTTTGGGATTTGTGAAACCTTTTTCTGATTTGTGAAAACTCAATAAAGTTTGAAAATCACAATTTTTTTGGCACCTCTGTCATCACTAAAACTGTTCTATTTAAAAATCTACAACTCATACACACTTCAAACCTGGACTACATTATTCTGCTGGAATAGCAGAATATGTAAAACCATGTTTGGGATTTGTGAAACCTTTTTCTGATTTGTGAAAACTCGGTAAAGGTCGATTTTCAACATTTTTGGAATCTGGATCGCACTAGAACTGCCCCAGTTCCTAAAATACAACTCATAGACTCTTAAAACCTGGACTAGATTATTCTGCTGTAATAGCAGAATATTTGAAACCATTTTGGGGATTTGTGAGGCTTTTTTCTGATTTGTGAAACTTCAAAAAGGGTAATATCAGCACTTTTTGCATCTCTTTCATACTAGAACTGGTCTAATCAAATAACTACCAAACATAGATACTTCAAACTTGGACTAGATTATTCTCTTTTTCAAGAAGAATCTTTATAACCGTGTTTGGGATATGTGAAACATTTTTCTGATTTGTGAAAACTCAATAAAGTTTGATTTTCATCATTTTTTGCATCTTTATCACCAGAGATCTGTTCTAATTTAAAAACTACAACACCTAGACTCTTAAACCTGCACATGCTAGAAATGGAAACCAACTTCAGCTTCGTGTTTCTATGCGACATGGCAGCTCTCATGAGTTTATCAAGTGGCTCTATGTTAAGTATAACAATAGTTATAAATACTTTCTTCAAGAAAACGAAGTAATAAAATATCTCAGCCTAACTTAGCCATTTTTTTTGTTTAGATTTATTAGACATTTGAGTCAGGTTTAGTGAGTTCTACTGTTTTTTTCCCCACAGATGCCTGTTCGTGCTGCTAGGAGATGGTGGTCCGAAGTGGGCCCTTACTTCATGGGACCCTACAGGGACGTAGTTATTGGATTGGGCGTAATGACCGCGCTTTATTATAGAATTTCCTACGGGGGTAAGTTGAAAGGCAAGAGGTATTATGGACTAGAGATAAGCTGTGTGAAGTAGGATACAGGTGATTTGGACGGAGGGCAGCATAACTGAAACTATTTCAGTGTAAATAGTCTAATTCAGTCTAAGTGCTTTTCAGAGATGTAGCTTAAATGTTTCACAGTCTGTGGGTAATATTTATATCAGTGTGATTAATATGTCTTTGATTTTTCTCTATTTCAGGAAAGAAGGACAAGGCAGTGAAGGACAGTAAGTTCATTAATATTTTAACTTATGATGTATAGTTGGATTAAAGCAATATTATCATATGTGAGTACAGGTTTTCACTACCTCTGTGAAGATGGATTCTAAACTAAATCAATCAAATTTTATTTGTATGGCACATTTCAGCAGCAAGGCATTTCAAAGTGCTTTACACAATTAAAATAAAAATAAAAACAGAAAGAGACAGTGATTTTGAAAAAGATTAAAAAAAGATAAAAACATTATTAAAAGTAAAAATAAAAACATTTAAAAACATCGATCCACATGAGGACTTGCCCTTATGGGGTCAGAGCGACATCGTACCAGGATTCAAACCTGAGTTTTAGCAGAGCGACATCGTACCAGGATTCAAACCTGAGTTTTAGCAGAGCGACATCGTACCAGGATTCAAACCTGAGTTTTAGCAGAGCGACATCGTACCAGGATTCAAACCTGAGTTTAGGCAGAGCGACATCGTACCAGGATTCAAACCTGAGTTTAGGCAGAGCGACATCGTACCAGGATTCAAACCTGAGTTTAGGCAGAGCGACATGGTACCAGGATTCTCAAACCTAAGACATTAAAACCCGCAATTTATCCATAGGCAACTCTAAACAGGTGGGTTTTAATCTGAGACTCAGTGTTTCAGCTGAAACAGATTTTCTTGTTCTAAATTACAAACTGAGATTTCATCAGAGCACTAAATCCCTAAAATCAGCTCTATTGGGACATAATGAGTTCCCAGTTTGCCTCCCAGTGCTCTCTGGTTTTTTTCTACCTCCCTATGTCTCTAAACAAGACTTAAAAAAAAAAAATAAGGCCAACAGTTCGGTGAACATACTATAATTTTGGTGGAAGTTGCACTAATGATGGGGCTTGAGATAAATAAATAGCCTGTTGCTAGACCCAACATAACAAGTAGCTTATCCAGCTATTGTTAAAAAAAAGTTAATTGTATTATTTTCATCTCTACATTGATTTAATATCTGCTTGATATTGAGAGACTGAAACAGCTTATTAGTAGTTTTTTAATAACTTTAACCTCTTTACCTTCTAAACTTTCTCATGCTACATCAGGCTGGTGTCACCAAATATATTACAGCCACAGAAAACACAAATGCATAAAACTATAGAAATGATCTGTCAGCAATTACAGTAATATTTCAGTAACGATACATTTACAATAAAATTTGGATAAAATCTTTGAAAAACATTTGTTTGTTGATCATTACTAAATGATCAACGATCATTACTCAATAAACACAGTTACTCAACTATGTTTTGAATAAGAATTTAATATTTAAAATTTGTATTTTCTATTTTTGGACATGTAATTTTGATTTTCTTATCGTGGTCATGCTATTAGATGCAATTAACCCATATTTTCCTCAATAGTTTGTTTTTCCATTAGAATCGAGTTTAATATTTTAGAGGTTCTTTGTAATGTTTGTCAGTAATGATAAAAAATATCAGCCTGCAGTAACAATGTTGATTTATTTCCCTTTAAACTCGTCTGTCTTTAAGACTACTTCAGACTAATTCACATTTTTCATAAATATCTTACAAGTTTTTAACACCAGCGATTGAATTTTGTGGAGAATTACTAAAAATAATTTCCATAAAGTATTTCAGTTAAGTTCTGGGGCTCTGTTATAGGTCACCATTGTTACATCTGTAATTTTTTGGTTTATTTCTAGATTAACTTATTGGTTCTATGCACATTTTTCATTACTGGCTAATAAATTAAATTGACCCTGATGTTTTTTCACGTTTCCAGAACCTTCTCACTGACCTTCCTACCATCCTGCTCACCTGTGATATTCCTGTCTCATCAATCCTGAAGTCCAGCTTTATGTTTGAATTTTCATTAATATGGATCAAATAAAATTATTGTCCTCAACTTTGGTCATTTTGCTGACTGACTTTGTCGTGAAAGTTTGTTTTAATTGGTGAGGTTGTCTAACTCTGGATTTCACTCATAATAAAACGGGTAAAGTGGAAAATGTGTAAGTTTTATACATATAAGTGTTAAGAGCTCGCTTTATTTAAATTGATTTTGCTCCTTTTTAACAGTTCTGGTGTTATGTGTTTTAGTGTTTGCTCCATTTGGAGGATTGGTGAGCTATTTATAGCCAATGAATCACAGTTTGGGTTTGCATTTTAACTAATTGAACCGGGAATAAACCTCCATATTGCCTGTTTGGTGCTGAGTGGATGTTTTATGCGGTTAATGATTGCAGGAAACTGTTTTTTCAGGTTAGATGCTGCTTGAGGATGATCCTCTAAAACCACATATGACCTTTCGAATCAGTTTCCCTGCTTTGGTGATGGATAAAACGTTTAACTTGGTTACATAATTCTGCTGAAGTCCTTACTCTGCATTACAGCACAATGGATTTAGCTTCACAACTGCCTCATTGACAGAAATCGATAACCAATGCACAGCCGTCTGTACACTTTGCTTCTGAGAACGGAGAGCTTTCGCTGCTTGGGGCCACAAATTCAGATGGACGGCCTGCGCAAGCTGATGAAAACATTAATGCCGCCACCGCATGGAAATAATTGGTGAACACATAAGTAATGCATACACGCTTCTGCTAATATGGCAAAATGAAAAGCTCCTGAACTTCTCCACAGTAAAATTACTAGTGTTGAATTAACACCCAAAAGTCTCTATATGTATCCAAGTCAGCTGGTGGTAAAGCAAGACTTTTGAAAGTGTTAAAAGATTGACGGCCATATTTTTGCTAAATTAACATTGGTCTATATACTGAAATGGGTTTAAGAAAAGTTAAACTTTCCATTTCTGTCTTTTGTTTTGAATATTTTCCACTGGATTTGATTGATATTGACACCTTGTGAGTCAATTATTTACTTTTAACACCACATTGTTTTGTGATCAACACTACACTGGTGTTACTTTTAATACATTTTAACACCAACACCATTGTAAATGTTAATGTGACACTATAGTGTTGAATTTAACACCAACTGACTTGGACACACAGACACTTTTGGGTGTTAATTCAACACTGGCATTTTTACTGTGCAGATACTGACTTGAGTCACTCAGAATATAAAATTAAATCTTATATTTTGAAAGTAATTTTGAGGATAAAATGTCTAGATATGATGTTTAAGGAAAACAATGAAAGCCATTATGTATCCATCCACAGGACATTAAATATATAAACGTGTGGTGGGAAATTTTGGATGCATGCAAACGGGAAATCTGAAAAGTTTGGAGAAAGTAGAACCAGAGCAAAGTAGTAACTAGTTACTTTTACTTAAAAAGAAATTAATTTGGAAAAATGTTTCTGTTGCTTGTCTTTGTTTTTTGTAATTTTCATCCAAATTTTCCACTTAACTTTATATTTTGTATGATTATGTAATTTTTAAATATTAAATGGTTGATAATTTGATCAGTTACTCAGTAGACTTTATACAGAATACCTTTCTTACTCTTATTTGATTAACTTCTTGGATGGCTACTTTTTACTTGAGTAAAAATATGTTGAAGTAGTGCTGACCTCGTTTTGGGTACTCTGCCCACCTCTGACCGTTTGCTTGTGACTGACTACAGCTGCAAGTTTCTGAATTTGTGGACATCTCACACAACTTTTTGTCTGATTTTGCTGCTGATTGTATGTTGGGGAAAGTCTGAAACTCTTGTGTTAAATGGGGTGAAGACTGCAGTGGAAAAGCGGAACTGACCTGACACGTTTGAATTTTTAGAGGTGGATCTGGACCCAGTTGAACATTTACTGACCCAACAGCAAAAGTGTTGTTTATAGCCAATGAAAAAGAGGCTAAGATGCTTAAAGCTACAATATGAAACTTTTATTTTAAAAAAAAATGTGTTCCGTTTTTACTAAAGCTGTCACCATGTTGTGAAAGTGAAATATGAGACAATCTGTGAAACGATCAATCTCATTCACCATCTCCCTCCTCCTTATGCCATGAAGAAATGCACCACTTGTAAATGAAAACAACCAATCAGAGCCAAGAGGCGGGTCTTAGCGCTGTCAGTCAATACTGCTAAACGTGCTAGTAGCAAGAAAACAACTTACTATTACAGTAATACTGAACACCTGCTGTCATTGGTA
Organism: Poecilia picta; assembly: GCA_033032245.1. NCBI lineage: Eukaryota > Metazoa > Chordata > Actinopteri > Cyprinodontiformes > Poeciliidae > Poecilia > Poecilia picta. Next base: position 20,857,377 of record CM065373.1, read on the forward strand.
GCTATTCTAACTAGCCTAGCATTCACAACATGCTATGCTAGCTGTAGATCAGTGGTCCCCAAACTACGGCCCGCGGGCCGGATTCGGCCCGCCTCCACATTTGGTCTGGCCACCTGAACAATACCAGAGAGCATTCAGATTTTTTTCATTTACCGTATTTTCCGGACTATAAGCCGTTTATACGCGGATTTTTCTTCAACCACCAGGGGGCTCTGTAGCAGGAAGTGAATCATTGGAAGTCTTGGTTACTTGCGCGCCAACATTGAGCCCACAAGCAGCAAAATGAGTAAGAAACAGATGAGATGTCTGGAAATTTTCTTTGCAAAGGGGAAAAGGCCCAGAGAAGAGACAGGAGAATGGATTTATCCCGGACCGGTAGGTGAGTCCCACATTACAAGCCGCTCTGAGTAACATGCGGCGACCAAGCTTCAAGCTGCTTTGCCACGTAGAGACTAAGCAGGCTGTGCTCAAGCAACACAGCTCGGGTGTCATTGTCTCATCATTGTCAGATGGAACCGTCTCGTTGCAGAGAAACAAGCTCAGGGCTCCCGTTAGTCATTATCGAGAGTTAAAATTTTCACGAAAGTAAAATGTTCGTTTATGTGGCGCTTCTGTATATTATTTTGAAGGGATATTATTTGATTGTGCTTTCTGGAAAACGATATATTTTTACATTTAGGCACTCCTGCAAGCGTCACACTTTTTCTGTTACAAACTGACTCCGGCCCCCCACCAGAGAAGGAAACAGTTATGTGGCCCTCACAGGGAAAAGTTTGGGGACCACTGCTGTAGATTGTGATAGACAGTGCTAAGTCCCGCCCCCTGGCTCTGATTGGTTGTTTCCAGTTAGCACTGTGAGAAGGCAGAGAACCTCAAACTTTTCATTGATTATCTGTTAGTGTTTAACACCATACTGTCACGACATAGTGACAGTTTCAACAAATATATAAAAACATTTTTTAAAATAAAATGAGGCTGCACAGTGGTGCAGTTGGTAGAGCTGTTGCCTTGCAGCAAGAAGGTTCTGGGTTCGATTCCCAGCCCCGGTCTTTCTGCATGGAGTTTGCATGTTCTCCCTGTGCATGGTGGTCTTTCTCCGGGTACTCCAGTTTCCTCCCACATGACTGTCAGGTTAATTGGTCTGTCTAAATTGCCCCTAGGTGTGAGTGCATGGTTGTTTGTCCTGTGTGTCTCTGTGTTGCCCTGCGACAGACTGGTGACCTGTCCAGGGTGAACCCCGCCTCTCGCCCGGAACGCCAGCTGGAGATAGGCACCAGCACCTCCCAACCCCATTAAGGGACAAGGGTGTAGGAAAATGGATGGATGGAAAATAAAATGAACGTACTGCAACATTATAAAGAAATTGTTTTAATGCAGAATTTCAACCAGGTGCCACTTGAGTTCTGGGTAGAAGATCTTCACAAAGATAATGTGTGGTAAGGATTTTTAGAAGTGTTAAATAGATTGTGCTTATGTTATTTGTTGTGATATATGTAACAGGTCTCCTGTAAATGAAAGGAGTCTCAAAAGATTATCTTGATTAAACAAAGGAATAATAAAATGAAGGATTTGAATCCTAAATGCAAAATATATTCTACATTTTTGTTTTAAGTACTGCTCTGCAAGTTGTTCCTTCAGTAAATTGCCTTCTTTTGGGATTGTATGCTCCAGTTACCAGATTAATCTGATTATCGTTTCAGTCTTTGTTTGGATACTTTCTTATAGTCCACTCCAGACTGGAAGGCAGCAATAATTATTACTTTAAACCAGCAGTTCTTAACCTTTTTTTTGAGGTATCGAACCCACCACCAGTTTCATATGCGCCTTCACTGAACCCTTCTGTTGTGATAAATAAAATATGATTTTTTCCCCCCAAATTCGAGACACAAGGGTGACCCGACTACAGTCTAGATGAGTCACCCCATGATCACCAAGTCTTCTTAAAAGGTAGTCTCTGAGAACAGTTCTTCAACATATAGTCAGTGTTTTCAGCAAGGTGTTTAAAACGACCCAATGTGTTTAAAATTTGCCACAGTTTCAACAGGTTCACCATCAAGAGAAACTGGAACCACTTTAAGGTTTAGATCATTTAATTAGCTCTACATTCTTAAGAGAGTGAAAAATGAATAATAAATAACAAATACTTTGTGGTATTCTGATTTAGTAATGTAATTGTATTAGTTGTGTTACCACCTCCACGCTACTAGAGGCAGTACCAACCCCGAAAAGATGCGACTAAGGAGCAGATTTAGAAGAACACAGAAAGATGCAGAATTTGGTAAAAACTGAGTTTTGCTGAAGACACAAGTTCAAATCCCTGCTGAGAGTGGAGCTCCTCCAATCAGGGCTCCTCCGCAGCTCTGATTGGCTGAGCAATGTAACGTGACCCTCTGATTGGCTAAGCAATGTAACGTGACCCTCTGATTGGCTAAGCAATGTAAAGTGACCCTCTGATTGGCTGAGCAATGTAACGTGACCCTCTGATTGGCTAAGCAATGTAAAGTGACCCTCTGATTGGCTAAGCAATGTAAAGTGACCCTCTGATTGGCTAAGCAATGTAAAGTGATCCTCTGATTGGCTGAGCAATGTAACGTGATCCTCTGCAGCAAGTGACGGCAAAGCGGGGCGTCGTCGACTTTACACAAGTGTGTCTTTACCTCAGAGGCTCAACCGAACCCAGGTTACGAACCACAGCTTTAAGGTTATTGCTGCTACCTTTCCACCCTGGCATAGTGTTATAACGCCTGCCTGTATTGTTTTAGAGCAGAAATCTGCTGGTCATACATTTTGGTAATCGGTTAATCAAGTGTGTTTAATTAGCAACACCTAAATAAAAACAAATTCCTCCATGACTTCATCCAAGAAGACCTTTCAAATGTATGTAAATGGGCTCAGTTAGTGTTACAAAACTCTGTTTGGCCACATTAAATGTTTGACTTGATTATTTTACGCTCACTTGCGTGCGAGGGGGCGGCAGCCGGCAGAAACCGGTTGACGGAGACGGGAAGCGACGCGCTGCCTCCCTCCCTCCCTCCCTCCCTCCCCCCTGTGCGCACCGAGCTCTGCTCCTCTCCCCTACATTATTCAAACATGGCGAAACTCTTTGCCATTATCCCACCTCGGTCACCGTCACCGTCTTTACCGTGTCCGCCGCCGTTATCTCCGGCCCCGTGATGACCCGGGAGGATGGAGAAGTTGTCGGCGAGCCTGTCGGAGATCACTTGGAGACCCTTGGCGCTGCCGCTGGACGCGGTGGTCAGCAAGTACCGCCTGCCCACTCTGGTGCGCTTGGCCCACGGTAAGAGACAACCGGCGCCCCTGGGCGCCGAAAAAGTTTTCAACCATTTGTCAACTTTAAATGTACAGTGAGTTCTCGACGCATGTTTGGAGGACTGGCGATTAGAAATAATCACAAATGTGATTTTTGCTGCTAGCAAGCGAGGAAAAGGTTATTACATTGGTATGTTAAAAAAAAATATATATATTGTATGAGTTTTTATAAGTGCATCTTTGAAGTGTTATGAAACAATTGTAAGAAAAAATAACAGAAAAAATGATGTAGAAATTAATGAAATGTCAAGTCGGCCGATAGAAAATGGCATTTTCCGGTTTAAAATTTTCAAAATAAATGTACTGATTTGTTTTAGAAAGTTTAGGAAAAACAGTAAAAATTGATCAAGTTTATATGTATAGCATATTTCAACCACAAGGCAGATCAAAATTATTTAGTAAAAGTCATAAAAACAGTCACCAATTGAGAAACTTAACATTTTGTAAGTCACTTCAAATGTTGGTTCAAAAGAAACTAATCAGGTGGATGTTTATCCTCAATTTAAAGAAACTCAGTCTTTCAAAAAAATTGAGGTATTTAAAAGATACAGAAGAGATTACAAATGAGTTTGATCAAATTAGTTTGTTGTTCTACTAAGAAGTCAAATATAAGAAGAAAATGTGTTTACACATGATTTAATGCTTCATACATACTTGAAGCATTAAATCATATGTTGTGTTTTAGCTGAGAAAATAGAATAAACAAAATAACATTACTTCGTTATGGTGGGTTAGGTTCCCATGCAGATTTGTAGATTTGCTCCACAAAAGGCTTGTTGCGCATTTAATTTTATTAAATAATTGGAGAAGCAAGGAAGCAATAATCATGACTTCCTAATAAAAATAACAGTAATAATTAATATTAATGAACAAAAGCATGTTTTTGATGAGTAGCAATGTTTTTCATTTGAACAACATGCTTGGTAAAATAAGGGTTTGAATAAATGATCTTTTCAATCTAATGAAAGAGATAAGATAAAGAAGTAAGAGTCTTTTGCCTAAATACATCTAAAATAATACATATTTATTAGTCCAATAATATTCCCAGCAACTCAGGCCAAATCCGTGCTGTCGTCCCTACTGAAAAAAAATTAGACAAATAATTTTTAAAAATCAGTGGAAGAAATTCCAAGAACAAAAAAGTAAGGAAATTAATAATATAATCTAAATAATACTCTCCATAGCTTAGACCAAACTCCTACAAACCTATACTAGTAAAGATATGCTATTATTATTTTTAATAAACATTTAAATGTATTGAAAGAGATTATCCTTTCTGTCTAAAAGAACTAATTGAGATTCAAGACAATAACATAATCAAATTTTAATCAATTTCTTGTTTCAGAAAAATGCTTTGGAGTTATAATATTTCCATAAAATTACCTGGATTGTTTTTAATTTTTTATGTGGAATCCATCTGAACGTTGGGTTAGGTTGCCCAAAGTATGCGCATACTTTAACTCTTACATTTTTATCACTCTTAAAATTCAGATTCTTTTCCAAAGTTTGACATGAACTAATTAATTTATGAGTTGAACAATATGAAAGTGGTTATTCCATTCTTCTTAATTAATTAACCACCTACTTTATAGTTGCCAATTCTTTCCACTCTTATTTTGAAATGAGCTGAGGTGTATTTCCGTTGCGTCTTGGAAGATCCGTCCACTCTGTGGCTATTGAGTCATCTCTAACAGGGCAGTGACTCCACGGGCTTTCATATCAACCCACTCTCTCGCCCACGGAGGTGTTAAAACTAAACATTTTGATGGCGCACACTGTTTATTCGTCACATGCTTTACTGCCAGAAGATTTTCCACTCCGACCGCAGAATCGCTGTCTTCACTATGGGAACGGGCGATGGGTGTCGCGGCCAAGTAGTTCCAGTCCAGGAGGCCCGGAAAGCCACAAAGTGTCTGTTGTGCTGCTGAAGTGCTGCTCAATCCCATTCACATGCAAATGCTGTAATCTGTCGACGAACGTGGAGAATACTAACGAGGAGCGACGGCGAGGCAAAGCTCCAACTTTTCGCCGTGGACAGAAGCGCGCAACTCCGGGAAAAAGGCGCACCTCGCCTCCTGGAGACGCGCGTTTTGTTTTGGCCGCAGCACCGGTTGGTGTTTATTAACTGCGCCGCAGTTGCCAGATCCCTCCTTGTTTGCGCTGCCAGATGGCATTTATGTGCAACAAGATGACAACTTTCTCAAGTCAACAAACAACAGGGTGATTATCTGCACGCAGAAACTCACGCAACCGCAGTGCGGTTGCGTGAGCGCGCGAGGAGCTAATGTGACAGGGAATTTCCTGCAACGTTATGAATGATCCAGATTGCACGATATTAAATTATCCAGAAGCCTAACTGATTGCGTGCTAGCAAATACATTTGGCCCTAGGAAATCCTCAGACATCCATAATCTCACAGCTGGGAAGTTAGATAAACTTTGGTTGCTACAAAGTTTATCTAACTTCCAGAGTAAGGAGATAAATACTGATGCCTTTTTTTGGGTTTTGTTTTTTTTTTAAAAAGTGGTTACAGATTTGATTGAAAAGATAAGCAACGTCTCTTGTTTTGGCAGCATAAGTTGATGAAGATCAGCAGTTCATTAGATACATATTCAATTACATGTTAGGTTAAAAAAACCGAAATGTAAAAATTAAATTAGTTATTTTAAAATTGGTTAAAATGAAAGTCAAATGATTGGATATAGTTAGAAATAAAAGGTAAGTTACGTGAATTTAAAGTCTAGTTTCCATTAAATAAGATTTTTTTTTAAATGCCTGAAACATGCAGCGCCTTCATCCTCCTACTACGTCCTGCGGTCTTCTTCGTCATTCCCGCCAGTAGTAGCATCCGGTTGTTTATCATGTGACTTCCATGATGCAAACAAAAGCGTTTTCATTGCATAATTTTTTATCAAAAAACGGGAAATTATTTTTTTACATGTTTCCATTAAGCAAATTTAATTCCAATATGCGCAATTATATGGTCAACCCGACTTTTAATTCCTTTTGTAGTTCAGGGCAAATTTTACCAAAAAGTCTTTAACCTTTAGATTTAAGATTTACCAAATTCACACAAGTCTTTATTGCCAGTTTTTATCCAGATTTCAGTCCAATCTTTTTTAATTTTGAGATTTTTGTTGACAGGATATGAAAAATAGAAATAGTCTTTTTTAAAAGCTCACATCACAATAGTTTATTATCAGGTCTAAAATGAAACAAAAATTGTTTCTGTATCAACACTATGTGGTTTCACGTTTCATCCTTCTACTTCATAAAACATTTAATCAGGATATTTGTCGTACATAAAGAGTTTTAATCTACATTTAGATGAAATTACAATTTTATTGAGCCACATTTCAACAGTTTGTCTCCCCAAAAATGTAGTGTTTCTGTGATTGAACTGTACCACTGTGCTGTCAGCTGAGATCAGGCCAGTTGTGCCGTTGGAGACGAAGAGGAGGAGGAAGGTGGGTTATTTAATAGGATGCCAGCTGAATAACAGGGTCCTGATAAGTAGCAGCTAGAGTTGGTGAGGCATCACTGATGGTGGTAATTATGAACACTGAACCCCGTGTGTGTGTGTGTGTTGTGTGTGTGTGTGTGTGTGTGTGGTGTGTGTGTGTGTGTGTGTGTGTGTGTGTGTGTGTGTGTGTGTGTGTGTGTGTGTGTGTGGACGTTACAGTGTAAAACATTTGAGCCACTTTCAGTTGTGTCTATCTGCTGCTCTGTAAGTCACATAAATTTAGTCAGTTTTCGATTTTGAACCTAAATGTGTGAGTTTGTGAAAGATAAACTCTCAGTAGTAAGTTGTGTTAACTTTTTATTCATTGTTGAATAAACTAGAGTTTTTAGGTTAAAAACCTAGGAAAAAGACCGTCGTGGGAATTATTTTCCCAGAATGTTTAGAGGCATGTTTTTGTATTCTGATGGAAGTGCGTTATGTTGATCTGTAATAAGAAAAATGTTTATTTTAAGAAAGTTCAGTGCAAAGCTTGAAGATAATGTCCTTTTATTGAAATGTGTTTCAGCAGAATTCATTGTAATGTTTAATAAAATTCAGAAATTTTGTTCATGCAATTTGAAACAATAATTAAATTATTCTAAAGTAAAATAAGTTTTTATGTTAACTTGATATTGGGAGTAAATGTGGCTCTTCAACCAGGTCAGGTCAGTTTTTTTTTATTGTGAAATAATAATTTGGCTTAAATAGCAGCATTAAGTTAAAACTCCCAGTTCAAGATTAATGAACCTAAAAACAATATTTAAACAACTTGTCTCTGCTGTTATATCCTCTTCATAAACTTTAATTTCTGAGTTAAAACCAAAACAATTTTCTTGTCGACTTTAATTGCATTTTCAAGGCAGCAGGTGGATTTTTATTTTCAAGTTAAACCAACTTCAAATGTTTTCAAGCATTTTCCACCACAGATCTCGTAGTAAGTGAGACTACAAAAGTGAAACATTTTAATAAATCTATGTTTTTTAATGTTTGTTTGTGCGTTTCAGGTGAATGCGTGGAGGGTTTGTCGGAGGACGACGTGGTGCTGCTGCACTCCTGCCGTCAGTGGACCACTGTGACGGCCCACAGCTTGGAGGAGGGACACTACGTCATCGGGCCCAAGATCGACATCCCACTGCAGTACCAGGGTCAGCATGGACTCTTAAACACACACCGTTCACAGCTGCCGTTTGGTTACTCATAACCATGGAGCCCATAGACAAAGGAATCACCAAGTAGTCGCTCAAACGTTTATCCACAATCTAAAAATACCCATTGTTTATAAAATGTCCCATTCTCCGTGGGGGTAAAAATAAATACTTGTTTTATTTTCCGTAAAGGTCAACATATTCCACTTATTTCTAGAGAGTTCTGTTTGTTCCTTTTAAAGCAGGCTGGATAATGTCAAAGGAAAGGAAGCTAATGCTGTGTTTTTTGTGTTGAAATCTGGTTTTAATTCATTGCTTATTTAATTCAGAGAAAAGAAAATCACATCTTAAAAAGCAGGACTGCTCACTGTCACTTAAATGATGAGCTCTGACAGTTAAAACATCCTGAAGTTCTGTGTTTATGGTCTGGATTAAGTGTGGTTAAATTTATGCTGATGGCGTCTTAAATCTACTTGAGCTAATTTAAGTTAACTTTTAAAAAGAAACTTGAATGTTTAGATCAATGTAAGTTAGGCTAACCTCAAGTTTATTTAAAAGTTTGGAGAAACTAAACAGTTAATACTTAAGTATTAACCTACTTAATTTAGGGTTAAAAGGTAGGTTAAGTTAAGACAGACTTTAAAGTCTTTGAGGTAAGTTGCATCAATTTAAAGTCTAGTTTCCATTAAATAATAAATGCTTTTAAAATCACACATGAATAAGTTTGTTGATGTGACGTGTCATTAAAAAACCTCCTCCTCCCACCATTTCCTGTCGCCTTCTTCATCTTTTCGTCCAGCAGTAACATCATGTGACGAGAAGAAAAAAGTGTTTTTTTGTTGAAATTCAGCTGATAAACTACAAAACCTTTTATTGAACAACGGAGTTTTTTTGTTTGTTTTTTTTATTGCTGTGCTTCTATTAAGCAAATTCAATTCCAATTTGCGCAACTAAGGAAACACAACTTCTCATTTTTCTTGCACCTTGTTGTTGACTAGGGTTGTTGTAAAAGAATTGCGTACTCTATCGATTATTTTTACGATTAATCAAGTAATCAGAACCCTCTGTCTCTTTCTTCCTCTATTACTTTCTCTAAATGACACCGGCAGCGTCGTTACCACCGTTAACTCTGAAACGGTAACCAGGAGGAAAGAAGCTATCGTACTCCAAGCATATCGTACGCAACTAGAAATGCTTATTAGTTCATCCCCAAAAGAACCAAAACCCAGACTGTTTGCCGTTATGCTGCTAGCAACAACTCATAGGCGGAGTGAGAGCGCTGCCCAACACAACTAACGACCCGGCCGGAACAGGGTGCCCTAAATAATAAGACATAATTTAACGAAGCTTCGAGCCAGATACATTTTCCTCGAGGAATTTTAATAATCGAATAATTAGAGGAATCGTTGCTGCCCTATTATTGTCGGTAAGTATTACCAAAAAGTTTTTAACCTTTAGATTAAAAATATAAGTTTTTATCTAGATTTCAGTTTTTTGTTTTCAAGATAGGAAAAATTGAATTCAGCAACTTTTAAGCTGTTGTTCAAAATGTCACTTTTGGCTGTAAAGCATCGCTACCGCAGATATTCTCACTGCTCCCGTTTCATTCATGCCTCCAACCTGCCACCATGTGATCTCCTGCTCATTGACTTGCGGTCTTCCTGCTGAATGAGTCTAGTCAGGATGACCTCACCAGAGCCCATTCTTCCCTCTCAGTGCAGCCTCGATATTTGCTGTGTAACTGGATCTTAATGCCTCATCTCCGTTGCTTCCTCCTCTGATGCATGCAGCGCTGATGTCACCTCACGCTGCTGCCGCCTCTCAGGCTCCGCTTTGGAAGAAAGACCGAATATTTGTTTGGGAGGAGGGGATGCTGAGATCATCGTCACTTCAGACCAGCCACTATTTCACAGAAACCCTGTAAAAATTGAATTCTTCAATAAATAGGACTTGAAAATACAGAGTAGAAGTTGATTTACCATAAGGTTTATCTTAAAATCACTTGAATAAGAGCTCAGAATCAGTTAATCATTTTATTGTTTGTGATTGATGTTCACCAGGTATTTTTTTTCATTTTAAATGCATCAAAACTACCAAATTAAATGAATGCAATTTAATTGTTTACATTTTGACAGTTTATCACTTTATCTACACAGAACAAAAAGTGGTAAGCAGGTCAGAACACAGTGTAAGACAAAACACTCCAAATATTAAGGACTTTTATGACCTTGAATCCCCAGAAATAAAGTTAAATTACATTATATCTGCTAACTATATAAATATAATAAAATAGAATAAAGAAAAGAAACAAAAGATTCAGGTGCAACAGCATTATCAGGAATAAAAAAGTTCTTAAAGTGTTAAAACAATAACAAAGAATTTAACAGTAACAATGATTGATAATAGTAACAATGTGTGATGATAAATGAAATAATATTGGAAATGTATATTTTCCTGTTATTATGCAGTCCTTATAAAAGATTTCCCACTTTTTCTGATCTTTAAATGCATCTACCAACTTAGATGGATCAGACAATTTTTAAGGAAATGTGTTTTGATTCATAAATGAAAATCTTTTAATTTCTCATTCACAAGGGTTCAAAAGTAATGCTTAAATCAAAAAATCTGTGACAGTTTTTCTTTCTAATGTTCAAAAGTTCTTAGAAAAAAAAAATATCGGTGCATCTTTCCTGATACTTATTTGTAAGAAAAGACAGAAGAAACATTGATTAGATAAGAAAAAAAACAATTACTTCGAGGTTCATGCTAGCAGAAACCTCTACATTTATTAGCACCGCTGGTAACGATGTTGAAACTTATTAAAAATATATTAATCTTTCAGAAATTTCCTATTACCCTAAGATCCTTCTCGTTGTGTGCGCTAGGCAAGTATAAGACACGAGATATGCTAACCAGTTTGTCTCCATACATGCTATGCTAGGCTACATGAGATGCGGCACTGTCTCCATGGTTACTAAAGAACACAGAAGATACTGTCTCACCGTCAGTAACCATGGAGACAGTGCCATACCGTCATGTAGCCTAGCATGTATGGAGACAAACTGGTTAGCGTCTTGTCCTTTGTACGTTTTTTAATGTTGCTCCGGTGTAAAGGGAAGCGATGTTTATGACATAGAGACATAAATCATGTGTGAATTCAAGCAGAGTCGGTAATTTGATCAATATGTCAAATTACTGACATTTGGCATATTGTCGGTAATTTGACAATATGTCAAATGGGTCGGCTTCTAAGCTAGCTGCTTCCAACTTCTTGGAAGCCGACATTTATGAGCCCCAACCAGGTGTGTTACATTCACAGGTGAATTAGCTCGACTCGAATAAGTAGAAGCCACGAATAAACTAGCAAAAAACAACTTTGGAAAACAATTTCAGTTGCTCCCGTCCCTCACTTCCGACGTCCGTCATGGCGCCTCGAATTATTAAGTGACGTAGTTGTAAAGGGTCGATAAGAAGAAGTTACGTAAACCTACGTTTAAGGGTCATGTAGTGGCGATTGTTTGTCTATCCAAACTTTCAACAAAGGTTCCAATAAGCCACTGAGACACTTGGATCAAGTGGTTTAACGCAGGCAAAAAAGGTTCAGAATCCAAACTTGTTCTTCTTGATTTATTTCACTTCTTTGAAAACAACAATTTACATGGTTCAAACTTCCTTTCTAGGTTGCCTGTTTGCGCTGCTAAGAACCATAGGCCCCTAATCCAAATGCCTCTTGGTCCTTTACCAGGCCCCTACATTTATAGGAGGTGGACCAATCCACATCACTTCCTGTTAGCTTCAAACATAAGAATAAGAAGAAAAATAATAAAACAAGAGGCAAATTAAATCAACAATTAACTTACGAATAAGTTCTGTAAATAATACAAAAAGTATATATATTTATGAATAAACTAACAAAATTCAAATGGATAAAGAAAAAGAATAAATAGCTCCAACAGGTCACTTATGAGCTTTTTAATTATAGCAGGTGTTTTGGCATCAGAGGCCAACCGACAGCGATGAGCTAACGTCTGAGGGATGACTTCATACAGGAAGTCTAAATAAGCCTCGGATGAGAGCAATATAGGTTTCCCCCGGGGGATTAGACAGCAGGATGTCTCCCTCCTCATCCCGCTGACTGCATCCTCCTCCTGACAAGGAAGATGACATAACGACGATTGGAAGATTGGAAGAGTTGAGCGATCTTTCGGTTTTAATGAGGTTTTCAACACAGTTATCCTTGTAATATGGAATAGCAGTGAGAGATAAATTCATAATATTACGACTTTATTCTCATAAAATTATGACTTTATTCTTCTATTGTGACTTTAATCTCATATTATTTCAAATTTATTCTCATTAAATTTTATTCTTGTAATACTATGACTTTACTCTTGTAAAATTATGACTTTATTCTCAAAATATTATGACTGTGTTCTCATATTATTACGACTTTGTTCTTGTATTATTTTGATTTTTTTGATTGATTTTGATTGCACAATTTTATTCTCGTAATATGACTTTATTCTGATATCATTTCAACTTTATTGTCATACAAGATTATTCTCATAATACTATAACTTTACTCTCATACTTTTAATTTTATATATTCTCTTAGTATGGCCCCAATACTTCATCGTAATTTTAAGCCTCTAGTAACCCCGATATAATTTTTATTAAGAATAGCAGTAGTAAATATAGCTGTTTTTATGGGTGCTTGAAAATGTTCTTGCTATTGAAATAGTTGAACGCCCCAGTACATTAAAGAAAATACAATTATGAACAATTAATAACCCAAAACAAACTGCGGGGTAATGGTTCCCAATGAACGACTGACCGCAGTTAATAGTTGTAAAATTAAACACAGCTAAAATTCACAACATTAATTGTGATAACATTTAAAGATATATGTACAAAACACCCTTACATTTTTCTAAAAATATATGTTAAAACATAATACACACTGACAGCAATGGGACACTGGTTGCTATGGTAACCACCAACCATCAGGAGCAATAAATGTTAGAAAAAAACAAACATTCTGACTAAACAAAATGAATCTGAAGAACAAATGAAGCAACGTTGACAAACTTCACAACTACAAGTCAATGTTGACTGACAGTAACTTTCATCGACTGGTTGCTATGGTAACCACCAACTGTCGCGAGCCATAAATGTCAGGAGAAAATAAGTTAAACTGATTTGAATGACAAATAAATCAATGTTGGCAAACATTCACAATTAAAATATGGTTAAAACAAAATCATGTTACATGTAAACCTGAGATTCAGCAGTTAATATTTTTCTGTTTATAACAGATAGACACGTTGAAAGTGCTCAATAAATGCTAGAATTTCAACATTTCAGAGCTGAAAGGTCCCTGAAGGTTGGTCAGTATTAGTGTCGTATTGTTTGACGGAGAAAAGCCGCTTTTCCTTCGGGTTCGGCTTGAATTAGGAGGAGGAAGGCAGTGCTGGTAAAGGATGGTACAGATTGGTATGTCGCTCTGCCTCCCACATAGAAAAGAAAACCTCTTTTGGTCTTATCTTCACACATGCATCACTTTGTGGGGAAAAAAAAGGGAGACTCCTCCAAGGCATTTAGTCGTTTAAACCCGACCCGGAGAAGTGATAAATAAGGATACTGTTAGAGCCCTTTGAAACCAAACTGATATGGGGGAAGCGCGTTGCGATCCATGAATCCGTCAAAGAAAGTTAGCTAAACGGACAGAAATATCAGCCGCGAAAATGCGAATCCATAAAGGTTACAGTCAGACGAGAGGATGAGAAAAGAAAAGCGACGGTGGAAGAGAAAGAGTTGTATGTGTGACTGTCTCCATGGTGATGTGCCTCTGCTCTGCGTGAAAATGGGGGCCTCTTTATTGGTTGCCATGCCAACACTGTTGGCTGTCAGTTGGGTAAAGTCTGGTGCCAGGTCAAAGGTCATTGAGGTGTCTTTGTATTCTCCTTGTATGCGATAGATGTACACATTTCCACAAGGCAAACTCTTTCTCTTCCTCTCTCTGCCTTTTACTTCATTTTTATCCTTCATTGAGCTTCCTGTTTTCTTTATGTCTCATTCCTGACTTCTTCCTGATTTCTTCTTTTTTTCCTTAATGTTCTCTTCCTGCTTTCTTCCTGTTTCCTTCCTGACTTCTTTTTTGTTCTCTTCATGTTTTCTTCCTGTTCTCTCCTGTTTCTTCCTGACTTCTTCCTGTTCTCTTCCTGTTTCTTTCCTGACTTCTTTTTCTTTCCTGACTTCTTCCTGTTCTCTTCTTGTTTCCTTCCTGACTTCTTTCTGTTTCCTTTCCTGACTTCTTCCTGTTCTCTTCCGTTTCCTTCCTGACTTCTTTCTGTTTCCTTCCTGACTTCTTCCTGTTCTCTTCCGGTTTCCTTCCTGACTTCTTTCTGTTTCCTTCCTGACTTCTTCCTGTTCTCTTCCGGTTTCCTTCCTGACTTCTTTCTGTTTCCTTCCTGACTTCTTCTTGTTCTCTTCCGGTTTCCTTCCTGACTTCTTCTTGTTCTCTTCCGGTTTCCTTCCTGACTTCTTCTTGTTCTCTTCCTGACTTCTTCCTGTTCTCTTCCTGTTTCCTTCCTGACTTCTTCCTGTTCTCTTCCGTTTCCTTCCTGACTCTTTCTGTTTCCTTCCTGACTTCTTCTTGTTCTCTTCCTGTTTCCTTCCTGACTTCTTCCTGTTCTCTTCCTGTTTCCTTCCTGACTCCTTCTTGTTTCCTTCCTAACTTCTTCCTGTTCTCTTCCTGTTTCCTTCCTGACTTCTTCCTGTTCTCTTCCTGTTTCCTTCCTGACTTCTTCCTGTTTCCTTCCTGTCTTCTTCCTGTTCTCTTCTTGTTTCCTTCCTGAATTCTTCCTGTTCTTTCCTTGTTTTCTTCCTGTTTTCTTAATGTTCTCTTCCTGTTTTCTTCCCGACTTGTTTGGATTTTGCTGTTTTGTGATGCTCTGCAGGGAAATTCAAGTTGCTGGATGAGGACCGCGACGTCCGGGATCCGGTCCAGTATTTCTCCAGTGTGGAGGAAGTTGCTGGAGTCTTCCCTGACCGGGTTTTCGTCATGGAGACAATAACTTTCAGCGTCAAGGTGAACACCGCTCACTTCCTGTTGGGCTCACCTGTAGCACACTTCCTGTTGTGCTGCGATTCACAGAGTTTAGAGCTGGATTCCAAAGCAGGCTGGGAATGACCGGAAAATGTTTTGGAATTTGACTTGTGTGATTTTCAGGTTTAATCTAGAAACAGTAGGATAGAATATCAATACTCTTTTTATCGTCTATCCATGGATGGATGGATGTTTGCAGTTCATTTCAGTGAACTTATGTTTTTTTTTTTTTTACTTGGGTCAAAAATAAAAATAATAATTTGACTGAAAACATGTTGAACTCTGTAGTGAACTCTGGATTGTCTGCAGCAGGTCATTTGATGTTAAGTTACTCATTTTTCAACACTGCGATCATGCGTGTTGCTCTGTTCCAGGTGGTTTCCGGGGAGTTCAGTGAGGACAGCGAGTCCTACAGCTTCACTCTGCAGGCTGGAGACGAGCTGTCACTGATGGGGAAGGCCGAGCTTCTGTGTGCCACACCCCCGAAGGAAAAGACGGGACTGAGCGCGCTCCTCAGACGCCTGGGAAAAACTCCAAGAAGTACGTACGGGAGGCTGTTGAGCTCAAAGTTTTAGGATATCTGACAAAATTCTTTTAGTAACAGCTGGAGGAATTAGACCGTAATCTCAGAATTCTAACTTTTTTCTCAGACTTTTGACTTTTATGTCAGAATTCAGTTTTTTTTTTTTAAATTCTGACTTTAATCTCAGAATTTTGACTTTTTTCTCAGAATTTTGACATTAATCTGAGATATATATTTTTTGGGGAATGTCTACTTTTTTCTCACAATTCTGACTTTTATCTCAGAATTATTATGTTTGTTCCTCAGAATTCAGACTTTCCTTAGAATTCAGATTTTTTTTCTCAGAGAGAAAAGTGAGAATTCTTCTTTTGTTGTTATTGAGTGACTTTTTGGAATTGGATGACTTGTCACAATGTACATAAATATATTAAAAAAAGGTACAAAAATATTTCTAGACATCTGTTTGGATGAAGAAGTAAACATACATAAACACTAAAATAATACAAGATTTGTTGGATGATTCCAATATATATGTATTCTGTATATATAGCTAAAATGACTGATTCTTATGTTGTAAGTCACTGTTTTTTGTGAATGTATTTAAATGTACTTTATATATGTGTTTACATATGTGTTTTTATTTTTATTGATTTGTTTGAAATAGAGAAAGCATGTAATTATTTTATGGATTTATGCTATTGACATTTCACCTCAAACTAACTTCAGACGTTTAAAAACTGAATTTGAAGAGTCAGACCCTGATAGATTCAGCTTTGAAAGGCTTCTTTTTTATAAGAAAGATTAACTACTTGGTAAGAAAAAAAAACAAAACTTCATGAGCAAACAGTTCTGCAATTTAAGAAAAAAGGTTGTCAATAGAAATTGCAAAGAATTTGAGGATTTCATCATCTGCAGCACATAATATTATTAAAGGATTCAGAGAAACCAGGAGGATCTTTGCACACAAGGGACACGGCCAAGAATCAATTTCTAATGGTAGTGATTTTTAGGCCCTCCGGCTGCGCTGCATTAATAAAAAATGTTTAAACTCTGGCATGTGAGGAAAAAACACATCTGTAAACACGATCCAGAAAGGCCTCTACCTCGACTTGCCTCTAGTTCGTCTACGACGGACTGAGGTGTAGAGGAAACTGTCTCGTAACCTGATGAATCTGTAATTCTTTTTGGAAATCATGAACATTGCGAGCTGCAGGCTAAACCGCCTGAGAAAGAAAACATCTCACTTTAAAAGCTGCACCAACAGCTCTCCAGGGCTCCCAAATTCTTAGAACGTTGTATAAAAACGCGCTGATGCAACGCACTGGTAAACATGTACGTGTGTTACTGATATTGAATTCAATTGATTTTTTTTTCATTCTAAATGTTTAATTTGTTTTATTTGTACTATTTTGAACGATTTGCAAATTATCAGTCTTTGGTTTTCTTGCAGCAACTTCATCTATGGTTTGCGTCAATGTTTGCAACACTGCAGAGCTGAATCTTTATAATTTAGATATCAAGAAACTACACTTTCAATGTTTCAAGGCTTTAAAATCCGTTATTGCAGTTTGTAGCAATTTAAAGTTTGTGTACAAAAAACTTTAGATTCAGATGTTGTGCACACGAATTGACCCCTCTAGAAGATTTTGTCATATAACAATCACAAACTTATGTGATAAAACAAAATGGAACTGCATCAAATTCCATATCAGACAAATAACAGATGGATTTTAAAGTTTTTATGAATGAAAATCTGAAAAGTGTGACATGAACCCTGTGGATTCATAATTTGTAGAATCACCTTTCAGAAACGTCAGCAAACTCTTGACAAAATAAATATGAGAAAGCTCAAGGGATACGAATACGTTTTTAGGGTTTTGATTAGGTTTTAGAAGTTATAAAAGTCTTTAAATTGATTTAAAACGTCCAAAATGTCAAGATTTTGCCATGTAGTTTATATTTGCTTTGCATATTCTATATATTTTTATTTTTTTCTGTAATCACCATATCCTATTTTCTTGTTTTGATGGTGAAATTGTTATCAGAACATTTCAGTTATTGAATTAAAAAAAACGAGCCGTTTCAAAAACCTCCCACTTGTTTAGTCACTTTGCATCATTACGTAGCAACCCAAGCTGAGCTCCAACATGTTTGGTCTGCTGCTGGAAAAGTCAAGTGTTTTGTTGTCGACTTACCATTCAGAAAACACTTCCTGCATTATTGTTTATTGCGCAGGAGGTTCTACTTCTGCTTGTCAAAGATGTGCGGTTGTATAATTGCACATCTGTTTGCAGCCGTTTTTATGTGCGAAGAATAATTTTGTGAAAAAAAGCGATTTGTTTAGGCTAGAGGTTCCCAAACTGTGGGGCGCGCCCCTTAGGGGGGGGCGCTGTGCCATTGCAGAGGGGGCGGGAGAAGCCGTCTGGATGGGAAAAAAAAAAACAAAAACATGAGCGCTGTATGCGCTGGGTTTTACCTTAGAACGGCCAACCTCTGTTATTCCTCTGTCAATTTGATACAGCAGGGGCTTCTGCACTCCCCATATCTGTGTCCTCTGTCACTTTTATCAACAATTAAAACTGTTTAATCCATTGTTAACCTGTTTTTCCGAGCCGCCTTTAAACGCAACATGAGCGCTACGACACTCACGATGGGTTTACACTTGTGTGGCAGTGAAGGAGACCTGCTGCTGTACAGAGATATGCAGGTGTGTTAGAATCATGGCAGCAAACCAGCAAAACACAAAGAACTTTTCACAGTTTTCCCCCAAACTAACCGACTGAGTTGAATAAAGTTGCTGGATGCAGGCAATGTTAGCTAAAAGATGACTAGCTAGTGTCAATACAGCACCTTAAGCTTGTTAACAAGCAGTTTGTAGGCTAATGCTGTTGTTGTCTATGTTCAGCTACGTAGATTCATTTTGCCCCTCTAAAAGTTGATCCCCCCCACAAACACATGTCGTCCAACCAGACGATATTTGTAATCGATAGGGGGGGCCCAGAAAATGTTTGGAAACCCCTGGGGGGGGCGCAGGACCAAAGGTTTGGGAACCACTAGTTTAGGCCATAAATATATTCTAGCCTAAGCATAATAAGTCACGTTAGATCGTTATCAGGTTTTCACACCTCTCTCTGATTCTTCAGGTAAGACGCCCTGTCTGGTCTGTATGAACCACCGCACCAACCAGAGCGTCAGCCTGCCCTTCGGCTGCCGCGGGCGCTTCTGCACACGTTCCCCGCTGGAGCAAGGCATGCTGGGAGGGGAGCACACGGTCCGCAGCATCATCGAGAGAGTCCGCCTCCCTGTGAACGTCTCGGTGCCTTCCCGCCCGCCGCGGAACCCCTACGACCGCCACGGCGTGCGTGAGGGCCACCGCTACAAGCTGCTGAACATCGTCAGCAAGACGGTGGTGCTCTGCTTGGTCCTCCGGCGGCAGGAAGTGTCTCCCTCGCACTTCCTGCTGCTGCGCTGCATGCCTCGCTTTAACGTGGCCGAGGCCTCCGTCCACACGGCGGCGCTGGAGAGCCTGCTGCTGAGACACGCCTTCGACCCGGACGCCTACTCTCGGGCGGTTAGAGAGACGCGTCCGGAGCTGGAGTGCATGACGGAGGAGTGCGTGAGCCCCCGGCGGTCCCGGCTTTGCGTGTCGGGTCAGGACTCGCTGGCGCCGGCGCTGCAGCGGCTCTCCATGTGCGGTTACGTGGGCGGGCTTTCTGAAAACTCTCTAGGGGCGAGGCTGGGCGAAGGGCTCGGTGACGAAAGGGAGTATGTGACTCCCGATTGGACCGAGGACGAGTTGAGGACCAATGAGGAAATCCCTTATGAAGAACTCTGGACCAATCAGAACGCAGAGAGTTTGGGGAAAGAACCAAACCTCATTTCCTTCCACACGTCTTCTTCGTTGGACGGGTCTCTTGGTACCGTGGTGACCAGAGTGTCTACCCCACCACCTATACCTCCAAAATCTGATGCTGTGAGTGTTTTCTGGGCTTCATCTGTCCACAGCTGCATCCGGCTTTTAGAAGCTTGAATTATTCATATGAGCTTCTGAAGCGCCTGAGACACTTACAGACACAAGCCGTTTCCAGGAAACGTTTCTCGAAGAATCTTAGAAAACTCAATTCATACAGAGGTAACAACAAAAAGGAAAACAGCTGGAGGTTAGGATGACTGGTTTGGTTTTCTGACTGATTCTCAGTTTTACTGAATGTTTATAAAAGTTCAGTTCAGTTCTAAGATCCTAAAATGAATTAATGCGATTTTTTTATTATCAATGTGAGTTAAAGTAAGAGAAGGTTAATAAAGACAAACAGAGAAATGATTAAAGAATCAGAGAGAAAATATTCACATTGATTCCAACTTGGAATCAAGGGAGGGAAGAGAGAAGGAAGGAAGGAAAGAAAGAAGGGAGAAAGGAAGGAAGGGAGGAATGAAGGACATTAGTAGAGAAGGAAGGAACAGAGAACAGAAGGAAGATAGAAAGATGGGAAGGAAAACAGGAAGGAAGAATATTGGATGGAAGGAAGGGAATAGAAAATACCGAAAGATGGACGAAAGGAAGAAAATGTTTGAAGTAGTGGAGGAAGAGATTGTGGGAGAGAAGGTGAGAATTAAGCACAGAGAGAAAGGAAAGAAAAAAAACAGACAGTAATAAAGAGAGCAAAGGCAAACATAAAAAGACAGCAAAGGAAGTGGGGAAGGATGGACAGACGTAAGGAAAGGAGAGAAGGAAAGGATTAACGAGCTCTAAAGACTCCATTCAAACTAATCCTGCTGTTTTTTATTCACTAACAACTCAAGCAGTCAGGTAGTTTTCAGTATCTAGTTTTATAAACCAAACCAAACTTTTTTTTCTTCCAGTGGATGAAAATTAAAGTAAATTTATTGGAAATGAAAAAATAAACAATCTATACACAGTTTATCCTGTAGGTCAAAGCTGTCCCTCTACATCCAAGTAGAAAACCAGATGATCATTTACTAAACTTTTTTCTTTCTCTGTGTGGGTGAAGACAACTGCTTAGCAACTAAATTACAGCCTCTCCAACAGTCGTCTTCATTCCCTGATATTTAGCCTGCCAGAAGAACGGGCTAGCATGTTGTGTGTGTGTGTGTGTGTGTGTGTGTGTGTGTGAGAATCAGGTTTTCATATCTTCATGGGGACCTATTTGGGTTTGTGGGGACATTTCTTGGGGGAAATGCTATTTTTGGGTTAGGGGTTAGGTATGTGAGGATTAGAGTTCGGGGTATGGTGAAGTATGTGATGCTACACAGTAAAAATGCCAGTGTTGAATTAACACCCAAAAGTGTCTATATGTGTCCAAGTCAGCTGGTGTTAAATTCTACAACACAGAGTGTCACATTAACATTTACAACGGTGTTGGTGTTAAAATATATTAAAAGTAACACCAGTGTAGTGTTGATCACAAAACATAATGTGGTGTTAAAAAAGTAAATAATTGACCCACAAGATGTCAATATTAATCAAATCCAGTGGAAAATATTCAAAACAATACACAGAAATGGAAAGTTAAACTTTTCTTAAACTAATTTCAGTATATAGACCAACGTTAATTTAACAAAAATATGGGTGTCAATCCTTTAACACTTTCAGAAGTGTTATTTTAACACCAGCTGACTTGGACACATATAGACACTTTTGGGTGTTAATTCAACACTGGCATTTTTACCGTGTAAGGGGTGAGTTAGGGGTAGGCTGTAGAAAATGACTGGAAATCATTGTGAAGTCCCCACAAGACACAAAAACACGCCTGTGTGTGAGTGTAGTAGAGTTTGTTTGAGGTGTAAAGGTCGCCAAGTTTGACATTTACCAAGCCGAACACACACTGTGAGAAGTGTTGGGCGTTCACTTTTTTTCCCTGATGCATGTGTGTTATACTGTGTGTGTGTGTGTGTGTGTAGGTGAGGGAGGAGTGCCGCTACTTGCTCGCCCCGCCGGTGCCTCCTCGCTGCTCTAAAGGAGGCTCCGTCCCCAGTCCGGCCCCCAGCCCGCCGGTTCCGCCTCGCTTCCCCAAAACCTCCACCTCCCCGAGGCCAAACCTCTCCTTCTACTCCTCCGGACTGCAGGACAGGTGCAGTAAAACCTGCATTCAAACAGGAGCTGGAAATCCTTGGAAATGCTGGAATTTATAGTCAGCATTTTCCAGGTTTAAGTATTTTATTTCCGTCTTTAGTTCTTGAAAATCCTTGATTTCCAAACTACACCGTTTTGTAATAAAGTGCAAAATAAATGTAGCAGCTCTTTGGTTACCTAGCAACGACCTGTTGAGTAACTGGCGCAGCAGCAGTTTAAGGTTTTGCTGCTGTGCCTCATAACTGGTCAAAAATAAGGCTGCGTTCAAACTGCAGCCTGAAGTGACTCAATTCCGATTTTTGGGCAATTCCTATGTTTTGCCGGTCCGTTCTCACTGCCAGTAAATGGACCTGTATGTGATCTGCAGTGTGAACGGGCAAACGACCTGAAAGTGTCCCGCATGCGCAGTAGAGGGCGCAGTAGCGTCAGCGTTCTCAGTGATCTGCCAACCACCATAGAAGAAGAAGAAGAGCTCAGAGTTTGAGGAAGTAAACATGGAGGCTAACGGTGGAGCTTAGCTACATATTTGAAGTTGTTGTCCAACCGGAGCAACATATTAACAACTTAATCCTCATATAGTCCATCATAGTTGTTGTTTTTCTTCCCACTTGCGTATCAGGACACAGAATAGTGAGATTTGTTGAGAATCAGTGACGTTCAGTTGGGATTAATGAGACCTGGACGTTATGGTCGCATTTGAATCGGATTCGTATCGGATATGGGTCACATTCTAAAAAGAATCCGACCTGAGCTGTTCACACTGCCATGAAAAGATCGGATACAGGTCACATTACCTCAAAAAGATCGGAATTGGGTCACTTCAGACTACAGTGTGAACGCAGCCTAAAAGAAGCAATTACGTGAACACTATGAATAAAAGAGGAAATACAGTATAACACAGTATTTTAGATTTTAAAACACAAAATATCAATTGATATGAAACACTTACGTATAACAGATTGATTTTTAATGATGAGGAATGCGCAAGTAAGAACACATTAATCCCTGATGGAAAAGATTTTAGAAAGCATCACAGAATTAAAATATTCTACTGAAGTCATGATATTTGTTGGTTTTGTTCTTCCTTTTTGAGAAATTATCCTTTTTATAACTAAATCACATTTTATAATAGCAATTTTTTATTTGTTGCTTAATAAAAACTGAACTTTTTTGCTTCCAATTTGCTCCAAACATGAGGCTTAAGATTTGTTGGTATATGTGTTTGTTTCCCAGCTGCTCCCCCTCTCCGGACGCCACCCTCTACTGCTACCCGTGTTCCTGGGCCGACTGTCCCGCTCCTAACCCTGCCAGTCCGGACCCGACCTCCGCCGCCCCTGCAGAAAACACATCCAGCTCTCAGCCTGCGCAGGCCACCTGGGCGGAGCCCTGGGTGGAGCCCTTCACATCCCCCACGCCCCGACTCCGGCCGCCGCCCCCACAGAGCCGATTCGCACCGTTTGGCGCGTTGAACCCCTTCAACCGCCCGTCGCCTTGCCCCTCGCCCGAACCCGCGGCGAATGATTCCTCCAGAGGCGCGGAAGGCGGCGGGACGTCATCGAGTGGCGCTAATGGGTCCCCCTCTCCTCCTGACCCCACCTGGAGGCCGCCCAGCGACCTTTCCGCTCTGTCGCTGGAGGAGGTGTCGGCGTGCCTGCGGTTCATCGGCCTGCCGGAGGCGGCGGTGGCCGTCTTCCAGAGGGAGCGGATCGACGGCAGCCTTTTGGTGCAGCTGACTGAAGACATTCTGTCACACGACTTCCACCTGAGCCGCCTCCATGTGACCAAAATCACACAGTTCATCCAGGGCTGGAGGCCCAAAATATAACCCTGCCGCCCCGGTAATGTGCCTGACGGCGACGCAGCCGTCCCGAATGTGCCTTCCACTGTGACCCACTGGCTGCTGAGCCCCACTGCTTGAAGCCTAAGGAAACCACGCCCCCCTGTGGCTAAACTGCAGAACTGACTCTTCACTCTAACTGCAGATTTTAATTTTATTTTTCTCTGAATTTCAGACTGGAAGTAGTTTTACTAACATTGGCTCCAGGTGAGAATTGAATTGTCAAAGCTTTCCGCTTTAGTTTTTATTTTAATTTTCGACAGAAAGACCTTTAGACAGCATGCGGAGTTCAGTGGCCATGAAACCGAGAAAAAAACCCGTCTTATTTGAATGGGGTTTACATAAGACTGACATGATGCAGTCATAAACATGAAGGAGGCGTCATGAAAGTACATGACTGTTGTCCTGAAGTGTCACTCAGTAAATAATGGCATTTTTAATGAAAAGTCACATAAAAAAATTTCACTTTTATTGTAAAGTTGCATTAAAAGTTGTAAATAGTGACACTTTCATTGTGACTTTGCATTAAAGGTGTCACTATTTACAACTTTTTATGAAACTTTGCATTAAAATTGTGTCTTTAAATGCCATTTTGCATTAATAGTGACTCTTTTCAACAGACTTTGCATTAATAAATGTCATTACTCACTGAATGACACTTACTGACAATAACCCTTCAAATACACATTACACAAAATACACAAAAAACACATTTAAAATTCAAATTCAAAATACTTTTGTGACCCCAAAGGAAAATTAAATGTTGTTTTAACTCATATTAATTCAAGATTATTCAGAGTTCTTGTAAATGTGGGCATTAAGGATCACCTGTAGCAGTCTGTGTCACTGTGAATTTGAAGAAGCCTCTGACTGAAGATTCTCTGTTTTTCCATGACAGTATCATGAAGAAGATGAAAATTATTTAGACTTTTTTTGTAATTTCTAGTTATTATTAGAGGTACTGAATGTGTTTTGGTCAATTAAACCTAAACTTTTGACCAGTAGGACGAGTAAAACTGAACATGTCCTTCAAACTGGTTTCCCTTGGGCTTCTGTGGGATATAACCGGAATGAATGGAGGAGCTTAGGAGCTAAAAACAACAACAATTAGTTAAAGTAAATTAATAAAATAAAAACAAATACAATGTGTTGTTAACTCTATAAGTACAAAAATGGGGTTAAACGTTCAGCCATGAATGTCTGGGCTTTTCTGTGCTTCACTGCACTGACACTGTGGGGAATCACAGCATAACTGTATCGATAATTTTATTTACATTAATTTGCTTCAATGACACATTAATTTTTTTTTAGTTTTCCCAAACCTGAGAAATGAGTTTTTATGATATACCTCAAATTTCTTGTTCTGTTATGCTTTATTTACCCAAATAAATGTAACTACAATTAAATCTCTCTTTGTTATTATTTCACAACATTTAATAACTAAATTAGAACAATTTCAAGTCCTAGTAAAAGTAGACAGATTGCAAATTTCTGGCCGATCACCGACCTTTAAAAAGCCTAACCTGCTGAGTGTGATCCACTCTTATTAGATAGTTTAAAGTTTAAAGACCTAAATTTGATTCTGTGAAGATGTTTTCTATCATAATTATTGATTCAATTTACTAAATAATTGACCTAGTAATACAGATGTATTAAAATTGTAAATATATGTAAAAACAAAGACTTATTTTCTATTTATAGAATAATAAAATGGCCAGATGTGTCCAGATAACTATCGAGATGCAATTTTTGATTTTCTATACTTGATTGTCTATGATTGTATTGTTGCAGCATTATGTCAGCTATATTTCACTTTAAAGACATTTATGTTCCCAAAACTCAGTTGTGTATAGACAAATGAAAAAGCTGCTTAATGATGGTTTTGAAATCTTCTCCTTGTGTTACTTTACAGACTGAAGTAAATGAAATATTGATCCTGTAACTGCATGACCAGACGAACGATGCAGAAATAAACGATATAAATTAAATTAAACAAAGCTAAATGAGTTTTGATATTTTTTCACTGAGCTGAACTCATCAACATGCAGATTATAAACGATGAAAACTCAGTGGTTCAGTCCCTATGATAGTAATTACCATTTTGACTAAATGAAACTATTTTGGTCTAGTGCAAATATCTTAGTAAACCTAAAATCTGACAAAGCTAATTTACAAGTTAGCTCTTTAGTAAGATATAGGAGCTTGTTTAAGTCAATAATTACTTAATATTGATGAAAAAGAATTTGTTCCATTAGCAGATTAATTAACTTACAGCAAGACATTTTCCCCATGTAAAAAGTGAAATAATTTGCCAGAGGAACTAGAACTTTTTATAAATATTAAAGAATTATTTACGTAAAACAAGCTCTTATCTTACTAAACAGTTACTTTTAAGTTGGTTGGTCTCATTTCAAGTGTGGTAAAATATTTGTACCAGAAATGAGACCAAAAATTCTTGTTTTTGCAGTAACACATAAAAAGTCACAGTTCAAAAAGACTTTGTGACTTTGCAAGGTATTGAAAAGAAAAAGAACGGATGAACCTACAAAAACAAACTTTATTCAAAATAATTCTGACATTTAACTACTGTATATGCCTTTGCACAGAGTCTAACAGGTTTCTTTATAATTCACCTTAAAAATCTTGCCAAACATAAAGTGTTTAGATTAGAGCACTGGATGAAAGTTTAAAGTTGGACCAACATGGAGAAATAATACAAAATTACTTCCCCTTATTTTAATCAAATAATCCCAATAGATCTGCAAACTGAGGTTTAAAGTGATGAAGATCTCAAAAATGCAAATGAAAATGCTGAAAATTTCCACACTTTTCAATCTGTTACAAATAAAAGTAGCCGTTTTGTAAAATCCTCTATGTACTTATTACCTTATAACATATCCTGCTCATTTCACCCTAAGATACTTTACTCCAAAATGGATCTACGAAACATCATCAGCTTTCAGCGTTCCAGTTCAACAGGCTCTTTCAAGATTATTTAACTCTGCATCATTACATTTGTTCAGTTTTGGATTTTGTGCAATCAGGAAAAGCCCACTGCAACATTTGTGACATTAAACTATCCTTCTTCTCTGCAGGCGTCACCCAGAGGAACTTTGAAGAAATGAACACAAGTCCAGAAAAACAAATAAAATAGCATCATGAGAGTTGCATTCTTGTGCCCAGAAGAAGACAGCAGAAAGGCAGCACTGTTTTTCTTAAAGCTATAAAGAAATGCCACTGATACAGTAGAACATACCCACAGGGCGGTCCAGCTGGCACATTTCTCCCTTCTCCAATATTGTAATCTGATATCAGCCAAAAATGATTGTCTTGACCTTAATATACTCAAGTGTAACCCAGTAGCCAGTAGCACAAGACTGTGGAGCTTTTTGAGCCTTTATGTGCGTCACTAATTAATATGGATGTGTGTCTGTATACCATTTAAAGCGGTCTCTGTGTGCCACCTGCTCCAGGCAGCAGCGCAACCAAGACTTCTGCGCTCCCCACCACTCATTTATGTTTATTTATTTATTTGCTGCCTTTTCTGCTAACAAGTTGTTGTAAAATCAGGACTTCAGGCCAAATCTCTGGCCACAAAAGCAGATTTGATTATATTGTACCTTGAGATCTGTTCCCAAGAAAGAGCCATGAGTTGTAAGGAAAAAATGGGATGAGACATTTCCTCTCATTCTCTGACCTTCCAGTCAGATGTGCAACATCCTCATTGCTCTTTTAGGACTAAATAAGGAAATAACGCTTTATTCTCTAATTCAAAACGTGGCTAAACCAGCATAGGTTAACAATTTAATCATAATTCAGATTTATTCAGTCACACTTTCCATTTCAACCTGAATAATGTCTAATTTTCCTCCTATAGAGGCAAAAGCAGTTCACGAAATTGTTAAATGAAGGAAAAACAATATAATAGGATAAGAATAAATATACTGGTATACTGGTACAAAGAATAACGTAAAAGAAAAAATGCTGAAAAATAAAGAAAAGTGGACATTAAAACTTGAAAATGCAGCTCAAAGGATGCGTGTTGAATTATTCAAATAACTTATTTTACTTATTAAGATTGTTTTGCTTAGAACAATCACACAACTTTCAAATAACACAAAAAAGACATATGCAAATTATATATAAAAAATATTATTACTTATAACCATAATAGTTCATGAATCGATAGGGGCCATTAAAATTAACATGTTCAGATCATAATTTGTGGAAGATTTATTCTGTGAGGAGATTGTAATATATTTTTAAAAATATTTAAAACACTGACCTCAAGTATTCTCCGTTTGATGACGTAGATTTAAATAAAACTCAATTACTAATAAATTACTTAGCACGACCGATTTAACTTTAAAAGGCAAAAGTAAACATAAATCTTTTAAACTTGCTATGTTATCCATTTGCCATGCACTTTATTTAATGATGTTGATTTAAATAAAAGGATACAATTATATTTGTTCAGTGACAGAAGGCAATAAAAAAACTGCTAAAATAAAGTGTAATAGTACTTTGGCCATTGGTGGTGCAAGAGAGTAATTTATTCATGCAGCGGATTGAAGAAGGACCTTGAGTCAACTAAAATATTACCTGAACTAAAACATTAACTTTTCAACTTTAGCTTTAGTAGAATGCTGAAAATAATCCACAAATATATGTTAAATATTTGGTACAAGTGTTTAATGTAGGTCTTCAACGTATGCCTTACGTTTTATTGATTTTTTTTTCATTTATTCAGTATAGGCATTTATTACAGGCGCCATAGTTATTTTTGGGGTCCTTTACAGCGGTTGTTGTAGTCCTGCGCAGTCTTGTCATTCAACAGGGAAAGAAGCAGCACAGTAAAGGTAAGATGGAACGTCGTCGAGGCTGTTAATGAAAACATTACAACAGAAAATGAGTTTTATTTACGCGGAAAAGATGTCGAAAGTCTTCACTAGCCTTACAATTTTTAAGCTAGCAGTAACAGTCGGCTAGCTTCGCTCTTAAGTTAGCTTGCGTAGCTTCATCTACTTTTGCCATAAACGGCGTCTCTGGTGACGTCTTGTTTGCATTTAAATGCTGCTGCAAGTATTGACGCGTCTCTTTGGAGTTTTTTTGAGAAATGACACCGTTTGAGGGAATAATGGTTGTTGTTTTTTGTCCGTCATTCTGTAGCAGAGGAATGTAGGTGAAAGGTCGCCGCAGCAGGGGGTTGGGCAGGGGTGACCCAGGAACATGTCAAACTGACGCACATAATAATTCATATTAAGTAAACTCAAGGAGTACTTAGGAAATAAATAACACTTAATATTAAAGATTAGTTTGTTGGAAATTATCGTGCGATAATTTTGTACTTTTAGACTTTTTTCAGGGCTTCTAGCTGTCTACCTAAATGTCTTAGGCTATTTATATGGCAGTATTAATTGTCAAATATTTATTACCGCGATGGAAAAACTAAAATTTGAGACCAAGTACAGTTCTATTTAGAAATTTAGGGCATGGTATCATCTAGGGCTGTAGTGATACAATAATCTCAAGATACGATTCGATACACGATATTCTGCCCACAATACGATATATATTGCGACATTCAGCCAATGATACAATTCAATACACTTTTGCGAGTTTCTGAAAGAGTTTAGAGGGACAGAGTGATTTTGGTGACATTTTGTGACTGTTATAAAGTTGGATTGAATTAATTTAACTGAAAACTGATTAAAAGCACCAACTACACAATACCTGGTTCTGGTTGGACACAGACTTAAAGTGGACAGCTGGACAAAATGAATCAAAGAAGTGGAGAGAAAACATGTTTCTTTTAGTTGAAACAGTCCAAACTGTAGCTTACATGCATTAGTAAAGAAAATAAAGTGAACCAAGTTCCTGCTCTGAATAGTTTGATACCTTTTTAACCTGAACATCTGAAGGAATCACTCTAAGCCTGATGACCTGGTGAAGCAAGCAGTGAGTGAACAAGGTGACAGTTGGATGTTACGATACTTGCAGACGAATATTGATTTTTTTTTTCTAGGAAAGAAAATATCGATGTATATCGCAATATTGATACTATTATACAGCCCTAGTATCATCTCAAGTACAGTGAAATTTACTGTTTGCCTTCAAAAATATCTTAATATTACTTAAATGTATCGATCCTTCATTCAGGAAGAAAAGGCGCCTTTAGTTATTTGACATTTCAGGAAGAAACAAGCATGAAATGTGGTTTAAGTGTTTTTTCAGACCTGTATTATTGTGGAAAAAGGAAAAACTTTATTTTTCCCCCCTTGTTTAAATCTTCATTTTTTCTTCCACCATTCTTTGTCCATCCATTTTTCTTCCTTATTGGGAATTTTGTAGATTGCACATTTAAAACATGATTACAATAGAGAAATATTCTATAATTCATAATATACTTTTGTATTTTTGTCCTAAAAATTTATATTTTTTTACCAGAAAATTGCAACTTACTAAATTAACATGGTTTACAGTTTTATTATTATTTTAATTAAATGCTTCTATGTTTGTGTTTTATTTTTGTTTTAAAATTTCAGGCTAAAATTCAAAGTAAGTCATTTTTTCTCCAGTCTGTAGCATAATGGCCTCCATGTTGCTGAACACGATGCGGACCGGCGCCGTCGGCCCGTCTTGGGCCGTGCGTTCTGGTAACTTCTGTTTTTATTTTTTAACAGGTGTAATAGAAAATTTCGTTTTTAGACTTATTTCATTCTTGATGGAACTGATGATATTTTTACCATTTATTTACTGATTATATCTGCTGTATTTTGTATTTCTGTAAGATGTGTTTGTCCATTAAATAAGTTTGCAGATGATGTTTAGATGTTTCCGCAGCAGAAAAGACCTGAAGACATCTTGAGTAAAATGCTTGATCTGACAATTGTCTTAAAGGACTGATGTGTGGAACGTAGTTTGTACCCTGTTTGACCTGAACCCATGAACTGACAAAGAAGTGTTAGAAGTTCCTCCTGAAATCCTTATCAGCTCTCCATCCTGCCACAAAATCATCTCCTCCAAGAGGTGATAGATAATTCATGAGGAGGGGGTCAGGGGGCCTCTGTGGCCATCTGGCAGTAAAGATAACATCACACTTTGGGAGGGTCTTTGTCTTGCTGTGACTATATAACAATGTGATGTGTGTTGATCAGGGCTCTTCAACTGACTCCATTCAGTGAGAAGGGTCTTCGAACGCTTTTGCCTTCGAATAAAGAAACTTAAAGACAAAGATTAATCTTTCTCTTATTATTGAAACAGATTCTCATTCCTTGATAATGAAATTTCCATAACACAGGTTAAATTATTGAAAATAACTTCCAGCAATCAGAAAAACAGCAAAACATCTTACCATGTTATTTCTGTGTAACTGTTACTTTTGTCCCTGCAGCTGCAATAATAATAATAATAGTAATAATCATAATTTTAAGTTGATTTTTAAAATTTTTCTCACAGTTGCACGCTCCCTCAGTACAACAACACAACTCCAGTCTCAAGGTAAATGCTAGTATAAATAGTATGTATTTAATTCTACATAAAAAGTATTTTATATTATAAAAACCTGTGTAATTTTATTAAATAATTTAAATTCATTATTTTGATTACAAATGAAGGATTAAAAGGGGATTGAGTTCTTCCCCACTGTTGAGCAGAGTTTGTATTTATGCTAACTATCATCATGTCCATTAACTTTTTATTTGCACTGCGTTTGTAAAACACTATCAAATGCATCTACTGTAACGAAACATGTCAGTTTTCCATTGAGATGCTGGAGAAACGACTGTTTGCATTGATGAAACTGTTTTTGTTCGTTTCATCAGTTAAAACAGAAAGCAAGAAGACGCTGGCCCGACCCGGGGTGAAGAACATCGTTCTGGTCGAAGGCGTTCGAACCCCTTTCCTCATGTCTGGGACCACGTGCGTTTGTTTTGTTTTTAAAAACCGAGTTTATGTTCCTATAGTTTGTTAAACAGCTTGATTATGTTATGAAATGTCTCCTTCATCGTTGGTGACAGGTACACTGATTTAATGCCCCATGACCTGGCCAGAGCTGCTCTTCAGTAAGTTTGTGCTTCTGTTTTCAAATTGACTGTAAGCCAAAACCGTAACTGAGGGAAAAACAACAACAAAACGTTGTTCAGAATTATTGTTTGAAAAGTGATAATAAGGACCAGATATAAGCTAAACTAATCATAGTTTGTGTAGAAAATAAAAATCTGGGTAAAATAAAGATTTGAAACTTATGAATAAATGTAATAATTTTAAGAAATGTTTAATTACATCATAATTTTAGATGAGGTCACATGAACTCCTTTTATTGTTCCATCTTAGAGTAATGTGAGGAGCTTTAAGCATGAATCCACATTTCATTTAATGCACAAGGACAACTTTCAAATCCCTTAAATCCAGATGTAACAGCAGCATCAAGTATTACTTCTCACACAAAAAAAGTTCTTGAAGTGCTAAAAACAATATATGTAAAATTAACAAAAACTACTCACACTGAGAAATAAAAATATTGGACTCAAAATTAGATGAAAAACTTGGTGTTAGGGACTTCAGATGTTGGAAATCTGCTGTAAAATCATTTTTTAAAGTGTTTACTTCCAGTCTTCCTCGTATTTCTCTTTAATTCTCTGCTTGTGTTCTTCTAGGGGTTTGCTGAACAGGACAGGAATATCGAAGGATGCTGTTGATTACATAATATTTGGGACGGTCATCCAGGAGGTTAAGACCAGCAACGTGGCCCGGGAGGTATCTCGCAGCGCACACGACACACACACGCACACCACACCACACCACACACACACACACACACACACACACACACACACACACACACACACACACACACACACACACACACACACACACACACACACTCACTGAATGAATCCGTGTGATCTGGAGCTGAAGTGTTTCTGGATGACCTTCTCGTTGTTTTCCAGGCGGCGCTGGGGGCCGGCTTCTCTGACAAGATTCCCGCTCACACCGTCACCATGGCCTGCATCTCCTCCAACCAGGCGATGACCTCAGGTGACCTCAGCTCTCTGTCAAAGCTGCCTGATCTCCAGACATTTTGGCTGGATTGATGGGGAAATTCTTCCCATTTTGCACGTTTTTGTGCTGCATTTGGTTTCCTACTGCTTCTATAAACCACCCAGTTGATTTTTTTTTTTTTCTTAAATAAGTTGATGTTTCTTGGTGTCTGGGAAATGAGCCCTTTCAAAAACCTTCAGAATGTTACAAATCCAGCTGGCACTGCGCTGTTACCTAGCAACCCCTGAGAAGACAAACCAGTCACCTAGCAACCCAAGCGGAGCTCCAGCACTTTTGTTCAGCTTGTTTTACCGCTTTATGGCTGCAGGAAAAGTGAAATGCTTAGTTGACTTACCACTCAGAAACCACTTGCTGCATTCTTGTCGTTTGTGCAGGAGGCTCCCCTTCTGCTTTTCAAAGTTGATCAGTTTGCAGCCGTTTCCACGTGCGAGTGTGAACGTTGAGGCCAGCTGCAGATTATTTGGCTCTAAAATAGCTCAAATCTGAAATCCCATTATCTTTAGAATAATTTTGGTCCAAACAACACAGTGAAGATGTTTTGTATGGACCGTAGGCCAACTCTAATCTGTTCGAGGAAGCACAGTGGTTCACCTGTAATGTTCTCTCTCTTTGCCTCTTCAGCCGTTGGGCTGATTGCAGCAGGCCAGTGTGACGTCATCGTGGCCGGCGGCGTGGAGTTCATGTCCGACGTTCCGATCCGTCACAGCCGAAAGATGAGGAAGACCATGCTGTCCCTCAACAAGGCCAAAAGCGTCGGCCAGAGGCTGGGCCTGCTGGCCAGCATCCGGCTGGCACATCTGACCCCAGAGGTCGGCATCGTTGTGTTTCTCTTCTTTTCTCTTCCTTTGTGTGTGACATGTTGTAAACTTTGCTGAATGTGTGTGACCAGCTCCCCGCTGTTGCCGAGTTCTCCACAGCGGAGACGATGGGCCACAGCGCCGACCGTCTGGCCGCCGCGTTCGGGGTCACCAGACGGGAGCAGGACGAGTTCGCGCTGCGGTCGCACTCGCTGGCCAAGAAGGCTCAGGACCAAGGGCTGATGGAGGATGTGATTTCCTTTAAGGTTCCCGGTAAATCCTCATCCTGTCATTAACTAACAGCATTCAAACGTTAAACTTATTTCACTTTTCTGTGATTATTTCTAAGTACCGTATTTTCCGCACTATAAGGCACCTAAAAACCTTAAATTTCCTCAAAAGCCGACGTGCGCCTTATAACCCAGTGCGCCTAATATATGGACCAATATTGAGCCACAACAGGTCTAGCAACTACGGTAAGCAGCTGCCGACTTCATTTTCCCCGTAGAAGAAGCGCGCAGTGCATGCTGGGATAGTTGTCAAAAAACTGGTTTGTTAATAAAGTTTGACTGACCCATCTACCCATAGACATGTCTATGTATCTACCTACCCACCTAATAATCAGGTCGTCTGCAGGTCATCTAGCATCACGTTCTCCACCAACATGCTGTGCGCGAACGGAGACGGGTGACCATCGTCCAGACGCCCCATTCCAGTCGCTCTCCAGGTTCTCCTGGCGACCGGAATCGGACTGTTTTGTTGACTTTCTTTATGTCAACAAAGTAGCTTTAGACATTTATCCAGGAGCTTCGGCTAGAGTTACCAAGGGACCAGCATCTATACATTTAAAGCCGTGGGGGGAAGAGAGACAGAGGCTGCGGCGGCAGCGTGTCGGTTGGTCTGTGCTAACCAGAAAGCAGTTGGGCACAATATCGCAACACCAAAACCGTGAGTGAAACAATGACTAGTGCAGATGCTACATATAGAACTCAGGACCAATTTTTATTATTAGACATCCATATTTGTAGTGAACGGAACAAATCATGTCCCGTTCAATACCGACGGGTGGCAACATAACTGTGGCGTCTATTCTATGCGCCTTATAATGCGGTGCGCCTTATAGTGTGGAAAATACGGTACATATGTTGTTGCAGCTCTTGGATTTCTGTCATTGTTTAATGGATATCTTAGGAGTTACTAAATCTGTAGATATTCTTCATGGATTTAATATAAAAGAAATGTTTTTTGAAAACAATCTGACTAAGAAAATGTGTCCAGAATGTTATAAAAACAAACAGGAAATTTTGAGATTATAATCCTGAAAAGTGTGGACGTTTCACCCTCTTAGTGTTGAGTTTCAAATCTCCGCCTGGATATTTTTACTTATTTTAATTGCACAAAGTTCTTTAAATGTCCTGTGAGTAAATAGATTCGCCCATTTGTCCATAACAACTGTAACTTTCAATATCTAGCAGTTATTTCTGCAATTTACCATCTATTAAAGGAGTGTTTCATCGGATTAGTAAAACAAGCTCCCTGCAACAAGCGGGAGTGAAATTACCGTAATAACCCGATATTGGCTGGAAAGCGCAACGTCTCCTCTTTCAGAAACCATTTGAATTTTTCAGATAGCACAAAGTATCTCAGAGTTACACTTCTGGAAATGTGGCCGTGTCGTCGTCTGTTTACCTTAGCCACAAAATCTGAGATAGATTTCAGCTAAAATAAAATAAAAAAAACGCACATATAATAAATCCTAGCAGCTTAAATAAACTGATCCAACATGTCTGTGGTTTCAGGTCGGGATATCGTCTCAAAGGACAACGGCATCCGTCCGTCATCCATGGAGCAAATGGCCAAACTCAAACCCGCCTTCATCAAGCCGCACGGCACCGTCACTGCTGCCAACTCGTCTTTCCTGGTGAACTTTAGCTTTTACTGTTCTGTCTGGATAAACAAACTAACGCTAAATTCATTTGACTGCAACGTTTTCTTAAAAAAAAAAATCAAAAAACATGTTTTATTTTAGTTGAAGTAATTGTGACGGACATCTTCAGCTTGAATTTTGTGGATAAACTCGTGGTTTTTGTGTTTTTTCTCAGACTGACGGCGCCTCCGCTGTTCTCATCATGTCTGAGGAGAAAGCTTTGTCCATGGGGTTCAAGCCCAAAGCCTACCTCAGGTATCTGGACTGTCTCAGTTTTGTTTTCGCCTCCGACTCGACCTCAGGTGACCTCATCTATCTGATGTTTTCACGTCGACAGAGACTTTGTCTATGTGTCCCAGGACCCCAAAGATCAGCTGCTTTTGGGGTAAATTTATTCCAGAAACGTCCTAAAAATCTTGTTTTAGTTGAGAAAACGTTGTATTATTTGTTTCCTCTGATCCGTTTCCTTTTCTTTTGCAGGCCGACTTACGCTACACCTAAAGTGCTGGAGCGGGCCGGCCTGTCGCTGTCCGACATCGACGTGTTTGAGTATCACGAAGCTTTCGCTGTGAGTTCTCACAGTCAGCCGTCTTGGAAAGCAACGACTTGCTTCTGTCATGACGTTGTGTTTTTGTGTTTTTAGGGTCAGATTATGGCAAATCTGAAGGCGATGGATTCTGATTGGTTCGCTCAGACGTACATGGGCAGGAAAGCAAAGGTAAAGATTATTAGTGATCATTTAAAATCTATGCAGCTCAGCTGAAGTAATTTTGTCAGGCAAAGTTTATAAATATGAACTTTAAAGCTGTGGTTTGTAACTTTTACTAAAAAATTTATTTGTGTGGTATGAGAGAGATAATCTGTCTCACTTCCCTGAGATGTCTGTAGAAATGCTGACCAAGAGCCAAGAGGCGGGTCTTATCGCTGTCAATCACTTTCATGTACTCGGTTCTAAATATGCTACTGTAGTTACAGAAAAACCGTTTATCCATCGTCAACTGAGGCTATGCTAACTAGCACTGGTGTTCATGACAAGCTATGCTAACTGTAGCATAGAAAAGAGCAGAAGGGGAAGTGACAGAGTGTGATTGACAGCACTAAGGCCCGCCTCCTGTTTGTGATTGGTTTAAAAAGTTACATGTTTTTTATAAAAAGTTACATACTGCAGCTCATCTTTGTATGTTTCTGCCTTTTGCAACAAATAATGAATGTTTTAATCGCACAATAATCTTTTCTCATTTTGCTTTTGAATGATAAAAGTTTTCAGTCAGACGTCATAATTCATTTTATTTGTTGTTTCTGTTGGTTTGTTTATTTATTTGCATATTTAAAATGTCTTCCATTTCTAGTGTTAAATGTTAATAGAATTTAAAGTTTAATCATCTTTGAGAATGTCTTCTTGCGTTATTAAAATAATATCATTTATCGCAATAACTTATCATGCTGCAAAATCTGTTATTGTGACGGTCGTAGTTATGTTGGCCTGATGTTATTTTGCCTTTCAAAAGTTTTAACATTTTGATTATGTGTCATGTGCTTCTTTCTGCTGGTTTATCACATAAAATCCCATTAAATAGCTTTTTATCTCTATGATGTGATAAATTGTGAAGACGTTTGCCCTGGTGGTTTTCCCCCTGACCTCTGACCCTGTCATCTGTGCAGGTTGGGACTCCACCGTTGGATAAGTTCAACCTGTGGGGCGGCTCTCTGTCTCTGGGTCACCCGTTCGGAGCCACAGGCTGCAGGCTGGTGACCACCGTGGCTCATCGGCTGAAGAAGGAGGGCGGACAGTACGGCCTGGTGGCCGCCTGCGCCGCAGGAGGACAGGTAACTTCCTCCTCCTAACCTTAAAGACCAGCAAAAATAAAAACAACACCATCATTTGTCATTTTTCCATCCTCCAGGGTCATGCCATGGTGATTGAGGCCTACCCACAGTAACCCATGATCCCTAATTAGACCTTAATACTCATCATGTCTGCTGCCAACACACTGGCTAACATATGATCAACTGAGTGAACGTCCAAGCACCACTTTGCCTCGATCGGGCAGGTTGAATAAGCGATGCGACTGTGTTTGAGGGCTTGTTTGTAAATTAATTTAACTTGGAGCCTGTTAAATTATAGCAGAATGCAGATGAGGAGTGTTTGCTCTGTTTCCTGGTGTCTTCTCAGCATTTCCTCTGAGTTCAATGTAACATAGCCAAGTTTAACCCGCTCAGAGGAAGCAAGGCCATCCTAATGTTTATATACGCTGTACTATTTTTTTCATACAAACTGTTGGAAATAAATGGTGTGATGAAATTTAAACGATTCTGTGTTTCTTCATAATTTGCTTTTAACACAACTGTGGTGTTAAAAATGCAAATTAGTCCCTAAATTTACATTTTGATACAAGCTGCATACTGATAAAATAATGTTTTTGACATTTTTGTGTCAATATCCCTAAAAAATAAGTTTTTGTTAGCGCTTATTTTTTTTTAGAATATTTTTAAAAAATAAAATGAAAATGTGACCAATACCAATCAAATTTAGATAGAAATATTTTGTTGTTTTGTTGGAAAGCAAACTTTCTGCCTATCAGAGACAACAGGTTTTTGGAACTTGAACAAAAGTAATTTTTATTCATATAAATTATCGTTCAGCACAAAACAACTACATGCAGAAACTTTAACAAAAGGTGACAAATAAAATTTTGCCAAGATTTTTGGCGCACACAAGCTAATCTTTTCATAAGTGTTTTTGGATCCCTTCAATTTTTGGCAATTTTAAATATTTCATATAATGTACTTTAAATGTTCAACTTATTTTGTTTTAAATTATAGGTAAAAAAAACAAATGGGAAGTTGATTTTTATTACCGACTTTTTCAGAATCATTAATGCAAAGTGTTGAAGTTGTAAAAAGACAAATATGTAAAAAAAAAAACATTTTGAAACTAATCTATGGCAAACCTCCAGAAAATAATTTTTTCATTCAGAAACTGAAGATTTCTTTAATAGAATATATTGTAAAATAATTAATAAAATCTTTAGAAATACCTGTGTCAAATTACAGCTAAATCCAGAAATTATAACTTAAATATACTGTATATTAGCCAATATTGATCAGCTCAAATTTCAATTTAATAACCATAATTTCTTTAGAATAAATGGGGAAGTTTATCATTTAATGTTATAATTTGATATGGTAACTTACATATTTATAAAAAAAAAAGCATTTAGATTTAGGTGAATATTTCTTAAACATTCAATAAAATCGAGGCGGTTTGTTTTCCACTTGGTTATTTTAGCAGCAAAAGTTTCTTTCTGTCCCATTATTCCAGCTGAATTGATATAAAACTCGACTAAAATTGATGCATCAGAAAACGATGTTGCCACTGCTTCACATATAAAACTTAAAGGAACAAGTTTCAGTTTCCCCAAATTAGATTCGAGCTGGCGAAGTAGTTTTGATATTTACGCTCAAAATATTTCTTTTTTCTGCTCTAGTTTTTCTTTATAAAGTCACATTCTGACTTTTTTTGTGTGTTCAAAGACAGACGGAAAGCATTGATGCACGGACAACTTCAAGCGGTGTTGATGATCTATGTTTTATTCAGCAGAAACAGGAAGTATTGTGAGGAAAAGATCAATGTATGGAAAGCTTTGTGTCGAGGATGAAAACAGAATTTAGGCAGAATGGATGTGGAGCCTCTTAAAAGTCTAAACACACTTCAAAATTTGCATTTCCCCCAATTCTTTTATTATTATTATTATTCACATGCATATTTTTCATCTTGCATCGACGTGTCAGCAGTAAACCTCGCGCCTAATTGATTGTGAACAACGCCGCTGCTCCTGACGAGCCGCCTGATGTTAATGAGGAGCTAAAGAGGAGCCGCTCGGGCTTCCTGGTGATTTTAAAAGCGACGTGAATGTGGAAAACCGGGAAGGGAGAGTGACTGGCAGACGACTTAAAAGCTCATCCTGCACCTGCATGGCGTCGTTCTGATATTTGACTGGGAAAAGCCCGACTTTCACAGCTGCTAAAAGGTTTGTCTAATTGACAGCGGATGGGCAAATTTATATCAACACATTGCCGCAACGTTGCTTTGGTGCGCGCCAAGCCCTCAGCGCTCACCGGGGAACCTGCGCTCGGCGCACACGCCTCTCAGGTTGGGGGGGCTTGTTAACATAACTTCAGTCAGACGCTTCCGTTTAAAATGTATTTAAAGATTTAATTCTTCCAGTTTAAGAAATCCCCGACTCTAGCGAGAGGAGCTGATTAATGCAGCCGAGGCTGTCACACAGGCTACAGGCGGAGGGAATATTAAAAAAAAAAAAACAATGTTTTACTGCCAAGGCAAAACGGAGCTCAAATGTAAATAGCAGGGAGATCGACAGAGAGGGTTTTTTTTTTGTGTTTATAACGCTTCAAAACCCGCCTCAACCCTGCGAGACACCGGAGACACGCAGACACACACCGACGTTAGCGAGCCGCCTCGCTGCCTCAGCGGGGCTTTGATCAGACGGAACCTTTTATGGGGAATGACTAGTGAATGCACCCGCTGCTGTCACTACAAATCTGGCTCACGGAGAGCGAGAGGGAGGGAGGGAGGCGGGGAGGGAGGCGGGGAGGCCGCGTGTTCCGCGCGGTGATGGGAGGCAGGGAGTCGGAGCGCAGCGGTGACTTTCATCTCGTCCTATCCGGCTCACGCAGGGCGGCACCTGCTGAAAGCTGCACTTAACTTCCTGCACCTGCTTGTGTGTGTGTGTGTGTGTGTGTGTGTGTGTGTGTGTGTGTGTGTGTGTGTGTGTGTGTGTGTGTTGTTGTTGTTAACAAGTTGTTAAGCAGAGCCGTACTGTACCCGGGTGTTAAACTCATTTTCATTTTGGGCCATATCAAAAGTCTGAATACTAACAACTGTTTATTGATATTTTAACAACTTAATGGGTTTTATCAATAAATTACGGCCCTTAATTTATTGATAAAACCCATTAAGTTGTTAAAATATCAATAAACAGTTGTTAGTTGCAGCATTGAAGATTTGAAGGGGGGTGAATAAGACTGTCATGACACTTTAATAAACATGACATAACTCCTGTCATGAACATGAATAAGCCTTCATGGATATTTATGTCATAAAGCATAATTTGTATTTTTTATTTAATTTAATTTTTATTTATTACGTCAATAAATCCCTCCTGTTTTGCACAAATCTGCAAAATTTGTGCAAATTGATCTGCAAATCACAAAGGCAACAGAACCACACATTTTATTCAGATTTCTACTGCCAACTTATAGTCCTTGATCAATACAGTGATTAATAAAGTCACATTTAACATCATACATTAGCCCCCCTGCTGCCCCAGTTCGCCCAGGGCTCCAAACAGGCTAGGACCGCCCCTGTATTAGCTCAAAATTCCTTACAAATATTTATTTAAAAAAAAAAACCCACAAAAACAATCACAAAATCCTGGAAAAAGATGTTCAATATTACTTAATTTTAAGAAATGAATAGGTAACACTTTATTTGAAGGGGAGTGAATAAGACTGTCATGACACTTTAATAAACATGACATAACTCCTGTCATGAACATGAATAAGCCTTCATGAATATGTATGTCATAAAGCGTAATTTGGTAAATTATGACACTTTTAATACAAAGTTGACATGATTCAAAATGTCTGTTATGACAACTTGACATTAACCAATAAATCATTACTGTTTAAACTTTACCTTTAATAACATAAAGTTGCCTAATTTTTAAAGTGCACTCAGTAATACTTTTATAATAAAGTTATATCAGTAATGATTTATTGGTTAATGTCAAGTTGTCATAACAGACATTTTGAATCATGTCAACTTTGTATTAAAAGTGTCATAATTTACCAAATTACGCTTATTAGACATCATAATATTCATGAAGGCTTATTCATGTTCATGACAGGAGTTATGTCATGTTTATAAAAGTGTCATGACAGCCTTATTCACCCCTTCAAATAATGTGTTGCCTAATCGTTTCTTAAAATTAAATAATATTGAACATCTTCTTCCAGGATTTTGTGATTGTTTTTGTGTTTTGTTTTTTTTTTATAAATATTTGTAAGGAATTTTTAGCTACTGCAGGGGCGGTCCTAGCCTGTTTGGAGCCCTGGGCGAACTGGGGGCAGCAGGGGGCTAATGTATGATGTTAAATGTGACTTTATTAATCGCCGTATAGATCAAGGGAATCTTGACCAAAAGTGGGAATCATTTAAGTTTGCAGTAAAAATCTGAATAAAACATGTGGATCTGTTGCCTTTGTGTGAATTTTGCAGATTTGTGCAAAACAGGAGGGATTTATTGACGTAATAAATAATACCAATAAATACATAGTTGGGGGTTTTTCAGCATTCAATAAGTGTTTCTTAAAATTAAATAATATTGAACATCTTTTCTCACTGATCTGGGATTTTGTGATTATTTTTGTGTATTTTTTTTATATTTGCAATCAAAATCACAGATTTTGTGGCGTTAATTTAGAAATATTTGCAAGGAACTGTATGATTAGAGCAAATAAATGTGACTTTATTCATCGCTGTATCAATCATGGACTACAACTTGACATCAAGGAAGGCAGCAGTCATTTAAAACCAATTTTGAGAGACATTCACAATAAAAATCAGGAAACAAATGTTTGGATCTGTTGATTTTTCGTGAAGTTATTAATGTAATGTGGCGTATCGAGGGCCACATGAAAACCTGTGACAGA
Source organism: Poecilia picta (assembly GCA_033032245.1). NCBI lineage: Eukaryota > Metazoa > Chordata > Actinopteri > Cyprinodontiformes > Poeciliidae > Poecilia > Poecilia picta. The sequence continues at coordinate 20,899,434 of CM065373.1, forward strand.
CTAAAAGCTGTAGGCCGCACCCCTTAACTCAACTTCTATATTCGCAAGTGAAAATGGCTGAAAACAGATATATATTTATATGTGAAAGCAGAAGTTAAGCCTTCTGCAGAACAAAAAAGAATACAAGCAAGTGGTTTCTGAACAGGTAAGCCAATAGCAAAACACTTGCGTTCTCCAGCAGCCATTGTACACCAGTAAAACCAGCTGACCAAACATGCTGGAGCTCAGCTCGGGTTGCTAGGTAACGGACTGTGCCCACTGACATTTGAAGGTTTTTGAAATGGCTAATTTTCCAGACGCCAAAAATGATAAACTTAATGTTTTTTTTTGCTTTTTTTCAAGTGCTTTAGCTGTTTTTAGGAGCAGTGGAAATCCAAATGGAAGTATCTGAAAAGTGCAAAATGTGAATTTTGTATAGTAAGCCCCTTTTAAATCTACCAGGAGGATGAACAATTTTACATGTAAACAAAATGTCTGTGTGGACGAATATAAGTAAATAATTCCTTAATATTGATTAAAAACAACTTGTTCCACTGGCAACTTATTTCACTCTTAACTTTGTCTCAGAAATAATCTCCCAGTGGAACTGCTTGTTTTTAATCCCTAATTATTGACTTAAGACAAACTCATCTGTCCTGCTGAAAAGTTGCTTTTAAGTTAGTTTTGTCTTCCTTCATGTGTTATTGTGTTTCAAGTTATATGCACCAGAAACCAGATCAAAAGCCATCTTTGAGTTGTCTGATTTAGTTATGTATTGACCACATGTGTGTAATAATTAGGGCTGTATAATAATATCGATATCACAATATATATATCAATATTTTCTTTCCTAGAAAAAAAATCAATATTCGTCTGCAAGTATCGTAATGTCCAACTGTCACCTTGTTCACTCACTGCTTGCTTCACCAGGTCATCAGGCTTAGAGTGATTCCTTCAGATGTTCAGGTTTAAAAAGGTATCAAACTATTCAGAGCAGGAACTTGGTTCACTTTATTTACTTTACTAATGCATGTCAGCTACAGTTTGGACTGTTTCAACTAAAAGAAACATGTTTTCTCTCCACTTCTTTGGTTCATTTTGTCCAGCTGTCCACTTTAAGTCTGTGTCCAACCAGAACCAGGTATTGTGTAGTTGGTGCTTTTAATCAGTTTCAGTTAAATTAATTCAATCCAACTTTATAATAGTCACAAAATGTCACCAAAGTCACTCTGTCCCTCTAAAATCTTTCAGAAAATTGCAAAAGTGTATTGAATTGTATCATTGGCTGAATGTCGCAATATATATCGTATTGTGGGCAGAATATCATGTATCGAATCGTATCGTGAGATTATTGTATCACTACAGCCCTAATATTTTAGTGTCTAAAACAGGAGTGTAAGGATGGGGATTTAAGTGTGTATTCACATTGGTTGTCCTCTGAAACGCGTTGAATTAGGGTGTAATTGTGTCATACCTGGTTGTTGTAAACATCATAATCTGTATGATCAGGAAGAACCAGTAAATCCAGACTGAGGCCGGTTGTGGGCCTTCTTCATCAGGCACTCCTTACCTGACATCAGAGACATCAATGCACAATTTTCTTCTTTTAATTACAACTTCCAGTAAAAACGAAAACCCAACATAAAGTACACTTCTAATATCTTTTTGTTGTATCTTTCTGTTAAGTTTCATGGTGTTTATTGGGAGCTAAATACATTTATTGTTATTTATTCAAAGCAAATTCCTGTATTTATGTGGATTATTTTGGTAAATTGTAGCAACTGCCTAATTATTCCCATTTTCAAAGTTTGGTTCATTTTACTTTAATTTTCTTCAGCACATAATTATGAAGTAGAAGGAAATGAATGCGTGATTTTAAATTTTAGTTTAGTTTTTGATATGTTTACAGGCGTTTCCATTTTCAGATGGACTGAACTGCATCCCATTAATGTTTAACACTTTATATATTGATTTACAGCATAATTCTTCTTTAACTTCTCTGTATTTTTTTTTAATCTCTGCTCTTTATGATGATATTTTGCTCACCAATCTTCTCTAGCAAATTTCTGAGACCTTTACAAAACAGCTGGATTAATACTGGGATTAAATTACACCCAGACGTTTCTAGTGCACATATCAAAATCAACACAAAAGGACAATATGACAGAGTCATATTGTCCTTTTATTTAATTGAGAATAGGCCTATGTTGATTTGCCTTAGGAGTAAATTTGACTATTTATTGGTTAATCTGTTGTTTTTTTCTTTCAATTAAAATAACTTTGCAAATAAAACAGAAAGCCAGCTTAATAAAAAAAAAAAAACTAAAATAAATAATTCCAGCCTCCTGTTGTCTTCTTTTGAAGAAACATGGACACATCCCTCCATAGTTTGTGCGGCGCTCGGCCCTGCAGGTGTGTATAAATCAGAAACAGCTCAAGCACCGAAGCATGGATTCAAACAGGCGAACTGTGGCAGAAACTACCAATCCCGCTCCGTTCGGAGCCGTGATCTGCGCACGCTTTATGGATTCTGGAGGGAACTTTGGCATCTTCTGCAACTGGCAAAACACACATAAACATCCAGCTGCACAAATGTTGGACACTGACTTATACACAGGTGGATTTGTGAGGAGCAAGTGGATTATGAGCAACGGTAATTGGCTGTCCAGAGAAGCGGCACCGTGTGTGTGTGTGTGTGTGTGTGTGTGTGTGTGTATGTGTATGTGTGTGCTTGAGAGGAAGCTCTGTCCGGAGTTCATTATGTTCTGATAACGGTCAGTTAGGGTTGTCCGCCAGGCTCAATCTCCTGTCGGGATTGTAAATGTTATCGATCAGACAAACACGCCGCATCCATAATGAGAGCCAAGACACTTCTCACACACTCTCTCTCTCTCACACTCACACTCACACACACACACACTCACACACACACTCACACACACACACACACACACTAAAACACAGGTACAACTCATTAGAAGCCGTACACACTCATAGACATATCCTCATTAACACTCTCGAGTCACACACACTAAACATCCACACATATCCAGTTGTCAGCCAGCACACACACACACACACACACACACACACACACACACACACACACACACACACACACACACACACACATACATACACACACATACACTCACTGATTTAGTTGAGTGAGAGATGGTGTCTGTGTGTGTGTGTGTGTGTGTGTGTGTGTGTGTGTGAGTTAAGGATAGAGGGACACAAAATATGGACATGAATGTTGTGTGTGCAGGAGCATCTGTGTTTGTGTCTATATTGTGAAAATGACATTTCCTGTTTGTGTGTTTGTGCACGAACATGTTGTATATATGGGTGTGTGTGTGTGTGTTGTGTGTGTGTGTGTGCGCGCAGCAGTCTGTCAGCCCCAGCGTCTCGTGTCAGGGCGAGAGGCAAGACATTAACAACTTCTGTCATACTGCTGACAAAATGGTGGCAGAAGATTTCCCATGGTGCCCTGATGACTGCTGGCGTTTGTCAACAAGCCCTGTCACCGCGGCGATGAGGGGAAGGCGGTGAGGTGGTGGGGATAAAGGAGAGAGGGAGGGTTAGTGACAGGCCCCGGACCCGTTCCCATGAGCACCGGGGGAAAGAGAGAGGTGTGCGAGCGAGTGTGTGTACATGTCAGAGTGTTGTGTGTGTGTGTGTGTGTGTGTGTGTGTGTGTGTGTTGTGAGGGGAATGGGAAATTTGGGAGGAAGATGAGGAGAGGAGGGTTGTCTCTCAGCAGCCTTCATACAGAGACTATGAAAAAAACCCAAAATGAGCTGTCACTGCAATTCCCAGGATGCCTTGCTGTTTAGCATAGCAGCAACTCGTACGTTGTGTGTGTGGGCCGGTAAGCTCATAGGCTAACACACACACACACACACACACACACACAGATAATTAAGCAGAGCAGAAGCTCCCCCTGACGCGAGGCAGAGCTCATCTGCATTTTGGCCTCCGGCGCGCAGTTAGGAGCAACGCCTGATAGAGGGAGAGAGAGAGAGGGCAAGAGAGAGAGGGATGGAGGGAGAGGAAGAGAAGGAGAGAGAGGGTAAGGAGCCAATTAGCCAGCTGGATGGATGAGTGACTGACAGCACTCTTGACACGCTGCTATCCAGGCTTTTCTGTTGCTCATACACCTTCCCTCCTCTCCATGCCTCATGCTGAGCTGCGGTCTCTTCTTCTTGCTCGCATCCTGCGCTCGGCTCTGCAGGAGACTCGCCCCTCCGCCGCAGCAGCAGCACTCAGTCCCTTGCAGGACTGAAATATGTCTCATGACCTTGTCCAATGAGAAACTGCTCAGCTTTTACGCACTGACAATCTGAAGGTTGCTGTTGATCCATTCTGAACGCGAGACGTCCTGGTACCGTGATAAGACGGTATGCGTGCACAAAAGGTTCATTCATGAAATGTCCTTTCTGCTACATTGGGACCTTACATACAGTAGTCAGGTGGTTAAAAACAAACCTGGAACAGATGCATTCACACCAGCTGGCTGCGTTTCTGTTGCAAATGTGCTCAAGACGTTGTCAAAAAATGTCATTTCATATTTATGGTTACTTCATTAAATAAGAAATACAATTAAAATCACACGTGAATCAGCTTTTTCACCAGGATAAGTCATTAGAAACACATCCTCCTGCTACTTCCTGTTGTCTTCGTACTTTCCGCCAGTAGTAACTTCCGGTTGTTGATCACTTGATTTGTTTGATGCGAAAAAAGTGTTTCCATTGCAGTTTTGCGAAATACACACACACACAAAAAACCTCATCCTATCAGAAAACAAAACCCAGAACCTTCTTGCTGCAACTGCACATATACGGTAATACAAATTAGACATATAAATGAATCAAAAAGAGGTATTTTATACTTTGTTTGAACTGGAAAAGCTTAGAGTTTGGATTTTTTTTCTCATGGTTGGCTTTGCATCCTCCCAGACATGTGGAAACAAGTTTGTAGACATAAGACATGTGTCTTCTACAGCTTCAAAGTTGGTCAACTTAGTATTAAAGCATATTATGAATGAGATGTTACTGAGCATCTCATTCATCTCAGTGGCTTTGGAAATGTAGTGGAGCTTGGTTTTAAATGCTGTAACAATCCTGAAACTGTCCAAACATCCCAAAAACATCTAAGAACTTGCTTCTTGGTCTTTATCTGACACCAAAAGCAAATATTTACGAGAGAGTGAAGAATCTGCAGGATGTCCAGCTGGTGTTTCCAGGATGAATAGTTAGAAAGAAGCAACAGAGGTTGTACAACATTATAAATATATTGATACATTAGATAACAATTTGAGGACATCTGTGTTAAGACTCACAAGCATCTATATTCTTATCACAGTCTTTTACTCTTAATCTCTGGAGTCAATTCAAAATTTTATTTAATTGTTGGTTTAATACAAAAGCCTACGGCTGAAAAGTTACTCTGAAGTTAGTTGTGTCTTATTTCAAGTGTGCTAACATATTTGCAGTATAAACAGGACCAAAATTTCTTTGTAAGATTTTGGGTTTTTGCAGTGGGGACAGCCGGTCCTGGGAAGGTTCACCATTTTTCCTGGTTTTCATCATTTCAGGGCAACGTGAATCTCCCTGTGACGCCCTGGAGCCACTTTCCCCTGTTTTACAAATCAGCCTAGTTGTCTTTAAAGAGTATAAGTTCTGCAAAAGTCACAATTTGCACACTTTTATACTTCCATTTGAGTTCCTACTGCTTCTACATTCAGCCCAAGTACTTAAAAGAAAAAGCCAAAACTGATTTTGGCAATAATTTGGTGTCAAGAATGTGACCCGTTTCAAAAACCTCTGGAATGTAACAGTCACAAATCAGCAGGCTTGGCTCGTTACCTAGCAACACAAGCTGAGCTGTACAATGGCTGCTGGAAAAAATAAATGTTTTGTTGTTGACTTACCATCCAGAAACCACTTGCTATGTTCTTGTTGGTTGTGCAGGAGGCTCCACTTCTGCTTTTCAAAGATGTATAATTGTATAATTGTGAGTCTATTTTCATCCATTTTCCGTGTGAGTGTCAACATGGAGTTAGGGGGCGTGGCCAGCAGTTTTTGTTGTTAAAAGAAACTGATTTGGAAATATTTTCTTTTGCCTGACTTTGTTTTTTGATATTTATATGAATAATTGTCATTTTGGTCCTTAAAATACCGAAATCAGCACTTAATTCTCTATTTTATGACTTTATGAAATGATTGATAAATTCATGAATTAGTCGGAACTGGAGTGAACATTTTACCACACAATCTTTTACTGTTACTTGAGTAATTTCTTGGACTTCAACTTTGTACTTTTACCTGAGTAAAAATATGTTGAAGTAGTGCTACACTGACTTCAGTGAAATGTTTGGCCCAAAAATTCAAAAGCTGCTATCCTTATTAAATAATACAGTTATTTGAAAACTGAGGACAAACAGAATCTGTGCAATAATTTGCAGATCTTTTAGTTTTCCTCTTCTGATCGCCTGGATGCTTTACGAGGTGTTTACTACAAAACGCTGAGCACATTCTCTCTGCTGAGATGCGTACGTAGCACGCATTGAAGCCTGGAGTCTGTAAACGGATCATCAGGACCGCCATAAGGTTGTGATGTCATAACTATACAGACTTTGCCCTGAGCCATGCCCCAAGCATTGCTGCCAACTTCTACGCTTCCTCACCAGATTTAGCAACTTTTTCAGACCCCTATTCTTCAGAAAAAAAAAGAAAAAAAAAAGCACTTTGTGACAAATATAGTGACTTTTTGGACAAGGCTGAGCTGCGTTTTTTTCATACGTGGGAACCAGCGGTTCCACCCCGTGAGCTCAAAGACTCAGCTCGCTGCTTCAGGCACACCTGGCTCTGAACTCTGATAGGCGAGCGACAGAGAGGCAGCGTGTTCAGGTGGCCGTATGCTGGCTGACACGGAGATGAAGGAGCAGAACATGTGCAAATATGCGCAAACATGTGGAGTTCGGTAGCCAGAGGCTGCGCTCTCTGTGAGGGGAAAAAGACACGATTCTGTCCAGTTTAAGGTTTTCTTTGTAAATATACAAGACTGAAACTCTAAAAGATCTTGTCTGGCACCTCGGAAATGTAATTTAGCATTTAGCATCTAAGATTTTCAGATTTTATTTTAGAAAACAAACTATGGGACCATGACGGAAAGTTAGAAAGATATCTTTGGATAATAAAAAGGTTTGCACATTTTTGTCTTCAAATGTTGTCAAACGTATCAAAGAAATTAAGGAGGAATTTGAAATGATAAATAGAATAAAAGTTAAATTCAGTGAAAGTAACAAATGACTAAAAAATAGGTATTTAAATCTGATGAAATAATCAAAATTATAAGTAAACTAAAATCAAAAGTCAATCTGTTAGAACACATTAAGTAATTATTGTTGCAAACTGAGAATGCAGCCCCAACTTTGAGAAGTTGCATATAAATGTAATTATGATTGAGGAATTACATCTAAATATAAAGATGAATATAAATCTTATTAAATACGTTATGTAAATTACATTACAGGAATACGAGAACGATTGACAGCTCTAAGACACGCCTCCTATCTGTAATTGGTTGTTTCTGCAGATGGCAATAGGACAGCACTTTGAAATGCCTTGCTGCTGAAATGTGCTATACAAATAAAATGTGATTGATTGATTGATTGATTGATTGATTGATTGATTGATTGATTGATTGATCAATCACAGGGAGAAAGCAGATTTTTTTTCACAGATTATTTGTCTCTTATGAGTGACAGTTTTGAAAATATGTAAAAGACATATTTTATATAAAGTTACACACCTCAGCTGTAATAAAAATGAACATTACCATATTTTCCAGACTATGAAGCGCACTTGCACTTAAAAGCCTTTAATTTTATATTTAAAAAAAACTTATATATTGTTCCTGAGTAAGACAGCGCCCTCTAGTGGATTAATTCTGGTCTTGCTTACTGACTTCAAAGTGATTTTTGTGGTACACAGTGCTCACGGCGATTTGTCAAAATGTTTTGGTTACATTAAGTTACCATAGTCAGGAGCGTAGCAGAGTAATACACTGTGCTTTGACTGACCAACTTTCCTGACCATTTAGGGTGCGTTCACACTGCAGCCTGAAGTGACTCAATTCCAATTTTTTGGCAATTCCGATTTTTTTTGCCAGTCCCTTCACACTGCCAGTAAATGCGACCTGTATGTGAGCTACAGTGTGAACGAGCAAACGACCTGAAAGTGTCCCGCATGCGCAGTAGAGGGCGCTATAGCGTCAGCGTTCTCAGTGATCTGCCAACCACCATAGAAGAAGAAGAGCTCAGAGTTTGAGGAAGTAAACATGGAGGCTAACAGTGGAGCTTAGCTACATATTTGAAGTTGTTGTCCAACCGGAGCAACATATTAACAACTTAATCATCGTCATGGTTGTTGTTTTTCTTCCCACTTATCAGGACACAGAATAGTGAGATTTGTTGAGAATCTGTGACGTTCAGTTCGGATGAATGAGACCTGGACGTTATGGTCGCATTTGAATCGGATGCGTATCGGATATGGGTCACATTCTTAAAGAATCCGACCTGAGCTGTTCACACTGCCATGAAAAGATCGGATACAGGTCACATTACGTCAAAAAAATCTGAATTGAGTCACTTTAGGCTGCAGTGTGAACGCAGCCATTGTTTCGCGTGACGTCACTGTCTTCATAACTCCGCCCACTCCGCCATGACAGACGCCAAAATAACCAATGTGCTTCTTTTAAACTAGTCTCAAAACAGACATCCGTCATCTAATATCGCTTTTATTTAGTTGATTTCACTTTAAAGATGGTCACAGGACGCTGCGCGGAAAAGACAAGGATAGAAACCATCTTGTAATTTTATTTTCTAACTTTTAATGAGGAAAGATATGGCGGCGATGGACGGCAGCAGTTAATCACAATGACTGGCAGCAATCGGTGTAACCGCGGATTTGCAGTGAACAATTTTTATAAGGTAAGAAAATTAACATTCATATATACTTTATAAGTAAGTGTAATTAAAAATATATAAAATATCCCATTGTGGAGAAGGTCAAACCGTCCGGAACCATGGAGTCAGAGCTCCACCGTCATGTAGCCTAGCATGTATGGAACAAACTGGTTAGCATCTCGTCTTCTGTACGTTTTTAATGCTGCTCCGGTTTAACGGGAAACGCTGTTTATGATATAGTGATATAAATAATGTGCTGTTGTAACACAGTTCAAATGGTTCAGGTTAAATCCTGCTAAAATGCACCATCTGCTGGTAAAACGTTGTACTGCCTTCACCTAGAAAGCGCGGGGTATTATGGGTAATCCTCAGAGCCATGAGGATCAGCAACGAGGTAACGACTCTGCCATGTGACAAAGAAATATTATTTATGCGTTTTGTGAAGTGTGTTTATGGTTTTCGTTTCTGAATATTGTTGAAATATGTTCGGTCTGAGTCACGCTAGTTCTATAATGATGTCGTTTTTTTGTCGTGTTTGAAAATGTTTAGTTCGTGGGAAAGTGCAGTGGGAATTTCCCACGCGGTAACACTATGGCTACTCTACGGAAGAGGATTAGGGCCACCGGAAAAGAAAAGAAAATCTCAGAATTCTGAGATTAAAGTCAGAATTCTGAGATTTAAAGTCAGAATTCTGAGATTTAAAGTCAGAATTTTGGATTAGAATTTTTGGATTCTGACTTTAAAGTCAGAATTAAAGTTAGATTTAAAGTCAGAATTCTGACTTTAAATCTAACTTTAATTCTGACTTTAAAGTCAGAATTCTGTCTTTAAAGTCAGAAAGTCACAATTCTAACTTTAAATCTCAGAATTCTGTCTTAAATCTCAGAATTCTGAGATTCTGAGATTTAAAGTCAGAAAGTCAGAATTATGACTTTAATCTCAGAATTGTGACTTTAATCTCAAAATTCTGAGATTATAGTCAGAATTCTGAGATTAATGTCAGAATTCTGACTTTAAAGTCAGAATTCTGTCTTTAAAGTCAGAAAGTCAGAATTCTAACTTTAAATCTCAGAATTCTGTCTTGAATCTCAGAATTCTGAGATTCTGAGATTTAAATTCAGAATTCTGAGATTAAAGTCAGAATTCTAACTCTAACTTTACGTCTCAGAATTCTGACTATAATCTCAAAATTCTGAGATTATAGTCAGAATTCTGAGATTAAGTCAGAATTCTGACTTTAAGTCTCAGAATTCTGACTTTAAATCTCAGAATTCTGACTTTAATCTCAAAATTCTGAGATTAAAGTCAGAATTCTGAAATTAAGTCAGAATTCTGACTTTAAGTCTGACTTTAATTCTGACTTTAAAGTCAGAATTCTGTCTTTAAAGTCAGAACTCTGTGTTTAAAGTCACAAAGTCTTTAATCTCTGAATTCTGACTATAATCTCGGAATTTTGAGATTAAAGTCAGAATTCTTTTTTTTTCGGTGACCCTAATCCTGTTCCGTACTCTTCCTTGCAGGAGCCTGTTTTATGCCACAGACTGACTTTACCTCCAAGCCCGTTCTGTGAAATGCAGATGGAGAATTAAAGAAACGGCTGATGCCAACTTGAGCAGCTCCTTGTCATTCATTGCCACACTGAAAGAAGCCACCAGAACCACATAGTGAATAGTCATAGTCACACTGTGAATTCAGGGAGAGCCGGTAATTTGATCAACACATCAGGAGGGAGGAGGTTCGGGTCGGATTCTAAGCTTTTCTAAATATCACCGTCTATGAGCCCCAGCCAGACGTGTTTCGCTCACAGACAAATTAGTAAGACTAGAACAAGAAGAAACCATGAATAAACTGGAAAAAACAACTTTGGAGAACCAGTTTCTCCATTCAATACTCTTGTCCCTCTTTTCCGACCTCCATCATGGCGCCTGAACGATTAAGTGACGTAGTTGCAAAAGGTCAAATTGTCCGGTGGCTTTATATGAAAAAGGATGGAAAATAGGCCATTTATTAACAGAGCCCCTTATAATGAAGTTCGCTCTATTCTAATATTACGGAAAATACGGTAGTCAAAACTCGCAGCAAATAAAGAGAAATTGATTAAGATGCTGCTCTATATTTCATGATTGTGGATAAAGCCTGTCAGGGTTTAGAATAACCCCAAATTACACCCGGCTGCATGTCAAAGTGAAGCAAACATAAGTCAACAGATAAATCCTAATTTCTGTAACAGAATTAAAACGGTTTAAAGTCGTATATTTTCAGTTTGTGGCAGTTTATTCACATTTTGTGTTCTCTTACTTTCAAGGCGAAGCAGGATGCCGTCTCTCGGATAAATGACACAACAGCCACGTTCCTGTCCTCCACTAGTGGACACGGAGACGCTCATTTCAACAACATTAGATGTAGTTGGGACGGTTGTTTCCCAATGGTTTTGGAATTTGGAGACGTTTAACATTTATAAGCCATGTAGGAGATGCAGTAAACATTTGAAGGTTACAGTTGGTCAAACCGAAATGAAGCGAGCGCATCACTTCTAACACAACAGCACGGTAGTGGCAGCATTATGCTGTGAGGATGTTTTTCTTCAACTGAGACAGAAAAGCCTTGAAATGTGTTGAAAATTTCTCTAATTTTGAGCCAATTGTTTGTGTTTTTGTTTACTTTGTTTGGTCCGTCCTGCTGTAAGACGACTGTGTGAGCAGCGGCACAGGTGATTCTGAAATTCAGGATTTTTAAAGACATCAGCAGCAGAATTACTCCTCCTTGGTGATGATCCAGTCATGTAATTCCAGGATGTGAACTGGTTTCGTGCTAAATGGAGGACATTTATGAAGAACTCAGGTTGTCTTTTTGTTGATGCAGATGTTTTTTTTTTTGTATCCAGATCCTCCAATTCAGGTGAATCCTGACAGCCAGGATTTATTACAAATACATCATAACACGAGAGCAAAATCTAAACTGAAAGAAAACAAAGACGACACAAACAACGTCTCTGCTGTGATCTCGATCTGATCTCTTTAAAGATTTACTTCTCTCAACAGAAACCCGCAAAACAAAGCCTAAAGTATTTTAAGTTTACGGTTTAATTTTGCTGCGTCGCCACCTTTTGATTGTTCAGGCGTGGATCCAAATCTCTGCCAACAAAATTAAACCTCTCAAAGTGTGTGTGTGTGTGTGTGTGTGTGTGTGTGTGTGTGTGTGTGTGTGTGTGTGTGTGTGTGTGTGTGTGTGTGTGTGACGAGAGACGTTTGGTTGTGTTTGAGGAGACGGCGAAGCCTCACAGTTCTAGTCAGGCAGTGACAGGCGACAAGAGAGGAAGTGACTCTGGCTCTGCAAACTGTATGCTAATTTCCTACAAGACACCAAAACACAGCGAGCGGCAGACGCTGGATGCCTGTGGGAGGAAGAGAACGATTAGAACGAGACGTTTTGCCGTTGGGAGACGGAAACGGGACGGAACAGGAGACATGTGGAGCGGCAGCAGCTTCCAGGACGGCCCACGAAAGAAAAGACGCCCCGAAGAACGGAGGAAGAACGGAGGGGGAGAAAAGACACCCTGAAGAACGGAGGGGGAGAAAAGACACCCAGAAGAACGGAGGGGGAGAAAAGACACCCTGAAGAACAAAGGGGGAGAAAAGACACCCTGAAGAACAAAGGGGGAGAAAAGACACCCTGAAGAACGGAGGGGAAGAAAAGACGCCCTGAAGAACGGAGGGGAAGAACGGAGGAGAAGAAAAGACGCCCTGAAGAACAGAGGAAGAACGGAGGAGAAGAAAAGACGCCCTGAAGAACAGAGGAAGAACGGAGGGGGAGAAAAGACACCCTGAAGAACGGAGGGGGAGAAAAGACACCCTGAAGAACGGAGGAGAAGAAAAGACGCCCTGAAGAACGGAGGGGAAGAACGGAGGAGAAGAAAAGACGCCCTGAAGAACAGAGGAAGAACGGAGGGGGAGAAAAGAAGCCCAGAAGAACAGAGGAAGAACGGAGGGGGAGAAAAGACACCCTGAAGAACGGAGGGGGAGAAAAGACACCCTGAAGAACGGAGGAGAAGAAAAGACGCCCTGAAGAACGGAGGGGAAGAACGGAGGAGAAGAAAAGACGCCCTGAAGAACAGAGGAAGAACGGAGGGGGAGAAAAGAAGCCCAGAAGAACAGAGGAAGAACGGAGGGGGAGAAAAGACACCCTGAAGAACGGAGGAGAAGAAAAGACGCCCAGAAGAACGGAGGAAGAACGGAGGGGGAGAAAAGAAGCCCTGAAGAACGGAGGAGAAGAAAAGACGCCCTGAAGAACAGAGGAAGAACGGAGGAGAAGAAAAGACGCCCTGAAGAACAGAGGAAGAACGGAGGGGGAGAAAAGACACCCTGAAGAACGGAGGGGGAGAAAAGACGCCCAGAAGAACGGAGGAAGAACGGAGGGGGAGAAAAGACACCTGAAGAACGGAGGGGGAGAAAAGACACCCAGAAGAACGGAGGAGAGAAGAAAAGACGCCTGAAGAACGGAGGGGAAGAACGGAGGAGAAGAAAAGACGCCCTGAAGAACAGAGGAAGAACGGAGGAGAAGAAAACGCCTGAAGAACAGAGGAAGAACGGAGGGGGAGAAAAGACACCTGAAGAACGGAGGGGGAGAAAAGACACCCAGAAGAACGGAGGAGAAGAAAAGACGCCCTGAAGAACGGAGGGGAAGAACGGAGGAGAAGAAAAGACGCCCTGAAGAACAGAGGAAGAACGGAGGGGGAGAAAAGACACCCTGAAGAACGGAGGGGAGAAAAGACACCCAGAAGAACGGAGGGGGAGAAAAGACACCCAGAAGAACGGAGGAGAAGAAAAGACGCCCTGAAGAACGGAGGGGAAGAACGGAGAAGAAAAGATGCCTGAAGAACAGAGGAAGAACGGAGGAGAAGAAAAGACACCTGAAGAACGGAGGGGGAGAAAAAGACACCAGAAGAACGGAGGAGAAGAAAAGACCCTGAAGAACGGAGGAAGAACGGAGGGGAGAAAAGACACCCAGAAGAACAGAGGAGAAGAAAAAGACGCCAGAAGAACGGAGGGGGAGAAAAGACGCCCAGAAGAACGGAGGAGAAGAAAAGACGCCCTGAAGAACGGAGGAGAAGAAAAGACGCCCTGAAAGAACAGAGGAAGAACGGAGGAGAAGAAAAGACGCCCAGAAGAACGGAGGGGGAAGAAAAGACACCCTGAAGAACGGAGGGGGAGAAAAGACACCCTGAAGAACGGAGGAGAAGAAAAGACGCCCTGAAGAACGGAGGAGAAGAAAAGACGCCCTGAAGAACAGAGGAAGAACGGAGGGGGAGAAAAGAAGCCAGAAGAACAGAGGAAGAACGGAGGGGGAGAGAAAGACGCCAGAAGAACGGAGGAAGAACGGAGGGGAGAAAAGAAGCCCTGAAGAACGGAGGAGAAGAAAAGACGCCCTGAAGAACGGAGGAGAAGAAAGAACGCCCTGAAGAACAGAGGAAGAACGGAGGAGAAGAAAAGACGCCCTGAAGAACAGAGGAAGAACGGAGGAGAAGAAAAGAGCCTGAAGAACAGAGGAAGAACGGAGGGGGGAGAAAGACACCTGAAGAACGGAGGGGGAGAAAAAGACACCCAGAAGAACGGAGGAGAAGAAAAGACGCCCTGAAGAACGGAGGGGAAGAACGGAGGAGAGAAAAGACGCCCTGAAGAACAGAGGAAGAACGGAGGGGGAAGAAAAGACACCTGAAGAACGGAGGGGGAGAAAAGACACCCAGAAGAACGGAGGGGGAGAAAAGACACCCAGAAGAACGGAGGAGAAGAAAAGACGCCTGAAGAACGGAGGGGAAGAACGGAGAAGAAAAGATGCCCTGAAGAACAGAGGAAGAACGGAGGAGAAGAAAAGACACCTGAAGAACGGAGGGGGAGAAAAGACACCCAGAAGAACGGAGGAGAAGAAAAGACCCCCTGAAGAACGGAGGAAGAACGGAGGGGGAGAAAAGACACCCAGAAGAACAGAGGAGAAGAAAAGACGCCCAGAAGAACGGAGGGGGAAAAAGCGCCAGAAGAACGGAGGAGAAGAAAAGACGCCTGAAGAACGGAGGAGAAGAAAAGACGCCCTGAAGAACAGAGGAAGAACGGAGGAGAAGAAAAGACGCCCAGAAGAACGGAGGGGAGAAAAGACACCTGAAGAAGGAGGGGGAGAAAAGACACCCTGAAGAACGGAGGAGAAGAAAAAGCCCTGAAGAACGGAGGAGAAGAAAAGACGCCCTGAAGAACAGAGGAGAGAGAGAGGGGGAGAAAAGACCCGAAGAACAGAGGAAGAACGAGGGGGGAGAAAAGACCCAGAAGAACGGAGGAAGAACGGAGGGGGAGAAAAGAAGCCCTGAAGAACGGAGGAGAAGAAAAGACGCCCTGAAGAACGGAGGAGAAGAAAAGACGCCCTGAAGAACAGAGGAAGAACGGAGGGAGAGAAAAGACGCCCTGAAGAACAGAGGAAGAACGGAGGGAGAAGAAAAAAGCCCTGAAGAACAGAGGAAGAACGGGAGGGGAGAAAAGACACCAGAAGAAAAGAGGAGAAGAAAAGACGCAGAAGAACGGAGGGGGAGAAAAGACGCCCGAAGAACGGAGGAAAAAGAACGGGAAGGGGGAGAAAAGAAGCCCCTGAAGAACGGAGGAAGAACGGAGGGGGAGAAAAGAAGCCCTGAAGAACGGAGGAGAAGAAAAGACGCCCAGAAGAACGGAGGAAGAACGGAGGGGGAGAAAAGAAGCCCTGAAGAACAGAGGAAGAACGGAGGAGAAGAAAAAAGAAGCCCAGAAGAACGGAGGAGAAGAAAAGACGCCCTGAAGAACGGAGGGGGAGAAAAGACGCCCTGAAGAACGGAGGAGAAGAAAAGACGCCCTGAAGAACAGAGGAAGAACGGAGGAGAAGAAAAGACGCCCTGAAGAACAGAGGAAGAACGGAGGAGAAGAAAAGACGCCCTGAAGAACAGAGGAAGAACGGAGGAGAAGAAAAGACGCCCTGAAGAACAGAGGAAGAACGGAGGAGAAGAAAAGACGCCCTGAAGAACAGGGGAAGACGGAGGAAGAAAAGACGCCCAGAAGAACAGAGGAAGAACGGAGGAGAAGAAAAGACCCCTGAAGGAACGGAGGAGAGAAAAGACGCCCAGAAGAACAGAGGAAGAACGGAGGAGAAGAAAAGACGCCCTGAGGAACGGAGGAGAAGAAAAGACGCCCTGAGGAACGGAGGAGACGGAGGGGGAGGAGTCAGAATGTCACATCAGTGATGCTCTCCAGATTAATCCCACAGACCTAAACTGAAAAGATAAAGAGTTTAAGCATTGACTTAATTTGTCGTTGATTCAGTACCTAAAAATAAATAAGTAGATAAATCAATATTTCTGCATGGAGAAAAGGCAATAAATGAAAAAAAAAACAAGTTCAATAAATAAACAGATGGATAAACTTTCCTTTATGCATGGAATAAGTGAAAAAGAATCCTTTAAATTCACAATACATGTAAAATAAAATACTTGTTCATGCATGAAAAAGGGAAATATAAAAACAATACATTTACATTAAAAGAAAATAAAATGACATAAAAATTCACAAAATTCCTTGCAAAATGTTTTTGCAAGGAAAGAAGACAATAAAAACAATATATTTAAATTAAAATTAAATAAAGTGAAATAAATCTGTTTATAATTGGGGAAAAAAAAACAAAAAATATTAAAGTTAAAATAAAATGACACAAATTGAAATAAATAAATGTCATTCTTGGTAAAAAGGAACATAAAATAAAAAATCAATACAGAATAGAAAAACAAGGTAAATCAAAATAAAATGTGTAAATGTTTTATATTTATCAAAAATAAAATTTTATATTTTAATTATTTAACAATTCCTCTAAATTGGAAATTATTTTTGAAATTATACTTTTAAAAAAACATGATTTAATTTTTCCTTTAAAGAAAATCATAAGGCTCTAAAACTCTTTTGTGAGATATTTATGTTTTAAAATGACCAAAAAAGACTCAAAGTAAGTTTAAAAACAATTTCCAGACGTCTGGCATTAAAAGAAAACGTCCAGTGGATGAAAAGAAGAAACCAAACCAAACGATCCAGAGTTGCACAACAAAAACAGAGTTTTCAACTTTGCTGCTTTTTTCCCCCTTCAGGCCACAAAATGCTGCAAAGACGAGAAAGATCAACTCTTCTGTCAGTCACAAACGTTTTTAACAACAAATCAACAGCGATGACCAACTTTGAGGTACAACGACACATTTTGAAATCCCAGTTTAGATTAGACAGAATCATTTACTAGACCAGAGGTTCCCAAAGTATGGGGCGCGCCCCCTTTGGGGGGGCGCCTTGCCATTGCAAGGGGGGCGCGGGAAGCCGTCAATGTCCAACTCTTATTCCTCTGTCAATTTGATACAGTCGGGGCTTCTGCACTTCCCATATCTGTGCCCTCTGTCACTTTTATCAGCAGTTAAAACTGTTTAATCTGTTGTTAACCTGTTTTTCCGATCCGCCTTTAAACGCAACATGACGCTACGACGCTGGGTTTACACCTGTGCAGCAGTGAAGGAGACCTGCTGCTGTACAGAGATACGCAGGTGTGTTAGAATCATGGCAGCAAACCAGCAAAATGCAAAGAACTTTTCACAGTTTTCCCCCCAAACTAACAGACTGAGTTGAGTAAAGCTGTTGGATGAAGGTAAAGTAGCTAAAAGATGACTAGCTAATATCAATACAGCGCCCTAAGCTTAACAAGTACCGATATTGTTTATGTTCAGCTACGTAGATTAATTTTGCCCCCCAAAAAAGTCGCTCCCCCCGGCCTCCCCCGCTCGCACAAGTCGTTCAACCAGACAGCTATTTGTAATCCATAGGGGGGCAGAAAATGTTTGGAAACCACTGGGCTAGACTCATACAGTCAAATATAAGAGCAATGAATGAATTGATGTTACTCTAAACAGAGAACGCAAAATCCTACCAACTATTTTTGTCTAGTTTCTAGTGAAAATATCTTAAGACACTTGAAATAAGACAAAACTAACTTAAAAGTAGCTTTTCAGTAAGAAATAAGAGCTTGTTTTAAGTATACATTCTTAATATTGATGAAAAAGTTCCAGTTCCACTTATTACAAGACATTTTCTCCATGTTACAAGTGAAATAATCTACCAATGTAACCAAGATTAATGAATTATTGACTTGAAACAAGCTCCTATTTTAAATAAGACGAAACGAGAAGCTAAGCCAGAACTACATGGTCAGATTTGGTGTTTTTGCAGTGCATCATTTATGTCAGTAACATGGTGATAATTCAACAGGTGTTTATTTCACATCCCACCAGATTGACTAGAACTTTTTCATCAATATTCAAGAATTATAGACTTAAAACAAGCTCCTATATCTTCTAGAAAAGTTACTTTTAGTTAAATTTAGTTTTATTTAAGTGTACTAAGATATTTGCACTAGAAGTTAAACCAGAACTACTTGGTCAGACTTGGTGTTTTTGCAGTGAGGACGTTAAAGTCATGTTTACCTGCTTGTTGCTGCCCAGGTGGATAAATAAGAACAAATATGTCAGCAAGAAGCGGCAGTGTTTTCACATTTTGTCTAAGTTTTTATGTGTATCTTCTTTCTTTCACTTCCCACTTAGCGTATGAGTTAGAATGACTGGTTTCATTTTAGAGCTTCTCTGAATGTCATTAAAAGCCCTAAATAAGTCAGATTTAGCTTCTTGGCTTTCTGGTAAAATATATACTGTAGATGCTTCTGGTTGTTTTGGGACAAAACTGAAACATTTGAATAGTTTTTCCTCTGAGTTTCCAGAGTTTCCTCTTTGAATAGTCTTAACAGGTTTGGCAAAAAGAAAAAAGAAAAGTTTTCATTCAACATCTATATATATTCACCAACAGTCCTGCAGAAACACAAAATTTTACCAAGTAGTTTTAGTTTAGGTTCTAGTGCAAATGTCTCAGTACAAGTGAAATAACTTGAAGTAACTTATTAGTAAGAAACAAAGGCTTTTTAAAGTGTAATTCCTTAATATTGATGAAAAAGTTCTAGCTACAGCGGCAGATTATTTCACTGATAGCAAGACATGTTAGAAGTAAATATTTATCTGCCAATGTAACAATTATTTTTTCATGAATATTAAGGAATTATCCACTTAATTGCCTTTATCTTGCTGAAAAGTTACTTTTAAGTTAGTTTTATTTCATGTTTGCTAAGATATTTGACCACTAGACCAAAGATACTTGGAAGGACTTTGTGTTTTTGCAGTGAGAAGTTTATCATGTATTTTCTCCTTTGTTGCTTTATGAACGTAAACACAAATTCCATACAACATATTTTAAAAAGGGGCTGTAAAGTGTTCTTTTGTAGGAGTCGGGTCAAAGTTATCTGTTGGGACTCGTGACCTCTGCTCTGAGGGAAACGCACCAAAGAAAATACAGAGAGTCTGATTTGTTTTCCTCCAGATGTCGCTGACCTCCAGGTCAGAAAGTCAAACCGAAGCGTCGACTCGCTCCTGCAGTAGAAATTACAGCGGCGTTTTGTTCTGTGACAGAATTAATTCGGCTGGTTTGGAGACGCAGCGTCTTAGAGGGAGAGAGTGGGGACTAAATCCTTTTCTTCATCATTACCTCCTCTCTGCCGCTGCCCTCACCTTAATTAGTCTCAGAGCTGCTCACCCGGCCAGAATCCTGCCTCACCCACCCCTCCTTCATCCCCATCCCTCCCTCCCTCCTCGTCTCTTTCACCTCCTCGTCTTTCTTTCTTCCTCTGCTCTCTCTTTTTCCTCCAGCGATTTCCACACTTCCTCTGTCTCCCTCCCTCGCCGAGCTTCATCTTCGTCTCGGTGGAAATTGACTGAAATACCAAACCCCTAACCCTCACAATATCAACAGCTGTGCAGCTCTCACACACTCACACACACACACACACACACACACACACCGGCACAAAGAGTTTAATGTTGGTAAATACCACACACACACTCCTGCAAACATACGTGTCTGCTCCAGGCTCGGCAGCTATAAATACGGAGGATTGCAAAGAGAAGGAAACTCGGTTAAAAAGTTAAGTGGGGAAAAAAGCGGCGCAGAGAGATTGACACCCCGACGTCTCAGCTCTCTAGAGGCTAAATTAGGAGATCCACGGCTCCACACACACTCTGACAGACACCTTGAGTCAATGCACATCCTCACAGACTCCCACTTTTAAACTCTGTGTGTGTGTGTGTGTGTGTGTGTGAGGATGACATGTCAGTCTCCATGGTCTCCGGCTCAGCAGTGAAGGCCTCTGCAGCGTCCCTGTTTTCCCTTCACCAGCTGAATGCTGATGGCCGCTGGGACCTCAGCTCTCTGCCAGCAAGTTTTCCTTCCTGCTCATTTGTTAGAGGATGGCAGATAATGGGATCTGATTGTTTTATTGGGACTTATAAGTTCATTTAGGAGCAGGAAGGTGAAAATCTCACATTTTATGTTGCAGCCAAGGGTGACCAGGGTAGATTTCACAAACCAATAAGGATAAAGTTTGTCTTAAAGCAATAAATGTCAAGTAATCTTAAGTATGACCAACAGGATTTTACTGCAGGTCAATGCATAAGAAGCATTTACCTGCAAAAGAGTTGTGAGATTGACTTGAAATGCAAAAAAGTTAAGTCGGTTTTAGTCTGTGCAAGAAAATTCTGCTGCAGAAAAAAGTCACCAAAACCGCAAAAACCAAAGTTCACTGTTCTTAAATTTAGTTTGCATGGATGTCTGGGATATTCATGTTTACATTTCTCAAATGGAGAAATGAATTTCAGAAATGCAATAAATAAATAATTGCTTATTTTGTTTACCTTTATCTTTTTTTACTTCCTCAGTCACCAAAAAAAAAGACTTAAAATGAAGGAATGTTGCTAATCTTTTTTCATTTATTGATCTTACTCATTTATTCAGTGAGTCAGTCATCAAATAACTAAAAACACTGCAACAATTTCAACAACTTGACTGAAAATGTGCAGGCAGAAGCACAAGGTTTATATTTCTACCTATCCACCTCTTTAAATTAGACTATGTTACCCCTTCATAAATCATCTCACCATATAAAACCCCCAAATATTTTACTTGTTATGTATGAATCACTACACAGAACCATAAACCAGAGCAAATGCAACACAATTTGAAGTGTTTTACTCTTGTAATCATCAGATATCGTCTTTCTCTTCTATTTTTTTTAAACCCGTAGTAAATTTGTGTTTTTATCATTTCTAACCCTAACCAGAGCTTTATGGTGCAACACAAACTGTAGCTGCAGAAGCCAAGACCACGCGTGCAGTTTCCGCTTCCTCCTGCAGGGGGCGCTGGTGACATGAATTTTACTCCACTAGATGACCTCTATTGCTGCAGCTCCCTCTGCGGCCGCTAGATGGCATTCAGGCTCCTTTTTCAGTCCCAGAGCCAAACACGCCGATTGTCCGCTTCGTTTAGATTTTCATAAAAATGAAGCGGATGAACTCTCACTTGGCTCTCGGTTGGCGCTCAGGTCAGACAGGGCAGCCTTCAGGTCTTACTCATGTACAGTCTTGACTTAAGAAAGAAACAAACTTTTGTTGATAATATGGAAAAATAGCATAAAAATATGTGCTTTTGATCCACTGGAATGAGGAAAATGATCATAAATATTCCTTAAATAGACACAGTGATGAGATTTGTTGCTAATAATGCTGCACAATAATGCTGTAATGCAATTCAATGTGTGGATGCTGGAGTTTTGTACAGAACTATCCTATTTAAATACCAAAGCCACACACACACACACACACACACACACACACACACACACACACACACACACACACACACACACACACACACACACACACACACACACACACACACACGCACATCTGCACACACTGATGCAGAAGCAGACAGGAACCATTGAGCCCATTCTTGCGTAAATCACTTGGCCTCAGGGCTCTCTTAACCCTTTCTCTGTGAGAGTGAGAGAGAGAGTGTGGTGTGTGTGTGTGTGTGTGTGTGTGTGTGTGTGTTGTGCACGTCTCAGATGTCCCTTTGAAATGCGGTAATGTTGGTGGCCATTACGGCTAGCTGCTGCGCTGATGCTGCATGGAAGCGTTTGCTAAAGCTGCAGAAACACAGTCAACATTTTGAAAGATCTGCTCGTTTCTGACACAACATTTTTAGGAAAATTCGATTGGAGGAATCAAATATGATGTTTACAACTTACACTTGCAATAATTGAAGTGTTTTGGCATATTTTCTCTCCTCTTTAAACAAATCTTAGATGAAAAAATAATGTGTTTAGTACTAAAGACTGAAAGTAAAAGTAAATTAACTTGAATTGAATGAACATACTAAACAAATTTAAGATTTTATTCTTTGTCCAAACTGAAAATTATTTTATATCCTGAAAAGTTTGTTTTGTCGGCACTTATTTACCCTAAAATAGGGTTTTTTTAAATTGTTTTTATTTGCACCTTCAGTTTATGACTGTACGTTTGTGGCCTTCACAAACTCACAGACTGAGACTTTTATCATTTATATTGTTTCTAAACTCCGATGATGTAAATAAAGATTTTACTTTGAGCTTTTAGGGGAAATAAAACAGCCAAAACTGCTCATTTACATAAGCATTTTTTAAAATTGGCCTATCAGAAAGTAAATTCAGCCTGGGATCATTTTAAATTGTGAATTATTTCACCTTTATAGATTTAAAGCCACAAAATGTTGCATATTTCCAGTAATAGAATTACATTATTTTTATACACTAAAAAATAAGACACTTTTTCATTTGTCGCTTGTGTTCCTGCTTCTTTTTTTAGTTATGTCATATAAATAAATATACATAAAAGACAAACTTCTTCCAGGGAGTTTGGGTCAAGATGGCAGCAATAGCCTCAACTCAAAGTCATGACAGAATACAAAAAGACAAATTCAGAAGAAAATACTGAAATTAATTTGAACAATTTGTGTCTTTTATTGTCACTGAAAGACTAATTAAAACAATCAATCGATGGGAGGAGTGATTATACTCTAAATCATGTTTCAACTTGATGTTATGCAAATGTTTAAGATGGATCAAAATGGATCAAAATGTTTGAAATAATGACGCAGTAACCAATCATCACTGCATCGCATTAAGAGGTTGGAGAAGAAGTTTAACAAATCCTCTTTTCCAGAACGTTTAAAGGTGAGGAATGATGCAGCAGGTTGTTTTGAAATCTGCCTCCACCTCGTCAGGGTGGAGTCCCACATCCTGCACAGCCTGGCAGAGGCTGGTGTGTTTTCACATAAAGGGAAGAAGAAGAAGAAGAAGCGGCAGCAGCAGCAGAGCTTGCTGTGTTGAGGGGACGCATGCAGACCTCACCATGTGCAAGTTGTCTGAGGCTTGTTGAACTCCCGTAATGCTCCTATTAGCAGCTTCAGTTAAAATAGCATTTCATCAGGCAGCTGACAAGTGAATTATCCCTCCCTTTACCTCCGTATCTCCCTGCCTCTCCCTCTCTCTCTCTGTCTGCCTGCGTCGGTCTCCCATTCTCCCCCCCGGCTCAGTGACAGTAGCCTTAGGCCTGAGATAAAGAGGAGGCGCGGCGCTCGGCGCTCTCACACACACTCTGCAGAACTGAAGTGACATCCTGTCAAAACAATAGTTTACTAAAACAGGAACTTGTGTGTTCTGTCAGACAGAGGCTGAACTTCAACTTTGGGACGTATAGATTCGGCTTTCATATCAACACCCCCAACGCCTCCGCCGCCACATGCAGGGTGTATGTGCGCCTGCCTGCCTGCCTGCCTGCCTGCGTGTGTTTCATTTGGGCCAGCTCGCTTGGATCCCAGCCCAGAATCACAGGGCGTATGTGCAGATAAAAACTCAGAGGACAGTTTAGATACTGTTCATCATACGCACGTCTGTAGTGCTCCAGGGAGGAATTGCCATCGTTGACAAATCTCCACCGCAGCTCGTCTGCGCCGCAGCAGAAATCACTGTTCGCTTCCTTTTCTCACTTCAGAAAGCGCGAGTTTTCCTTTCTGCGTTATTCGGAGTTGAAGGCAGCTGCACGCAGCGTGGCGAAACGTAAACCGCTTCAGCAATATTTTTACCCAATTCACAGAAAAAAAGGTATTTGGAAAAACGTCTACTCAAGTATGAAGCAACTGGTTGAATTATCACTTATTTAATATTTAGAAATTACATCATCAGAATATAAAGTTAAGTGGGAATTTTGGTATTTTATGGATAAAATGTACACAGAAAAATGATCAAATTTCTTTCAATATTAATGTGAAAACTTATGAATCTTTAACAAAAACTGCAAGTGTGTGTGAATTTTTGGTTAAAACATGTTTGTTTTTCATTCAGTAGAAAATTTCTGGAAGAGTGAAAATGACTCAAAAGTAAAAAGTAGCCGTCCAAGTGAGTTTACTCAAATATGACGTAACTGATCAAATTATCACTCATTTAATATTTGAAAATTACATCATCAGAATATAAAGTTAAGTGAGAATTTTGGTGTTTTTTGGATAAAATGGCAATAATTTGTGTAAGTAACCAAAAAAAATCAAATTCAGGCAAAAGCACATTTTTACAAATCAGTTTTTTTCAATATTCATATGAAAAATTGTGAATATTTAACAAAAACTGCAAGTATGTCTGAACTTTTGGTTATTTTCTACTAAATGTTTGTTTTTCATTCAGTAGAAAATTTCTGGAAGAGTGAAAATGACTCAAAAGTAAAAAGTAGCCATCCAAGTAAGAGAAAAAAAGTATGTGGTAAAAGGTTTACTCAAATATTATGAAGTAACTGGTCAAATTATTACTCATTTAATATTTAAAAATTACATCATCAGAATATAAAGTTAAGTGGGAATTTTGGTATTGTATAAATAAAAATAGCAATAATTTGTGTAAGTAACAAAAAATTGATAAATTCAGGCAAAATAACATCTTTATAAATAAGTTCCTTTCAATATTCACATGAAAACTTACAAATCTTTAACAGAAATTGCAAGTGTGTTTGAATTTTTGGTTAAAACATGTTTGTTTGTCATTCAGTAGAAAATTTCTGGAAGAGTGAAAATGTCTCAAAAGTAAAAAGTAGCCATCTAAGTAAGAGTAAAAAAGTATTTGGTAAAAAGTTTACTCAAATATTATGAAGTAACTGGTCAAATTATTACTCATTTATTATATGAAAATTAACCATTGGACAAACCAGAATACAAAGATAAGTGGAAATTTTGGTATTTTAAAAATAAATATGACAATAATTCATATAATTAACAAAAAATTCTGAAATTTTACTCAAGTAAGAGAATCGATACTTCATCATAATCTACCCAAAAGTAATTTTTTTTTCAAAAAAGGTTGGTCAAGTAAATGTAACTAATTACTATCCAACTCTGGTGGTTGGTAAATCTGCCTTAATTCACTGTAAAAACACAAAATCTTACAAAATCTTTTTTATCTGGTTGTAAAAATAAGACAAAACTTACTTTCAAGTAACTTTTCAGCAATAATTTGAAGTCAGCGAGTCCTTAAAAAGTTAACATTGGTATAACATGAGAAAAATGTCTTACTTCTTTAAAACAGGGTCTCAGATCTTGTGTTTAGAGCTCTGTGCTTCAAGTCAAAGTTGATCCAGTTTCCAAGAGTTTCTTGAAAACAAACTGAACACCAACAGAGTTTGGTAGTAACTGGTTACTTTTACTTGAGTAAACTTTTTAGAAAAACAAATGTGCTGGATTGTTTAGCCTCTGAATGAAAAACAAACATGTTCTAACCAAAAACCTGTAGTTTTGGTTAAAGTTTCATGAGTTTTATATTGAAAGAAACTGACTAGAAAACTTTTTTCTTTGGCCTGAATTTGTTACTTTGTAGTTATCTTATTTACTTAAAAATATATTTTCATTTTGGTCTTTAAAATACCAAAGTTTCCACATAATGTCTGATGATGCAATTTTTAAATAATAAATGATTGATTACTCAGGACTGGAGTCGCCTTTTTACCAATTTTTAAAAAATCTTACTTGGTAACTTTTTAAAGTGCTACCTTTTAATTTTAATAATAAATATGTTGAAGTAGTACTACTTCTACTTGAGTACAACTCTAGCATGGTGACCAGATCACATCGGTAACATGGATAAGGTTCCCATCGCGTTTGACCATTTCTAAGTAAATGCAACTCTCAAATTATAAATGTCGTCTGTTCTAGAAGACATTTATCTTAAACTTCATCTTGAACTTCAGCTAAAGCTGCAGAGGTTTAGAGCATGTGGCAAACTTGAGGCGTGCAGGCCATATGTGGCCCGCCATAAAGTTTTATGTGGCCCAGAGGGACACATCAATAGAACCTTGAAAATAACTGTTGTGTGCTTTAATATTTTATCAATCAATTGAAAGCAGTTTTCAATGGAAGTGGATTAGTGCCACACTTTAAATTTTTTTTTTCAGAATTTTGATTCTTTTTTTTTTAAAGAATTTACCAGAATTGTTCTGATTTTAATCTCTTAAGATCAAAAGTCAAAATTTGAGAAAAATAATTAAAATTCTGAAGAAATAAAAAAATCAAAATTTTGAGGAAAAGAGTCAAAATTATGAGAAAAAAAGGATTAAATTCTGAGGGAAAATGTCCAAAATTTGAACCAAAATTTTGACAAAAAAGGAGTCAAATTTCTGAGGAGAAAAATTCAAAATTCTGAGAAAAAAAGTCAGAATGGTGACCTTTGACCTCAGAGGATTAAGGCCAGAAACCTTTCCCGTAGTTTGTATTCTGCCAAATTACGTCAATGTGAAATGATGATCAGTATTATTTAAGTTTAAGAAGAAGAAGCAGAGGCGACTATTTATTCAAATTTTAGAAGTTTATTAAAGGAACATTTTCATCAACACATTTTGCGTTCATAATGTTGATTTGGCCCATAATAAAGAAAGCATATTAATATGCTAGAACGGCCAAGTCAAAGTCCGGCTCGCCCTTCTGGATCTTAAAGTTGAGTTTAAAGTGAAACGAACTGGATTGCTGCGTTTCCAACAACAGACCTTTAAATGTTTGTTCGCGGGTTTCAGTAAGCTTATTTCGTAATTTGGAGTAAACAGTTGCACAATGAGATGAAACGGCACATCGACGCACAAAAAAAAAAAAAAAAGAAAGGAAGAAAGAAAGAAAGCGAGCACAAAGAAAAACCTCAACACATGGACAGACAGGAACAGACAGAGAGACGGACACATGGATCTATATATAATATATTCCGGTGTGTGTGAGCGGCTGTGTGCGCAGGCCTCAATTTTGACGTGTGTGTGTGCGGAGTGTGTTGGTTTTGTTGTGTGTGTGTGTGCGATACCTGGCCAGCAGTGGTAACAGGCTCTGAGGCCTTTAATGGGATTTAGCCCGAGGCTGTTTTATTAAGATGTCGGCTTTCCCTGCTGCCTCTGCAGCTGACACCATTCCCCACTGATACCCCCCTCCCAACCAACCCTCGCCCCCGCCGCACCACAGCCTCCAAGCTTCACCCCCCGCCCGACGCACCCCACAAAACACCCCCCCCCCCCCCAACCCCCACCGCTCCACCCCCTGTTCCGCTTCTTGCTACACCCTATAATGACCCTGCAACCACCAAATCCTCCCATCCTACAGTCTCTAACCATCCCAGTTGTCTCCTGGGTCTCTGTTTTATTTATTTTATCACTGATGTGCGGCCTAATTATACGTAACCGTGATGAACAATAGGAGAGGAGAATCCTGCCGCCTTCTGGGGCTTTTATTTATCTGTTTGTTGGTGTCTTTGCATGCTGACATGATGTAACAGAAAGTGAGCGCAGAGTCCTGTCAGGATCTATGAGAGGGTCAACAACCAAGTGAGACCCAGGGGCAAACCGAAGAGCGGTGGAGTCGACTCCTCAAACAAGCGGAGGAGTCGCTTCTCTCTAATTCTCTGTCAGCCTGCTACACCTGAGCACCGGTTTGATGATCTGACTCGGATAGCGCTCTTAGATTCACAAATTTGCACTTTCCCAAACTGACGGTCAAGTTTTGATAGGTTTTCTTTCACTAAACCCTGAAATGGTTGACTGCCTGTTAGGAAAACAAACCTCTTGACAAAAGTAAAAATGGAAAATAAAAATAAGTGTCCCACCTCAGTGTAGGAAATACCACTTCATGCTTTTCATAGTTTGTTCCAAATTTCATGATTTATTGTGTCCTTTGTTACCAATACACATGTTGCTCCGTCCATTTATCTCTACCCATCTATCTCTAGCTACCTATCTTTACATATCTCTAGCTAGCTATCTCTACCCATCTAGCTCTACCTAGCTATCTTTACATATCTATCTTTAGCTAGCTAACTTTCTATAGCTAGCTACCACCTACCTCTACCCATCTATCTCTAGCTAGCTATCTATACATATCTATTTCTAGCTAGCAAGCTATCTCTACCAATCTATCGCTAGCTAACTAACTACGTATCTATTGCTAGCTAGCTAGATACTTCTCCCCATGTAGCTCTTGCTAGCTAGCTATGTTCCTGTAATTTTTAAAATTAAAGTTGACTATATTTGTATTGCAGAAAAGGAGCATATTTGATCTAATCATCATCATATTTAATATATTTAACATGTGGATAAGCGGAAGAAAATGGATGGATGGATGGATGGATGGATGGATGGATGGATGGATGGATGGATGGATGGATGGATGGATGGATGTTATCTGAAAAGAGTTGTATTTTTCTTATTTTAACAAAATAATGATGTGGCACTGATGTAGGAGAACTTTCTACTGGGAAGAGGCAACACAAAGTTAATGACAGAAATTGTTTTTGTCAGCTTGAGATAGAGACAAAAGCTAAACACTGAAACCGTAACCCAGGTGTACTTTCAATAAAAAAAACGAAGAAAGAAACAGAAAGTTAATGGGAGAAATGGTTCCATCAATGGCTTTATCCAGGAAGTAGAACAAAGACACTTCACAAATCAAACTACAGGAATAACTCCAACAAAAAACAGAGTAAAGTAAAACACATCAGAGCTAGTTTAAGGTTTTTTTTTACATTTTCTCAGTGTTTTCTCTAAGGATCACTGCGCCTAGAAGAAGTCAAAATCAGTCCACCTCTTTTAGACTCCAGATTTACAACAAAGGTACTCACACACTGCCAAAATAAAAACTCTCAAAATAGTGTTGGTGGTCTAGTTTCTAGTGCAAGTTTCTGAGTACTCTTGAACTTGAAATAAGATAAAAACAAACGTACAAGTCAATTTTACGTCAATAATTGCTTAAAATTGATTTTTAAAAAGTCAGATAGTTTTACTTGCAAAAAGACATTATCTTCTTGTTATAAGTTAAATAATTTACCAGTGTAACTAGTAATTTTTTTGTCAATATTAAGTAATTATTTACTTAAAACAAGCTGCTATAATTTGCTGAACAGTTACTTGTAAGTTATATTTGTACTAAGATAATATCACTAGAAACTAGACCAACAATACTTGGTAAGATTTTGTGTTTTTACAGTGCAGGTCTGCATCAGCTGGCTTGTGAAACAGCAAGTCGGCTTTTTGAAGGGAATTATGAAAACACGAAAAAATCAGTGGCTCCATCCTGAAGAGAGACGCAGCTAAACACAGACACAGTTTGGGTGGGTTGTTAAGCGCTTGGGACAAAATACTTGCAAAATCTGAATTTTGCAATAATTAGCATCCCTTTACATATTTGATCAGGTTTCAGTGACATTAAGAAAAGAACAGGCTACTTCATCTTTGTTCTAGACAACTCAACACAGCAGTTTCATGTCTTTGTGACCAAATTTTGCTCAGGGGGGGAGGCGGTGTGGGGGGGGGGGAACCGCTCATAGCACCATCAGGGTTCAAGAAACAACTTGTGAAAAACATGAAATTCTTGCGCTGATTTGTGTTGACTGCCTTCAAAACCCAATGTGGTTTTAATGGGGGGTTTTGCTCCCCCTGTAAACGCTTCCCCTGGATCCTCCTTCCGTAAAACAGAGCCGGTAGCAGCGATCGTGTCTTGCCCTGGACCTGTAGGCGCTTCTCCTTACTGCTGCCCCCCCAGGTGCTTACTTCCTGTGCTCCGTACCCCCCAGCTCCCACCCTAAGGACCGACCCCCAGCAGAAACTGGTGCAACTCTAAGAACACAGAGTCCCAGCTTTGTTCTCGCATAACTGCTGGTAGCTGATACACACTCTAAAAAGATATAGATGCTAATCTTCCAGCAACTTTCCGGGTCTTTCTCATGCATTTCTTTGTCTGAATGTCT
Organism: Poecilia picta; assembly: GCA_033032245.1. Taxonomy (NCBI): domain Eukaryota; kingdom Metazoa; phylum Chordata; class Actinopteri; order Cyprinodontiformes; family Poeciliidae; genus Poecilia; species Poecilia picta. The sequence continues at coordinate 20,929,641 of CM065373.1, forward strand.
GTTTTTTTAAAGGAGTTCAGAGTGTTTTTATATATTTTTTCTGTAGGTTTATGTGCATGTTAGCATGTATGTGTTTAGGAGTGTGTCTTCCTCTGGCCAATCTTGAGTGCTTTTGCTGTTTTTCCCTGGCAGGCTGTTCTGATTGGCTGGCCCTGGGGAAAGGAGATATCATGTTTAGCCCCGAACCAACATGCATCCCTCATCCACCATCCGCTGCCGCCACGATTGTGAGGAAGAGGGAAAAAAAAGCACGAGCGAGTGTCAGAGGGAGGTCTGCGCGTTCAGGCGATCACACACTCTGCTCTTTCTGCTAAAGTGCTTCTCGTCTCCTCGGCGGAGGTTGATGAGGTATGACATCACAGCACTTTGTTTTATCTTTAAAAGATGAGCAGGGAGCCCTCCACTTCCCCTTAATGAGGCCGAGGTGCCCACAGAATATAGGGAGAGAGCGCGCGCGCGTGGACACGCTTCCCATCTCGTTTTCTTTGCATGCCAGCAACGTGCGTTTTCGGCTCACGCTCGCTAACACCCGTTTTACCCATAACCCCTGGCGTTTCCTGTCCTGAAGCCATGTGTCAGACCTCATTGGCTACCGCATCAATAACAAGGCATCCGCTCGGCTCCAAACGCCGCATCCTAGCGGCCAGACGCGCCGCAGATTGGACTGATCGTCTCTTTCTGTTCGTTTTCTCCAGCGGCGGTGATTGAGGTTGATTTTTGGTTTTGTTTATACATCTGCCTCAAGGTGCTGATCCGCAGAGCCGGACGGCTTCTCGTACAGGAGATACTGTCCAATTACTAATTGCACTGTTTGAGTTACAGGATTTGTGTTTGTTAACATATTTTCAGTAACAAGTGTTTTACCAGAAAGGGGAACAAATGGGTTTCAAGGGTTAACAATGCACTGTAAAAACAGAATCTTATGGTATAAATACAGACTTTACCGAATCACTTTGGTAAAATCTACATCTACACAGTAAAATTTGGTTTAAATACTAAACAACCTGATAAATTTGGTATATATACTGTAAGATTCTGGCCTCCATAGAATTTTATGGTATAATTACGGATTTTACCATATATATAAAATATGGTAAAATCTAAATTTTTAATAATTTTATTGTTGTTTTGGATTTTACCTCATCAATATGGTAAAATCTGTATTTTATAAAGTAAAATTTGGTAAATAGCAAATGATGTATACCAAATAACCAAATAAATACCAAATACATTTGATATTTATGCCATAAAATTCTGGCATCCACAGAATTTTATGGCATAAATACAGATTTTACCAAATCACTTTGGTAAAATCTACATCTACACAGTAAAATTTGGTTTAAATACTAAACAACCTGATAAATTTGGTATATATACTGTAAAATTCTGGCCTCCACAGAATTTTATGGTATAAATACGGATTTTACCATATATATAAAATATGGTAAAATCTAAATTTTTAATGATTTTATTGTTGTTTTGGATTTTACCTTATCAACATGGTAAAATATGTATTTATAAAGTAACATTTGGTAAAAATAGCAAATGATTTATACCAAATAATCAAATAAATACCAAATACATTTGATATTTATGCCATAAAATTCTGGCATCCACAGAATTTATACGGTAAAATCCATTTTATTTTTTTTACAGTGTAGGACCAAAATACATATGGGGAAAAAACTAAACCAAGTTGGATCTAGAGGTAAAACAAACATTATCTACATAAAACAGGAACATTTCACAATAAACCTAGAATTTTAAAAAGCATCATCAAACCTCTTTTGAAATGCATTTTTATACAAAATAATTTCCTTTAATACCTTTTTTATACTCTTAAAATCTCACTTTATCTTATATTATGCAATGTATTTTATTGTTATTTTTATATTTTATGCTTTTATGCTGTTCCATTAATTATTGTTTTCATAATTAAATGTGGCAAAAAAGCCAAGCGAAAGAGGTGTTGCCGTTAGCTAGCAGAGATGTCTGGCTGCTAATCCTCATGGGAAGCTGCTGGACGCTGGTTTCCCTGATGTGTGCGCCATGTTGCCAGACGAGCCCGTTGCCGGGAGATTAACCGGCGTTAGCCGTCATTAGCCTCTGCGCACCAACGCAACAGCAGACTGCAATTAACCCGCTAATCCGGCTAATCCACTAATGGAGCTAATCTGATAGACTACAGAGAGGTTTTTCAATTGGCTTTCTCTGGGAGCACACACACACACACACGCACACACACACATACACACACGCACACACACACACACACACACACACACACACACACACACATACACACACGCACACACACACACACAGAAGCCCTGGATTCATGTTTCCAGCTCCTGCAGACATTTACACACAGCTCCTTAAACAGTCACAGTGGATCTCGGTTAAACCCGCTGCATTCGTGGCCAGAGTTGGGGAGTAACGAGTTACATTTACTCAATTACATTTACGGGAGTAACTCTTTTGAAAACATGTACTTTTACTACACTGTACCTTTTGTTTTTACTCCAGTAACTTTGTTATGAAGTATCTCTACTTTTACTTGAGTAAAGTTTCTGGATTTTCTACCCACTGAGTGAAAAACAAACAAGTTTTAATCAAAGATTCACCAGACACAGACACACCTTCGGTTTTTGTTAAAGTTTCATAAGTTTTTTATTCAAAGAAACTGATTTGGAATTTCCTTTTTTGGTTGATGTAGTTATTTTTTGTTACTTATATTAATTATTGTCATTTTGGTCCTTAAAATATCAAAACTACAGAGTTTGACCTGTTGACAATGTAGTTTTACAAATATGAAATGATTGATAATTTGATCCGTTACTCAGTGCTTGAGTAGACTTTTTACAGAATGCATTTTTACTCATTTTACTTTTATATTGAAGTAGTAATGATCTTACTTGGGTAAAATCTTTTGGGTACTCTTCAACCCTCAGCAGAAATTTGGTCCAACAACTTCATTACTCCCTTAATCAAAGAAAAAATAAGAAAGGGAAAAATTTATAGCAGACAAAAATATTAGATTGCTACAATTATAATAATTCTACACAAAACTATGAGTTCAGCATGCAACTCGCTGTTATTGTCACAGTTTGTAAAATTACAATATTTAACAAGGAAAATTGTAAACAGTAAAACTAGAAAAACAAAACCGCACAGCATTCTGGGGGATGTAGGCAGAGGAACGTCATTATCTGTATCACTGCTAGCTAAGCAAGGTTGCTGGACTCAACTAACTCCCTCACTCTTTGGTTACCTAGCAACAACTTGTCTAGTAACTCCTGGTTGCCTAGCAACAACCTGCTGAGTAACTGCAGCAGCAGCAGTTTTAAAGTTTCACCACTGTTCCTCAGAGCTGCTTAAAAATAATCAGTGTGAATGAAAACTGTGGATAAAACAGGAAAGATCAAGCCAACAGTTTGGCAGTATTTCAGATATTTAAAACAAAAAACGATCAATAACTATTGATATTGATTGATATGAAATGCTGATATCGTGATAGTTTATCAGCCAGTGAAAGTGGGTAACTGAAAAGTTTTAAGGTTGTTTTTGAAAAGTGTCTCAAGATTGCTTGAGCCTCATAAAGTTTACAGCTAACAGATCGGTTTTAAAACGAACTCTTAAAGAAACGTCACAAAAAACAAAATATTCCAGTAACGTCTCGGTATTGAGAATGGTGGAAATGTCAATCTTGTCCTCCCAATTTGGAGGAATCAGCTTTTTAATTTCTAAATCACGTTTCCTAATTGTCCATTTTTTGGGTCATTTAATGAAAAACTTTTTTGTTTTGATTTTGCTCCAAACTTTTGTGTTATTTGCTCTCCAATTGTCCAATCAGTGTCAGCGATCATTTTGAGCCCCTGCACAGAGCCATACAACAAGAAGTGTTGAAAGCAAAACGAGTGCTGAATAATCCAAAAAGTAGTGACACTTTTCCCCCCCTATCTTTTTTAATTAACCCTCAGTGGAGTTGTGGAGAACCATTTATCTCGTTGCTTGCACAGAACGACGGAGGGAAATGCTGGCAGATTAAAATCTGGAATGCTAAAGGACCAAAAAAGGACAAACTGGGTTTTTTTATTGCTACATTTTTTTAAAAAAAAAGTCCTTTGCTTTCCACTTCCTTTTTCTTTTCTTCTGGTCTAATTGCAGAGATATAACTTTTGAGCTGGGAGACATTTTGAAAGGCTGGTTGAAGGAAGGAGGAGGTAACCCGTCTGTCTCCGGCTTCAAACACTGACCTTGGCTGCTAATGATGCTAACTGAGCTAATCACAGCTCTATACAAGTGTGTGTGTGTGTATCGGTGAATGAGGAAGAGTGTGTGTGTGTGTGTGTGTGTGTGTGTGGGTGTGTGAGGGGAGCATGTGAAAGTATCATAATCAGAGCTGCTAACGCTAATGAGCCGGCCCTTTGAAGAGAACCGCCTGGAAAGGGCTCCACTCCTGCCAACTCATTAGCTGACCTGAGGAGTCCCTGATTAGAATGTGTTTGATGAAATTTTCAAGGATTTTCCATTGGAAAAAAAAAAATTTAATAAAATAATTTTGGAAAGTGGGATAAATATCACTTTTTTGTAGGGTGTTCGTTGGGCTCCAGTTGATGCAGAAAGTGGGAGGCCATTCACATCAAAGAGCCCTCTGAAGAGCACCAAATGAGATTGATTTGCTGTTTTTATTGCAGATGAAATGTACAAATATGTTTAATGGGAGGAGAGAGCAGGAAAATGTATCCTTTCCCTCTTCAAACAGCCTTTTTTTTCCCCCCACCCAAAACACAAACACGTATGATACAAACAGCTTAGCGGCTCCCTTTCCTCGGTGTCACCAGCGAGAGAGCGAGCGAGCGAGCGCCGGTAAATTGGCTTCCGTGAGAAAGCGAACAGGACAGGTTTCTCAGTTCTGAAACTCCTCTTTAAAGCGAAGACACAGCCTACAACAGCGCAGTCACATCATCTCTCATTTGACTGTGTGGGGAAGGAGCCTGGATCAAAGTGGGAAGATGCCAGGCAGGAAATTATCTGCTACGACGCCGCGACTATAAAGCCTTACAGCCTTTGGTGTGTTGACCAAAAGGATCTCGTAACATTTTTCGGTTGTAATGTTCACTTTGCATTAAATTCTGCAGCTTTCATCAACCTTAATACCTGTTGGCACACCTGATGAAAAAGTCAGCTGTCTTTATGTGGTTACATTCAAGGGGATTAAAATGCCATTTTATAAATATCAACAAAACAGCTGCAACTTCAACATGTTCCTACCTGAAGATGCCATTCATTTACACCAGTGGGGCTGCATTGGGATCTTAATTTAGCAGATTTCATCCGACACTTTAAAGAAAACTTCATCTCATCCTGTGTTGTAGCGAGTATTTAAGGCTGGACGGTGTGGCTGAAAGACGTATCGCAATATAAGAGCTTCACATCAGTCAATATCAATAATAATTGCTCAGTTTTTTTCTTTTCAATATTCAGAAATCTGTCATATTGGTGGAGTAACATTTCCTCTTTTGTCCATAGTTTTCTTTCCACACAGTTATATTATTTTTAAGCAGACTTAATATAAGGAAAAACCGAAACCTTAAACTGCTGCTGCGCAAGTTACTCAACAGGTTGTTGCTAGGTAACCAGGGAATGCGTGAGTTGCTAGGTAACCACAGAGTTGACGTTACCAAGGTTTCTCAGCTGGCTGAGAGGTTGAGCCGCTAAAGCCTTTCTCCCTGAAAACAACCTTTTGAATTAATATGAGTTCCAACAACATTTTATTTCTTTTTGGGATCAATAAGTTATTTTTGATTTGAATTGAATTTAAATGTTGGATGGGTCTGGATTGGAGTTCAGTGAATATATATATATATATACACACATATAGAATATGCTATCAAACCTATTATCTATTGATATTGATCACTTATCAATTTCGGTATATGTTGTTACTGACAATGTTGAAATAAAATAAGATGATAGTATAATGAGTCATAATATTACCAGAATAAAGTGAAGATATTACCAAAGTAAAGTCATAATACTGCGACTTTATTTTCGTATTATTATAACTTATAATTTTATGATTTTATTCTTGTAATTTTCTTTTCTTTTCATTTTTGTTGATGTTATTAGAGTACAATCAAGAAGAAAGATTCAAACAATACATATAAATTATAAAAGACAAAAAAATACAAAACAATAGAAACAAAAATCATATAACAGGAGGAGACTTTTATTTTAGTAACACAAAACAAAAACACAAGGGGACCATTCATATCCAAAATGTAATTTTATTTTCTTAGCATGGTCCTAATACTCTCTTGTACCTTTCAACTTAATATAAATAATTTTTTTTTTTTTTTTAAAAAAAAAAGCAATCCAAAAGTTTTCCTGAACTTATGCATTTTTGCAAAAAGCGTTAAATCTGTAAATAAAGCCAAACAGCCCTGAGAGAAGTCTGGACTGCAGAATGAGCTCTGGAACAGTTTCCTTTCTTAAGTTTCAGGTTGGGCTGCTGGATGTTTGACTCCAGGTAGGAAACCAGCTCTAATTTCCCAGAGAACTTGTGCCGGTTGAAGCAGAGCTGCTGTGATTTGCTGTGCACCTCCATCCCAGTCTGATGTGTTTGTCTGCCTGGCCGTGCGTTTCTTCTTTCTTTGAGCGTGTTTGAGTTGGAGTAGTTTAGGCAGGCAGAGAGCTGGATCTCTGATGGTGAATTTGAGCAGACTGGAGTCTGAGAGGCAGTTCAAAGACCACAGGCCCACAGGCAACAACCAACACTGAGGCCGCTCTGCGTGTGCGTGTTTGCACAAGCGAGGGAAGCGGGGAGGGAGCGAGCATGTTTGGTCTGTGGGTGCATGTTTCTTTTTTTTTGTTTTTGTCCTAACATGTGCATTTTGATTTTCTTGTATTTATGAGGGTGTGTGGGTTTTGCCTTGATGGTGTACATCCTAATCTGCTTTTCTTTTGAAAGAGTTTCGCTCCACATCCTCATACATGCCACACAGTAAAAATGCCAGCTTCAAAATCTTTGGTGTAGTGTTAAATAAAAAGTGTTGGTGTTGTTTTAGCACCAGACAGCTTTAAAATAACACTGTCAGTGTAACTTCTGGCATATGGTGTTGATTAAGCCACTCCTTCGTGTAATGGCTGCTGGAAAGTGCAATTCTACTTTGTGGATGTTTAGAAAGGCAACAGCTAATACTAAGCCTCTGAGAAGATGGGGGGATTTTTTTCTTAATTCCCTCACATAAGTTGTTTCCTCAAAAATCCCTGTCAAAACAAAAAGATTCATGTTCTTAACCCAACATAAATGCTGAATGTCTTCAGTTGCTAGCACTGTTGCCTGGATCATTTGCATGTTCTCCCTGTGGTTCTCTCTGGGTACTCCAGCTTCTTCCCACAGTCCAAAAACAACTTTCAGCTTTCTTTTTTTTTGGTCAAAGTTAAGAGCCATTGTTGAGGGTCCAAAGAACCACTTGTGGCCTTGCGGCCGCAGGTTGCATTATTGGTTTTACTCTCATCATTATAATTAACACCAACACCATTATAATGTTAATGTGACACTCAGTATTGTTGATTATTTAACAATGTCTGATGTTAATTTAAAAAAAAAAAGGGTGTCAATCTTTTAATACTTTCACAAATGTTATTTTAACACCAGGTAGTGTGGACACACAAAGACTCTTTGTTGGTGTTAAAATAACACTTTCAGTGTTAATTTACTGTGCAATGTAAAAACTGCAGACACACATTGCATTAGCATGGGCACGCCGCGCTGCAGACGCCCTCAACAGCTGTCCTGGACTCTGACCCTTCTGTAAGTTATGCACGAAGGCTGGCACAAAAAATAATTAATTATAAAAATGCTTCCTGCTAATTGTTGGGCTGTAATTAATGAGCTAACCTTTGGAGAGTGGGAGAGGAAGGTGGGGAGGGAAATTATTCATGTTGTGTTTGCATATATGAATATGCAAACGATAATTATCCCCTCTGAGGAGAGACAAAAAAAAAATTAGCCCAACATCTCTATCTGAAGCTTGGTTACTGTGACACGCACAGATAAACACACACACACACACACACACACACACACACACACCTCCTCTCTTTACTCCTCTATCATCTGCAGTTGCTTTCTCTTTGTCTGACACTCTTCATCTCTTCAACATGATCTGGTCTGAAGCTAGGTGGCTCTGAGCGATGCACAGTATTAAATGGATAAGTATTCCACTTTTTGATGAATATCACGAATCGGGATATGACCTCTGGCTAATTCCTACCGGTAACAACTCCGCTTTGTCAAGACTTTGTCCCAAAAGTGCGGCGCCTGACATGTGTTACACATTGACACACAGGTCAGCGTCAGGCTCTGTGACTGTGATGAGCAGGTTTTGCTTTAAAGTCGGCAGTTTCAAGAGCCACAAGGGGGGGAGGCTTATTAAAAAAACAACTCTGTTTATTGAAGGTAAAACTTTGTTAGAGATTGTCCTGCTGATAAGTTTTTGTGCTGATGTATAAAAATGTCAGTAGTGAATTCAAGTTTAATTTTTTTGTTTTTTCTTTTAAGATTCATTTTAAACGTATTCATCTGCTGAGCCTCAGCTTTATTATGTACACAGAAAAAGTAGGCCTTCTCCCTGCCGGCTTCAAACTTTAACTTGTTATTACCCATGTGGCTAATGAGAAATTTCCTTTTGCGCTGCAAAAACACAAAATCTTACCAAGCATTTTGGTCTGGTTTATAGTGTAAATAAGGGGTGTCCAAACCTTTGGGGACCAGAAAGGTCAAGCTGAAAGAACTCCGGGGGGCACAAACTTTTTAAAATCAGAATTGCAAGACGATCTTATGTTTTAATTTTTACCTGAAACTAAACATGGCAGCTGTCACATTTTTTCAGGCAACTTATGGATAACATAAAAAAAAGCTTTCAGGTTTTCCAGATAAAAATATAACGACAAACTGTTTTAGATTTTTTTTCAGGTTGGTCATATTTTTCTACATTTTTTGTTTGCCTTTTTGGAAACAAGAACAGGATACAGCTCACTCTTGCTTTACTTTGACTAGTTTGTTAAACTGGAATGCCCAAGTCTGCATTTCAGTAAAAATTAAAAAATTAAAACCAAATTAAAAGTAAAAAACCTGCTTTTAATTCGTTATGGATATTTTCCACTTTAGAATCTTAAATTGTCTGTTTTTATTGAAAGGCTGCACCATAACGTCATTTTAAAATCTGTGTCCACTGCCTGTACTGGCAAACCAAATTTATGCTATTCTTGAATTCTGATCAAGGGCCACCCAAAATTATTTCATGGGCCACAAATGGCCCCTGGGCCACACTTTGGATGCCCCTGTTGCAAACATGTTAGTTTTGTCTTATTTCAACTGTACTAACTTACAACTAACTCTTCAGCGTTTGGATATTGTTTTAAGTCAATAGTTCCTTAATATAGGTAAAAAGTTCCAGTTCCATTGGCACCGTTACCTAGCAACGCCAGCCAAGCCCAGCCCGTCCCCTAGCAACCCAGTTCTAGTTCCACTAGCAGATTACTTCACTTAGCAAGAACGTTTTGCTGTTTTAACTGAAAAAAACATCCGAATTCAACAATTATGTACTTAAAGCAAACTTATTTATCTTCCTGAAAAGTTACTTTTGAGTTATTTTTTGTATTTATTCAAATCTACCTTTAGAATATTTAGAAGAGATTGAGTTCTTGCATGTAAAAGTCTTGCAGGCGTAATTGTCAGGAAAGTAACCACTTACATTTACTGACGTTATTCTAATTAAGCAACATTTTTATGTGAATGTCTTGTTATAAGTGAAATTATCTGCCAGTTCAACTGGTACTTTTTCATCAATATTAAGAATGTGTTGACTTGAAACAAGCTCCTACATTCCTTGTAAGTTAGTTTTGTTTTATTTTAAGTGAATGAAGATATTTGCACTAGAAACAAGACAAAAATTCCTTGTAGGATTTTGTTTTTGCTGTGTGGATTCAAGACCGTTTCAGTATATCACAGCAGATGTGTCTAGTTTTTGCCCAACCTGTTCCAGCACCAAGAATAAAAAATAAGCATTAAATTTAGCATTTTGACAACCATCTTTCTTAGTCTACTTTTTGATAAATTTCTAAAGCTGATTTAAAGTCTACTGTAACTCATAGCCTCACCTAGTCTTTCACATTTAGCTGGGATTTGAAACAAGGGTTTTAATCCATCCTTCCTACTGAGCAGCCAAATTAGTGAAATTATGCACATCTTGCATATGGCGACAGTTGGAGTTTTCCTTTCTACTGTCACCACATGCATGCAGTTTGCAATCGAATGTCTAATGTAGTGTGTTTGTACACAAACTTACCTGAAAACTGAAGTCTAAGAATCACCTTGTGCTATTTTCTTTTTAAAATCTGAACTAATCCCAATCCTTCACAGCTTCCTGGCCAAATTCATGCTGAACACTTGTTCTAAATTTATGAATTCAGTGTTTTCTTTCCCTCGCAACCAGGTAAATATATATTTTCCCAACACCACCCTATCATAACTGCAGAATCACTCCTGAAACTGTTTAGACTTTTTCCTTCAGGTCGACACCAGAGCACTATTTGTAAAAATGAGCCGCCACAGAGACGGTTTTTTCCCCAGGCTGACTCTCTGATGAACGCTGAACAGCCAGAGTTCCCAGATCGATACCATGCATATTTCCACTCTTCCAACCTTGTCTTCCTCTTTTATAAAAATGCTTTATACACACATACATATATACAAAAAAACTTTTTAATTCCCAAGAAGTGTTTTGTTTATTTTAATGTTTTCATTGCGAGTTAAGTGGGAACCACAGTCAAATTTCTGCTTTGTATGCACCAGCTTGGTAAATTTAACTGATTATGATTCTGAAAAAAATAATAAAAATAAAAGTATTTGGTATTTTTTCCTTGCTTGCAGACTTGTAAAACAATTTAAATGTTTATGTGAGGTATCTTAATAAAAGTTAGGGCTAAACAACTTGAGAAAAGCGAATAACTCTGAGCCAGAGGAAACACGTCTGGCTGTATTTTACTGATGATGAAAACAATAAAACAAATGTAATATTTTCCCAAAATATCTTGACATCCAGGCCAACAAATAATAATAATAATAATAATAATAATAATAATACAGTAATAATAATAATAATAATAATAATAAAAAAAATCAGATTCTATGATCTGAAAGGGGACATAATATTGCAAATTTCTAAACTTTGCACATCTTTCTACTTCCATTTGGTTCTAAGTTGCTTCTCAAAACAGCCAAAGTCCTGAAAAAAACCTCCCAGATGTTTTTGGTGTTTGGAAAATGAGCCTTTCCCAAAATCTCCTAGTTAAGTCACAGTTGATGGACTGTGCACCATTACCTAGCAACCCAAGCTGAGCTCCAGCACATTTGGTCAGCTGGTTTTTCTGCTGTATGTGCTGCACAATGGCTGCTGGAAAAGACGAGTGTTATATTGTTGATTTACCATCCAGAAATCACTTGCTGATTTCTTGTTGGTTGTCTAGGTTTCACTTATGCTTTTCAAAGATGTACGTTTGTATTACTGCTCATCTGTTTGCAGCCATTTTCACATGAGAGTGTAAACTTGGAGTTGAGGGGGTGTGGCCAGCAGCAGCTTGTTGTAGATTTAAAGTGACAGGGTCTCTAAAACAGCTCATTCTGAAAGGATCAGACTAAAATCATTATTTAAGAATGAGACTGACATCTTTTGTATGTACAGATTATAGGTCAGTCTGCAGAGTGGAACAGTTGGTAGCACTAAATCAGAATAATGTAGCTTCAGATTTCACCAACAGACCATTCATTGATGGAATTACTGCCAGGTTAAAACAATAAATAAATAGAAAACTGATTTTCAACGCCTCTTTCAGATCCCATCTCTAATTCTACGGTATATTTTTGCACGTGAATTGGACCCATTCTTCCTGTAAATGCCATAAGATGAGATTTGAAGTGAAATTAAATAACATTATTGTTTAAAATCAGACGCTTTGTGTCTGTTTGCTTGTTTTCTTCCTCCTTTGTTGTGGCAGTGAATGAATGTTTGCTGCAGGATCCGTTTCAGATTTGATCACATTCCTACTGACCTCTCTTGTGTGCGTTTCTATCCGTGGGTGTGTGTGTGTGTGTGTGTGTCAGACGACTGACTGTGCATATCATATCCAGTGGCCACATTGATTCTTTAGGTCGGACAAGGAGAACTGTAGCCAATTTCAAAAATGAATAATATATTTCTGAATAATAAATGAATGTTTTGTTCTGGCGCCTCTCAGCAAGAGAAAGAAATTACCTCTCAGGTGGGATAAACTGTGTGTGTGTGTGTGTGTGTTGTCTCATTAGCTCCAGCGTATTACCATAACGAACACACAAACTGCAGCGTGATCAATGTCTATTGATGTGCATCAGACCGTCAGACACAAAGATGGATCGATCTTCTGGAAGACTCGCGTATTATTTTAAAACAGACACAAACGTACGAACTGCGTTGCCGTGCAGCGGCGGTTTTTGTACGGCGCGTTCAGATGAAAGCCTCGTGCCTTTAGGCGTGCTAACCGATCTAAACGAGAACATACGGTCTCCAGGACGCCTTCATCTCCGGTTCTTCTGCTTTAGAGATGCCACCACCGAACCACAGGCTCCGCCCACCGCTGGCCAGCCGCTCATCAATAAGGCATCGACTTGCATACCTCACTGACCTCGCCTCACGCTCACACACACAAACACACACACACAAACACACACTCAAATGCGAGTTATTGTTATGTAGGTGCCCGTCCCAGGTGGGGCTGATTAAGTTTTCATGGATGTCCTCAGGGCGAAACACTTAGGGGTTAACCAGCTTCCTCTAGCAGAATTAAAAGAGTTAAAAGTCCGCCCTATCTGTCTCTTTATTCTTTCTTCTTTTTTTGTCTTAAAAAAGTCAAGCAGATAAAACACAAAAAGTCATAAATGGTGTGCTAAACAATATGATTTATGTGCCAGAAATATATTTTGTAAGATATTGGTAACAAGGCATGTGGAGGCAATTTAAATAAAGGTTTATGCTGTAGAAGAACACAATTTTTCCAAGTATTTTTTCAATCTAGTTTCTAATGCAAATGTACATTTGAAATAGGACAAAACTAACTTACAAGGAACCAGAAACTTTCATAGACTAAATTTCACACATATTGATTCTTTCTATTGATCCAGTGACTTCTGAAGAGTTAATTTGATCATATTTAGTTGTTTTTTTGTGTGTGTTTTTTTTTTAGAATGAAACAGGTTAAATACACAAACACGTCAAAGTTTTTACATTTCTATTTGTTTTCCATTTCTAAGACCAAGCATTATTTTTCTTTCACTTTACAGTCATGCAGTACTTGGTGTTTCTCTGCAGCAAAGCTGCAAATGCACCACAGGTGAAGTAGAATAATAGATGATATATGTTGAACTTCTGAGGTAAACATCATCAGTATTCTTTCAAATACCAAGCAGGCGTCTGTGCTTTCTGAAATGTGCAACATGTCTCATCAAATCCTCAATAATCTTATCATCTTTTATCAATAAAGCAACGGTGCTGGTATATGTTGGGCATATTACCATCCTCTGACATGTTTTATGCATTGGACTGAGCATTTTTTTCACAACGATAAACAGCCCAGCTTGATTTGCACCACTGTTATTTATTCAAATCAAATCTGAAAACATTAAATTGATCATGAATAAATAATAATAAAATTATGTCAGCAAATCACTCAAATAATCTTGTGCTTTTGATAGCAACAAATCCAATAAACATTCTTCTGACTGAAATCTCACCAAAAAAAAAAAGACGACTTTAACAACAGAGAACATTTAAAGCAGCCTGAGAGACGGATGGTTCCTTTGACACATTTCACTTGCAGAGCTCGTCAGGGGGAGGCTGACAGCGGCGTGTCAGAGGTGACACGGCTGGGTTTCGAAGGGCCGATTTGGCGTTAACACATCTGTCAGTTGTGGGAAACCTCCTCGCGCTGCTTTGACGCGCCGAATCCAGCCAGACATCCCAGACAGATGCCAGCAGACACGCAGCCGCAACCTCACATCAGTCATCTGAGACTTTTACTGACGATAAAAAACAGCCCAGTGTCTGTCAGTGTGGTGATATTTTTAATTCAAGCTGTCCTAAGGGAGAAGTGACTCTCTCATGTTTACAGATAAACACACACCAGTCCAAAGAATCTCACTTTATGGTTTGCGTTTGCCCTTAAGGACCACAGAAGGATCCAGGAAGTGTGTTTTTGCTGTGGGAGGAAATATAGTAATCGAGTGTGGCACCTGCTAACACTTCACAGTTTAAGTAAATAAAAACTACACTGTAAAACATTTGAAAATTAAAGTCCACCTGCCAAAAAGTAAACTGCTTTGGTTTTAACTCAAATTAAAGTTCATGAAGTTGATTTTACAACAGAGATAAGTGTATAAACATAGCTTTTTAAGTTCGTTAATCTTGAATTGCAAGTTTTAGTTTATTGCTGGAATTAAAACCAAATAATTATTTCACAATATGCATGAAAAAACTGCCTTCACCTAGTTAAAGAGCCACATTTCTCTATTATGTACTCAAGTTATCTTACAATTAACTTTTGAACAAGATTTAGGAGTTTAAGTAAATAATTCCTAATCTTGATGTAAACATATTAGTTGAACTAGGAGACAATTTCACTTTTTTATTAATATTTAGGGATTGTTCATTTAAAACAAGCCTCAATTTCTTACTTGTGAGTTAGTTTTGTGCTATTTCAAGTGGACTAAGACATTTGCACTACAAACTAGACAAAAATACTTGGGAAGATTTAGTATTTTTGCAACCAAGTGTAAGGCCCTCCATAAGGAGGATAAGCTGCTAAAATCCATTAGTAAAAAAGCTGTTTGATCAGGTGCTGTATCCAAATGCACTAATGGAAAGTTGAGTGGAAGGAAAAAGTGTGGTAGGAAAAGGTGAACTAGAAATGAGACATAAGAGTTTGTTCTTTTTTGATGCAGTTTTGAGTGACATGCACATAAGAACCAGAACCAAACACGGAGAAGCAGCATTCAGCTTCTATACACCGAAAATCTGGAGCGAACTTCCAGAGAACTGTTAAACAGCCGAAAAACTGAGTTCCTTTACATCTAACTAAAACCCATTTGTTTAGAACAGTAACAAACGAGACACTGACCAATATTTTGATGTGAAATAATGACACTTTTCCGTTTTTATGATGCCTTGTTGCAGAAATGGGCTACACAAATGAACTTGATTGATAGATAAGAGGCCTAAATCTGAATACACAATGCGTAAGATTTCCTTTACCTCCTCCACTTCCCCATTCAAACCAGAGAGACGACCAATCGGAGCGAAACAGGGAAGCACAGATACACGATGTGGCCTGGCAGCTTTTAGCAGCTGACACAGAGCAGGAATGACACACACACACACACACAAAAATGGAAGAAGAAAAAATCGAGTGCTGGATGCACACCCATAAACACGCGCAGAGTGACACAGACACGTAGTGACAGCCTCTCTCCTCTGGCAGGGAGTGGCAGGTCTGAAGCCCCCCAGGCAAAGCTGCTGCTACTGGAGGAAAAAAACCCAAAACCCCAACAACCCCTCACCCCATCAGCCCGCTCCCCGTACCTACGCTCTGACCTCCTGCCCCACAACGATTAATATATGTGTGCATGGTTTCCTGTTCGGATGATGCTAAATGGGTGATGACTTCTGCCTCTGAGGCTGCATGTGTCTGGTGTCAACTGTAGTTCTGGAGTGTCACTGCATGCGTGTGTGTGTGTGTGTGTGTGTGTGTGTGTATTGGTCAAAGGCCTGAGGCGAACGTCCCCAACGTTCGCTGGAGGGAAGTCAATAATCATTAGTTTTCCAGGTGAGAGGTGCTCAGAGCAAGAAGTGCAGAGCTCTTTTTAAGCTCAATTGCCAGGAGTGAGGCGTTGTATGCATTGTTAAAGCTCAAAGTGAATCTGTTTGGAGGCAAAATGTACAAGATGTCTCCTTTCACTGCAAAAACACAAAATATTACCAAGTATTTTTGGTCTAGTTTCTACCGCAGATATCTTAGTAACCTTGAAATAAGACGAGATTAACTGACAAGTAACTTTTCTGTGGGAAATAAGAACTAGTTTTAAGAAAATAATTCAGAAGTACTAGTTTTACTTATAACAAAAACATTTTTCCCATAAGTAAAATAATCTGCCAATGTAAACAGAACTTTTTCATCAATATTAAATAATTACTAACTTAAAACAAGCTCTTCTTGCAGAAAAGTTGCTTGTTTTGTTTTATTTCTATATGTAAGACAAATTAGATATTTGCACTAGAAGCTAGGCTAAAAATACTTGGTAAGATTTTACTACTTATCTCTTGGATTAAGTTCACATAACTCATCATTAATTCGTAATAAAAAATAAGGATTTACATAAGTTTTAATCACATCAAATCATGACACAACATGTTGCTTCTCGATTTCTGTTATAATAAAAATGTATAAGTTCTCGATCATCCTTAAATCATCATTAATTACCTGTTACCTCCAAACCTTCTATAATAATAAGGATTATATAAGTATGCATCAACATTGTATCACAATCATAAGTTTTTAATCAACATTAAATCATTATTCAAGATTACTCATGGCCTCTGGATCTTTGGTGATTTGTTTTCTGTGTGTGTCCTGGAAAGATCTCAACCAGTCCCACCACCATTTCCAACCAGGTTTCACAACACAGTTTATGCTCTCTAATATTAATTGTGGTGCTTTTTAAATGCCATCAAACACACCACATTTACATAAACTTCACCAGGTATTTATTTAGCACCGCAAGATAATTCACAGGAGCAGAATACAAATGCACACCACACTTTTCAGATTTTTGTTTGAAAATTAAGGGGAAAAAAATTCTTAAACTTCAAATATACACTGTTTAATGCAACTATATTATCAAATAAAATATTCTATTGAAGTTTGTGTTTATAATTTGTTAGCATTTTTTCTTGCCACTGAAATTACTATTTCAAAGTGATCAGATTTCCAACAGCTGTTTCTTAGTTTAACTTTTCAATGTAAAAATATTATTAAACAGAAATTTCAACCATGTAAAAATGAATTTAAAAAAATTTAGGTTACATATTGACATACATTTGACACATATTTACTTCCATACAATTAGAGGTAAGCAGTATCTTTCACAAGATATTTCCTAAAAGCTTGATGTCAAGAACTGATAAAAACTTGTAACAATGTGGATTTAAATAGCTTTTTCTCAAATTTACATTTCAGGAAATCTGGTTTGTTGAACTTACAAAACTATTTATCAGAATTTGTTCCTGTATTTTTGATTGTTTGTGTTTTGATCGCAATGGAAAAATTATAACTATTCCATAAGAAGAGGGGGGTGGGGGGGAATCCACACTAACTAACAAACGCTACACCAAAGAGGAAGGTGTGAGCAGATTGCTTAACATGCAGGATGTGAACTGCAGAAACGTGAAAATTATTCCCAACTTTAAAGAATGTATTTTCAGCTTCACTTCTGCCCATGAAAAGACTTCAAGGCCCCGAAAGTGATTAACCTTGGACAAATAGCATTCTGGGGAAAAGTTTCCCCAACAGAATTTGACTAAATGTATTTGAGTCGATGCAGAAATTTTGCCGTACCTCCTTCCAAAACAGTAATTCACTTTGATCAAGGTAAAGTATAGAAATATTTGAAGGAAGTTTGAATGACATTGAGTTGATGTTTCTATTTCTTCAGCGATATAGTCGAGAAGTGATTTATTCTGGTTTAGTTGATCTCTGATTGCATGAGTTTATAGATCAGTCTCAGTATTTAGCTGGTACTTGATTGGGTTACTCACATACAGTTTCTCACTGCAATCTAGTAAGAAACGTTTGAATTTCCAACATAAATAAGTAACTTTGATAAATGTTTTCAGTGTCATCTCCTTTCAGAATGAGCTAGTTTAGGGTCTCTGTCACTTTAAATCCTTATAAGCTGCTGCTGACCACACTCCTAACTCCCTAAATGTTTACATTTGCACATGAAAATGGCTGCAAAAAGGTGTGCAACTATACAACCGTACATCTTTGAGAAGCAAAAGTGGAGCCTCATGCACAAACAAGAATGCAGCAGGTGGTTTCTGATTTGTAAGTCAACAACAAAAAAACTTCTCTTTTCCAGCAACCATTGTACAACGCATCCAGGGATTAAAACCAGCTGACCAAATGTGCTGGAGCTCAGCTGGGGTTGCTAGGTAACAGGCAGTGCCTGCTGATTTGTGATGTTACATTCAGGAAGTTTTTGAATGGCTCATTTTCCAGACACCAAAAAACTTTCACTTATTGCCAAAAACTGGCTGTTTTTTTAAGCACTCCATAATATGTCCCTATTAAAGCTTTGTGTGTAAATAAAAGATTTACACACAAAATAGAACCGGGGTCCTATTCCATTATTCCTAGCTGCGGTATTCAGGCTAAGTAACTGATTTTGACTGATGATTCTGGAGGTTGTTGAAAAACTAAAACAAAACTTAAAACTCAAAAATGTTTTTTTTTCTTTTTTTTAAGGGCTTTGGCTGAAGTAGAAAAACGTGCAAAAAGTGAATTTTTCAAAATACTTCCCCTTCATCAAATACATTATGTAAACCATTACCGCATCATTTCTAATTTATAAACAGGGTCAGGCTTACTTTTTCCTTGGTCATTTTCAAGGTTTAATTTGCTCGTTTCCACAGTTGCCACATTAAATCGGACTTTAACCATGTTCTGTTTGCAGTATTAACAACCACAGTGTGTCTCTGTATGTGAAAAGTGTGTGTTTTAGCATTTCTCACCTTGTGAGGCCAGTTTCTCCAACAAATACCAAACTGTGAGGACCTATTTTCTCTTATGAGTGAGGCATGGTTAGGTTTAGGACAAAAAATATATATATATATCGAAATTAATTAAATCAATACAAAGTCCTTGTGCAGATAGAAAGACATAATGTGTGTGTGTGTGAGAGAGAGAGAGAGAGACAGAGAAGAGAGAGAGAGAGAGAGAGAGAGAGAGAGAGTGTAAATGTCCATGAGAGTATGAGGTTGATTAGTTCAGGTTTTAATGTGGTGTGGTCTGCATAGCCTCGGGTCATGCAACAGGCCTATTGTGGGAGGCAGACACAGAGAGAGAGAGAGGAGAGAAAATGAAGCAGCACAGGAAGGGAAGTGTGTGTCTATCTGTGTGGCGTGCGCGAGTGTGTGTGAATGTTAATGTGTCTAATTAAAGACGTAGGGGATCATGCTCCAGCCTGAGCTCTAGCAGCCGCCCGGCGTAGATATGACCTAAGGCCATGGTCTGAACCCACACACACACATCACCACACTGAATGCTCTCGCAGCAAAGAACCGGTCCTCATTACAAACAAATTAAAACGCAGGCTTTACTGTGGACACATCCAAACAAGCTCACACTCCTATAATAATAAAAGCACAGACTTACTCAGACGGGGAAAAAAATACACACCTTCTCTCATGAATCTGGACAAACAATATTTAGAAAGTGTTTAGAGAATAAATGAAAAATACAAACAAATCACCAAAACTTTTAAAGGTGCTTGCATTTTGCTATTATTAGAGGTGACCTATGAGGTTTTCTTAAACAAGTTAGCATAGGTTTATGAGCTGTACAAAACATTTTAAATCATTCTTAGATTATGAGATTTTAATCTGCTCAGCTCTGCCTATTTTGATCTGTTTTAGGGCCTCCATTCACTTTAAAACCAAATCTGTCGGGGTCACACCCCCAACTCGACATTTACACTCGCACGTGAAAATGGTTGCTAACTGATGTGCAACTATACAATCGTACATCTTAGAAAAGCAGAAGTGGAGCCTCCTGCACAACCAACAAGGATACAGTAAGCGGTTTCTGGATGGCAAATCAACAACAAAATAATTGTCTTTTCCAGCAGTACAGTGTTAAAACCAGCTGAACAAACATGCTGGATGTCAGCTTGGGTTGCTAGGTAACGAACTGTGCCTTCTGATTTGTGACACCAACTTTTTGCCGGAGAACTGTGGGCCTTCTTTAAGCACTTGGTTGAGACCCAAATAGAAGTACAGAAACATGCAAAATGTGACTTTTGCATAGCAGGTCCCCTTTACTGTATTGAGGATTGAATCTTTTGCAGTTTACAAACAAATTGGAAGAAAAGAACGTTGAACTTTGTGTTTTGGACGAGATTTGTTCGAAAGTATTGGCTAATGATGAAAATAATGATTGTCTCTTTGTTTTGTGTAGCAGTGGTGTGAATAATTTGTACATTTAAGTCATTCATGAAAATGCTTTTCTAATTTTAGCTCGCTAAGCATGGCCAATTTGCATAATTAGCCAACACTACGCCTTGTGTACTTCAGTTTTACGGTGGCCAAAGTGAAGGCAGAGGTCAGAGGCCATTCTTCAATAAAGAAGCAAAACGAAAAAGAAGTTTGGTTATTGGAGGGTCGTTATCTTGCTGTGGAAAAACTGAAGATTCAGAGAGAGACTGACACAGGGCTGCTGATTCCTGACGTTATACTTGGGAGGCTCAGTTTCCAGACACCAAAAACACTAACTTATAGCCAAAAACCTGCTGAATGTTTGTTTTTTTCATGCACTTCAACTTTTTTTACAAGCAGTTTAGACCCATATAGAAGCACAAAAACGTGCAAAATATGAACTTTGCATAAGTATAACTAGGTTGTTGTTTTTTTTTTTTTTAAATCAAGCCTTGAGAGGTAATTGGTTTCAAAATTCTGTGAAGGAGACATTAAAAAACACACAGACTGTGCAGGAGTTTGGAGTAAGATATGGCATGACAGTCTGCATTAAGTGTGTGTGTGTTTCAGAGAGGAAGAGGAAGATGGTGTTGGTAGTAGGCGGGCAGGTTGGCGGGTGGAGGGGGTGAGCTGGTGGAGAGGAACAGGGAGGAGGGAGTAAAATGGGTGTCAGGGTGCTTGCAGTCTGTCGCCCAAGGCTGTGACATTACTGCACTTCTGCTCCGCTTCAAAAGAACCAAATCTAACTGACGACTGCTGTGATGGCTCATTGTGTGTGTGTGTGTGGTGTGTGTGTGTGTGTGTGTGTGTGTGTTGTGTGCAGCAGCACGTACAGTATGTATGTATGTGTGTGTGTGTGTGTGTGTGTGTGTGTGTGTGTGTGTGTGTGTGTGTGTGTGTGTGTGTGTCTAAATCACACTCACTGTGATCTGAAATTGGGATAATGTGCTGTGACACCCTGCACAGTGGAAGACTTGACTGTATTACTCTACTGAACCAGCACCAGGACTCTCTGCGTGTGTGTGTGTGTGTGTGTGTGTGTGTGTGTGTGTGTGTGTGTGTGTGTGTGTGTGTGTGTGTGTGTGTGAGACGCCTAACACCTGCTGATAGATTGATTGACAGATAAACAGGTTGTGGATAAAAACCATTGGTGGATACAGTATCGAGTTTTCAGTTTGTGTAAGCTGAGTGTTATTGAACGTTCAAGATCAGTTTGCAGCTCAGCTAATTGAAAGCCTTTAAGATGCTTGTCAACAGGCAGGAGAGTTGAGATAAAACAAGTGAAGTTCCCAGCTTACTTTGCCAACACCGTTAACGTTTTTGTTCTGGATGAATAAAAAGTCGTAGCTTTTAGGTTTTTTGATCAAAATTGAGCTTTTCTTAACGTTGAGCTCTAAAGCGAGTTTAAAAACGGGACTTTAACGTGCCTTAGGCTACGTTCACACAGCACGTCTTGATGCTCGATTCTGATTTATTTATTTATTTATTTCTGAAATCTGATTTTTTTTTTTTTTCTGGTGTGGTCGTTCATACTACTAATTAAACCCGACCGCAGAGAGACTTCTGTGCAGAAGAAGAACATTCACATCACACAGCAGCGCAGCGTTTACAGGAGTAATAATGGAGGGAAGCGTTTTTGGATCGATTTTAAAGTTTATGCACCAATGGGAGCCAACAATATCGTCACGAAATAAAACAACACAAAGAAAGCTGATGAGAAGAAAGCAGAACTAACGGCGAATGTGTGTGGTGCTAATTTCTGTAGGGTGCCAATGTCTGTTTGGATGTGAAGTCAGAGCTAAGAGAGTGTTGCTGTGATGCAATGCGATTCAGTGACAGACTTTTTCCACATAGTCTTTCCTTCCCAGGCTGGTTAACAAGAGCTTTAAAGGGGACATATTATCCAAATTCACATTTTCCACATTTTTGTAATTTCGTTTGGGTTTCTACTGCTTCTAAAAACAGTTAAAAAACAAACACAGAACCGGTTTCTAAATAAATATTTAGTGGTGTCTGGAAAATCAGCCGTTTCAAAAATCTTCAGAATGCAACATCACAAATCAGCAGGCACTGCCCCGTTACCTAGCAACTCCAGCAAAGCCCAGCCTGTTACCTAGCAACCCAAGCTGAGATCCAGCACATTTGGTCATTTGGCTGGATTTATCGCTGTACAATGGCTGCTGGAAAAGAGAAGTGTTTTGTTGTTGACTTTTCCATCTGGAAACCACTTGCTGCATTCTTGTTTGTGCAGGAGGCTCCACTTCTGCTTTTCAAAGATGCACAGTTGTATTATAGCCCATTTTGTTCCGATTATCTGATTTTTAAATGTTAAATGATGATGATGATTTGATCAGTTGATCTTTTTTACGTGAGTCATTTTTTGGCTTCTTTTTACTGTTACTTTAGTAAAACTATTTTAAAGTTTTGCTACTCTTATTTGATTACAATGTTTGCGTATTCTGCCCACCTCTGCTTCCTACCAAAAAATAGATTTAGAGCACTTGGTATTTGTTTCTAACTGTTTTTATTCACGGTAGATTTATAAATCAAACCCTGCAGGTGTTTATAAAACTAGATGCCTTGCTCGATTTGTAAGCATTTTGGTGCAAATTTTGCTTTAAAAAAAAAGGTGCACAATGTGTTTGTAACCGGACGATTTCATTGAAACATTTTATCGCCCTTCTGGCGTTTTGTGCAGAGATGAAATTTTCTTCCACTTTAGAACTCATGGTAAAGCTTGAGAGCTTCGGTGTGTGAGAATTACTAAAGCTAAGGGGAAAATTTTGAGAAAAGTTTAAAAGTTTGGTCATTTTTGCACAAGTTTTATTTGCAGACAAGTAGAGCAGTGGTTGGCTTTTCAAAAGATTTAACGACAATGTGAATTATATAAACTCAGCTGTTAAATATTTCCGGTCGTAAAAATATTTTTACCTTTTTTAATCTCCAGTGACATCAACAGTTGTTTGTTCCGGTTTTTTCCGCAACATAACCATACATTTTTAACTCTACATTATTATTATTATTAAGTTGTGAATTTGCTCTTACTGTACATTATATTATTGTTTATTTTATATATTTTTACCTTTATGTAAATATGCTTCCACTTATCTTTATCTTGCTGCTGGTCCAGCTGAACTTCCCCACAGAGGGGAGCAGTTGGAGAAATCAGCTGGGCTTTTTTCCTCTTTCTTTTTAAAAGAAAGTTTTATCTCAGCTGCTCAAACAGATTGTAATTAGTTTTTCTTTCTTCTTTCAAGTTGCAAAAAACTCCGGCTGGTTGCAAAGTCAGGTGTCGTTTTGCAGCTCGGCTTGTGTTACTTCAGAGCAACAGATCTGAAGGTAAACTTGGATAATTTTACTCTAACAATAGAGCAATGTCACATCGGATTTAACACATTAACAAACTCCTAAAATATTAATTAATATCTGCCTCTGCATTTGAGAAGTACTGCTTTGAATGAAACAATATGGAACATCGTTTCACGTCGATCAGTTCCTCCAGGATTTTGCTGTTTTTTGATTTTTTTTTTGCAATTAAAATTATTGATTTTGTGTCTAAAATTTAGAAATATTTGCAAGAAATTTTGCATTATGTCTGATATCAAATGTGACTTTTTGTTACTCGCTACGTTTTATTATTGTAATACAAACAAATTAAATACAGGTGTTAAGATTAAGTGAACAAACAGAAACAAAATTAAATGTGCAAAATAATAAAAATAAAAATAGAGACTATAACTTGACATCCAGTAAGTCAGAGGTAGTAGTGTACTGGAAATAAGAAATATTCAGAGTTAGCATCACTTATATCCATATTCACTCACAGGTTTGCTGGAATCTGCTCATTTTTGGTAAATTGCAAAACCGCAAAAAAAAAACTTGAAAAACTGATTGATGTAACTTAGAGGGCCACATAAAAACCTGCGGGGGGGCAGATTTGGCCCGCTGACCTTCAGTTTGACACACATGGCTTAAATAGTCAATAAAAGGATTGAGTAGATAAACTATTAGCACTTCTAAGGCTGGTAGTTTGTTCTTGATGCACAGACATGTTTTCCTGTCTGCTGCAGAACTCTACAGGATGTTTGTGAACATGGAAAAGCTCAGATACGATTTTCTCAGCACACGTCAGCGTGTGTGTGTGTGTGTGTGTGTGTGTGTGTGTTGTGTGTGTTTTGTGTGTGTGTTGCTCATGAAAGAGTGGTAATTTCACGCGTGGTCAGACGGTTGCATCTCAGCTTTAGCCTGGAGTGTAGCAGGAACTCCTTAACTGTTCAATGACTTTAGCTTGAGGCAAGGTCCGCCTACACACACACACTCTCTCTCTCTCAGCACACACACGTTTAAAATTACACCCATCTACTTGTTCTGCTTCCATAGCCACTTACCACACACACACACACACACACACACACACACACACACACGCGCGCAGACACGCTCACACACACAGAGGCTTTTGTTGCTGTAAGGTGTATGTAGTTGTTTTACGCCGGAAGGTAAGATCACTGCATTGTCTGTTTGATAAAGCTACAACGTCCATCTCCTTCAAAGAGCGGCGCGCTGATCTGATGTGAGGCGAGCGTGTTGATGGATTTGACGATTATGCCGCCCAGGGCGCTGAGCAGGAAACACTGATGGTGCCACTCTGTAAACCAGAGGAAGGAGAGGAACAGAAATAACTTCATTAGAGGAGGGGAAAGGTGAGGCGTCTCCTCTGAGGGAAGCCCATACCTCCTCACACAGACCCTCACCTGGCCGCAAACATCAAGCTTTGCTCTTATAGCCGGGGTTTGTTTCATGTTTTACGTTTTTGTGTCTTAATATGTTCGCTGTGCTGTGCAAAAGTCTTTGGCCATCTCTCTGTTCTTCTCATTTTGGTTTCATAGTGTACAATTCAGCAACTACAAGCAATAAACATTACAGTTTGTCACATCATCATCATCAACAAAATACACATGAAATATGTTCCATTTCTATACAGCTTCGACTTAAAGGGGCAGGATTTTGTATTATCCAGGCGTAAAGTGCCATTTTATAGAAAGATCAAGTAACTATGTGGACATCAGGTGTTATAAAAATGCTCCAAATACGACTTAAGGTGGTTTCACACCAAACGCGTTACACACGTCAAAAGCAGGTCCGACGCTTCGAGTTCGACGCGTGTCCACTTTGAATGCAGGCGATTGACATTTTTGCGTTTCTCGCATCATTCAAAGTCCACGTGGAGGGGCGGATGCTTTGGACGCTTGACGTATCAAACGCTCCAAATAGTTCAAATCACGCCGCGTTAAGACGGTCAAAACGAGCCGCAATGGCTCCTGATGTGTCTACCCATAGACGTTGAATGTAAACCAAGCCAATGTGTTTGGTGTGAACACTCCATTAAAAGAAGTTTTACTTTGTAATTAACATTTTGAAATTGAGCCTCTGTCCCTTTCTGAAACTCCGCCTTCAGGAAGTCATCAATAATTGCTCCTCTCTCGACCCTTTGCACTAAGAAGTAGCTCGTTTAGTTAGCTCAGCCGTTCAGTTCTGCCGGGTGTTTGCTAATTGCTGCTGGCTAGTCTGAAGGAGCGGGGAGGTGGAAGTTTGGAAACTGCAGCTCTGTGGAGGAGCTGTGTCCTTGAAGGCGGAGCTAGGTCCACCCAGGCATTTTGCACAGATGAATGGTTGCCATGGAGATTAAAGGTTTTCTTAACTATGCATGAAAGAATCAAAACACTCCAGGAATGTTTTGATGAGGGAATAACATTAAAACATGATGTAAAGCTGGCAAAGAGTCAGTTTTACATAAGGGAACTGAGTATTTCGGCTGTTTTGCAGTTTTCTGGGAGTTTGTTCCAGGTTTGTGGTGGATAGAAGCTGAAAGCTGTTTGGTTTTGGTTCTGAGAATTCAGAGAAGACCAGAAGCAGAAGACTTGAACTGACGAAAGCAGAACCGAAGTTCTGGTAGTTTAATGAGTTGAGTGCGATGAGTTTGATGAAATATTTTCCACAAACAGCCGGATAAAATCATCCCATCTTCCCGTAGAGCTCTCTTTAGGCGTCACACGTCTCGGCGCTCCCATTGGCTGCAGGCTCGTCCAATCGCATCCGCAGGTATTTCGGTCTGCGCCTGTTCATTATGTCGCTGCAAATCGAAGAGGAAGTGAGAGGCTCCAGAGTAATTTGCATTTGCACCTTTGTCTGGCAATGCCAGGGTTTATGCCATCGAGTTCATCAGACAGCCTGTCAAAATGACTGACAAGTGTAGCAGCGGTGATTGAGGGGCTGGATTACAGCTGGGACAGCATGTGAATATTATTAGCTGGAGGAAGGAGAGAACAGCTGCAGAAGAGAGGAGCCTGGGGAGGACTAAAACTCAGAAACAATAGGATGGTTGATATATAGCTCTCTGCTTCCTCTAACAGTTTATTTAGAAAATACATTCAGCACTTTACTCCATTTTTTAAAAAGTGAACTAACGGTCTGACAGTTAGCTGAAAACTGAATGGAAGGATACAAATTGTCACAAGATCTCACTCTTTCTAATAAACTTATCTTCCCATCCGAGTAAAGGCGAACTTGGTCTGACCTGTGAGGTGTTTTAGGAACTCACCTGCAGGCAGGAGGTCAGTAAAGCTGTGAGTTTTAATGAACCAAACACAAACCTGCAACTATAAGTGCGAGAGTTGCAACAAAAACCCAGAGCAAACTTAGAGATACGGGTCGACCACTACAGGAGACAGAACAGGTTAAAGAAGATGACGTATCTGACAAGACAGGAGGAAACTGGGAGGGATTTAGACTGGGGGGAGGGATTATTGGACGGAAACCTGATCCAAAATGTAGAAACCAAAACACAAAACCGAAGGTGACAAAACTTAACAAGAACCTCCAGGACCTTGAACTTCTACTTCAAATTATTTTCATTTTCAAGCTAAATTTTAATATTTAAAACTTATGTTTTGTCCAGGGTACACCACAACTTTTGGTGACTTTAACATTTTTTTTTTACTTCTAAAAACCAGAACTAGTGTTTGGGAAAAATTCATCATTGTTTAGAATGGCTGTCAAACTCTTTAGCTGCATAATCTGACATTTTGGCTTATCTTGTTTTTCAACAAAACGTTTTGACAGTAGGATAAATTGGATTTTTGGTCGTGTCAAATTTTTTATCTTATTTTTTTTGCAAAACTGCAACAGAAACACTTTTTTTTGCATCACGAGTCACATGATCATCAACCGGATGTTAACCCTTGACTTAAACCATGGAGAAGATGATGACAGGAAGTATTAGGATGATGGTGTGGCATGATTTTTAGTGAAACTTCGTTCACGCGTGATTTTAAAGTTAATTTAGAGGCCTGGCTGGAGCTCGCAGTAGGGCTGTATAATAATATCGATATTGCGATATATATCGATATTTTATTTCCTAGAAAAAAATCAATATTCATCTGCAAGTATCGTAACATCCAACTGTCACCTTGTTCACTCACTGCTTGCTTCACACCAGGTCATCAGGCTTAGAGTGATTCCTTCAGATGTTCAGGTTAAAAAGGTATCAAACTATTCAGAGCAGGAACTTGGTTCACTTTATTTACTTTACTAATGCATGTCAGCTACAGTTTGGACTGTTTCAACTAAAAGAAACATGTTTTCTCTCCACTTCTTTGGTTCATTTTGTCCAGCTGTCCACTTTAAGTCTGTGTCCAACCAGATCCAGGTATTGTGTAGTTGGTGCTTTTAATCAGTTTTCAGTTAAATTAATTCAATCCAACTTTATAACAGTCACAAAATGTCACCAAAATCACTCTGTCCCTCTCAAATCTTTCAGACAATCGCAAAAGTGTATTGAATTGTATAGTTTGCTGAATATCGCAATATATACCATATCGTGGGCAGAATATTGTGTATCCTATCGTGAGATTATTGTATCACTACAGCCCTAGCTCACAGACTAGCTAAGAAACTGACCGAACCTCCTCCCTCCTGACGTTTTGATCAAATTATCGACTTTGCCTGAATTCACACCACATGATTAATGCCACAAACAGAGTTTAGTCTTAAACCGGAGCAGCATTAAAATACATAAGACGAGATGCTAACCAGTTTTTTCCATACACGCCAGGTTACACTGTCTCCATGGTTACCAGCGATTAGACTACATTCTCCGTAATGCAATATCTGATATCTTTCTAATCATACTTACTTATAAAGTATATAAACATTAATCTTCTTACCTTGTAAAAAGTGTTCACTGTAAATCCTCGGTTACATTGACGGCTGCATCTTTCCTCATTAAAAGTTATAAAATAAAACGATGAATTCAGTTTCCACCCTTGTCTGTCTGTCTGTCTGCGCAGCCGACCGCGCGTCACCCTGTGACCATTTTTACATCGAAATCAACTAAATGAAAGTAAGTTAGGCTACCAGAGCGTGACGTCATTACAGCGCAAACGGTCGTTACTGTTTGAGGCGCGTTGCTATGGCAACAGATCCAGCGTCTGTGTCGCTCTTGAAGTGCAAAACCGGGAATTTGACTAAAAAAATGTTTATCAAGATAAAACATAAAAATAAAAAAAAATAATTAAATCAATCAAAACACGCCACTCCTGGTCAAAAAATGGTATTACAGTCTGTGGGTATTTCGTTACATACAGCTAAACAGGAAGAAAGCCTTTCAAAATTAAAAAACTGAATTTCACAATAAGGCTAACGTAAACTGATATTCACTTTCTTCCTCCATTTTCACTCCTGTATATTAAAATAATGATCGATTGATTAACAATGCGGGTTTAGGATGAGGCCGGACGCTGAAACCTCCTTCATATTTCTAAAGTCCGTGTTTGAGCTAATTCCAGAGCCGGAGCTACTTCCTGAACCTGACAAGCTGCTGTACATTTGCTAAGCTTGAGAGGCTGTCAGTGAGTCTGTAGACGAGTCCAACAGTACTTAGCTGGAGAAAGAGCAGCCCTTCTGATCTCCAAGGATTACCATGCGTGTGTGTGTGTGTGTGTGTGTGTGTGTGTGTGTGTGTGTGTGTGTGAATGCGGTTCAGGCCCTGGATGGCTTAAGATGGACTGTATATTAGAGAGGAATGCTAAGAGTCTCGGGAGTTTCACACCTTCCTCCCCTCTAAAACGCAGCCGGCTAATGAGAGAGGGAGAGATGTGAAGAGGGCGAAAGAGAACGAGATGGAATACACAGACAGGCTGTCTCCCCATCTCTGACGTATTGACATGCAGGCCATGTATGGATGTGTGTGGATGTGTGCGAGTGCGTTTGTGCAGCAGTAGGCTGCTGGGTTAGAGGATAATTGCCAAACCGTTGGGACCTGAGCTCTGCCCGGCCTGTCAAAGCAGGCGTGACAAAACCTCCAATCAACCCTGCAGCAACCAGAGAGGGAGAGACAGAGAGAGAGAGATCATGATAAAAAGAGAGAAGGAAAGATAGAGGAGGGAAGACAGGAAACAGTATTTTTTTAAGGAAAGAAAGAAAAGGAAACAATTCCCATTCTTTGCATATTTTTACCAGGATTTTGTTTTGCATGCAGATGCAGGAAGCGCCGTAAATATATATTTTCTTTGTAGCTGTTTGTCTGTGCGACCTTGTCCAGTGGCTTTGGAGCGTTCGACCAATTGCTGCCAAGGCTGGAGCAACAGATCTGATCCGTGATTGGACTACACCGCTATAAATGAGCTACTGTACACACACGAACAGCACATCGGTTTTCGCAATAACAGGAAATGTGAAAATTGAGTACAGTAGGCAAGGATGCACATATCCAATACATCAATACACTCGGAAGCACACAGAGCAGTATCGGCACACACACACACACACACACACACACACACACACACGCACACACACACACACACACACACACATAGCCTGTGGTGGCGAGAGAATCCTGTGGTTATTACTGTACTGCCGCTAGGCTGATGGTTTAAGGCTAGCCGCAGCGCTCTCAAATACACTCACCGATTCACACACTCGGCCACACAAATGTGTGTGTGTGTGCGTGTGTGTGTGCAGGTACACACAGCGTGGTGTCACCCACTCCCGAGGGAAGCTGGTGGTTTCTTCCCAAAGCGCTGCAGGGGAAACCTAAACTCAGAGAGGAGGTTGGCGGCGGCTGGTGTCGGTGGTTTGAACGAGGAAATTGAATTCTGCTGCTTTGAACTTCTAAGCTGAACTTTAGTTCCCACAACAACCAAAGATGAAACAATTTGCAGTAAAAGTAAGATGCGTGTGATTTTTTTTTGCTCTATTTTCAAATTAAGGAATTAAAATGTTGCAGTTGCACATCTTCTCACCGGTTTATGTCCGCAGAAAATAGAGATACTTATTAAAGTTTCTTTCTTTAGGATAGATTTACGACCAACACAAAACATGTTCATTACATTTTTTTACACAAAATCATTCTTGTACAATGAGATTTCAGTTTGTTTTAGGGTCTCTTGTCACTTTAAGTCCAAATAAGCTGCTACTGGCCACGCCCCCAACTCAGTGTTTACACTCGCAAGTGAAAATGGCTGCAAACTGAAGCGCAATTATACAACTGAACATCTTTGAAAAGCAGAAGAAGAGCTTCCTGCACGACAAATAAAAATTCAGCAAGAGGTTTCTGGATGGTAAGTTAACAACAAAACGCTTGCCTTTTCCAGCAGCCATTGTGTGGTGGTAAAACCAGCTGATGAAATATGCTGGAGCTTTGCTTGGGTTGCTAGGTAACGCACTAGGCTTCACTGAGGTTGCTAGGTGACAGTCACCACCTGCTGATTTGTGATATTACCTTTAAAAGGATTTTGAAACAGCTCATTTTCCAGACACCAAAAAACCTTAACTTAGTGCCAAAAAAACAGCTGTTCTGTTTTTTCTTCTTAAGCGCTTGGGCTGCTTTTAAAAGCAAATGGAAGAATAAAAATGTGCAAAATGTGAATTTTGCGTTAAAGGTTTCCTTTAAGACCAGGTGAGTGTTTGTGTTTCAGGTTAATATTAATTATAGCTGTAAAAAGAAAAGCTTTAGTTGTACTGGATCAGCTCAAACTCTGCAACAAACAACTATCATCTCAGAAAACAAACTGCAATCGTCTCAGTTCAGAAAGCAAAGAGGGTCGATGGATATACATTCATGTTCAAAGATACAACAGATAGATTAATAATATTGCAGCAAATAATCAAAATACGGAGAGATAAAACTTGAATTTGGACATTTTTAGAGCATTTCTGTGTGTTTCTATTAACCTGTGATGGGAAAAATAATAAGCTGAGTGACTTTGAATGATGATTATATGCTATTTGACATTAGCATAACACTTTTATTGTACTATTAGCTTAAACTGACTCCAGTCATTTCCATTGTTCTCCATTTTCTTGCACCCATAACTCAAGAAAAGTTGTTTGTTTTTTATGCAAATATTCATAAGAACGTTCAAATCTTATAAGTTTTTTGAAGTATGTTTCTTAAAAGTTTGAATTGGACTCTATTTCTGTTTTATGATTCTGATCCATGTTTTTGTCACTTCTGTCTTGTAAAATATGAACGATTGAGACAAATCAACTCAGAGTTTTAATTGGAGACGTAAAGCCAAATATTGTCATAGTAGATTGTGGATCAATTATTGAAAATTTCCTTAAATCATCAATTGTGAAAGCAGGTTTGATTCACTGTTGGTACAAAACTCCCTGCTTCAAAAGTCTGGTTTGAAAATGACCCGAAATGCAACAAGTATGAAATAAAAAGACCAGAACATGTGACATTTTAAGTTCAGATCATTTCCTCCATGCTTTAAGTGAAAAGTTAACAAAAATCCCTTCTTATACTTTCTTACGATTTGTTTTTGTTTTTTTCCCCAGCTCATTTTAAAATGTTTGATTCATCAACCCTACAGTAGATTTATACACAATACGGGAAAAACTGTTAAACTTAATGTTGATATATCCCAGTCTTTTTATTGTGCTGATGTGCAGCCTTTTTGACTTTTCACCTCTCAGCACAAATCAAAACCTGGCGCTCCGACGCCGCTCTACATGCTGCAGATGCCTTGACATCACAGATGACGTTAAATTTTAAAAATATTCAACCACTTAAAACCTATTTTAGCGATTTTTTTTCTCCTGCTGAGTCAGTTTTAGAGAAAAACTCTTTGAGTTCAGGAGGTTTGTTTTTGTTGGTGTAAAATATGATTACATCCTGGTGTGTGTGCATGCCTGTGTGTGTGTGTGTGTGTGTGTGTGTGGTGTGTGTGTGTGTGTGTGTGGACCGAGGTCACCTTTCCTCTCTCACCCTGGGAGTGTGTGTTCACAGGGTGTCTGTGCTGAGGGGATCTGGGGTGAATACAAAGTGGAGCCTCACTGGGAATAAGCTGTCAGATGAAACACTGAGGAACTACTGAGAGACACAAAAAGAAAAAAGTGTGTGTGTTTTTGTGCGTGTGTGTGTGTTTGGGATAAGGAGCGTAATCATGAGTAGCGATATCCCACTTGTGTTTTGTTTGTTCGCGTGTGGAAAAGTTCCTCCACGTCTCCATCCCCTGTGTGCGTTTCTATGCATGTATTCACGTGTTTGTATGTTTTCTGCTTTGCAAACACACCTCTGTCTCACTGGGTGTGTGTGTTTTTATGTGTGTGTGTGTGTGTGTGTGTGTGTGTGTCCAGGGAAGCACTAGTTGAAAGGGAGAGCCCTCACTCTCCACAGACCGACTTAGGATTCTCTCTGCCTTCCCGAGAGTTCACTGCACCGGCCTGCGTGCTGGACTCTCAGTCCACTCACACACACTTGCACACACACACAACACACACCACCACACACACACACACACACACACACACACACACACATGTGATACCTACCTCTTAAGCATCTCACTCACACACTCTCAGCCCCTCAAAGTGAACCATGCACTCCTGAACCTTGTTACTCGGAGTTTGTGCAAGTTCAGTAGGGTTTCGAAGATGGAGGAGCCTTTATATTCACACAAAGATGGACTCACTGGTGGAAAACCTCAACAGCAGATCACACAGTCAGAGCTGCAGGAAGACGAATGAAGAGTTTTCTGATTGATGCAGGGTCTTTTTGTGCTGCTGTTGTTTTTGTTTGGATGAGGGGTGTGGTTAGATTTTGTCTGATTCAGAATTGCTAATGAATCAACTTCTGTGAAAGTTGGAGTGAAATCTCTAGGAATCAAAGCTGCATCTTTATTTTTTCCTCTATTCTTATGAACTGAAAATGCAAGTCCAGAAAATGTTTACGGATTCTCGAGGACACCCGTTGTAATTTGATTTAAACCATTCTTTTTCTTTGAGTTGGTATTTTTGTGAATGTTTTCCACTCAGTATAAAAGTTGGCCAAACAGTTCTGAACATACTTTGCACTAAAAAGTTAATAAAATTTTTAGTTGGGTCGATTATATCTTTGTCTTAAAAGGGAATCTGTTACACAAAGTCCACATTTTGCATGATTTTGTACTTCCATTTGTGTTTCTACTGCTTCTAAAAACAACCCACCAAGCTGCATTTCTGGCAAAAAATTAACGGGATCAGGTACTGCGTTGTTACCTAGCAACCCCAGCGAAGCCCAGTTCGTTACCTAGCAACCCAACTAGAGCTGCAACACATCTGGTCAGCTGGTTTTACTGCGCTGTACAATGGCTGCTGGAAAAGACAAGTGGGTTCTTTTTTCTTTTTTTACTTATCATCCAGAAACCACTTACGGCGTTCTTGTTGGTTGTGCAGGAGGCTCCACTTCTGCTTTTCAAAGATATATGTTTCTATAATTGTGGATCTTTTCAATTTCAAAACCTGGTTTCTAGTTCAAGCAGGACAGAAGTTTTTGTGTTAAAACAGGAAGCCTTAAGTCCATTTCAGCGCCACTTCCCTGTGGAGTTCCTCAAAGTTCAAGCCTCGGCACTCTTCTTTTTTCAGTGAATCTTTTTCTCCAGATCTAGTTCTTGTTAAAAAAAAAACATAAATATAAATCAATGGAATTTGTAAATACACAATAAATAAGAAACCAAGAGTTAAAGACATGGAAGAAAGAATAAGTTAAAGATCAAAACAGGAACAAAAACAGTTTCTGCTGAAGACAGTTGGCTCATATTTCAGTCAAATTTGATGGGGTTATTTTTTTGTCTTTGCCAAATAAAAACTGTTTAAACAAACTCTGATTAGAGGAACGGCCAAACGTCCAGTTAGGATGATAGTAGAAAGTTGGGGAAACCAATCATTTGGCCAATCAGTGGGAGTGTAGCTATATTTGAGCTGATATGTGTAATTTTAATCATCAATAAAGTTTACAATGATTTTTTTTATTCCTAAAATATATTCAATCAGAGTCGTAATTGTTAAACCCAGTGATTCAGATTCATCATAAAAAATATCCCATGAAGAATTAATGTAAACTTCTGACCTCAACTGTACATCAGATTGATTTTTAATTAGGTCTGCAAGCACAATGTAAGTGCAGACGCTTCCGGTTGTTTATTTTTAACTCTCTTCACATGCAGCAACAAGCAGCACAAAATCTGTCAGAATGAAACACGAGGCCCTCAAGTGACTCTTCCCCCCTTTTTAACTTGAGCTAAATATTACTCAAACCGCTAAAACTGGACCAAACTTGAATCAGAAATCCTTTCCTAACATATATCCTGTAATTTACCTCATTTCAAAGAGCGGTTAGGATGAATGCTGAAGACTCAAATCAGATCACAAAACATGTCTGCTGTCCGTCCCTAATGCGCAACGTGGACAGAGATAAAAGGAAGCTTTCATGTTTCCTGCCCTCGCCACTTGAGATTGCAAATGTAATATAAATGATGGAATCGGATGTTTTTGGCAGATATTACATGATTTTATATATATATATATAAAAGTAATTTTCTGTGCTTTTATGAGGCTTTATTTAGCATTTTAGCGCTATTTTTAGATATCAATTAGTCTGCTTTGTAAGTTTTTCGAGGTAATTATGCGGCTTTTGTAGAGGATTCGGCTCTTTAATGCTTTTCCAGCTCGGTGGATTCAATGTTTCCGTGAGTTTTATCGAAACGCACCGTCAGGAACTTGTTGGTTATTAACGACGTATTTGCACAGACGCGGTGAAAACGGAGGAGTTACGAGGACGACACTGCGATAAGGAAGCGTGTGCGTGTGTCCCCCAGGTAAAAAAGAAAAACAGCGGAACATGGAATCAAATCTGAGCCAACATCCTGAGATTGTTCCTGTTGATAAAACGATATCATTAAATATAAATGCAGAGTGTTTCATTCCCGACGCCGCGGGCTCGCAGCGTCGAACGGGAATGCTTTGAATCCAAGGCTGGAAATTTCCCCCAAATCATCAAATCTGACAACAAAGGAAAACTCAAATAGACTGCCTTAATGAGTTAAACACACACACTCACACACACACACACACACCCTCGCGCATGTTCTTGATCTAATAAGTCTTTAAAGCGTGTTCCTTATCCATCTGGCTACCGACAGGAACACACTCACACACTCTTTTTGTACGATCAATCCACATCAAACAGTCACTCATTTAAATATTCATATAAGGTGTTAGAAGACGGCTGGACGGTCTCTCCCTGTTTCGCTCTCCAGGTGTATTAATAATTCCCCCTGTCTATCCACCACACAGAGTTGGAGGTTTTTCCCTTCAGACAAAGTTTCTAGAAGTTTCTATAAATTAATAAGAGTGTGTTCTCTGTGAAGCCGGCCGCTTTGAACCCAGCGTATTGATCTTGCAGGTGAGTCGGCTGTGCCGGATCACGACTTCAAACAGAATCCAGCGTTCCTGCGGAGAGGCCGGCCCGGCCCAGAACAATACCCACGTTACCCCTCCGTATGACCGGTCCAACCTGGGAGCCGGGGGTCGGGGAGGCGGCGGACGGGAACACGTGATCCGGATCACGGCGGAGGTGGGAATTTTGATCACAGGGATTTGCAAAGGAGACCTGGAAAAGGGAGATTAGGAGAGGAGAGGTGAGGGAGATGTTTGGGGTGAAAGTTCAAGCAGTTTCAACTGAACACATCCGTGTCACGGAGAGGAATTTAATTTGAGGAGCGGATTAAAAGTTTCTAGAGCAAATGTGTTGGTTCCCCTGAAATAAGACAAAATTAACTTACAGGTTACTTTTCAGTAAGAAATAGCTTTTTTTAAGTCAATAATTCCTTAATATTGATGAAAAAAGTCCCATTGGTAGATTATTTCACTTTTTGGAAAATGACTTTATGAGTTAAATAATCTGCAGGTGTGACTAGTACTTATTATATTATATTTGTGTAAATCAAGCTTCTATATTTTGCTGAAAAGTCACTTGAAAGTTAGTTTTGTCCTATTTCAAGTAAACCAAGATGTTAGTAATGTTTTGTGTTTTTGCAGTAATGTGCCTGGAAAACACTCAGTGTCATTCCTTTAGTGGTAAACTCTGACAAAAAGTAGATTTTACATTCACAAAGCAATAACAATGTTTAATTTTTCCAACTGTGTTACTAATGAAGAACAGAAAACATGAACAGATCAGCATCTCTAAGAAAAGGTTTGGCTAAAATATGGGATGCTGATGATGTCAAATCTTGTTTTCCACACTAAAATACTTGGTTAGATTTTGTTTCTGTTTGCAAACATTTTCACTCGCATTTCTTTTTTTTAAAGGACATTTTTGAAATTGATTTGTTAGTTAACAAGTGATCACTTTTATGAAACATGAACACAAAACATAAGGTTTCCATTGGTTAGAGTCGAGATAGTTTGTCTGTGAACGTAACACATCTGGTTGGGGCTCATAGATGTTGATGTTTATAAAAGCTGGAAGCAGTTAGCTTAGAAACTGTGGTTTCACCGACGGCTGCCAGTCAGTATGATTAATGGTTGCTTTCCAATCGCCGCCGCATCTAAATGACAAGTTTGGTTTCTATCCTTGTCTGTTTGTGCTTCTTATGTGCATTTTAAAGTGAAATCAACTAAATCAAAGCGACATTAGGTCACAGATGTCCGATTTCTTTTTAAAGGTTTTGGTTATTTTGACGTCCAAAGAGCGTGACGTCACATGCAAAGGCTCAATAGAAAACTGAAAAATACAAATTTTCCAGACACATGTATTAGTATTCATACAAATAAATTGGCGTAATGAAGTTTGTTGCACCGTTCAGTCCTCCTGTGTGTGTGTGTGTGAGTCAGGCTGAGGTTGTGGAAGAGCTGATTAGCGGGTCTTGAGGCTGACGGCGGGGCTGATCAGTATTTCCTCTGTGTCAGAGCTTTAGGGAACAAATCCCAACATTAACCCGGCTCTCATCTGCCTGACGGAGCGCTAGCAGCAGCCTGCCAGCCACAGGCCGAACACTCAGTTACAACTGCAAGCTAAGGCGTGACAATCCTCCTCAGACGGCGCCTCATTGTTGTCTCATTCCAAATCAAACCTGCATTTGATCACTACAGAGCATCTAATGCTGCTCTCAGCATCAAAGCTGACGGGCTGTGACACGCGGCGTTTAATAAGCAGTCTAAAGTTTGTCAAAATCTGCGTGACAGAAATGACATTTAAGTAGCACCACTTGAGGGGGAAGTATGCGGATTTATATGGTGTAATAAATGCATCAAAATGCTCCTTTTAAGAGCTGACGTGAGCTTCGTAAAGACCCAGGAGGAAAACTGACACATAATTGTTCTGACTTTGACAAAAATTCGTTTACCGGCACAAACTGGATGTTAGTGGGTGTAGAAAGGAGACCTGCGATCCCCCAGAAGGGCTGAAATGAGGCCAACAACCCTTCTGACATGTAGTCCTCTGTTGATAATTACCATCTCATCGCTTAACATTTTCAATTCTTTTTGTTTGTTTTTGTTGAAGTATGCTAGAGAAGATTTACAATAGGAAATCCCTCCACTGGAGCGCTCCTCTTCAAAGTTTTTACAGTGTTTTTTTGTCTGAGCTCGTTAGTTTACAGGGTTGATCCACGTGGGCCAAATTATGAGCTAAAAATTAGCTTTTCACCTCAGAAATGTCACTCATCAATCCTTCATTTTGACAAGAGCGTCACTCTGTTACATTTCTGAAACTATGGAAGTTAAAAGCTGATTTATTGTCACGTAAACTCAGGCTCATTCCTGTGAGAATATTCATAACCCAGTTTAGTTGGAACCCACCTTTCTTCCAGTCTGACTTTCCTGTCCTAAGCAAATCAGGATTAGGACCTCAGATATGCTGGGACACATTTCTAATCAACAACAAAATAATCCAACATCTACTTTAAAATATTATATAGAATATCTGATGCTTGGGAAGATATTTTATGTACTGTCTGCAGATTAGATTACGTTGTGAACCCAAAATTTGCTTTATTAAAGTAAAAGTTAAGGACGTTTATGAAATGTAAATCCATGTTTTAACCATTTATTTATTTGTCTGTGACTGAATATAAAGATTATGTAGAACAGCAGAGGTTGAAACAAGAAATCTATATTACACATTTATTAGAAGAATCATTTTTGACAAATATCATCCTTTCTCTGTTATCATATGCGGTTATTCTCTTATCAAAACCACACCTAAAGTGTTTTTTATTCTTTGAGAAACCCTTTAATTTTCCGTGGCAACCATTTGGGATTCATAATCACTGTCTCCTTCCTCCACTGCATCTTCCCCGCTTCGCTCCTTCAGACTAGCAGCAGCAGCAATTAGCAAATACCTGGTGGAACTGCGTATCTGCAGATTTTATCATAGTTTTCCATCAAACTTCTCAGTGCAACTTTCTGTGTGATTACTGTCTTCTACTCTTTAAGTCAAATAAATGTAGCCAGTTTTAGATTTTGGACCTAAATGTGAGTTTGTGAAAGATAAACTTACAGCAGTAAGTTGTGTTAACTTTTTATTAGTTTTGTCAAACCTCCAAGAGTTTTTAGGTTAGCACTTAAAAAACTGAAAGAAGAAGAAGACAGGAGTGGGAATTATTTCCCAGAATGCTTAGCGGCATGTTTTTGTATCGTGAGATGGAAGTGCGTTACGTTTATCTGAAGTTCTGATCACAGTAAATGTTTTTGAGCTGAATTTTTAAAAAAATTATCAGATCAGAAATTTTGTTCTTGTAATTTGAAACAAGAATTTAACAGATTCTAAAGTGAAATGTTAACTTGATATGAGTAAAACAATAGACATATTTGGCTCTTTAACCAGGTGAGGACAGTTTTTTTCTTTTTATTGTGAAATAATTATTTGGTTTAAATCGCAGCAATAAGTTAAAACTCACAATTCAATATTAAAGAAATTAAAAAACAACGTTTAGACAACGTGTCTCTGTTGTTTAATCAACTTCATAAACTTTAATTTCTGAGTTAAAACCAAAACAATTTTCTCAGGTGGACTTTCATTTTCAACTAAACCCACCTGGAAATGTTCTACAGTGCGGGTCTTATTTTCTCTGTGTGCAGTAAAACTTGTAAATCGACACCTAAACCTGTGTTTTAATTTAACATGTATTGATTTCGGGTGATTATTGTCAGGGCGGTGAGGTTTGAGGGCGGGGCTCTCCTCATGTGTCAGCGCTCATTTGAGGCTCCGCCCACCGGGACTCGACCCAGAGTGGATCTGCTGTCAGCCCCTCATCACTCAGTCCGTTTCATGTCCGCCTTTTCTCTCTGCTCATGAACGAGACGCTGCATCCATACACACCAGTGAGGTTTCTTCATCTTAGAGCTGCAGTGCACGAGTGATTTATTTTTTTATTTTTTTCTTCTTCTTTGCTTTGCACTTACACACACATGCAAGCCAACCCCTATGTTGTCGGCCAGGGGGGCAACATGAAAGAGACTTTAGCTGTGGGCATGAAGAGCCTGGAGACTGGAGAAGTCCAGCAAAGGCAGGTGGAAAGCCAAGCGGCCACAGGGAGCCTGGAGAACGAGCCGGGTCTTAAGAACAAGGCGGGCCTGGAGAACAAGGTGGGCTTGGAGAACAAGGTTGTCCTGGGGAGCAATATTTGGTAGACCGGGGAGAGGGGTGCAGGTCCATGAAACGAGGCCGAAGGTGATCCTGGGGAGCGCGGAGGACCTGCAGAGTGGAGTACAGATCAATTAAAAGAGGATGATGGTGGTCCTGGCGACGACCTTCTACCCCAAAAAGCTCCACGGAAGCAAAACGCAGAAACTTCACAAATGTCCGACTGATTCCCTTAAGCACACCGCCTGCTATTAGTCGGTCCTCTTAACTATTAACATACTGACTACAGGCTCTCCGCCGCATGCAAACAATAAAGTTCCTGAACGAGACGACGTCCATGTTTTATT
This sequence comes from Poecilia picta, assembly GCA_033032245.1. Taxonomy (NCBI): domain Eukaryota; kingdom Metazoa; phylum Chordata; class Actinopteri; order Cyprinodontiformes; family Poeciliidae; genus Poecilia; species Poecilia picta. The sequence continues at coordinate 20,970,251 of CM065373.1, forward strand.
GGCTGCAGGCGGCGCAGAGGGGAGGGCAGGGGAGGCGGTGGGATGTGGGCAGGAGAACACAGGACTGCCGCTGTTGCCTCTGAGGCAGAGATTGGCTTCTTGCTCTCATCTGCCCGTCAGAGCCCTCCTCTGAGCTGCCAGTCAGAGTGACGGACAGACGCTTTCTGGATGCAGGAGAGAAGTTTGAAGGAGCCGGTTGATTGAGAGTGGTGTCTGACGTCTCTGTGCGTCAGGCTGGGAAAGACCATCCTGCATGTAAACACACACATATATATACAGATATATATGTGTGTGTTAAGGCCAAAACGATTAATCGGATTAATCAGATTAATCGTGATTAATCGAAGCAATTGTCAACTAATTTAAATCGATTAACTGCTAACTGTAACGTGGCGTTTTCTGAAAGGACCACACAATCAGAGCAGAAATTAAGTCAAAACTGTAGAGAAAATATCAGTTTTCCATTCAAGATTTTTAAAAATGATCTGCTCAGAACTCCTCGAGCGATAATCACGTTTCAGCTTCACTCAGTTCAAATCCTGTGAAAGAATCTCCAGTTGTTAATCAGTTAATCCAAACATAATCAGTTCTGCACTGAACTGATGTTGTCAAGCAGAAAAGTTGAACTTTTCACATGTTGATGTTAAAATTATATATTTATTTTAGCTGCAGGTGACCAGGAGTACACTAAAAGAATGCCACGTTGTTGCATTTTAGGCAATTAAATGTTTATTTTCTTCTCTAAAAAAGGAATTTAGTTATTTATTTGAATCTTTTAATGTATTTAATGTAAGCTTAAGAGGTTAAATTGTCAACACAATTGATTACTAAATATATGCAGCTCTGGAAAACATGGAGGCCACTTAAAATGCTCAGTTTCTCTTATTTTACTCTTTATAGGTTTATGTTTGAGTAAAATGAACTTTGTTCTTTTATTCTATGAACTACTGACAACATGTCTACGAAATTACGAGCAAAAATTTATTTTTTATTTCAGAAAATGAGAAATGGTCAAAATAAAAAAAGATGCAAAGAAAACAAGTTTATATTCATTTAGAAACAACAATACTGACGTTTTAACTCAGGAAGAGTTCAGAGGTCAATATTTGGAGAAAAACCAGGAGGTTTTCAATGAGGTTCAGTGCAGTGGGATCTTAGTTTTTAATGTATTTCTGTTAAACGTGAAGCTCTACTTACAGCATCTTAGCTTAGCTTATGTTAGCAATTTTCTTCCGTGAAACAAGGCCTACCACCAATAATATCACATCAAATACTCACCAAAAAACAAAACAAATAAAAGTTCCTAAATAATTTACAGAATTAGAGGAAGGTGTAATAAACAAAATTTTAATATTTTTAAAAAATGTGTAAATTGAAGATAATGAGTTCATGAAATGTGCAGTCTGAGTGAAAGTCCGTGTGTGTGTGTGTTTGTAACCTAATGAGGACAGACAAAAGAAGTCTGTAGCTCAGAGCCAATTGGGCCGAGAGAAGCAGAGCATCAGAGACGGAAAGATGAAGAGGGGAGTGCAATAGTTGGGGGTTAGGGAGGGTTCAGGCTGGTGGCAGCCAGTGCCTGAGGCAGGGTTTTGGGGTCAGGCCCCCTCAGACAGCCACACCGGCCCCCCGGGCCCCGAGAGGGGGAACACCAGAACCGTGCTGGCCGAGGGAGGGGCGCTCAATTAAGGCAGGATTCAAGATTTGAGCTTGGCACTTCAGAGGAGAAGGCCACCTGATACCGATGCACCTCAAAGATCATCCTCCGCCCCGTCAGGCCTGTTGAATTCACACAGAGAGATCCCACTCTTTAATATATGCAACTTCATAATTATTAACTGCATAAAGCTGAAGTATAGTAACGCTGTTGCTAAATGTCACTGGCTTCGGGAAGAGAATTACTGACTGTGAAGGTATGAAAATAATGTTGTCAAGAATTTATATAACTGGATTTGATGCTTTTTAATTTTCTCCCCATAACTAAAAAACATCACAAGCTGTTCAGATGTAAAGATGTCCAGTTCATCAGGTTGGAATGGGTCAGACATGTTCATTACATGTTTTGCACAGAATCATTCCTAGATAATGAGATCTTAGTTCTTCCTATTTTGAGCTCTTTTCAGAATGAGCTGTTTTAAGCCTCTGTCACTTTAAGTCCAAATAAACTGCAAACAGATGCACAATTATGCAGCCATTCATCTTTGAAAAGCAGGAGTGGAGCCTCCTACACAGCCAACAAGAATGCAGCAAGTAGTTTCTGGACAGTGAGTCAACATCAAAGCACTTGTCTTTTCAAGGAGCCATTGTATCATGCATACAGTACAGTGATATAACCAGCTGACCCAACATGCTGGAGCTCAACTTTGGTTGCTAGGTAACGGGCTGGGCTTCGCTTGCTAGGTGAGAGACGGTACCTGCTGATTTGAGGTATCCATTCTTAGATTATATTTTAGTCTGGTCAGTTCTGCCTTTTTTGAGCTCCTTTAAGACTGAGTTGTTTTGGGGATCTGTCTCTTTAAATCTAAATAAACTGCTGCAGGCCACACCCCCAACTCATTAGTTGCCCTGTGAATATGGCTACAAAAAGATGTGCAGTTATACAACCCTACATCTTTGAGAAGCAGGAATGGCACCTCCTGCACAAACAACAAGAATGCAGTAAGTGGTTTCTGGATGATAAGTCAACAAAAAAAGAAACTTGTCTTTTCCAGTAGCCATTGTACAAGGTTAGGTAACAGGAAGGCTTCACTTGGGTTGCTAGGTGACAGGCAGTGCCTGCTGATTTGTGATATTATATTCTGGAAGTTTTTGAAACGGCTCATTTTCCAGACACCAAACAGCTTTAACTTATTACCCAAAACTGGCTGGGTGTTTTTTTTAAGCACCGATTATGTTTTTAGAAATGGTTGAGACCCAAATGGAAAATGTGCAAAATGTGAATTCTGGAATATGTGTCTAGAATAAAAATCTGGACAGGACATTTCTAAGAATCTCTTTCTCTAAAAATGTAATAAATCAACATATCAAGAACATTTTTATGATGAATGTATTGTAAGAACAATTCACTGTAATTTTCTTTCACTAGTTTCCAGACTAGTGATGTAAATTTATGTAGAGAAAATGAGTGTGTGATGGTTTGAGAAGGTTTGAGGATGTTGTCCTTTCTGGTCTCTGATGGTTTTTCTCCATGTTGAGTTTGGATATCTGCTTTCTGCAGTTGCATAATTAGCTGTGATCGTATCATGTCTAAGATCCAAGCTGCTGCTCCACAACCCTCCGAGCGGGGAACGGTTAAAATCCCGCCTCTGGTTATCACACTGCCTTGCTCTCTTCTTCTTGTGTGGTTGAACAACATCAGTTCAGTTAAATTCAATTCGTCTCGAGGTACTTTACTAAAAAAGCCACTTCATTTCAATCATATACATTCCAATTGATCCAAGTCATCAAACATCAAGTTTATTATTAAGATTATTTTAAAACTTTGTCTCTTTCCATTTATCTATCTTCTCCTGGATGAGAATGAAGCAACAGCAGACAATCACTGTAAAAACACAAATTCTTAGCAAGTATTTTGTCTAGTTTCTGGTGCAAATATTTTGCAGGACTTGAAATAAGACAAAACTAACATAAGTAACTTTTCAGAAACATATAGGACCTGGTTAAAGTGCACATTTGCAGAAAGAAGCAATTTGGAGATTTATTTTTATTACCTTTAAGTAAAAGCGTAACTTTTCTGCCTTCCGGAAAGTTTGAATTAAAAACATACTTTCTCATGCAGATATGTAGTTCACTTGAAAACTAACTAACTTAGAAGAATATTTTCAACAAGATATAGGGGCTTTTGTTTTAAGTTGGCGATTCCTTAAAAAGTACTTTTTTACTTTATAATAATGAAAAAAGTTAATTTCAGTGGAATTTGTACTTTTTTAAGTATCCTGGGTAAATAAAACCCCTAAAAGCACTTTAGTCTAACGCTAAAGGAAAAAACTTAAGATAAATACTAATTGATAAAATCTGGCCCCACTCCATTTTCGTTTAGATTTTGTGAAAGAGGAAGTTGCTTTCAGTGTCTTCTTCAGAGGTTTTTGTGTCGTTTCCTTCAATCGTTCTTGTTGCAGCGCCCACACAGGCGAGGAGGGGAACAGGCTTATCAAATGGTTTGGTTTGTTCAGTTCGTTCTCAAGCCAGGCGGTCTTTGAATGTTTGTTACAAAGGTTAATGAAAAAGTTTGAGAAACACTGATCTAGACCAATCAGATCTCTGATGTTTTGATTAAATGCTGGATTTAACAGAGAGCCAGTAAAGGGAAGATGAAATGGGAGAAATATTTTCACTTGAACTCTGTTTTAACTACATTATGTGGACTTCCTGGTAGTAAAGAGTTATAGCAGTTCATCCTTAAGTAAGAAATGTATGAACTGGTTTATAGGCGGAATATTTATGATTTATTATGTTGGGAGAAAATACATCAAATTGCCAGGCTACAAATTTGTATTCTCTGTTTTATTTGAACTTTATATTTTCGTCTCTTTCTGAACTCATGCAGATTTTTGAAGCTGTGGTCGGAGCCGTGCAGGATCCAGGCGTTCCTGGTTGATTTGCCGTTAGTTTCACTGTATTGTGAGATTTGCTGTAATTAATTGGTTCTTCTGGGGGCCAAGTGGTTTCATCTCATTTCAGTCACCTTGCACATCAAGGAACTATGTCTGCACCTGTTTCCTGCTCTCAGCAGCTGCCAACTGAGCCTCCCAAACCACTATTGATCCTATCAGATTATGAACACACACACACATTTGTTATGCGTTGTTTATCAGCTAATTAATTTTGGCAGAGAAATCATTAAACATTAGAAAAGTTGTGCAGGATTCATTAATTAGCTCCACATCACTGCTTCTAAACAAAGAGCGTGAAAGGAAGTCGCTGAGAAATATAGCAATGCAGTTATTTTATAAGTGCATTTGTGAGCCTACCTTTTTATTGGTAAATTGAATATAATTCACATTTCATATTTTTGAATAATTTTTGTCCAGGTTAATTTATTAATCTGATAGTTTTTATTTGATTATGTGATTAATCGTGAGGATAATCGATAGACTACTCAATCACTAAAATAATCATTTACAACAGCCCTAATAACTAGTCAAGTAAATTATGAAAAAATAAGAAAACATTGATATTTGGTGGTAGGAGCATCTTCCACAGAGATAAAGCTCTGAGAATGTCAGTTTTTCTGGGGAGCACTGTTGGCCTAACGTCATTGGCCTGTAAAGTCAGGTGCAAAGCATGCTGGGATACTATGTAAGTTTCTCTGAGGAGAAACTCTTAAATTAGAGATTGTCGGGACACACACACACGCAGGAGAACAAGCAGACACGGACAACAGTGCAACACATTTTAAAGCTCATCTGCAAACTGATTCTGTCAGGAAAACTTAGTGACGTGCGGCTGCCTCCTACAGCTTTCCTCCATAATGGCAACAGTCGGCAGCAGCGTTGTGCTGTCCACCAGGGAGGAAAAGAGGCGGCGGGCTCTAAATAGAGCCTCCCAGTGTTAAATATTAACACCCGCCTCCCTCTGACAGAGAGCGGCCCGCCATGTCGCCTTCCATCTCCACCACCTGGGAGATGCAACACAGCATAGCACTCAGGCACACCGAGAAACACATGGACAGATCGCAGTTTATGGACAAAACAAGTTCTTAGATATGAAGTTATGCATCTGCTCAGAGTTCCTCTACATTAGTGCAAACTTTGTTTTATGTTTCAGCTCGTTTTTTAAAATGTGGATTTCATTTTACAAATATGAAATGTAGGATATGAGTTCTGTTAAATTATTATCACAATGCATGAGAAAACGTTTCCAGCAGCCATTGTACAGCGCATTCAGCAGTAAAACCAGCTGAGAAACTGTTATCTTTTATCAGACCCTAACCGTCTGATAAAAGATAACAGACTACAACCAAAACAATTGAAAAGTATTAAAAAAAAATGTATTTATAGCAATTTATAACTGAGAATATTAGGAAAAAAAACATCAAGACAAAACAAAACGTCGCTCTGCACCAGATCAAACTGGAATTTGCTCAAAGAAAAAGATGCAGAGATAAATCTGAGTTGCTCTGGACTTTTGTTGAGACTCTAATTTCTTATATTTACACAACCTGGTTGTGTAAAAAGTTTTGGAGTTGATGAGTTGTTGGAAATAAAACCAAAGTTATTAAAAATTATTGAGCACCTCAAAGAGTCAGACGATATTTAGGAAAAAAAATGCAAGCCTGTTCTTGCAGTAAGGTATGGATATGACTGAGGTGTTACACCAGCATGTTTAATTCATAGCTGTTTTCCTTCTTTCTGATCAGAAACATGAAAGAGAGAGTTTTGCCTGGAGAAAAACAAAATGGCTGAACTCATCCACAAGCTGACAACATTTGTCTGCCTGTTCAGCAGACTCATGCTGGAAAGAGAAGAAAAGACGCCAAACTTCATAAAGGCATTTTATGTCATTGACATAAATGCAGTATTCTTGTATTTGGATTGTTTTATTCTTTCATGTGGCACTCATGATCATGTTTTCTGTTTTGCCTGAAGGAGAATGCGTGAAACAAAAAAGCTTTCCACAGACCAGAGCAAATACATCCGCGCATCTGTCATAAATTAATCTGATATCATTGGGCAAACAGCTCAAGATTAAAATTCCCTTTTGTTGAACACAAATTAAAAGATATAAATGCATTTTTGTGATTCTTTGTGAATTATGCTGTAAACAGTCTTCAAGGTTTGTATGTCAAATCTTCGTGGATTTCTCCAACAATTTATGGAATAAATGTTTAAGCTTGATGTCTATATGGGATCCTTCCTTCTTTCTAGGGGTGCCTTCACACCAACCCTGTTCAGTTCACTTTAATCGCACTCCAGTTCATCTGCCTGAATGGTTTGATGAGGTCTGAGTGGACAATCAAACTGATGTGGACCAAAAGAAGCGAACTCTGGTCCGTCTACAAACCAGGTCTTGGTTTTGCTGTAATGAATTCTGACGGTGCGAATGCATATGTGGATGCCAAGCATACTGGAAACTACTCCAAAAGTGGAAGTGGATTATAGAGCAGGACATTCTGGGTCAGCCAGGAGCGGAGCTATAGGGGGGCCTGAGGGGGGGCTGCTGCCCCCCGGCCCGGGCCAGATGGGGTCCCGGGTCTGGAGGTGCCAGGGAGGGAGGAATGGTTTCAAGTCGCTTTAATGTATGGTTATAGACGGAGAAAGTGCGCCCTCGCCTCAGAAAGGTTTATGCAACCCCCCCCCACCCCTCAACAGTTTCCAGAAGCGCAGGTGATACATGTGAGGGGCCCGGTCATTGGCCCCGCCCCCCGGCCTGACGCTGACTTGTTCCGCTAGTGGAGTCAGCATAGCCAAAACACGCTAGTCTAGAGCTAGACTAGAATAGTCTAGACTCATGATCTTTTACCAAAGACATGAGAAAAATCCTACAATTGTTAAAATCTGATGATAATCCATTTTTGTTTACCTTTTGCAAAAGAGGAAGTTGCGCTCATTTCTTCTTCGGAGGATTTTCTTTCTTTTCCTTCAGTTGTTCTTGGTTCAGAGAAACTACAGGCGACATGGGGGAACAGGTTTTTCAGCTGGTCTGGATAACTTGATAGAATGCAGTGTGAAAGCAAATCACACCAGATGTAACAAATGCTGCAATTTTGGTACCGAGTCCACCGGACTTTCAGGTGAAAACTCCCTAAATGTCCTCAACTCCTGGTTTTCTTTCAAACTTCTTTCTTAATGACTAAACATTCAAGCCTATAAGTTTTCTCACGAACATCTTAACTTCCTTTTAATTTTCTCGTAAATTGCTGAACCTCCATTCAAACTTCCAAAGTTTAGAGCTTCTATAGGTGGTACCAATCTTTTATTAATGGAATGAAAAAACAGGCCATTAATATCTACTGTGCATCTTTGAAAAGCAGAACTATAGCCTCCTACACAACCAACAAGAATGTTTCTCAGTACTAAGTCAACAACAAAACACTTGTCTGTTCCAGCAGCCATTGTACACTGATAAAACCAGCTATGTGATTCCGCAGTGTGACTCAACAATCGGGAGGCTTTTGAAACGACTCATTTTCCGGACGCCAAACAACAGTAACTTATTGCCAACAAAATGGCTGTGTGGTTTATTTAAGCACTTGGATTGGTTTTAAAAGCAGTTGAGACCCAAATGGAAGTTCAAAAACTTTCAAAATATGAATTTTGCATAAGACATCCCCTTTAACAGAAAAGATAACACATGTAAAATATTTGAAACAGGAAATGTACGGAACCAGAATACTTACTAGAATATTCTCAAAGATACAGGAATTTAAATTCATGAGGACCTGATTGATGACGTAATGAAATGATGATCACTGTAAATTCAGACGATGTTGCACTTAACAAGTTCGTTTTTCTCACCTCACCCTTCACAGCTTGCGTCTCCTCGACCAAAACCAGACGTTGGCCGGCACACTCACCAAATACCTCGGAGTGTTTTACCCCAGAATCCACAAACGACATGTAAACCACTTGTTTTTAAAAAGTCAAGAAAGCGTCTCTAAACCAGCGAGTGGGAAGCGAGTCATTCTTGGTACCACAAGCGGTGAATTTCCACCATCCATTTGTTAATGTGCTAAGGCACTTGTTGGGTTTTGTGGTGCGGCAGCTGACTGATTTTTCACCCCCCAACTCTCTCTGCTTTCTCTCTGTTCCCTTTCTCACTTTTATGTGGCTCTTGTTTCTTTTTTAAAGACATCTCTTATGTGTTTCCTATGGCTGAAAAATGTCTGAAAACACATTCATTGTTCCATCGAGGGTTGTTTGTTTATAGCACAGCCATTCAGGACGTCCACATTGTTAGAAGTAGTGAAACAGAAACACAAACTGGGATGTTGCCAATAGACACACTTCAACTAAAGCTTTAAAACCAAAAGTGGGATGTTGAGTAATTCATATTCTTAAACGAGTCTCAACTCATTCAGCTCAGTTAATTAAAGTTCACTTTTTCTGCTTCCATAGTAATTAAGAGGGAAAACAGCAGATATGAGCTGCTAATCAATTCCATTTGATCAACCAACATGAGCTCCTCTTTAAAGGAACGTCTCGATGCATCTGAGTGTGTATTAACACAGTGCCAGATGTGAGAGACATCAGCAGTGGCCTTAGAAGAGCAACAGCTGCTTTTTAAAGGCTTCTTGGAATTTTAAAGGCTGTTTTCAAACAACCCATCAACAAACAGCTAATTCGCCCCAAGGTCAGATTGTACAATGTGAAGAGAAACTGCAACCCCTCTTCCCTCAAAAAAAAATCTCACGTTCTGCATGTCTAAGCAAGTTAAAACTGAAATTACGCTTTGCTTGGGTTGCTATGTTACGTCCGGGCTTCTCTGGGTTGCTAGGTAACGAGCTGAGCTTCTCTGGGTTGCTAGGTAACGGTCTAGACTTCGCTCGAGTTGCTAGGTGCCTGCTTATTTGTGATGCTAAATTAGGAAGGTTTTAAAGCAGCTCATTTTCCAGACACCAAAAAACATTAACTTCTTGCAAAAGAAAAGAAGTTGGGAGTTTTTTGTGTTTTTTAATGCTCTGGATGTTTTTAGAGGCAGTAGAAACCCAAAAGAAATTTAAAAATGTGCAAAATGTCTGCCAAACCTCTGTAGTTAAGCACTGCTGTAAGGAGAAGTAGGCCAGAAATAGAGAAGTAGACGAGAATGATCATGGTAAATATTAGCCCTGCAGTGTTGCTACCAGGGTTTCCCCCAGAAAACTAGCTAAGCCTGGTGGTAAGTCTTCCAGCAGCCCACCATGTTTTTGAGAAAATGTGACAATATGACTAGATAATTGTGTGTTATTGAAAAACAATATTAGCAATACCAAAACAATATTACAACCAATATTAAACCATTCTTATCCTGGTGGGAGCACAAGTGAAGCCTGGTGGCCCGCCAGGCTGATAAAACCCTGGAGAAACCCTGAATGAGCCATGGAGAAACCTGGCTGATACTTGGAACCAACTGAAAATATACACAAGAATGTGGTCATGTTCAGCGTGTTTTGCAAGAAAATAAAAATTAAAGGGTCTGACACAAATGTGCACACAGAGCTGCAGCTCCTCCATGTTTGTTTTCTATCTGGGTCTGTGCTCTGTCCCAGCACCGTCATTTCAGTCTAAAGGGAGCAATAATCCTCACTTACATGAGTTAGTTTACAAGGTACAGTTAGTTGACTTGCACAAAGTACAATGTGAACGCAAACTCATCAGTGGAAAAACATGAAGTTAGCTTTTGATCCAGGACTTTCCTGGTGTGAATAAATGCCAAGAATACTTCAAGGTATTGTTTCTAAACTTGAGTCTACCATCTACTGGGCCATCAACATGAAGATTACCAGAATCATGATTGGTGTGATGTATCGTGTTAATTACAGCCCAGTTCATTCAAAGCACCAGCTTCTTGGTTGATCCATCTAATCAGCAGCCTGCAACATTTCCCCTGCATGTGTGTGACTCTGGCTGCCACAGCGAAGTCATTAAAAGTTAATCAGAGATGCACCGTTGCAACAGAGTGGGAAAGAATTGCCTCTGTCAGTGGCTCCGGGCACAGGAAATCATACCACAGAGAGGGAGGAGGGAAAAAAAGGCAGCGATAGAGACAGAAAAACACAATGAAGCGGACAGGCTGGAGGAGAGAGGGAGGGAGAGATTCTCATACTAATGAACCATCACTTCCACGTCTCAGCCGATGCCCTCCGAATCCCAACATCTGTCCCACCAAACCCAGCCTCATTATGACACCCCTCAACAAAATCCCAGCCTTATAAGATAGTGTGTGTGTGGTGTGTGTGTGTGTGCGTGTGTGTGTGCACGTGACTTGAAACGCAGGGTGACGGTGGGAAAGTCTGCCCCGCTGTAGTTGTCACATCACATCTAGAGCAGGACGGCCGAGGGCATATGCATGTTGTGTATGTGTGTGTGGATCTGTGTGTGTGATATGAGGGTATGTGGGTGGTGGTGGTGGTGGTGGTGGTGGTGGGGTTCTAGGTCTGGGGCTGTGCCTGAGGGCCTCGCCTGCGCTACAAAAGACTCCACTCAACTCCGGTTAGTCGCCCTCACTAGCATATCAGCACTGACGGACGGCGCACACATATAAATACGCACAGACTTCCTGTCTCGTCACTTATAGCCGCCGTGATTAAATGTTTTCCTCTAATTAAGCTTCTGTAGACGAGACGTTGCTGCAGGACAGCAGAGTGTGATCAGCGCTAAATAAAACCTGTTTGTTTCTGCGTTGATCGGTGCACTCCTGAGCGCAGCCGACGAATGTGTGTGAATGTTTTTAGGTGAGTGTGTGTGTGTGTGTGTGTGTGTGTGTGTGCAGTGTGCTATCACTCTCTTGCTAGGGGTGACAGGTTGGTTGGGGACTAATGCAGCACGACGGAACTGAATGTGGCCTCGAGCAAAGCATCTGCCTGCAGCCAGTCCTCATCTGAGTTGTCACACACACACACACACACACACACACACACACACACACACACACACACACACACACACAACACACACTTACACAACCCATTCCAATGGAGAAAAGGCGAGTTTAGGATCCACACACACCGTAAACACACTCAAGAGCATTATAACCCCCGTCAGCCCTGCTTTTCTGCTTCTGTGGGTTCCAGACATTAATGGCTCTGCCCTGATGAAGAGCTGGACGTGACACGCTGGGCCGGCCGGATCGGGTGCTTTTACTTTACACTCCTCGGTTTGTCTAATAAGAAAATATGAGCACCATTTCTCAACTTATTTTGTCCAAAATACAAAAGATAAAAATCACCTGTAGGACAAACTATTTACTTCTTCTTATGAACCTGTTAAGTTTTACATTCCTGTCCAAACCTCACTAGGATTTGTAGCGTTTTCCAGATTTGTAGCGTTTTCCAGATTTGTAGCGTTTTACAGATTTGTAAGGTTTTACAGATTTGTAAGGTTTTACAGATTTGTAGCGTTTTCCAGATTTGTAACGTTTTCCAGATTTGTAGCGTTTTACAGATTTGTAACGTTTTACAGATTTGTAGCATTTTGCAGATTTGTAACGTTTTGCAGATTTGTAACGTTTTACAGATTTGTAACGTTTTACAGATTTGTAACGTTTTGCAGATTTGTAACGTTTTGCAGATTTGTAACGTTTTGCAGATTTGTAACGATTTGCAGATTTGTAATGTTTTGCAGATTTGTAACGATTTGCAGATTTGTAATGTTTTGCAGTGCCAGACCAAGTCAAAAGCAAACCTTGCAACTGTTTACACAGGACAAGTTACTGAAAGCTAAACACACGCCACGGAAAACCGTCATTATTTCAAAGTTACTTTAAGAGGAATTAATTTGAATTCTGATTTAATAATTTCTTACAAATTCTGTCTGTTAGCAGCTGATAACTGGAGCAGATAGCCCAACTAATTCACCACTGAATAGCAGCTGTTAGACTTTCGTTATTTTAGCAGGTATTTATTTTTTGTTTTATAAACAATAACAAAATCCAAGTAGTTGTGGAAGATGTTGTGGTTGATAATCCATGTTTTAGTATTGTAGCTGCAATGTTTGCTGTTGCTTTTCTGTTTGACAAAAAGACAATTGGCTTTTTGTTCTGCATCTAATTTAAAAGTGACGGTTAAATATCCTCATTCTGTACAACCACAGTATTTCTGTTCAAGCTGAATGTAATATCTCATACTAACTTCCTTTATAGCCACATTTATTTTAAATTTAAAGTAGGGAAATCTAAAACTGTTAAATAAAAATGTGCAATTCCACAATAGATGTAATAAATAACATGGATAAATAAGATACCAAGTATACTTTGACTTGTAAAATTGAAGTTGACAAATGATTATACAAATAAAAATGGGAAAAATAAGAGTACATAACATATTTCAATTATTTAATGTCTCTTTGGCTTCATCTAGCTTTTTTAAAAATAATTTCAGCATCTCTAGTTTGTTTGTTGGACAAGACAGCGCAACATAATCCCAATCTCTCTAAACTAGCACCATCAGAAAGAGCAAAGTTTCAAATGTTTGATTTGTTTTCCATCTAGTCCATGTTCTTGATTCACCTGTTGCAGCAATTCTTAGTTTTAAACAAACTGAAGTAATTGAGACGATTATGTTACATTTTATTTTTTTGCAGCTTTTTGGACTAGCAGCTCCAGACTCGGCTCCCTTCAGGTAGCTGGAAATTGGGAAAGATTCGGTTCCTGCCGAGCAGTGGACTCAAAGGAGCAGAAGCATAATGAGAAACACACTTTCCATCATATTTACCCTGCAACGTTGCCTCCAATGTTGCCCTCGGCCATCAGGACCTATTCCTCTCTCAGCTTAGATTCTTTGCTTGTGGCTGACCCGTGTTTAGCCCCACGGGATCCCAGTGATTATACTAATCTCTCCAGAAATCCACCGCGCTCTCTGCAGGCTGCCACAAGTTGGCACCCATCTCTGTACATCGGGGCAAAGCGGATCTGAGTCGAGACGGGAACGAGGAGGTAGCTGGCTTTGTTTGGGGGGGGCGGGGGGGGGGGTCTGCAGATTGAGTCGAAGGTTTGGGGCAAACAGGATGTTATTTACAGGATGTTAACGTGTCAAACGAGCGTTTGGGTTCGACGCGTCGCCACAGAGTTCAAGTTCTCCCTGACCCAGCAGGGAGTCTTCATACTCTGTTGTTTGTAATCTGTGGGGGTGTTGGGGGGGGGGGGGGGGGCGAGTTGTCCCCTCCGTAGGGTCTGACGATCAGCTACCCCCATGTTTACATCGGAGCCGGGCTGGTTTCCATGGAAACGGAGTGCCCCTCTTAACCGGCGCACTCAGGAATAATGCATTGTTGAACAGTGCCTGAGGCTACGCACGCACACACACACACACACACACACACACACACACACACTCACACTCACACTAATCCTTAACATCTGCTGCAGCGTATGTGCGTGTGCATGTGCGTGTGTGTGTGTGTGTGTGTGTGTGTGTGTGTGTGGTGTGTGTTGTGTGTGTGTGAGTGTGCATGAAACGCGCGTCCGCGCTTTCCTCGGCCAGTTCATTGATAATGGAAGTTAAGGTGAGCCTTAGGTTCGTTGGTATTTGCCTACAGCAGGTTGCGCTCTTACTGTCCCGCATGCAAGAAGCAGTCAAAGTCACGGACGGAGTGAGAGCTGACATTTGGGGAACCTTTTCCACACTACTGGTGCTCCCTCTAGTGGAAACGGGGTCTTACTGCTGGGAAACACACGCGCGGTGGGACGGCGCGCACACACTTCAGAAGGGAAGAAATGAAAGAGAGCGAGCAATCAGGACGCTTAAGAGTTATTCTCGGTATTTGTGTTTATGTTTTAGTGGTGGAAATTGACAAGCTGACAAGAAAGCAGGTCCTCCTCTGGTGAAGGAGTCCTCAGTGCTGACTGGCAGAAGTTATGAAGCTCTCTGTGAGGATTTGTTCTGGAGTCCAGACAGATCCTGCTGGGACTCAAGTTCTCATCCTCAGGCGCTGTACCTGTAATAATTACCCTGCTCTGGAAATAAGTTCATAAGGGACCTGCAGCTCAGCTACATGAAGCACCCATAATATGGGCAGGCTCCAAGGATAGAACACACCACATTAACAAGTTTTAACTTTATTCCGTGGAAACAAAGTTTACCTCCGCTTGCTGCAGCTCAACTGCAGAAATGACCAGGTGTAGAAATAAAAAAAAGTCTGCAGAAAGATCGGTTTTGAGAAGTGTAATTAGAGCATGGGGGTTCTAACAGTGTATGCTGGTGTGTGTGTGTGTGTCTGTGGCGCAGGAAATTAAAAACCCGAATCAACCTCCAGTGATGGAATCAGACAGCAAGAGAATAAGATTCCTGCACAACAAAAGCTGTTTAACAAGGGTAATTACCGAGTTAAAATAGCAGAAAACGAATCTTTTATGCATGCAGGCTACATTTAGGTGATGCATTCCTTGTTTGCAACTTCCCAGAATCAACAAAACTACTTTCTTTTGTGCGTTGTTATTGCTTTGCCGGCATTAGGGTTGCTCCTTTCATGGCAATGAGCCCTTGTTTAAATTTGAATGTGAATTTGAATTTTAGAGGATAAATGAGGGAGGGGATGAGGGGTGAGAGAGAAAGAAAGTGGGGAGAGAGAGGGGGAAAGAGAGAGGTTGTCAGTTGCCTGTCTGTGTTTAATGGAGGTCCCTGGTGTCGCCCTCAGGCTCCTTCACTTCACAATTAATGGAGGATCTCTCAAGGGAGAGCCATGCTTCTCAATAACACCTACACACACACACACACACACACATCCAGTAATAAACCTTCTGGTGGAGCTGAACTCTGCTCTGGAGTTCTGCCTCAACGTGAGCCTCGTCTCCAGGCTTCAGAACCACGGACTCCTGCTTTCTGTGGTCCAACCTGGCGCCAACACCTTGAGTCGCCCCTCAGAGCTCCACACACCAGAGGGGGCCAGGTGGTTAAAGATGAGAAAAGTGAGGAAGGAAAGAGAGAAATGCCTTTTCCTCAGAACTCAGGTTTCATTATATTCTCGCTCTGATCTGTCTGCTTTGGTTTCTCTCCTCGATCTGCAGAGGAGAAGCCCCTGGTGCTACTTTACACATGTGTGTGTGTTTATTTGTTTGAACTGCTTAAAACACTGAAAAAACAGTGTAATAATAAGACAGGATGGTGCATAGAGAGTAGAATATCTATAGCCATAAATATCCGTGACCTTAACCTGCAACAATTAAAGGACTGTTTAACAAAGACAGGAATCTGAGACCAAGTATAAATATTACATTTGTAGAAGCCAACCTTGTCAGTTTGATTTCTTTACAATGCCAATGATCTCTAGGGAATTTAAAATGTTGTTTTGTTTTATATTCCCAGGTCTAATTGTGGGATATTTTTGATCCACGGTGCTGTGGATCACAGTGACACAATCGTAAATAAATAACAGTGAAAAATCTGTTAAACACTGATTATTAGTGTGCATCTTCATTGTCAGTGGAACTATTAATGAAGAGTTCCTGTCTCTTCCTTTCTGTTATTGTAAGCTTACTGTATGCTGACTGCAAGTTCAGCAGAAACAAAGAAGGCTTTGAAAATAACCTTGTCAATTTTTTAACCTCTAACCGTGAGCAGCATTTAAAGGAGAAACCGTCAGACTTTAAACGTGTGGCTGTGTGCCATGATTGTTCATAGTGTTGTGCAGCTAGCTAGCTCGCTTCGCAGCTAACTAGCCCGCTAGGTAGCTAACTAGCTTCAGAGTCGACTAGCTAGCGGACTAGTTAGCTAACTAGCTTCTCATTCTAAAATTCATGGACAAACATCAAGATGCAGAACTGTATGATATGATAAACAATCTAGAACTGTTCAAAAACCCCTAGTGGCCTTTTTTGTTTTGTTCGTTTGTTTTACTCCTTCGTTTCTTTTGTATGTATGGAAGCAGCCTGGGTCGGCTTCTTCAGGTTCTTTAGATTTGTTTACATCTGATGCTGATACCATGTTTGATGATGATGATAATAATTTTTTAAAAAAGTTAGCTTGCTAGCTCCGCAGCTAACTAGCCCACTAGGTAGCCAGCTAGTAGCTTCAAGATAGATAGATACATGATTGACTTACTGAATTTCAGAGTCTTTGGTTAAAGTTGATCACCTTGATAATATTCATCCAGGTGATTTTGCAAAAACATTGCAATTATTTTCTTCAGGCCTCTTCAGGTGACTCCACAAGTTTTATATAAGCATTATTAGTATTGAACTCTACTTAGGTCATTACCAAACATCAAAATTACTCTCATAAACTCGTATTTTTGTCGATGTTAATACATGCTTGGAGTCACTGTCGTGCTGTGGGGGAACAAAATCATCCTTATCTTCATAAAGGGCTTAAGTTCTTATTTGGAACTATTGACATGACAAAAATCTGAATAAAAAGTGTCTGAAAAGAAAAAAATATGCAAAGAGCAGCATTATTCTGCCACCATTTTTCTTTTATGGTGTTCTTTTGGTAATGTGCCATTAAAATGTTGGCCTAAAAGAAAGTTCAGTTTTATTAGACTATGACATAATATTCTTCCACAAAGTTTTGGAAGATTTTGGCCAGGTGGGAAGTTTCCTTTGCAAGAGAAGTTGTATTTTCAACCATACTCTGTCCTTATTATGTTATATAGACCTTTGCAAAATCCTTTAAAACTAATGTGTCATCCAAAAGATGCAAATGTTCATATGCCAAGAAAAATCCTACCAGGGAAACTAAAATATATTGAAATAAATCATGGCAGGACATTGATCATCTAAGTAAGCTGAGGCAAACATGAGTTCAGACTAGGACCTTTTCTGGTCTTTTTTAAATAATTTAACAACAATGCTGTGCTTTCACTATCCAGTCATAAAGTAAAATGTTTTCAAACCAAAAGAATTGCACAAAAAGTATTTACCTCGAATTGCTGCTTCCCTTCATGTAACATACATGAATGACTGCTAACTTTGGGGAAGTGTAAGGTTGATAAAAGTCATACATTTGCATTCCAGCAAGTTTTTCTTTAAAACATATATTCTCTAAAATATTTTAAATATGATAAACAATATAGTAGCTTCTTTCAGTCTCATGTCTTAAAGCTTATATTTTACTCTGATGTTGCAAAGCAGTGTTAAGCTGAATGCGACGAAGCTGAATAAAAATAGAAATTTAGAAAAATATGCAAGATTCTTGATTAAAAGATGAAATAAAAGTGTTCTATGACATATGGCAATGCTTTACAACTTTCTCACGTGGAAGACATTAGACTAGAACTTGGTCAAATTCTCAGTTTCAGACTGTTTCAAGGTTAAATTTTAATTTTGAGCTAAGATGCCGTTTCCTGTCAGCCTTGGCCTCAGACTGCTGAGCTGCTGGTCGTTCACCTGGTTACCGGCTCCTTTTGTTGCCATTTACATATTCATCAGATATCCTCGTGAATATTGATGAGCCTGCTTGCGGGCGCAATGGGTGCCCAGTGGCTGCAGGGCATTGTGGGAAATTAGCCGCATCACTAATTGTGATCCACAACCCCTCGAGTGTGTCAATCAAAGGCGGGAAGGATGATACTTTTGGGGGCACCTGTAGCTCCGAATATGTATGCATGAGGAGACGGAGGGAGAGCGAAAACGTTGTGTGTGTGTGGTGTGTGTGTGTGTGTGTGTGTGTGTGCGCGCTTTTGCGTACATCCAGGGCCACAAGACCACCCTGTTGCCATGGAAACCCCCGCAATCAGAGCGCAGGAGGCTGTGGCCCCGGGATCTCAGAGAGCGTCATGGAATGAGGATGAGGAACACCAGGTGATGTGCGTCTGACCGAGAGTCCGTCTGTCTGCGGTACGCCGGGATTTAACGAGACAGAAAGAAAGTTTACATAAAAACAGGATGGGAAACAAACTCGTTTTAGGATTAATATTTAGCTGTCTTGGGGGAAAAAAAAAAGTCACTGCAAAGACTTCACAAAGTATCCGGACACACTGAATTTATGTTCCGGGCGATAAATTGTTCCAGAAGTTATTGCGATAAATGATAATATTGATGTTATGAGGCCATTTTTAGGTAATATAAGGAAGTGACTCAATTCCGATTTTTTGTCAATTCCGATTTTTTTCGCCAGGCCGTTCACACTGCCAGTAAATGGACCTGTATGTGATCTGCAGTGTGAACGGGCAAACGACCTGAAAGTGTCCCGCATGCGCAGTAGAGGGCGCAATGGCGTCAGCGTTCAGTGATCTGCCAACCGCCATAGAAGAAGAAGAAGAGCTCAGTGTTTGAGGAAGTAAACATGGAGGCTAACGGTGGAGCTTAGCTTATATATTTGAAGTTGTTGTCCAACCGGAGCAACATATTAACAACTTAATCCTCATATAGTCCATCATAGTTGTTGTTTTTCTTCCCACTTGCGTATCAGGACACAGAATAGTGAGATTTGTTGAGAATCAGTGACGTTCAGTTGGGATTAATGCAGCCTGGACGTTAAGTCACATTTGAATTGGATTCGTATCGATTATGGGTCACATTCTAAAAAGAATCCGACCTGAGCTGGTCGGATTTTCACTGCCATGAAAAGATCGGATACAGGTCACATTACGTCAAAAAGATCGGAATTGGGTCACTTCAGGATGCAGTGTGAATGCAGCCTAATTGCGGGTGTCTTCCCAGGGTATTATAAGCCTGGCGGGCCACCAGGCTTTACTTCTGCCCCCACCAGGCTAAAGGCATTACATGTTTATTTAAGTCTTTTTAAAAAAATATATTTTTTTTAAGACTTTATAGTTGGTTTTCATTTGAAAAGCAAATGAACGTCAAAAATCTTTCACTTTTTGACTCAAAAACACGACGTGGTTGGACTGCCGAGCGCCTCAACCGCCAGGCTCAACCTTCACTTGTAACAACATCAGCAAACTCTAAATTCCAATGAACATTTAACACTGGAACTGGGAGACATTTTCAATATCCAAAATAAATAAATAAAATTAATTTTGAAGTCAAAAACTGGTTTAGTTGAGACTAAAACACCAAACTGAAAACTTTTGTCTTCCAGTTTTTGGTAGAAAGACAGAAAAAGAGAGATAAACAATTAATCATGCCAATGGAAATTATTGAGTTTGTTTTAACTTATCAGATGATTAATTGATTTGTTGATTATTGTGGCAGGCCTCGTGTTTATCATAATAAAATATACTTTTATTGGGGTTCAACTGTGAAAGTCTATCCAAATGTTTAAGACTCAGATTTTAGAAGAATCGGTGGATTAAGTGTTTCATGCAGAGCTGAAGCATCATGGGAATCAAGTAGTGAATTAAAAAAACTTTTAAAAATGAGTTATTTTGTTACAAGTAATCAAATTAAGTTTATCCAAGTAACTCCTTTTTAAAAGTTGGATCTCCATTCAGTTTCTGCCGCTGGAGGATTTTATTCTGAAATAAGAATAAACTCCATAAGCTTTGATGTTTTTCACTGGATATACCATGAAATGTTGAAGCTCCAAAAACATTGTTTATGTTGTTTTAAATAAATATTTTTGCAACATTATTTAACAGAGCAGCACATATTTACAGTTTTCTTTCTTTTTCTTACTGATTCATATAAATTGTCTTCCAGGTTTTTCAAAACTTTTCTTCTCAAAATGTGGCAAAATTTACACTTTAGGAAAAGTTGTAATTCCTTTGTTTTAATGCTGCTGCTGCTGTGACTTTGGTATTTCTGGAGGATTTTTCTTTTGGTTATTTATTCTCTATCATCACCTCCGTTTTCAGTTTGGTTTTAATTATAGAATAGAATAACTGATACCTTTAATAGCCAAATTTAACCAGTGTTTTTGCGACTATATGTAAATCAGCTAACAGATTTTTTACTTTATTTTGCATAATGTTGTGAAAAATTGGTGTTTATGCTGATATTGTTATTGATAATGCATTTTGTATTTATTCTAGTTGTTTGGTACATGCTGAAGATCAGGTTTTTTCTCTTTTTAAAGCATTTTTCTGTGGAAAGGACGACACAGGAGAGCATCGGGGATGTTTATTGTTGATAATGTTGCTTTTGGTTAAGGCAGATACTTCATGTTTTGAAGAATTTGCCTCCATTTGTTTCCACTTCAACCCTACAAATCGTATCCACCAATATTTAATCTTAATCTCTCAGTGTAGTTGCTATAATCAACATTTCTGCAGATTTAATCTGGAGCTGTTGGTACATCTCTTATAGATTTTGGCTTACGCTGGTTTTATTTTGATAACATCTGTACTATCTTACTATCTGAACGTCTGTTGTTTAGTTTAAAAACACAACAATGATCAGATGAAATTCTACCATGCATGATGCAAAGACATCGCACTGTTAATCCCATATGTGATGCATCAGTTGCTTCTTTTTTTAGGTTACCTGTTAGACGGCTCATGTAGTTACCAAAAGATGAGATGTTACATAAGTTATTGATTTCTGTTCCTTAAACAGTTCTGAAAATGAGACTGGATGAAGAGTCTTTTGTAATGCAATGCAGAGCTGCAGGAATGTGGGAATCTGAACTAAATCCCAGTGGAGGCGCTGCATGAGGAAAAAAGTTTGGTTTCTCTACGCCAAGATCTGTATCTAGATATAAAAATAAAAAAACTCACCCTAAAGCTAAACTTCAGACAATATTTACATAATCCATAAGAGAAACCAACTAAACTGGATTTACCACAAAATGACCTTTTTTATCTTTATAATGTAGAAATGTGTCATCAGCATAGAGTTGCATTTTTGTGCTAAATAATGGTTGGCTTTACATTTGTTTTTGTAGGTTTTTTTTGCCAGTTTTTGAGACTTTTTGGTAACTTTTTAGTCACAAAGACGTTTTAAAAATATTTGTAGCTTTCAGTCTCCAGTCTTCTGTGGTTTGCATATGGGTCTCTCCCCGAAACCTCGTCTTTATCCGCCCCATATCTTCATCCACTTCGTGTAAGTAAGCACATAAAAGCTTCATAAAAGTAGCAGGATGACTCAATGTTGGGATTACAACAAACTGAACTCGAGGTAAACGGAGAGAAAAGATTCTTTATCTTCAACTTGCAGGAAACATTTGTAGTTCTGAATCCATCCTCAACCCGCCTCATCCTGCAATAACCTCAATCCTAAATCTAAATCTTTGCTTTTGTTATTAATTGCTCAAATTCTCTCTAAAACTATAGAAAAAAAATAGCACAGATGCTGCAACAAGTCCAGTAAGCCTACTTTGGCTGATATGATTTTCACTAGACCAAGGCAGCTTATAAATCTGTGAAACTCGTCTCTAATCACCTTCATTTTCTCTGGTTTCCACCATTTGTTCTGTTTCCTCCTGAGCGCAAACATAACAACATCTGATGTGAGACGATTGTAGAAAACAACTACGAGAAAGATGTCAAAGCGCACAAAAAAATGAGTGACAAGAGTTAAAGATGTGCTAAAATAACACGCCATCTTGCATTTTTCGCCACTTGATATGACACCTTCTGACATTTCCCTGTGTGTGTGTGTGTGTGTGTGTGTGTGTTCAGGGACAAAGCATGCAGTGTTATTTCACCACGTTTCTCTCTTTTGTTTTCATTTGAGTGGAAGTTTCGAGAAGTGCGTCTTGACGAATTGCATGGCCTGGTGTTGGAAGTGCAAGACACAGCAGCATATTGCAGGTGAGTGAAGTCATTAATATTTCCTCTGTATCAATATCACTGGTGGAATGGTGTGTGCAAAAAAAAAAAATAAAATAAGTAGAAAAAAAAAAGGTGTGTATGTGTGCCTCAGATTGACAGGTGGATGATCTCAGTGAGTGGAGCACCCTGGGATCGACTGCATAATCAGGGAGACAAAGGAGCACAGGAAGAGACGGAGAGAGAGAGTGTGTGAATGAGAGAGAGAGAGAGAGAGAGAGAGAGAGAGAGGGGATGAGAGAAGCAGAGAAGTACGGAATAGTAAAATTCCCAGAGGTGTGAAGGGGTTGTGTGCGCTCGTCTCTGTTTATTTCTCTGCATTCGTTTGAAATGGTTTACGTGTGTGTATACGTTTCTCTGTTGGTGTATTTAAACCTCCATGTGTGTGTGTGTGTGTGTGTGTGTGTCTGTGTGTGTTGTGTGTGTGTGTGTGTCTGTGTGTGTGTGTGTCTGTGTGTGTGTGTGTGTGCAGGAGGTGTTTGATGGCTTCCAACAGTAAATAGGTTCATTGTGAGAACAGCAAAGGTTCCACATCAGGAGACTTTCCTGGTAATTATACGGGAGCAGAGCTGGCCCCTCCCCTCTTTAAAACACACACACACACACACATCAGTGATGCTGCTGTGGTGTGTGTCTGCGTGTGTTGTGGGTGAGAGAGTGTGTAATGTAATGTGGGTGTTTGTCTTGCCACGAAGCGGCGGATCTGTGATCTCGGGCGCCTTGCGCGTAAAGCTGAGGTTGACATCGTCGCACGCTGTTCCACAGTAAACAGGTTTCCTCTGCAGCGCAGGAATTAGGCGGCCGACCGACAGACCGCCGACCGACCGCGGGGCTCAAAGCCCGAGGAGTCGCTTATAATTGACCAACTCTGTCGACAAGTTTCACAAGCGCCTCCCGTTGCTCTTCCGTTCGGGTTGGGCTCCGTTTCATCTGCGCCTCAGATCCTCCCCGACTCACGTCGGAGGATAAACAAAAGCATTACGGGGCCGAACGGGGAACATGGCGGGGCTGAGGGTTTGAAATCAATACGGCTAATGGTGGCCTGTCAGGAAGAAAGACAAAGGTTTGATCTTTGTTTATTTCTTTTCTGGTACTGTCGTTCTCAGTGCTGAGAGTCTGAGATTGAACAGGTATGCTAATGTGCAGAGCTGTGAGAGTGTTTTAACCAGAGAGGCTCACTGGATCCAGATGATTTCTCCTGATGTAGAGAAGGGCTGTATAATAATATCGATATCGCGATATATATCGATATTTTCTTTACTGGAAAAAAATCAATATTCATCTGCAAGTATCGCAACGTCCAACTGTCACCTTGTTCACTCACTGCTTGCTTCACCAGGTCATCAGGCTTAGAGTGATTCCTTCAGATGTTCAGGTTAAAAAGGTATCAAACTATTCAGAGCAGGAACTTGGTTCACTTTATTTACTTTACTAATGCATGTCAGCTACAGTTTGGACTGTTTCAACTAAAAGAAACATGTTTTCTCTCCAAGTCTTTGGTTCATTTTGTCCAGCTGTCCACTTTAAGTCTGTGTCCAACCAGAGCCAGGTATTGTGTAGTTGGTGCTTTTAATCAGTTTTCAGTTAAATTAATTCAATCCAACTTTATAACAGTCACAAAATGTCACCAAAATCACTCTGTCCCTCTAAAATCTTTCAGAAAATTGCAAAAGTGTATTGAATCGTTTGCTTAATATCGCAATATATATCATATCGTGGGCAGAATACTGTGTATCGTATTGTGAGATTATTGTATCACTACAGCCCTAATGCAGAGGCTTTTAAAGTCTTACTTATTTCAGGTTGCCAGATCGAATTTAAACTTTCCAGCCCCAACAATAATGTAAAACCAGCTCAGCCAAAAAATAAAAGAAGAAAAAGCAAAACTCAATCTCTGGCGAAACTCATATTTATATCTATATCTATTTGTCCATTGACCTTTTGCGACTGTGTGACTAAATCCCATTATTGGGATGACGGCGGTGGACTTGGCTCTTTGAGCACAACAATATCTGTGTTTTTTGTGGCACCGTGTCATTTTAAATCATAATGATATTTCATTAACCAGGCAGTGACTAATCATTAATGATGTCGGCATTTTATTTCAAGTTTTGAGCTTTTCTGCCACACAGTGACGACGATTTTAAAAGAAATTCCTCTGAACATTTTCTATAAACTCGCCACGTTGTGACATTTTAACAATCCGACCAAAGTTGTTTTTTACAGCTCAACATGTTATTTATTTATTTATTGACTTGTGTTGATTGTTTTAAGTTGATTTTTTTAAACGGGACATTAAATATTAACATTTACGTGCAAATATATGAGATTATAGTGGCAAGTGGCTCATTTCCATGTTGGCAGGTTGATGTATCTGATATTTATTTGTAATAACTGATTATTGCTCACAAAAAAACTTTACATAAAGGAGGAAAGAAGTAAGTAAACAGCTGTTTGTGATGTGTAATCTATAACGGTTCACTAGTTTTCATTTTATGTTGATAAGGTGAGTAGAGTTAGCACAACTGCACTAGCTACACTAAGCTAAACTGGCTAATTGTTTAGCTTAGCTTAGCGTAGCTTAGCGCCACAACCAAATCTCCTGTATAGTTTTCACACGCTAAACGGATCAACGTGTTTTGTTTGGTTAAATAAACACTTTGCACTTAAAGGTTCGTTTAAATGTTTCAAATCATCAAGCAGCTTTTTATCAGACAAATATTACGTTTTTAATTGATTTTTCAACATTTCTAAAGAGATAAAAGCCATGTGTGAAAATATGATCTCCCTCCTTTCTGGATCTTAAATGAACTGTGAATAAGAAAGTTTTTGGATCACTTTCACAGGCTGCACCCAGACCTGAACCTGTCTGACAACACGAAGTAGGCAGATCTCAAAATGCAGGAAATCAGGCTTAATAAAGTGGAAAACACCAGAAACTAAGTGATTTAAAAGTCTGGAGAGGCTTTAAGACTCCAGTAACATCTGAGTAACTTTCTGCAACCGATTTTTTTAAAATAATGGATTCAGTACTGGCAGGAAATGCTGAATCAAAATGGCCGACTTTCAGGTTGTGATCTTCAGGTGAAGAAGGTTTGGTTTGTACAGCAGGTCAAAACAAACCAGAATCGGCTCGGCTTTAGATTTCATCCCATTTTTCTGAGAGTTTTAGAAGGTGGTCATGATTCACTAACTGAACATGTGGAGTTTGATTCAGGACTGGATCTCAGACAGAACGACGTTTCAGGTACCTTTAGCTCTGTGACATAATATTGTTCTTTAACAGATATAAACAGATATACATGTCGATATAAAGATTCAAAAACTCTGTATTTTGAATCTGATGCTGTTGAAGCTTTTCCTGTCTTGCACTATTTAAAGTTATGATTCACAGCAACAATGTTGGTTATTTTCCGTCATTCTGACTAAAACATTCAGTCTCTGAATTTTTCTGCTACTTCTCAGTCTGTGATGTCACAACATGAGGTTTGTTTTTAAAACTCTATTAATAAATCCTGTAATAAACTCTTTTATTCTTGCAGACCAGCACCTTTTTGATTAGATAATTGATTTCTTCACTCAGTTGTTGAACCAATCAGATTTTTATGCTTTTAGTTGTTTACATAACTCTTATGCTGTTATGCTGTTGTGTTTTGCAACATAAATGTAGCAACTTGTGATTTTCTTTCTGAGCTTTCATGCATTTTCAATTGGATTTTATTTTATTTTCTCAATCTAAATATGTTGTAATGCCACTTTGCAAAATAAAACAACATTAAGTAGGTTTACTTTGTAACTGTTAGCATAAAACAAATCTTTTTTATGATACCAGATTTTTTTGTAATTTTATTAGATATTTATGTCATAAACCAAAACTAATTGTATATTTGAAAACAATACATGGTTTTCAATATAAAATTTCGAGCTGTAATTACAGCTGCAAGCATTTTGTATATGTCTCTATGAATATTACTAATTTATTTGTCCACATCTTTTTGGCACATTTTTTTAGTTTTGCTCCAATCGTTTGGATTTAGGCCTGGACTTTGACTGGACTGCTCTGACACGTGAATATACTTTAATTTTTAATCCAGATCAATTCATTATATTGTAACATTCGTCTTCCCTTAAACTCTGACCAGGATCCCTGAAGAGTCCCACAGCATGATGCTGCCTTACATCTTTCTGCTACACATTGACTGTATGAGCATGTAGATATGGAGAAATACTGTAAATGATGTATCATTTTCCTTTCATTTTACATTGAGCTCTACTGTCTGTTGCTCTAAAATCCCAATGAAACTCATGCAGATGTGTGGTCAAAATGAGAAAAATTTAAATTTCAAGTAATATCTGCATTTTTCAGAGCTCAAAAATGATTTAAAACAGCTGATTTATGACTAAATAAATTAGTTTCCCTTCTTTTTAGTCAGTAGTTTCAGTTCCCAAGATGTATTTTATTTGCTGAATGATTCACATGCAAACATCTTTCAATTTCAGACAAACCTTTGGTGGTAATTGTGAATTATTTGCATATTTATCTCACACAACATTTAAATCAGGCTTTTAATATAGTATTTTATTGTAAAGTAATTCCACATACAATACTTGAACACATACAGTTTAAGTCACATTTCCACCGTACACCAGCAGGAGCGGTCAGAGTTTGGCGCCTGCAGGCTTTCATCTGGCGCCTTGTTAACATTTCATATTCCTGTCTCTGGTTCTGAAACGTCCGTCCACTTCCTGGGGACATTCTCTCAACAGATGAAACAACAGAGCTCGTAGCAAGAAGGTTTGACTCTGTCTGCGCCCTGTCATTCCTCACAGAACCACTGAAAAAAAAGTAAAGGAGAATAAAACCTTCAGCCTGTATTTTTATGTCTGGACTGGAGTAAAAAAAAAAACAAAAAACAACCAGAAAGAGCAGGTGGCCGGATCGTTTTATGCTTAAAGATTTCCTTTTTGCAGAAGTCTCGGCCTCTGTCTCAGCTCGCTAATTCAGTGTACACTACACACATCGTTTCTTGCTCATTCTGCACTCATACAACATATATTCAAACAGCTCTGCTTTAAGAGATTACAGAGATTACACAGGAATTACACGATCAAAGTCATTGAACCTGCATCACCCCCACACACCAAACCCACCGTGTGTGTAAACTTACTGGGTCTGAACGTGGGAGAAGACGCTTCTGTGTGTGTGTGTGTGTGTGTGTGTGTGTGTGTGTGTGTTTTCACAGAGGCCACAGTGTTAATCTCCCCTCAGGCTGCACGGCCCAAGTGGCGCCCTCTGCTGGCAGGGATGAGAAGAACAAGTGAGAGAAAAAAATGAAGAAACTACAAAACAGAAACAAAACCCATAAAACATTCATAGTTTTATATAGTAAACACCTTTTATATCAAAGCAAGAAGGTAAAATGAGTGGCTAACCGGAAGGTTGCATACCAACTTCCTTGGTTACAGTATAAAAAAAATCACTTCTTCGAATATATTTTAAGATTCTTTTGTTAACTTTTAAAGTTGTACATGGGTTTATCCGATTCCCCCCCCCCCCCCCTATCTTCGGGAGCTTTTAAATTTCCAGTCTGTATCCAGAACTTTACGATCTAATAATCAGTTATTACTGACAGTTCCTCGAACTCGACTTAAGAGGAAAGGAGATGGAGCTTTTTCTGTTGCTGCTCCTGTTTTATGGAGTAACTTACCTGTCCAGATTAGATCTGCCCACAGCCTGGATCATTTTAAGTCGCTTCTTAAAACTCATTTTTACTCTTTGGTATTTAATTGACATATTGTTTTGTGCATGTGTTCATTTGTGTTGTTCTTGTACAGCATTTTGGTGCAGTTTTATACCTGTTGTAAAGTGCTATATAAATAAATTTGACATTGACTTCTTAAAAATAATAAAGTAGCATTTCACTTGTGGTGTTAAAGTTATCATGGAAAAAGCAACAAAAACAGAGGCAAGCATTTGGATAAATGAAAATACAAACCAGTTTATTTTTATTTTTATCATATTACAGATGTTTTAATGAGTTTATCAGAACTTTCATGGCTGCATTTATAAATACTGAAAAGAAAAAGAACAAGTGATTCATTTTAGTTTGAATTTTTATTACAAACAAAACAAATATAAGTTTATTCTTTAAAGTCCAACTGTTTTCAAAAAGCAAATGTGTAAAAAGTGGAGAAACAAGAAGAAAGGTTTGCTTGAAAAAAGCTGGAGTCTACAGGAAAGCTGTTGCAGTGGCAGTTTTAATAAAGTTGATGTTGGTCGCTGCCCAGGGCGACATCTGTTTGGGGGTGGCAAAAACCCTCAACAATTTAAAAATAAATAAAGATATCCAGCAGCTTTCCACCCAAACACCTTTTCTATTTTATTTTTTGCAATAAAATTTGCACTGATTGATTTATAATCTTCCAGCTTCAAATGACAAGAAAAAGAATATTTCAGTTTTTCTGTGTTTTTTTTTTTTGCATTTTTGTAAGAAAAGTCAAACAAACTTAACCTGGTTTTAAATGTTTGACCAATCACATCCAATAATCAGAACGATACACAAATTATTTCCACACATGTAACATTTACATGAACTCATGATAAATCCACACGTACAAATACCAATCACTACATTATGCACAGATATTGTTCTGCAATATTGAAATGAACCTAATGAAGTCCCTTTGGAGTCAAAGTTTAAAGCACATAAATAAAAAAAGAAGCTTATTGAGATCAACACCAAGGTGGAAGAATCACAGGAAAAACACATCATAAATATAATTAATCACATTTATGCTCATAATTCTAATTTTCTTGCAGTTTTTCCCAACATATGTAAGTTTAAACAAGTCATGCAAAAGTAAAAAATCCTTTAAGATGATCCAATTCTTTTGTTTATGGTTTAAAAAACTAAATATAGTTTGGAATCAGATTCCAGTGTTTTCTAAAATCGGACTGAACCCTGAGTACATGATGTAAGTCAAATCTTTTTCACTTTTTCAGCTTTTCTTTGAGTTTCTGTGTTCTTTCTAAGAAATGTGTGCTGCATTAAAATGTAAAGCTCTAACACAATCATTTTGCAATGAGTTTCTCTAAAACTCACTTTCAGAAAAAGAAAACAAAATATCAGACTTTTGGCATTAAGATCCCTCCTTAGATTGAGACAATAAAAAAACCAATTACTAAATCTGTAGTGTAGATTAAATTATTCTACACTGATTTACTCTAATGGTTCTCAATGCACCATGAAAGCAAAACCATCACTGAGCAGTTAGAACAGGTAGAACTGGGCCAGAACCAACATGTCTTGGCACAAAAATCGACTGAAACACAACATTACACCCAGATTAAAGGAAGCTCGATTGTTTTCCGGCGTGTGGTGGATTTATACATCCTACAGATGCCAAGTTTCAGTTAAAAACCTCCCAACGTACTGAAAATTAATTCAACCCTCAAAGATCCATTTAACTCTTGGCATTGAAGCCTCCATTCAGAGTAAAGCCTGGAGCCACTTCTGAAGCAATAACGCGCACGGATATCACCATTATTCTGCTTTTTAATGGGGGTAATTATCCGAATGGATCTGAAATCCCACCGACACAATGGGAGAATCATCAGTCTAAGTAAACAGACACGGAGCAGATTTCTACATCTTGTCTGAAACGCTGAAGGATCTCACTTTGGAGGAGAGAAAAAAAAAAAAACCCAACCAGGATCATAAGAGAGGTGATGAAAATCTTAGCGCGTTCCTCTTTTCCTCCCATCTGCACGGGAAATAGTCGAAAGACTTTTGGCTTTCGTGTGATCTTCAGGAGCGCCTCCGAAACTCTTGAAAAGAGAAGTTAATGAACTTCGATCGGACGCGCACGGACGCGCGCACACGCAGCAGGCTCACACTAATCCAACAGCTGCTGGAGTTAAGTTTTCCAAATCAATTTTACAGCTTCGCTCCTGCGCGGCTGATGCTTGTAATCGTTTATTAAAAGTACTGTTAATCATTCAGCGCAGAAGACCATTAATTGACGGCTTGGAAGCAACTAAACCCACCAACCGAACCGCTCATTAGGAGTCGATCCCGATCCGGCCTTCCCCGAATTATCACTTTAATAAATCAGCGTCACGCAGGAAGAAATGACGTCACTCGGCTCCTTTCCTTAAACTCTAAAAGCTTGTTTGTAATTATCACCGCCATGTCGGTTGGCAGCAGATTGGCCTTTTCTTCAGTTTATTCGCGGCAGATGACTCGTGTTTGACCTGGATTCAACCTCTCCGCTGACTTCCCGAGTAATTACGGCAACAAAGAAGCAACAATTAAACGCGCTAATTGGCGACACAGACCGGCGATGATACTCGGTGGTTGCAGGTAACCAAAGGACGCGTGTTGCGTTTGTTTTCTGGAGGGTCCGTGAAGTAAACAAAAAGTCCTGACTGGTGGTTGTAAAGAGGAGGAGGATGGGGGGGGGGGCACCCCAGGTCACGTGATTATTAATATATTATACCATGTGCAGCTGACAGCAGATTAACATGGACGATAATCTGATGCTAAGAGAAATTAGGGACAGAAATGAACAATAACGCAGGTTTAACGTGAGCAATGGCGCCACCAGCAGGGGCAGCACTGAATGTTTCTCATTTTGATACAAATTTTAAAAGAGCAAAATGTGAACTTCAATGATTGTTTTGTTTTTTCCTTTTTATTTATTTCATGTATAAGTGCCTTAAAAACAGTCTGGCTACTACCTGCGTTATAAGTATGTTATTATTTCTGAATATGTAATAAGCATTAATTTATTATATTTCTTAGTCGGAGAGTTTGTGTTGTTTTTGTATAAATTTGAAGCCTGAAATAAGATAAGAACGAGCTTCTTGACTTTTAACTAGTTAGTTAGTTAGTTAGTTAGTTAGTTAGTTAGTTAGTTAGTTAGTTAGTAGTTAGTTAGTATCCCATAGGTGGACTGAGCTGTAAAAACATATTTTCTGACTCAACTTCACTTGTTGCTTTAACTGAATTAATTTGTATCAACTTTAACTATAGAGCTCAACTTAATAAAAGTTTTTGCAACAACTTGAATTGCATTGACTTACCTGTCTTTAGCTATTATATTTAACTACTATTTAGTACATAAGAGCTTTTTTTCAATAAAGTTGCCCTAACTTATTTATTTTGCTTTTACAGTATCACATCCATTAAATCGTTAATTTTTTTAAATTTATTTCTAAGTCAAGTCAGCTTTGTACGCAGTAAAAATGTCAGTGTTGAATTAACACACAAAAGTGTCTATATGTGTCCAAGTCAGCTGGTGTTAAATTCAACACTGCAAAGTGTCACATTAACATTTACAACGGTGTTAGTGTTAAAATATATTAAAAGTAACACCAGTGTAGTGTTGATCACAAAACATAACGTGGTGTTAAAAAGTAAATAATTGACCCACAAGGTGTCAATATCAATCAAATCCAGTGGAAAATATTCAAAACAATACACAGAAATTGAAAGTTAACTTTTCTTAAACCCATTTTAGTATATAGACCAATGTTAATTTTAAAAAAAATATGGGTGTCAATATTTTAACACTTTCAAAAGTCTTACTTTAACACCAGCTGACTTGGACACATATAGACACTTTTGGGTGTTAATTCAACACTGACATTTTTACTGTGTAATGTTCTTTATTTTGTATTCTAGCCATTCATTTTTCTCAAAAAATATAATTTGTTCATTTAAATGTACCTTTACTTTTTATGAGAGAGAAATGTTTCAAAATGTCGCAGAGGCTAAATAAACTAAGTTGTGAACATGTGAAATACCGATTTTAAATGACCTGAATTGAATGACCTGCAGTTTTTTTAGGGATTTTTTTTATTATTGGGTTGATCTGTTTCGGGTTTTTTATCATTTTTTTCTACAGACCTACATTTCAGAGTCCAGTGTTTCCGTTCTGGCCACCCTGACCAAACTTTCTGGAGACGCCCCTGGACCCTTCAGCGTCTGTTCCTCCTTCAACACCTGTTTCCTGCCTCTTCTGCTCTCCTCGCCCCATGAAAAGAAATTAATTTGCAGCAGATCTTAGAAGGCTTAACCGGCAGTGACGCCCCCCCCCCCTCTACCCCCCCCCCCCCCCCCCCCCCCGCCGAAACGACACAGTAAATCCCCACAATTAGCAGATCCATATTAGCATATTAACCTGCGCTTCCTTCCGAGGCGCATCCTTTATGTAGGTCAGACGGTTTTTCTTAATTACTTTTTTTTTTTTTTTTTTGGCCATCATGATCCGCGCCGTTTGTTTTGCGTTGCGCTTTTATTGTGTCAGACGTTATTTTGGCTGGAGAAAGGTGCAGACGCACCGACTCAACGGCCGCTGGTGGCCAAATGAGGCCGTCCGGAGTCTGACCGGTTCATTAGAGCCCAAACAGACCCGGTAACCAGGACAACACATGTGCGCTCACACTGGAAGCAGGCTGGGAATGTTGTTGACTCGCAAACTGACACATGGCTTGTTTTGGTGTTTGTTTGTTTTTTTTTTTTTTTACTTTTTATTATAAGCAACATTTTGAGGTTTCTGAAGGCATCCAGGGCATTTTAAACGCAGCATGGATCCGTCTAACCTTTGAATGTATCCTGAGTTGATCTAAGTGTTAGAATCTGACACAATGTGCTGAAAGTTGCGTTAAAGCCTCGCCTGTAAAGGGGGATTACACGGCAGTAATAGGCTGGATTAAATGACTGCAGGCTATGTAGTGATCTATTATGGATAAGTTGTGGCTCTGCATTAAACCGTTTACACCGATCCGGTCTGATCATCGTGATCTCATGGTGTTTTCTCTGCCTTTTCTGAGCCTTTTGGTGTTTAATACAGGTGGTCTGTAAATGAAATAACTAAAAACAATTACAAACAATCTCTAATGAGATTAGCGTCATCACTTCCGTTCAGCAGACAGAAAAAACGCCTACTTCCGTCTAAACAACGGGAAATGATTGTTGAAAACGTCTGTTGATCTAAGACTGGAAAATGAGATAAAAGCGCACAGGAGTTTAACTTAAAGGAAACTGGTTAAAGAAAACAAAACATTTTGAACAGTTACTGGTATAAAATACGTAAAATACGTGCAGTGTCTGAGAAGAAGCCTTCAGAGAGACACGTTGACTGAATTTCAATTAGTATTATTGTTGCTGTTCTATTTTTAAAAACGAAATATGGTCAAAAATGCTGAAAAATCAGGGATGTTTCCAGACGTCATGTGATCTTTTATGAAGATGCTGGTGAAATGAAAGATGTCCAGTTTGTTAAACTATCTAAAAACCAATTCATTAATAAACAATAACATGATTTTATCCGGGAAATAGAGGCGGTGATGTTGTTTCCGGTCAAAACAAGGTAACAATGTAGATGAAAAGTTAAAAAAAAGACGTCATGGGTCTGATAAATACTCAACCCAAGTCTGATTTTCTTGTTGTTTTAATGGATGAGAGATACGCGCCAAAAAGTTAAAACAATAATAGCTGAAATAATTCAAACTGATACCATTAGACAGCCTGGATTTTTTCGAAATGTCGACGAGAAATTACAATATTAGGTCACACACGCGTTCAAACCCCAACCGTGAAGTTATTTTTACTTCCTGTTGGCCCCTGAAGATGACGGCCCCCCTCCACGCCCCCCGCCGCCTCCCATCGCTCCCTGTCGGTCCATCCAGAAAACCTCGGGGCTGATCTAAACTCTCGCCTCTGGGCTGAACTACCGAGCGGGTTTTGGGTCTTTCCCTGCCTCGTCAGGCGCCAGATGGACTGGCTCCTGTCCGGAGATCAGTGCGCATCTGCTGCGGCGCGCTCGGCCCCCTGGTGAAAGAGGGGCCACTCGCCGGCGCTAAGCCCCGTTACGCGCAACTGGTGCCTCGCTTCGGCGATGGGCTGTAGCCGCAAGGTGTCTCATTATCTACTACTAGTACTATAATAATAATAATAATAATAATAATAATAATAATAATAATAATACAAAGGAAAATGTGAGTGATGTGCTACGTGATGTAGAAATCAAGATCCCTTCTATATTTTGGGAAACTTTCGTTTTTTGGGTTGGTTTTTAACTCATAAAACAATAAAATATTTTAATATAATTTCTACTCAACAATGTACGTCTCTTTCATGTTTTAAATCAGAAAAGTGCGTTGAAATACGGGTGGTTGGTTGATGCTTTGAATTCACATTTCTGGGAGAAGAGACATGATTTCTTCTAAACCTTTTTTGTTTATGTCAACATGCGGTATCTTTATTTTAAACTGTAAATTTCTGAAATAAACAGACAGTAATAGCATGAAAAAGAAGATAAAATATTTGAATGATAAATAAAATAAGTATTAGGATTGTTGATGATTTACTTAATGAATGAAATGAATAATTTGGGACCCAACACTCACCCCTGAGGAACACCACTCACAAACATCCACACTGAAATTTATAATATTACATAATATATCAAGTGGAAAGCTACTTATTTTGTTCTTGGTTATTTTTCTACATGTTTCGTTTTGTTCTAGTTGTTCTTTTTGTTTTCAAAAACCTATTTGAAACAAATAAATAAATTCTTATTTTTAACAGGAATGTACCATCAAAACAGAGCCGACCCAAGATTTTACAGCCGGAGCTGAATGTTATCTGGTTCCCCCTTCAATTAACTAATTAAGATCCAGGAAGGTGATGAGTTTACATTTACTCTGTCCTTTTTATGTAACTCCAACACAGAAAAAAACTGCAGAAATGTTTAACCAAACACCATAACCATCAAACTATGACCAATTTCACATGTATGATTACAACTAGAGCCGTAAATTTAAATTTTTAAAGTTTGCTGTTGAATGTCTTGTCATTTAATCCCCAATAAGCACATTATTACCACATTTATGCCTCATTTAGACTTAAAGTTAAGTCTTTTCTGCCTATATAATGTAATCTTGTTGCACATACAGCCTTTCTGGTCTCATCATAAATTGTTTAAAACCATAAAATCAAAAATGACAATTAAAAAAACGATGCATCGCCACATTTAATCACTTTATATAGACGCTTTCTTGCTCCCTTCTCCTCTCTCTTTTCCTGCTGGCCTTCCTGTTCATCCCTCCTCCTCCTTTCCACTCTCTCCACCCTCTCCCCTCCCTCTCTTCCTCTTTCCTTTCTTTCTTTTTTTAAATACCTGGCGTACGACAGTCGGCCTTCACCGGTCTGGTCGCGCAGAGGTTTCACCTCGAGCCTCCAGGCAAAACAATCGGTATCGGTTAATTAAAATATAAAAGGCCTTGAGAACTTTTTAAAGGAGGCTATTTACGGCGCCCCCGATGCACCACCGCCTCTCTGCCAGGGTCGCTATTTGCTTAATGTGATGATTATTTTCTTTTCTTTCTTGTATTTGAATGTAAGAAAATGGGATAAACTGTCTTTTGATCAGGAAGAAAGTGAGCGGCGGCCCACATGACTCGGTAGTAAAGAGCCAAACTGCAGCTACACATTTAAAACCATTATCTGCGTCGGGTTGTTGCTTTTGTTCATTTTGCAACCGATATTTGGGCTGAGATTAAGTGGGGATGCATGAACAGATGGGAAGGGAAATAGTTGCTTAATTAAAGCGCAGAGTCAACCGCGGCCACAGTCTGTACTTTAATAATATCAGCGAGTCGCTTTGGTTGCAGTTACAGCTGAGTAGGGAAAAAAGAGACATCCAAACAAGACTGATTAGGGCTTATCTCTGCTCCGACTGAGAGTCCCTCCCTCCCTCCTCTTCATCTCTCTCTCTTTTTCTCTCTGGTTTGTTTTTGAGTGGCAGGAAACCTGACAGACAGTAGAATAGCTCTGCTCTGCTCTCCTCTTCCTCAGGTTTCTATTCCTCTCCTTTATTTCTATTTCCTCCTCGCCAACAGCCTCAGACCACAGAAACTTCCGCGTTTGTGTTTATGTGTTTCTATTGCTTTTACCAGAAGGCCTGAGGGAAAGTCACTGTCTGTTTCTCTCTGTTTGTCGTGTAGATTGTATTGTTTTTTTTATTGCAGGTTTTACTCACCTGTTAGTGTTTAGCTGCGTTTATTTTCCTATCAGATTTTTTTTTTAAAAAATAATTTTTCACCTTTTTCACACTCTTAAAAAATAATAATAATACATATAATATATTTTTTAAGAGTAAACAAAAACACCATAATTTGTATGACGGCACCGCCGAGCTGGGCAGGACCAACCCGGGCGCTCAGGTGAGTTACAGCAACAAGAGGAAGGAAAATATGAAAAAAACACCATAAAATGAAAAAATGTATTCACAAAATAACAATAAACACGTTTGAAACCAGACATGCGCACGCCTAGCGTGTCTACAGCATTAATAATGAGTTCATTATTAACAAAGAAAACATTCCCAGACTGCGGAGAAAAACGGGACAAAATAAACCAAATGCATCAGAAGATTAATGTTAGAAAAAGCTGAAAAATGTGGAAAAAAACAACAGATTTGTACACAATAAAAAAAAAACATAAACACGAATAAATTTCCAACTATCTGCAAAAATGTGTTATTCGAATCGTTTATTGCAGTGAATTAATCTGTGAAAATATTGATTATTTGAAAACGCAAACGGATAATACGTGAAAACAATATTTAATGTAAAAAACAATATAAAGGCTAACAGTTGGTGCATGCAGAGAGCATAAAAGCATCCAGTTTCATGAGAACATGAACATGAACATCACCGCTTTCAGCACAAACATGAACATGTTTCCACATTCAAAGCTTATTCCAAAACATTGCGAATCAAACTTACAGTTTTCGTTGAAAATCCGCAAGATTTTCGTTAAAACGACTATTGCAGCTGCGAGTAAAAAAACCAAAAAAAAAAAAACCAAAACAATAATATCACGACGAAAAACCGAGCAGCGGACCTCGTGGAAACACACAAACGAGTCAAAAACGGGGGAAAGAATGTCCACAAAAAAGCGTCGAAAACGTTGAAAGAAGCTCTCGGTTCCTTATTAGGGCGAAGATACAATATTTATTCCTTGTCTCCTGGGATGCTCCTTCTCCGTCTATTGTCCTCCCATTCCTCAGTGCTGATGCTTAATTTTCAAAACTTCTATATTACCAAGGGACCTACGACATCAGCCGAGAAATACCCTGCAAGTACAAAATCCGTGCGCCAGCCCCGTCCGCGCAGAGGGGAGACGCTCCCGTTCCGCCAGCTTCCTACCAAACCCGAGCGCGCAAAAAGGGGAACTTTTACATCTCTCTCGCTTTTTTTTGGAGGATTTTAAAGCACTTTTTTAAAAAAATTATTATTA
The DNA here is from genome assembly GCA_033032245.1 of Poecilia picta. Lineage (NCBI taxonomy): Eukaryota > Metazoa > Chordata > Actinopteri > Cyprinodontiformes > Poeciliidae > Poecilia > Poecilia picta. The sequence goes on from CM065373.1 coordinate 21,007,800, forward strand.
TTATTATTGTCGTTATTGTTACTATTATTATTGTTCTATCGGGTCGTACAGGAGAGTAAGACCGAAATATTACGGGTGATTTTGGAGAGAGAACAATGTCAGCGACCTTCCCCGGACTTGTCCACGACGCAGAGGTAATGGCTGCTGCTTTATTTCATTTAATAGGATTTAATTTATAGAATAAAAGCGAAGGGTGCCGAGTTGGAGGGGTGGGGGGAGGTTTTGGTTAAACTGTAAAAGAGACGCAGTTGATGGAGCGCAAGAGCAGAAAAAGAAGTAGTGGCTAATAGAGTCTTCTTTGGGTTTTATTTTTATTACAAATGTGAGTGATTAGGACATTTCAGGGCACAACTCGCCTTTGTGTCTTACCTCTCCTCCACGGCGAGCAGCAGGGCTGGGGAGTGAGTTTGCCAGCAGCTCGGTAATAATAATAACATATAACAGGAGCCTTTTTAAACGCTGCACAGAGAGTGACAGACATGCCAAAGGGAGGGAGAGAAAAAAAACTACCTATTGCTCCTGTTGCAGCGCGGTCGTTCCCCTCCCAGGCGCGTCGAAATGACATCTCAGCTGGTTTAAAGTGAAGAAGAAGAAGAAAAAAAAAAAAACCCCGCTTTGAGAGTGTGTGAGTTGGTGTTTTGGAGTGTGTTTGGGAGGCAGAGAGGAGACACCGGCTGCTGCTAAATGCCACGGCTCATATCTTTTCCCACCCCGTGTCTCTTTATTATCTTCCAGATACGTCACGACGGTTCAAACAGCTACCGGCTCATGCAGCTCGGTTGCCTGGAGTCGGTGGCCAACTCCTCGGTCGCCTACTCCTCGTCGTCGCCGCTCACCTACCCGGCGCCGGCGGGGACGGAGTTCGCCTCGCCCTACTTCTCGGCCAACCACCAGTACACGCCGCTGCACCACCAGTCCTTCCACTACGAGTTCCAGCACTCGCACCCGGCCGTGGCCCCGGAGGCCTACGGGCTCAACTCGCTGCACTCGGGCCAGTACTACCAGCAGATCCACCACGGCGAGCCGGCCGACTTCATCAACCTGCACAGCGCGCGCTCGGCCCTCAAGTCCTCGTGCCTGGACGAGCAGCAGCGGCGCGAGCTCGGCTGCCTCGACGCCTACCGGCGCCATGACTTGTCGCTGATGACGTCACACGGCTCTCAGGCCTACGGCGTCGGGATGCACCACCCGGACCAGAGGCTGCTGCCCGCCGCCGGCCTGGGCCTCCCGCCGCCGGCGGGAGACGAGCTGCAGGTACCGGCGGGGAATCCAGAGCCAACACATACAAAAAAAAACAAAAAAAAAAACAAACAAAAAGAAAACAAAACAGCAACAAAACAATCTTTTTGTTGTAACACCGGATATATCCACCCCCCCCCCCCCCCCCCCCCCACTAATCGAAAACCTTCCCCTCTTCTTGTTCCACTGCAGTGACGAATGACAGAGACTCGACCGCTTTCCACTCCGGGACTGTAACTGTAACTTTACTCGTATTGGACTGGAGCTTGAGATAGTTCTGGTTCCGAAGCAAAACGTGAGCGTACAAAAAGCGGGCCGAGTAAATGTCAAGTCCACGCGGCACGACGCCTCTGAAAGGCCGGCAGGCCGGTTTCTAAAGGTTAATTGACTGGCAGTTCATAGCGCACTATTGTGAAACCTTCCCTTTATTTCTCCCACAAACACACGTGACCCATATTTTACATAATTCCTTTCGATGTAAAGAAATGGGCAAGTTGAAAAAAGGTGTGTGTGTGTGTGTGTGTGTGTGTGTGTGTGTGTGTGTGTGTGTGTGTGTGTGTGTGTGTGTGTGTCTGCTGGGGCAAAGAAAAGCCGCTGGTTGCTCCATTCTCCGGTAAAGGGCGGATTAACGGATCGGGCTTCGGGACACAATAGGCGACTCGAGCAGCATGAAGCACCGTAGTTTATCCAATTACGGACTTAACGTCAATCAACTTTGTTACTTATGCAGCGACATCTGAGCCGGTTTTAAAGACGCGGCGCTGGTTAAACACACTGACACGTTATTTCAGTCGAGTCATTTTTTTTATTTTTTTTTCCTCCAAAGCAGAATTTGTTCAACTGGTTAAAGTCTCATTTTTTTATTTCACTTTTTTAAATTGTAAAGCAGAACAGTAAATATGGGTTTAAATATGTATTTTGCATGAATTACAAATTATATTATCTAAATAGAAATTATGATGTTTTATTATAATTTCTTAATATAATTTTAAGGTTAAAAAATTGGTAATTACGCATGGCTTGTAAATATTATGGAATATTTTTGTGTCATTTCTTGGCTATATTTTTAAAGTATCGGGTATTTCTAATTCTAAAATTACCGCATGTGATTTAATTTATATTTTTGGTAATGAAAATATATAATATCGATGCAAATAATTTTTATATTGATATATTTAATTTTTGTTCATTCAATTTTGAATTTTGATTATATTCTTTGGCTCTTTTTAGTCGTTTTTTTTTTTTTTACATACCGTTTTACTGGAGGCTTGTGGGATTTTAAAGGGCGCACTTTGACCTTTTATATGCGGAAAAGAAAGGAGCGGCTTGTGAACCTGAGCTTTGCACGAGGCGGATGCGTGAACCCAACAGATGCGCCCTTCCTTGGTTTGGCGCAGCCCGTCGCATCTTTGAGCGCGTTAAAGAGATTTTCATGGCGAACAAAGCAGCTGCCACACCTTTCCCCCGTCAGCGAGATAATTCATGCAAGACCTCTGCGTTTTGTATATTGATTTTATAATCACTTTAGCTCCGGAATAAGAAGAAAAGAAACGGAGCAGGAGCTGGTTAAGAAGGCGCTCCATAAACCGTCTATCTCTCTTTTCTTTTTATTATTTGTGCCCGTCTCCTCCCAGTTTATTTTAATCAGAGGGGGTCCAGGCCTGCAGGCTCGCACAGGGATTAAGTGTTTTCTGAATAAAAATCGCGTGTTCTCCTTTTTTGATGACATTGTTGGTAGCACGCGAGTCTGATCCGGATCTGATGTCAGATCTCCATGCGCGCAGGCCCAGATCTGCGTTTACCTCCAGATTTCAACAGGTATCAGGATGTTGCTGCCAACTCTGGACACTCAGCGGGTTTCTGAGTCAGGATGAATCGCGATGTCCTTGATTGGAGCCGGAAGCTTTTTAAATTAGGCTCGTTTCTGACGGAACCGTGAGCAGCTTTCATGAGACTGTGACCTCAGACTGGCTGCCTCCTAAGTGGGGAGCACTTTCTAACAAAATGGCTTCCCTCTATTTGCTGTAGCCCAAAGATATATATATATATATATATATATATATATATATATATATATATATATATATATATATATATATATATATATATATATATATATATATAGTCTTAGAATTATCAGTTTCTCTGATTTTACTTTTTATAGCTTTATGACTGCTCTTTCATTCTATAAACTACTGACAACATGTCTCTGAAATTACAAGCAGAAATTTAGTATTTATTAGCAGGAAATGAGAAACGGTCAGAATAACAAACAAAAAAGATGCAGAGCTTTCAGACCTGAAATGATGCAAAGAAAACAAGTTCATCTTCATTTAGAAACAACAATACCAATCAGGTATTTGGAGGCAAAACCGGGAGCGTTTCAATCAACTCTTATTTTTTTTTCCAGAGCTTTTTGTTTATGACGTTGAATTGATGGAGAACAGGGGCGACTCTAGAAAGTTTTGGACATGGAGTTACAAATACTAAAATTAAAGATCATAACAGAAAGTCTTGAGTTTCATTAGACATTTTGTTTTGAAAGATTGCAAACATTTGGGTCTGTTTTTTTCTTTAAACAAAAATATTAATACTACTTTGTGTTATTTGCTCTCTTCAGAACAATATTTTCACGTTTATAAAATAATGGTCCAAGTCTTTTCTTTTTTTCCAAAAGTTTCTTTTTTTTAAACCAAAAATGACAATATTTTAGGAAGGTGTCAACACTCTATTTGTTTTTATGTTTTCAAAAGTCGCCTGATTTGAGAGTTTCAGCAAAATCCTTACTTTTAAAATAGTTACCACCTCTTGATTTTTGACTAAAATGTGTGATTTTTCAGTTGACACAATGTGGATAAATTTCACTTTTTAACTTAGTTTTTTCCCCTATTCTTTCTTGGATAAAGGGAGATAATGGCTGAGTTTTGAGTGAAATAACTGGATAAAATATTCCTCTTTATCCTCTTTGTTGATATTTATATAGAAATATATATTTTGCACATACAATTTGTAGGAATTACCTTTTACCCCTTTGGTGGTGATATTGTCAAAAAAAAAAACACAAAAAAAACCCAAAAAGAAATGTCATGTAATGTAATCTACACTGGAGTGTCTTTGGTTAGGCTAAACCTGGACGAGCAAAAAAGTCACATTTTGCATATTTTTGATCCAAACAAATTAAAAGAAAGGATCTATAAACTCTTAAATAGTCATTAAAAAGCCTGAGGGATCTGGAGTCAGGCGTGAACACAAAATGTGTAAAAACTCACTTCTATCTCTCTCAATTCATGTTCTGTTATATTTATTTTTTTTTTTTTTTGCAAAGTTGGGAAACTCATCCATTAAAACAAATATTCACATGAAATACTTTCCTCACGTGGCGGATTTTCAGTTCACAGCTGAATGTTTTGCGCACCTGCGCGTAAAAAACAACAAACATATTCCAGGCTTTTGCAGCAGCAGAGGCGTGTTTTCTCTGTCTGCCAAACTAACGAGCTCGTCTCTGCAGGGCTCCGTGGAGGCGCAGTGTGGGCTGGTTCTGAACGGCCAGGGGGGCGTCATCCGGAGAGGTAAGGACCCCCCGTTTGGTTCCTCTCTGTGTTGTTGCACCGGAGGCCGTGGAAAACAGTCACGGCTCGACACAAGACAAGACAGCGAGCAGATAGACAAACAGGCGGAACGCGGCTCTCTTGTCTGCTGTCAACATGTTACAGCAGGAACCGCCTCGCTTTTCTCGCCTGTTTAAGCACGACACGCACACGCACGCACACACACACGCACACACACACACACACACACGCACACACACACACGCACACTGCTCCCCACTTCCACCGTGAAACGAACTGTCACTCAACAGCTACGGTTTTCTCCTTTTTTTTTGTGCAGGCTCACTAAACTGTCCCAGGCAATTAAAATGGCAACAAAGTCACGAAATAATGCGTAATAATAATAATAATAATAATAATAATAATAATAATAATAATAATAATAATAATAATAATAATAATAATAATAATAATAATAATAATAATAATAGCACAGTGGCGCAGTTGGTAGAGCTGTTGCCTTGCAGCAAGAAGGTTCTGGGTTCGATTCCCGGCCCCGGCCTTTCTGCATGGCGTTTGCATGTTCTCCCTGTGCATGGTGGGTTTTCTCCGGGTACTCCAGTTTCCTCCCACAGTCCAAAAACATGACTGTCAGGTTAATTGGTCTGTCTAAATTGCCCCTAGGTGTGAGTGTGTGATTGCATGGTTGTGTGTCTCTGTGTTGCCCTGCGACAGACTGGCGACCTGTCCAGGGCAAACCCCGCCTCTCACCCGGAACGCCAGCTGGAGATAGGCACCAGCACCTCCCGACCCCATTAAGGGACAAGGGTGTAGGAAAATGGATGGATGGATGGATAATAATAATAATAATAATAATAATAATAATAATAATAATAATAATAATGTTAAATGACGCATCAAAAGGCAATGCTAACCTGTTTTGTTTAGCGTTTATGCTAATCCGAATTAGCATTATTAGCTGTGTTGTTAGCAGTGAGCACAATCAAGGAGTTTTACTTCCGTTCTCAAGCACTCAAATTTTACAGACTTTACAGGAAATAAAATACTAATAAATGATGATATAATACGATATATTTGCAGCCGATGTTTTGTTGTAAGAAAGGATTGTAGAGTGGCTAGCTGACTGTGCTAGTGCCTTAAAAGCAAGGAGAATTTTTTTCAGTCATATTGAATAGAATAAATAAAAGTTGCTTTACAGATGGGATATTTAGCTCCATTTTATTGAATTTAGGAACAAGAAGTGATTAAACATTGCTAAGATTTCTTACAAATTAGCGTATTTGGCCTTTAATTTAACGTAGAATACCCCAGCTTTGCTGTTATCGTCATGTAGATTCTGGTCAAATTTGTATTTACACTATTCACTGAAACTGGAGATGCCTTATTGAGTTAAACAAATAAGCAATAAAAAAAACTTGCTTGTGCTGCCCCTTATAAAATGGCACCCTGGGCAATGAGCCATAAAAAAGTCAGTCAGTTATTATAATAAATAATAAAAATACAATCCATAAAAAAGTCAGTTAGTCATTATGATAAATAATAAAAATACAATCCATAAAAAAGTCAGTTAGTCATTATAATATAAAATATATAATATAATATAAAATACAATTTCAAATCATTTCAAGCCTTTTATCTTTAATTTTCATTAGTTGCTCGGCATTACAATAAGCTACCATTTATCAATGAAATGTATTTAAAATTTGAACAGTTGTCTCTACATTTGATTCCCGTTGCTTCCTAATATTCTGTGTTTACGTTAGACATTATCATCCACCTGCCTGGCCTGCAGGTTTCGCCTGTGGGTTTGGAGGATGACGGTGTTTGAATCTACCTGTGCGCCTGAATAAACACGTGGCAGGTCGTCCTGTTTCCTCACGAGTGGGGCTTAAAACACGCTGCGGATCCTCTGCTTGCCCCCATCAAAGCTCGCTCGTGTTTCTCTTCCTGCGTGGTGACCGTGCGTAATTTTCCACACAGAGGCAGAAAAGGACGGCTGGTGTCTTTTGGGTTTAATTTTTCATCAGCCCAGCCCTGCCTAGGTGTTTGGGGGGCTTTTCTCTCGGATTGACGCGGGAATCCCTCCGCCATCACTTTCGGTTAATGGTGCGCCGTACTTGGCCCTGAGCTCAGCCGCTGCAACCATCACAACCAATAATCTTTGCTTTACCTCCCGCTCCCGTATCGATAGCTTCTCTCGCCTCGGGCGCTCGCTTTGATATGCTAATGCGGAGCGGGGGCCCCCGGATTCAGCCGAGATCATATTAATGTTGTTCTTTCTGACTGCGGCTTTGGCGGCATGAATATTCACATAACCTTTTTCAAAAGAAAATCACTCAAGAAATGCGGATCCTACTTAGGAGGAGTCGTCTGTGTTTTTAATCACGCTGCTTCCCCTTTTTTTCCCCACTTCTTCAGCCGAACAGCTCAGCCCGGAAAGATCAAGCTGATCTGCCTGACGCGCGCCCCCGCTACGTTTTCACCCCGCGCACGCACGCACTCACTCACATCCGCTCTTCTTCTTCTTCTTCTTCTTCTTCTTCTTCTTCTTCTTCTTCTTCTTCTTCTTCTTCTTCTTTTTTTCTCTTTTTTTTTTTGCAGCTATAAACATTGTTGCTAAAATATGAGGATAATGGCATTTGGCCCTTGTCTGTTTTTCTTTAATTTTCGTGGCAAACGCGTAAAAGGCGCTTGATTCCGCGTGTGATCCCGCCCGCCGCTCGCGCCGCAGCCCGAGGCAACTCTCCGTTGCTTAAATACGGTTATCGCCTCTGGGCCCGCGCGCTCCGCTCGCTGCACTACCGGCAGTAGCTCGTTTCGATCGCCCTTGGCAACATAAAATACAAACTACTTTGAATCAAAACATTTTTAGGGGAATTAATATGATGTGAACCGCGCGGCTTTCCGAGAGAGAGACAGAGAGAGAGAGAAAGGCGCGCGCGCGCCCCACACCTGTCAGGGCGCGTGAGCCTGACGGACAGGTGAGTGAGCGCGCGGGGTTCGTGTCACTTCGGGCCCGCGCACGCGCACGCGGCCTCTTAATAACGAACAGCAGCCGTGTAGCCATCGATTCCCGGAGCCTCCAGTCGTCCATGTTTGACAGGCTGAGCGGAAGTGGAGGCTGGTGGGACAAATGGTGCCGCTGGAGTCCAGCCGGCCTTTGTTTCCACAGCAGCGAGGTGTTCCAGGTATGAAAGCCGCAAAGCAGCTGGATGACACCTCCTCTTTATTTATATAGCAGCCTTCCTGTAGCCAGAAAATGAGGAAAAGCCACTACATTTCTGCTGACGATGAATAAAAGATTGTCAGTGGAGGAGGAAGAAAAAAAAAAAACAGGACACAGCTTGTTTAGTTTAGTTTATGTTTGTTTATTTGTCATCCACAAGAACGGTTTAAAAAGATTTGGCCCCCGGCTAATTTCTATCTGTTCTCCCAAGGCAGGTAAACAAAATGCATATAAGATACAAATAAAAACACGATTAATCGTCTTAATTCAAATTTCCCTTTATTTCATTTGGACGCCAACAGATCTGAGGATAATTTCAACGCACTAACAGCATCAGTGCAGCATTAATAATAATAATAATAATAATAATAATAATAATAGATGCCAAGTAAAGCTTCAAAGTATCAAACTTCAGTACCTAATATGTAGAGGATGGTTACTTTTAAGACTTTCCTTGGTTTTGTTTTGGTAATTCAAAGTGGCGGGTCTGGCTGCTGAGCAGCGTCAGGTCAGATTTACTAACATGCACATTTCTATAGATAAGCTAAAACAAAAAACCCATAACATTCACATAAAAGTCAACAAACATAAAAGCTTGTATACATTTATTCAAATGTCCTACTAAAATAAATTGTAGCTTAATGCTAATCCTACAGCTCCAAGAGGAAAGTTATTACTGAAATGATCTAGTTCTCTAACTTTAGCCAATACATCTGATTACTTCATTGATGATCAGCTTTATTGTTGACTGATTTAGTCCACAGAATAGAGAAATAACTTTGTTAAGGTTATAACTGTTTTTAATGACGATATAAAACTTGGGATCAAATCAGAAAATCACTTCAGTTTTTAGAAAATATTCAACTTTCTTCTTAAAATTCTCATCTTCTGGAAAATGAGAGGTTATTATTTGAGGCAGTGGGACAGAATCTGAAGGGCATGAAAATAAATTTATAAGTGATGAGTTCATGTAAGATCAGGCTGGATTCAGAAAATAACTAAAAAGTCAACACTTTACTGCTAAAGACAACTCAAACGTTTTTAAGAAACGAGATGGAAAAACATTTTACCGAGACTGAAGTGTAAAAAGAGATAAAAAGAGAATGTCATTCAGGACAGAAAACAGACATTAATCACCAGCATGCTTACAAATCACTTACATTTTGTTTTATTTTAACTAGAAGAAACAAATTTGTTTTTTTCTTACACTGAATCAACACTTTGTAAAGTTCAAAACTTAGTGCATAAATATTATGAAAACAAACCAAATGTTCAAGTCTACATGATTCAAATCTCTGATTTTTTTAATGTTTTTCCTGTTTTATGTCATCTTCAACATGTTTTATCTAATTGCTTTGCAGTGAAATTAGATCTAGAAAACGAGGAAATTGAGACGTTGGCAGTTGTTAAAAATGTTATAAATATATCAAAGATGAGCTAAAAGTATTTTTATTTGGTAATTTAGTGCTTTGAAACTGGGCCTCATTGGTCACGTTCCCAACTCCTACATTTAGACAAACTATATAAATGATAAACAAAATAAACGTTTCTCTACAATCACAGCAGGTGTTGTTCTGCATCATTTGTTAGCTTTTACGTTTCTCTAAGTTTCTCGCAATCAAATGTGCATGGAAACTTTTTTACTTTGTTTTTTATTTGTGTTTTTGTTTTTATGTCATGAATGAAAGTTTGCATCGATGAGCAATATTTTATGAGCTTATTTTGAAAGCAAGAAGTAATTCAGGTGATTTAATTCTGTTCTGAAGTTGACAAAGTTGCTTGATTTTGCTGTAAACACACAATACCGGCCATTTAACGAACAAAAAGCCCTGATTTTGTAAAGCTTGTGGATCTGCTTCATATTAGAATAAATATTTTCCTTTTAAAACTGAATTAGATTTACCTAAAAGACAAAAAAGTATCTAAAATCTGGTTTTCCAAGCAACAGTAGATGTGCTGGTGCTTCCACAGTGAGTTGTCATGAAATAAAAACCTTGTTGGTGGTCAAATTAAGGACGGTCCGATCTTAGCCTGCAGCGCCGCTCTACTCAGCCTAAAAGGCGTCTTTTCATTTCACTTCATCACTTCCAACGCGGCTAATAACAAAGCGACACACCCTGCTGTTAGATCTGATAACGAGGCGGATAAATAATAGAACATACCCCACAGTGGATCAGACAGAAACCTTGCATTTCAGCCACTTAGGCTGTTCGCTCCTGTGAAAGCTTAATAATGAAAACACACAGCCAGAGAAGCCAATACATATTTTACATCTGTACATAAATGCGTCTCGGTCAGGACCAGCAGCGCTGATGCAGGTGTGATTAATAATGCGGAGCCGCTTTCTGCATCTTGAAGGGCTTCGCTTTTGTTTTTCCCCACCTGGAAGAAAAACTCTTACATAAACTTTAATATTGAGCCGAACCTGGAACACAAATACATGCAGACGATGTTATATTTAAAACGTCTGTTTGAGGTTTGCCTTCGTTTCTGTGAGGATTTTCCTGAAATGATCTGATAGATAAAAGTTTTGCTTCAGCACTTTAGAAATCAGATTTTTTTTTCTACGATGTAAGTTTTTGGGAAACATGGGTTCAGGCTGGAAAGAGTCGATTTGAAACATGCAGACCTGACTGGATGTTCTGGCTTTAGGGTTAGTGTTGAAATGCTAAAAGTTTTCTTCTCACACATCAACTTTCCACCCGTCCGACTCTTTATGAATCATTAGAAATGAAACCTGAGCGAGAAACGAGATAAAAGATTTTCTCATCGATCCTGTCACATCTGCACATTTCTTTTCTTTGCTCTGCCTTAAACCAGATTTCACACAGATGAACATGAGGATCATCTCAACGAAACAACAAATTTACATGTTTCTTTTAAACAAATATACATTTACCCTCAAACTTGCTAAGTATTACTTTCTTTATTTTAAAGGAATAATATGTCCGTTTCTGACCAGAAATGAGTTTCCTGAATGCAAACGGAGCAGAAGGAACATCCAGATTTCTTTTAATAATAAAAATGTCCTTGTGGGCTCCTGTAGCTCTGCAGTTCCTTTAAAACACACCAGATATGCTTGGTACATTTTATTCTGTTCCTGGTAAAACAAAGCAGGCTGTGTTTATGGGTTGTGTTAAAGCTGCAGGGGTTTAATACTTTCATGAGTTTCTGCTGCTGTAATTATTTAGGGCTGGAAGTGAGTAATGGGAAGAAATACAGAAATATGTCTCAAACTGATAAAACACAAATCATATATTCATAAAAAAAATATGTTGCACATAAGTTTAACAGATCTACTAGATCTACTATTCTGCTTTTGAATTACATATTTCAGCGTTTTGGACAAAATTCAAACATCTCAACAATTAAAAACTATCAGTTACATGTTGATAAAAGTTGAAATGTCAAAGACTTTAATCTGTCCTAATCTGTCAGGATTATGGCCAAACTACAAAAAAAATGAAGTAGTATGAGAATAAAATAAAAATAATACAAGATTAAAATCATATAAAACAAAAATCAAAGTATTAAGAGAATAAAGTTGAAATAATGAAAATAAAGTCATAATATTATGAGAATAATGTGAAAATATTAAGAGAATAAAGTTGTATTATGAAACAAAATACATATACAAGAATAAAGTTGAAAAAATGAAAATAAAGTCATAATATTACAAGACTAATGTGAAAATATTGAGAATAAAGTTGAAATAATACAAGAATAAAGTTAGAAACTTCTGACTTTATTCTCATAATTTGATATACTTTTAAGTTCTCATCTGACTCTCCTGCACTAACCACATTTATTTACATTTCCTGCTGATTCCTCCAGTCTCTGTAAATGCCCAAAGGTTGCGGTTTTTGCCCCTCTGACCTCTGACCTCTGCGTGTTTGCAGGGGGGACGTGCGTGGTGAATCCCACAGACCTGTTCTGCTCCGTACCGGGTCGCCTGTCGCTGCTCAGCTCCACCTCCAAGTACAAAGTGACCATCGCCGAGGTGAAGAGACGACTTTCCCCGCCAGAGTGCCTCAACGCCTCCCTGCTGGGCGGCATCCTGCGCAGGTCGGTGCAAAACCGCAACCCCAACGGTCAAAATGTCTTAATTTAACCGTTTAAATCCTCCCACGACGCGCAGCAGTGGCCGAGCGAGGACAGGTCTTTTCTTGGCGGAGAGGGATTTTTGAGCAGCAGAAACTCGTTTTTCAGGCCTAAATCTGGCTGCTGAGCTTCGGAGAGTCTTTGTAGCCCTCAGATAAAACGGAGGATATATTTCTGCGCCCACAAGAAGGCCGGGGCAGCACGCGCCGCCATGCCCAGGGAGCCAGAGGGAGGCGAGACCAGGCCAAAGCACGGCAGGATCACAGGCAGCAGAGGAAGGCAGGAGTTGCCAGCGCTGTATTATTGATGAGCTGGAGAGAAAAGGAGAAGAGAGGAGGGAGAGAATATGGCTACCAGACGAGGCATCAACAAAGGCAGAGGGAAAAAACAGCAGCACCAACAGAGAGGCTCGTCTTTATGTGGATTAATATTGATTATGCTCCAAATGTCGGTGCTAGCTGTGCAGGAGCGGAGGAACTCCTCCAGTAGTTTAAGGTCTTATTAATGCCGAAAAGCTCAACTAACCACTAATAATCTATCAATTATTCTGACGATTAATCAGCTAATTGGATAGAAAAATGCCACATTGTGCTGATTTTCTTTTTTTTATATATATCTACAGGTCTGGAAAAATTAGTCGAGCCCTTCAGATGATCAGTGAAATCTAGAATAAATATACAAATATATATATATATGAGAGAAACAAACTAAATTTGGATAATTTGTACTAAAATATCTGCATTTTCTGTCTAAATATATATTTATACAGCTCTAGAAAAAATTAAGAGACAACTTAAAATGATCCGGTTCTCTAATTTTACTCTTTATAGGTTCATGTTTGAGTAAAATGAACATTGTCATTTTATTCTTTGAGCTGCTCATATGTCTCTGAAATTACAAGCAAAGACTTTCACTAGCAGAAAATGAGAAACGGTCAAAATAAGAAAAAAGATGCAAAGAAAACAAGTTCATGTTCATTTAGAAACAACGAAACTAAAGATTTAACTCAGGAATCAGTATTTAGAGGAAAAACCTGGAGGTTTTCAATGGGGCTCTTAGTTTTGTTCCAGAGCTGTTTGTCAGAAAGACATTAAAATTAAAATATGAAGATAAATAAAAACATTTAAGATAAAATGTCTTTAGCCGACACTTGATTATTTGTAGCAAAGTTTGAATCTGCAGCTAAAAACTCTCCAAACATGTGAAAGTTCAGCCTTTTCTGCTGGACTTAACAATAAAGTGCAGCAATAATCTGTTGACTAATTTTGGATTAACCGAATAATAAACGGACAACAAAAGGTGCTTAATGAGAAGTTTATATTTTATTTTTTTCTAGCTTTATTTGAGGAGTTTTGCATAGAACGCACTGCAAAAACACAAAATCTCACCAAGTAATTTTGGTCTAGTTTCTAGTGCAGATATCTTGTTTTAGGTAAATAATCCCTTATATTGATTAAAAAGTTCTATTGGCAGATTATTTAACTTATATCATTTATGATCTTATAAGTTAAATTATCTGCCAGTGGAACCAGAACTTTTTCATCAACATAAGGAATTATTTACTTAAAACAAGCTAATATATCCTGCTAAAAAGTTGCTTTTGAGCCAATTTGTCTTATTTCAAGTGTAACAAGATATTTACATTAGAAACTAGACCAGAAATATCTGGTAAGATTTACAGACAAATGTTTTTTATTAATGCAAAATGTACAGTGTGTATATTTTGTGTAGTTTTGGTTTAATTACTGCTCTGATTATGTTGTTCCTTCAGAAAACGGCCTTTGTTTTTGAGCTCTACTCTCACACAGTTAACGATTAATTGATTACTGAATAAAGTGATGATTATTTCAATAATCAATGAATCAGATTAATCGTTTCAGCCCTATTTCTCAAAGAATAGGCGGTTAAATCTCAAAATTTGTTTCACAAAATCTCGGTTCAGTGCAGAATTAACCGTTTGAGGTCTAAGCAATCTGAATATTTAAGATTTTGAATGAAACAGAAGCAAACAGCTCTGAAAATATAATAAAAAAGTTACCTATAAATCCTTTAATTTTGATGTGAAGTTGCACAAAGTGAATCAGAAAATAGCTTCAGCTTCATCGCAGGTTATAATACTTTTTTGAATAAAAACGGATTATCTGCTGATGTATTTGATATTTTTTGGCGCCCTTTACATCATCTCACTAAATGTAAAGTTTCTTTACTCCTTTAGTTTCACATTCCTAAATACATTTTAAAAACATGTAACTAAACTAACTGAACAATCGTTGCCTTCAGGACGACAAAACGCAAAGCAAAACCTCGTTTTCTGCAATAAATTCAACGTTTTCATCCTCACTTTGCCTTTGTCGAGCTAAATCGGTTCCATCACTGAAGCTCTTTAGAAGATCACTCAAAATATCGCCTCCTTCTGCAGCTAAACGTACGACTTTGTTTTGGCAGAGCAAAGTCCAAGAACGGCGGCCGGTGTCTTCGTGAGAAACTCGACCGTTTGGGCCTCAACCTGCCGGCAGGACGGAGGAAAGCTGCCAACGTCACGCTGCTCACCTCCCTGGTGGAAGGCGCGTCACGCCGCTCGCCACGTTTTTAATATTTAATCCGCTCTCCTCCTCGCCTCCCCGCTCACTCCCGGTGCTTTTGTTGGCTGCAGGTGAGGCGCTCCACCTGGCGAGGGACTTCGGCTACACCTGTGAGACCGAGTTTCCCAGCAAGGCGGTGGGAGAACATTTGGCGAGGCAGCACAGCGAGCCGAAAGAGACCAACGCACGCAAGAAGATGGTTCTGGCAACAAAGTGAGGAGGAGACAGAAACTAAATGTTACCAAGTGATAATCTGAGTAAAATAAGACAAAACTAACTTTCTGCAGGATCAGAGCTTCTTTTAAGTCAATGATATTGATTTGTTTGACTTGTAACGAGACATTTTTCCCCAAAGTGAAACAATCTGACAGTTTTTCATTAATATTAAGGAATAAAACGAGCTCCGGTTTCTGCTCCTCTAACTTAGTTTGTTCTTATTTAAAGTGAACTAAGATATTTGCTTTAGAAATCAGAGCAGAAATACTTGGTAAGATTTTGTGTTTTTGCAGTGCACATATAAATCATAAATAGTCTTTTCTCATGTGTTTCTGGATGTCAGATGCATCTTTGATTAAAACCTAAAAAAAGTTTGCTTTAGTCATCGATAAGCACATTTTTCACCTCATATATCATTTATTGTGATAAATTTCTCAATAATTTAGATTTATCGCCAGCACAATAAATTCCAGCTAATGATATTTAAAGAGCTGCAAACTGTCTGGATTGTTAGTTTTACTGTTTTCTGCACCGTTAAATGCATTTGCAGCTTAATTACTCTTCTTCATGTGACTGGTGTTTGTTTGCTGTGACACAGTCGCACCAACACAATTAACTAAAAGATATATTTTTATCGTCACTTTTATCAGCTTCATGATGAAGCTTGAAATCCAAATCTCCCTCTCCGGTGCAAACGTCCTCGTCTTTGAAGTGAATGTGAAAACCTGACCACGTCCTTCTCTGCATTAGCGGAGATTTTACTGTATTTGTTCTGATGTAAAGTGATGAAGATGACGGGTTTGTGGGGAGTAATGCAGTTGGGTTTGGGGACAGATGGTGAACCCTTCCTCTCTCCCTCCCTCCTTCTGCCTGTCAGGCAAATCTGTAAGGAGTTCCAGGACCTGCTGAGCCAGGACCGCTCTCCTCTGGGCTCCTCCAGGCCGACCCCCATCCTGGACCTGGACATCCAGAGACACCTCACACACTTCAGGTAGCATTTACTCAAACGAGCCGCTCTGTTTGTGTTAACTCTTGGTTTTAAGAACTACAGCGAGAAGCTCTGCGCGTTGTGCCAGTGACCTGTTTGCTACTTTCCAAACGACGCAGCTGTGCTTTTGGAGATTTGGCACAAACAGCGAGAGGAGAGGAGCCTCATTACAGGAAATGTCACATTTGAGAAAAGTTACCAAACTGATGGAGAGGGCTGAGATATTCACTGATGCAAAGAGGAAAAGTGAAGAACTCCATGCTGGAGGTCAGGGGTGTTGAACTCATGTTCGTTTTGGGCCAAATCAGGATCATGAAGGCTCTTAAAGGGCCGGTTGTGCCTGAATGTTTTGATAAAACCTGATCACTTACTGTGAAAAATATCAATAAATTCTTAAAATTAAATATTATTGAATATTATTCAGTCCCTCCAGGTTTTCGTGATTCTTTTTGTGATTTTTTTTTCAATAAAAATTGAAGTGTTTGTGGTTCTAATTTGGAAATATTTGCTCTAATTTATGACAGTAAATGCGACTTTTTATTCCTCGCTGTGTAGATCCTGGACTATAATCTGACATCAGTTAAAGCTGAGGCAGCTGTTTAGTACAAGAAAGAAGGTTTTTGACAATTTTTGAGAAAAATCTCCAATAAACTCCCAGTTATGTATCAGCGCAAAAAAGTGCAGAGATTTGTTGATTTTGCATGAATTTCCACAATAATTCTTAATAAAAATGGAGGGACTGATTGATATAATTTGGTAGTAAACAGATAAAAACTGCATTGATTTCATTGATAACATGATATTTAAGCACATTTAGTGTTTAGCCTAGAATCTAGCGGGCCGCATAAAAAGCTACGGCGGGCCGGATTTGGCCCACAAATTAGATGGATTTTAAGCTCATTTGTCCGAGGCCTCGTCTTTCCTGAATGGGTTTAATTTTGCTGCCTGATCATTTCTGAAAATGAAGAACCAACCAGCTGCTTTTGGTGTCTGGAAAATGAGCAGATTTAAAAACCTCCTGATAATGTCACCTGCAGCACGTTTGGTCAGCTGGTTGAACCGCTGTACAATGGCTGCTGGAGAAGACAAGTGTTTTATTGTTGACTTACCATCCTGTTGGTTGTGCAGAAGGCTCCGCTTTTGCTTTTCAAAGATGTACAGCTGTGTAATTGTGCATCTGTTTGGAGCCGTTTTCTCAGGAGTGAGTGTTAAAGTTGACTTTGGGGGCGTGGCCAGCAGCAGCCTGTTTGGATTTAAAGTGACAAGACGCCCCAAAACATTCTGAAAGGAAGAACTGAGCAGATTAAAATCTCATCATCTAAGGACGACTTTGTGCAGAAATGTAAAAACATGTTTTGTATGCCCCATAGTCCTCCTCACTTGTTCTGATGACTTTGTGAAGAAATGTGGAGTTTCTGAGCTAAATATTTAAGCCACCTAACAAAAACGTGCAAAGTGATAACGGGGAAGGAAGGAATAGAGACGTGTAGGTCTAGAAAATTAAATAAAGTCTTATAAATCAACTATTATTGAATATAGTGTGGCGACAATCAAAGCTTTTAGTATCTAGATCCTCCCTCATGAACTGCTGAAGCCTAATTTAGACATTCAGTGGACATTAAAACCCTGAAGAAGAAGAAGAAGCAGCAGCAGCAGCAGCTTTCACCACAGTTTTGAAAGAATCTGCAGTGACTCGGTTGATCTCACGGTTCTCCGTCTCCTCCCTGCAGCCTGATCACTCACGGCTTCGGCACGCCGGCGGTCTGCGCGGCGCTCAGCACCTTCCAGACGGTCCTCAGCGAGATGCTCAACTACCTGGACAAAAACTCGGGCGGCAAAACGAGCGCGCCAAACGAGCAACAGATCAACAGCAGCTCGGAAAAGACGCAGCTCCGGAAAACAGCCGAATCCCAGAACAAAGACGGGAAGTCAGAAAAGACTGAGTAGCATCTCTTACCCCCGACACTCACACACCTGGTTGCCGTGCCTTGGAGCGCTGAATCTTAGGAGTGTATCTGTGTGCGTGTGTGTGTGTGTGTGTGTGTGTGTGTGACACATTTTGAGTAACTTCTGAAGGAAATATTTATTCCTATTTATTTATCTTAAGTGGAAGTCTGACACTAATTTAAGTTTCCCGAACACAGAAAGTGAGAAATACAAAACATTACAAAATATTTTTGGTCTCGTTTCTGGTGTAAATAACTAAATACATTTGAAATGAAACAAAACTAATTTAAAAGTAACTTTTCAGTTCTTATAAATTATAGAAAATGTGTTGAGTGAAACCGATTCTTGATTTAAAATGAGCTCCTACGTCTTATTTTGTTTTATTTCAAGCGCACTGAGATATTTGCACTAGGAACTCGACCAAATATACTTGGTGATATTTTGTGTTTTTACAGTGAACATTTAGTTCTTTATTTATTTATCCTGAAAAAGTTTTATTTTTCCAGGTCAGGGTGTGAAGCTCTACAAATCAGTGCATTTGTTCTGCAAAACTGCAAAAACTCAAAATGTTTTCCTGCTCTGATAATCGATCTGTTCAGATCGATTGATTGATTCCAAATGTTTACATTTTGTTTCTCTGCGTTTTGAGCAGATCAGATCTGGATGCAGAACTCTGCTGACCTCTTGAACCTCAGTCAGGGTTTTTATGTCAGAATCGTCTGGCAAAAGTTTTCACGCCGCTTGAACTTTTTCACTTTTTTGTCTTGTTGCAACCACAAGTAGAAAAGTTTAATTTGGATTTCATGTGAAAGACAAAGTTAAGCAGACATATATTTTAGTTTTTTATTATATCCTGCAGACAGATTCCCCCAAATTATTTCCATGAAACTGGAGGGACTGATTGATATAATTTGGCAGTAAACAGATAAAAACTGCATTGATTTGATTGAGGGCCACATAAAAAGCTACAGCGGGCCAGATTTGGCCCATGGGCCTCGAGTTTGACACATGCGCTCTAAGACAATACAGTGAACGTCTTTCCAGATAATTATGAGAAAATGGAAACAGTCATGACTGCAAACAGACAAATCATCTAAGGAAACATAACAGTCAAAATGTCACAGCAAAAATGTGAATTTTCTTGACAATTTGCTTGAGTTTGTGTTGCACCTCATTCTGAACACCATGGTGGTGGCAGCGTCATGCTGTGGGATGCATCTCTTTGGCGTCAGTCAGAAAACGATAGAACTTTATGTTCATGGAGCTAAATATGCAAAGCTGGTAGAAACTCAACACCAAAGACTCAAACAAGTGTTTAGCTGCTGCTGGAAGTTTAGTTTTCAGTGCAGATGTCTTAGTACACTTGAAATAAAACAAAACTGACAGGAAACGTCAGTGAATGAAGGAGTTTAAGTCAAAAACATCTGATGTAGGAAAAATCCTCCATTATTTCCTACAACAGAAGGATTGTAGGAAATAATTTAAATTAATCTGAAATAATGAAAATAATCTTCAAGTGGAGCAGATTATTTCATCAATATTATTGACATAAAACAAGCTCTTATTTTTGCTAAAAAAAAAGTCAGTTTTGTCTTATTTCAAGTGTACACAAATATCTGCACTAGAAACTAAACCAAAACTACTTGGTAAGTTTTTATATTTTGAATATTTTTCAATTTTTTTTTGTCTGTGAAACATTTTATTTTCCTTCCACCTCATGAATTTGTGCTTTGTTGCGTTGATCTAAGTTTGTGGTTGTGAGTTAAGCAAACGTGAAAATGTTGGCGGTGTAAACACGTTTGCACGGCGTTCTCAGCTCAGCAGGCTGCACTGGTGTGTGTGTGTGTGTGTGTGTGTGTGTGTGTGTGTGTGTGTGTGTGGGAGAAAGAGAGAGAGACTGAGCTGAAGAAAGAGAGAAGGGTCCAACTCAGCCATTTTGTAACAGAGTGACTTTGCTTTCTGCATGTCTGTCTTTGTACACGATCCAGATTGCAAGTTTAGTCGACACGAGCTCTCCGACTCGCTCATGAACATTTGTACAGATATATATAAATATTTAAATAACTTTTCTTGTAGGCTTTCGACTATATAAATGTTAAATCCCTACCTTCTAAAATGCTGGTGTTCAATAAAGACGGTTGTGTTCTACAGTTTGTTTTGTTTTTTTTTAGTCTGATTCTGTCACGCTAACATACACGCTTCATATATAAACACACGTGTGTGCAAAACGTCAGGAAGCAACAGAGCGAGCGGAGACGAAAACACGCAGATCAAAGCCAGAGAGTGTGAGAAATCCAAACGAGTTCACAGTGTCAAAATTATGAAAAGCCAGAGTTCTCGTCTAATGTTGCGGCAGAACGCTCTACCTACAGGAAACTTCAAACGCCTGTGTGTTTTCCTCCGGTTTGAGCGACTTCTGTCACGTTCCCTGTTTATTCTGATTCTCCAAAAATCTAATGATAAAACAGAAGGAAGAGCAGCTGCCTGCTGGCGTCTCCATCCGGGCTGCGCCGCTTCTGTTTGCTCGTTAATATTCCAGTCATTTAGAAAGGAGGTCACGTTCGCCGCACAATGCAAGAAGAAACACACACACACACACACACACACACACACACACAGAGGATGCGTTTACACTGATGTCTGCACTGATTTGTCACCCGCAATCGGTGCGAATGGAGCCTCAGGT
This sequence comes from Poecilia picta, assembly GCA_033032245.1. NCBI lineage: Eukaryota > Metazoa > Chordata > Actinopteri > Cyprinodontiformes > Poeciliidae > Poecilia > Poecilia picta. The sequence goes on from CM065373.1 coordinate 21,028,354, forward strand.
GGAGAAAACCGAAGGTGAAGGAAGGGAGTGACTCAGCTGGAGGAAACCGGTTCTGTTTCTCTTGCTAGATTATCCAGAATTATTCAGCAGATTGTTGCAAAGATCTGCAGATTATATTCCTTAAAGCTGCAAAGGCCTGGAAAACCATGACATTTATAACACTTTTACTGGTTTTCAGTCAATTTTGTGTCTTTTCAAACTTCAGATTTTGCAGATTTCATTCACTGGATGATTAACAGGTCAAAATGCCTGAAAACCACTTTAAAATCTGCATAAATGGCCATTTTTATAGTTTTTACTGCACAAGTTGCAAAATATTATTTTAAATTCTACAATATTAATCCTAAACCTTGTGTAGTTCACCGATTTAAAAACTTTAGTTACGTTTTGAAAGATTCCTGCTTGATGTTTCTGTGCTGCAGGCCAAAAACCATCAACACACTATGATTACAAATTACCAACCAAACTGGACAATAAAATTAACTTCAACAAAAATATTTTTACTTCTTCCACCTGTGCAAACACAAAGATGCACAACGTCAAAAAAAAAGAAGTTTGTATCATTAGGGAGGGAATTGACTTGCTGGAAAATCTCACTTTGAGATTTTTATTAATGAAAAGTGCATTATAAATTAAATTGATTATTATTATTATTATTATTATTATTATTACTTTAGTCAAGTTTTGGAGTCAAAAGCGGAGGAGTAAGACGGAAAGTTAAATTTGAATTCTAAATTTATAATTTGTTCTGTTATTCTTTGCAAATGGGCAGAGAAATGTCTGGTGTTTTATTCCACAGTGATTTAAAGGACCATGTGGAAACCTTTCTGCATCTTTAATCACTTTCTTTTCTAGATTCAGTTCCTGTTTAGTCTTGTCAGTTTTAATTTAATCTCTGTTTAGTTTGTCATTTTTTGACACAACCTTTGGTAGAAACAATACTCTAAAGATACACTCAGTTTGGCATCTGAAGAGGGTTTATAGGACCTAAAGGGTTGATTATTTTTATTTTTTTAATCGGTGGGCATTCATCTGCTGGTGTAACTCAAAAGCCAAATTAAAAGTTAAAGATGTAAATTTAATGTAAAAAAAAGAAAGAAAAACATTCATTTATTTTCAGAAAATCTGATTTTTAGCTTGTAGATAATGGAAAATTTAAAAACTCTCACATTTGTCCAAACTCACTTGTCTTTTCTTAACATAGTAGAACCACAGATTTATTTTGCAAAGTAATTTTTGGGTGAAGAAATGTGTTGCTGCATTTGCAACAAAAAATGTCTCTAAAACAAAATCTGTCTGAGAGCAGATGAATAAATATCAATGCTCTACTTTTACAAAAACATTTATGTTCCATATTTATTAAAACTGTCAGCGTGAGTCAGATAATCTGTGAAAAGATCGATCTCCTCACTGAGCTGCTACTGCAGTCTGACAAATGCATCAAAAACAACCAATGAGAGCCAGGAGGCGGGTCTTAGCGCTGTCGATCAACATCATGTACTCAATGCTAATAGTGCTAATAGAGGAGAAACAATTTGTCATTATCAGTGGCTATGCTAACTAGCTTTAGCATTGATGGCAGGATAGTCTGTAGAGAGAGAAAAAAGAGTGATTGTCAGCGCTAAGTCCCGCCTCCTTGATCTGATTGGTTTATTTCTGCAAATATGTAGAAAATATATGCATATATTTTAATGAAAGCTACATACTGCAGCTTCAATTAATTTAAAAATATTTATAAAACTGAATCATTTTGACTGGGAAATGGACATTTACGTGCTGATCTCAGAAGCATTCAGAGATTTATTTTCATGAAACAAAACGTTGCTTTGGTGTTGATATGTTTGCCAGATGTGCAAATGATAGGAGCAAATTCAGCTGGAGAATTAAATCGATAAGTTTCCGTCTTAAACTGAGAAGAGGACGGGATTAATTTGCAACTTTGACAACAGCAGTGCTTTCATTGATCGTATCAATATGCAACGCTGGTTTATGACAACGTAAAGCCACTTTCAGCTCCACCATTATTCACCTTCTATGGTGATTTGTATGAAATCTCTCTCTGATTTGTGAGCAGATTCTTCCCCGCATGGAGGCTTTACATTCAGGACGGCTCACCATGCTGAGCACACACTAAAAATATACATCTTCAACTTTAAAAAAAAAAAAAAAAAAAAAGAGTTCTGCCATTTATATGGAGGTGAATGAAGCAGCCGGGGGTCTCAGAGGGACGGTAACTCCCGCTGCCTGAGCCCCACAGCCATGAACACCAAACTCCGCTGACTTCTAAAGCCTCGTCTCTCTCCTCTGAAGCTGTAACCCCGCTGCTGCTCCTGCGCCTCATCTTCGCTCTGATAAAACCCTCTTCCTCCTCCGTCCTGATCCCGCTCGGTCCCAGGAACATTTTCCTCTCCTCTGCTTCCAGCCTGGCTGTCCTTGTCGCTCCCTGTCGCACTTCAAGGGCTTTTTTTGCATTTAAAACCTGCAAGAATCCAAAGAGTGAGCGAAGCAGCAGCTGCAGCTCGGATGATAATGTTTCCAGGCGGTCGGATCGTAGAGACATTAATAGGTGTATTTACTTGAATAAACAGCAAAGTTATTAAAGATTTAGTTTCTTTCCCTTTCAAATCATATTAAAAATAATTGGCTGAAGTGAAGATTATTAAAATATTCTCTGACATTGACGGAAATAAGAAGAGTCAATAAATCCACGTTGTCAGCTTTGCGGATGCTCCGTTTTGTGGTGTGTTATTGCCATCTAGTGGCCAATGTACCTAACTGCAATAAAAATATTTATTTAGGAAAAGTTAAAATGTTGCAAAACAGAATTACTTTATTGTCAAAGACACAACAGTGAATTTCGCAATGAAATGTTGTGGAAAAAATACAGAAACATTATAAGTGTGACTATAAATACAAATGCTAAATGTGTGGGTAAATGATAAAGTAAATGCATTTTAAAAAAAAAAGACAAGAACAAATATACAAGATACCATAAAACCAAATAAAATTTGGCAAATTTATACTAAAAATCTGCATTTTTATGTCTAAATATATATTTATACATCTCTGGAAAAAATTAAGAGACAACTTATTAGTTTCTCTGATTTTACTTTTTATTGGTGTATATTTGAGAACATTGTCCTTTTATTATATGAACTACTGACAACATGTCTCTGAAATTACAAGCAAAAATTTCTGTATTTATTATTTGTAGAAAATGAGAAATGGTCAAAATAAGAAAAGATGCAGAGCTTTCAGAGCTCAAATAATGCAAAGATAAGTTTATATTCATTTAGAAACAACAATACTAATGTTTTAACTCAGAAATCATAATTTTGTGGAAAAACCTGGAGGTTTTCAGTGGGCTCTTCATTAGAGCTGTAGAGATATAAAAACAGATTGTGCCGTTTTAGTAAAACATAATATAAGTGATTGATTCAACATGGCAGGAAATAAGTCTTTGGATTAAAGATTTGCAGTAAAAAAAAGTTTCTTTTACTATGATTTTGCATCAATTACCACTAAATACACTTGTTTCCACAAATTATTTTATATTTCTATACAAATATCATTCATATAATTACAAAACAAGGTTTGGCTTTAAATTATGCAGAAAGGATGCAAAGAGTTCACCAGTACAGGAACCAGGAGAGAATTTAAAGGTTCAAAAAAATAGAACCACAGCAAACAAAGCTGTGTTTGTAAAGAAAAGGAAGCTCTAAACTGCGGCTCATTTGCTGCAAAAGTAACCAGATTGTGAATATTAGTGTGGCGTGTGTGTAATGTATGCTGATACATCGCGTGTCAAGGCCCTTCAGGACAAGATCCACAACTCTGCCTCCAGACTTCCAGACTGTCAGGACATCTGCTACTGCTGACAGTCATATGTCCCGCCATGTGTGTGTGTGTGTGTGTGTGTGTGTGTGTGTGTGTGTGTGTGTGTGTGTGTGTGTGTGTGTGTGTGTGTGAGAGACAGAGAGAGAGACACACACACACACACACACACAGGGAGGAGGATGGGTGGATCTTTGGCAGTGGGTCATTGCAGAAAACATGGGAACAGCCGCCCTTTTTAAACATTCATGCTTCATATCATTAGTTTGGTTTTCTTTCTTTCTTTCTTTTAATGTATTTTTAATCATTAAACATCAAAGTTTGCCTTATCATATCCTCAAAACTAAACAAGATTGAAAGCAGTATGATCAAAACTCCTTACATAAAGCTTATTAGTGGAGAAAATAGCATCCAGAAATTAAATTTACATAAATAAATAAAATCTGCTGAACGTTGGTCATCAACACAGCCAGTATAAAATGTACTAAAATGTACTAAAATGTGCAAAATGTGTAAGAAAGCAACTAAACAGAGTCTCTTTATGTGGAAATATCTCTTCTAACTCACCGATTCTCCAACTAGGAACCTTTTACTGGTCTTAGTCGGAACTGCACGTATCTTTCGGAACCACTAGAGGGCGCAGCTCGCACACTTTTGGCCAAACCCTCAGAGACTCGCAGCAGAAAAACGGAACCGTTCCTGCTCCTCCTCTGACGTCATGAGCTGAAGAGGAATTAAAAACTAATTATTTACATCAGATTTGGTTTAGAGAAACGTTCATTTAACCGCTTCAAAATATTACTTAACGTTTTTTTTTTAGAATAACATTCATTTATCAATGCACAATATTTTTCTTTTCATAATATCACACAGTCTCAATGATATACATATTTCATTTTATTATTTCATCTTAGTAGAAAATCTAATTCAGGCAGGATTTACTATTCACACAATTAACATCTAATATTTTAATAATAAAACGATTTTATCATGAAGTAAAATAGGTAAAAATGGTCAATCTTATGTTTTATTTATTTATTGCAGTGTTTTAAAGAGAATCACAAACATGTCCCTGCACTGATTTTCAATTAAGTGAGACAGAGAACAGGCACAAGAGGTGAGGAACAGCAATTAGATATGTGGTGAGACACATTTAATTTAAAAAACACAACAGCATCTGGATGCACTTCTAGGTGACAATAACAACAAGATAATTCTTTAAAGGAGCTGTAACCTACATCGTTTATGAAATAAATACCATTTGGTACATTAAAATATCATTTAAGAAATGTACTTTTGAGTTTATTTAGTTCAGTTTCAAAAGTATTTAAAAACCCTTCTTTATGCTGAGAAAAGATTACGAGGAAGTAAAGAGAAATTCATTTCTGAAGCTGAAGACAAAATGAACTATATTTAGATTAATTCCCTATTTCTGAATCAGCAACTTATTTACATAAGAACAACTGCTCTATTTCATTATACTATGCTTAAACAGATTAAATGTCATTACAAAAGCATTTAAACACAATAAATAATTAAATGCTATTATATCTCCCCACTCAGACAAATGCAGCACATTATTAAATTAGCTTTAACTTGTCACTCTGCTAAAAACAACTTTTGCTGAATTTGCCAAGCTGTCCTGTGACCTCCAGGCCAGCAGGGGGCGGCTCTACGAAGCTGTGAATCTTGCTGGTTTTCTTAAGCTACTCTGTAAGATTTGACCTACATGATCTGTTGTTTGTTTTGTTTTTTCCATAATAACAATGCAATGTGCTATTTTTAAAATAAATAACATTTATACAGTATGTGTCATTTGAGTACAAAAATGTACTTGTACACATTTTCTTTTTCAAAACATATCAGAAATGTCAACAAACCAGAGAATAAACGCAATTAACAGGGAAGAATATGGAAATTAGGTACTTCACATATCCAAATAACGAAAAAATTAATAAAAAATAATCAGAAAGTTCAATAAAGAAGTAGAAGGAATTTTAAGCAGACTTTACAGGTGCTGCCCCCTGCTGGCCTGGCGGTCACAAAGTGCTGGAATCCACCCAAAAAGGTTTGCAAATGCAAAATTGCACACATACAGAAAACCTTTAAAGATTGAATTTTCTTATTAAAATGTAGTAATTTTATCTACTTGTGTCAAAACATTTTATGCAAAAATCCTATTTTAACTCAGCAGCTTAAACACATATTTAAAATCAACTTTGAAATGAAATATTTGTGCGTATGTTGTATCTTTTTGTGTTCCCAAGTTATATTTATTCAATAAATAATGTGACTGTAAATCAAAACAAGGTTTGTGCAATCAATTTAATTCATTGTTGTTGCATTAGATTGCACTGTAAAAAAAAATTGGGTTTAAAATGTCCCAACATGGTCCAAAGGAGTCCAAGAAGAAATTGTGCTGCATTATTCAGCCATATTTACTGCCGCTGCAGTAAATATGGCTGTTGCATGTTTAACACCAACTGTTGTGAAAAGTATTTATTTATTTATTGCTTATTTCTTCTATTTTTGATTTATGCTACGTGTTAAATGCTTTATATCATCAAACTAATTTTATTTTTACACAAAGATGGCAAGTAAACATTGAGTTACTTTCTCACAGCTCTAGAGTGATTGGGCGATAAGGACTTAAAGTTTTAAAGTAACTGTATGACTGTGACAGCTGCATTTCCACTGACTACATAACTGCGCAATTTGACATTTGGAAAATAAATTTAGAAAAAAAACCTCTTGTTTTGCAATAAAACGTTTTGGCGCAAGGATGTTTTTTATTGTGGCTGTAACAAAATTGGATTATTTTTTCAAAACTGCATGACATTGGTTATGTGATCCACAACCGGATGTTACTACTGGCACAAACCATGAAGAAGAGACGAAAGGAAGTAGTTGGAGGATAATGGCGGAATATGTTTTTACTTATTCAGGTGTAATTTCACTTTAATATCTTATTTAATGGAAACACACAACCACAAAATTGTGTTTTTTTCAACATTAGTAAATGTTTTATGCATGTTTATACTGAAAATGCATTTTATGTGTCAGTAATTTTAGCTCTACAAAGACAAATTCTGCTCTTGAAAAACATTTCCATTTGTATATATGTGATTTGTATCACCAAGCTGCACATTTTAAATGTGTTTTCAATATTTTTAGTATTTTTTATGCCTTCATTGAACAGACAGTGGAGAAAATGCTAAAACTACCAATTTGGACAATAGTTTAAACATTAATATTTGGACTTTATTGTGGCAACGATAAATCAAAACTCGTCTCATGTAAAGACTATTATCACGATAAATGATAAACAATACGATAAACACCAGAAGCTATTTTGATGAGACGATATGGGGAGAATTATTTAATGAACTATCCAGTCGTTTCAATCAACCTACTCTCTCCAGAAAATCTCCAACTCGCTCCAACTCTCTAAGTCACAATTTTACAGAAATACAGCAAACAGATTCCTCTTTCTCCGTGAGCTGGCGGTGCATCGCAGACATGCGCCGCTAAATAAAACATGCATCCTCTGCAGTTCTGCGCTGCTGTCAAACGCCCTGTAGCTCCGTCTCACATGCAGAGCTGAGTCCTTCCAGGGGTCCCCCATTCACAAAGCCCGACATTATTACGGAGGGCGGAGGGAGGAAGAGGAGAAGGGCGGGAGGGAGGAGAGACAACGAGAGTTGAGACGTCCCTTCCTCACTTGGCTGCATTCGGTTTACCGACGCCGGAGAAGCGACCATGCTGTGGAAACTAGTTGAGAATGTCAAGTATGAAGATATTTACGAGGTAACGTTTCCATCCAGCTGTTTGTGACGTTGGGAGCTTGGCGGACTGATTAGAAAAATGCTAAAAAAAAACAACAACAAAAGAATTGTGCAACTACAGTGTTTTTCTGACAGGTTTTAGGCCTGCGTGGGATTTTTTTTTAAATGCTTTCAAATTAGGACGTGAAAAATGTTCAGTTGTTGGAATATTTAAAGTATTTGCTTTTTGTTTTATATGGGATGCAGTTCGCAATATCTTCAGCGTTTGTATTTTCTTTTTCAATCTTATACAGCTAATCACTGGTTAGTAACATCAAGAACGATTTTAGACTGAAATGAAAGACTTCAGGGTGATTAAAAGTGGTGCTGAAAAGCCAAAAATGTAGAGATACAAATAAAATGTTTAAATTAAGGTTTGGAATTTTTGCTGGAAAGTAGATCTAATTTGAAGCAGCGCAGGGTGTAAGTTTGTAAAAAACATGAAAATATTTTGACTTTAATCCAAAGCAAAAAAAAAAAGGCTTTTTTAAAAAAAAAAAAAAAATTTAAAACGTGACAAAAAGGAGCAGAAACGGAAATATAAGCAGGAAAATTACGCAGCGCGCGCTGGGGGAGAAACGCTTGAACCGGCTCGCGCTGAATGGACTGAGCACAATGCGCGCGAGGCCCCACTGCAGCCACGAGCCCGGTGGGAAGCCCTGGTCTCGTGCAGCACATGGCTTTTCTCCCACGGTGCGTGGGGAGGGGAGGACGGAGTTCTGTTAAACAAGACACCCAAAAAGGGCGAAGAGCGGCAGTGAAGCTCCGCCACGTCAACTTTAATCGCTTCTTTAAGCTCGTGACTTCATTCACGCGCCACGCCGGGTCTAAAGGTTTGGAAGAAAAACAACAAAAGAAAGAAAGAAAGAAAGAAAGAAATGCATCTGGAAGTCAGGTTTAGATTGATCAAATGGTTGTTTGACATTCGGCGGTGAAATTCGGGTGAGAAATCATGAAGCGGCGTGAATTATGTCTGACTTGTTGTCCAAAACGTGTTTACGCAGAAATTATTGGCGCAATAATGTCTCCTGGCGCGAGAAGACGTGCGTAACTGCCTCAAGTTTCGTCCCCGAAGTGCCAATAGTCCGAGGGGGACATCCCCACTTCTTCTCTCTTCTGTCTCCTCTCGGCTCTCCACGGGATTTCAACGTCACTCACGGCTGCGCGGACGGCTTCACGCGCCATGTGTCGCCAGTCCCCTGCCACGGCGCGCATTAATATTCCTGTAAGTCTCAGTCATGAATAACAATTACACCGAGCACCGGGGGTAGAGGCGGGAGCGCGGCGCTCACAGTCACTCAGAGCGGCGGCGGCTCCGGGCGCAGGACGGTTCTGACGGTTCTGCGCGGCCCGCCTGCAGACACTCAGGCTTCGGCTTTCACCTGGAATGAGTTTGTTTGTCTTCCTCCGACCGAACAACGTCCTGGTTGGTGTTATTTCCCTCTGAACGCGCGTCGGCGGCCCGCACACGTTCCAGATGTTAGTCCATCCCTACTCCACTGGGGTGAGTTTCCCTCCGCACCGGAAGGTTTGTAAACCAGGTGTTAACAGTTCCGCTTCAGGCTTTTTCGTGTGTTTTTTTTTTTTTTTTTTTTTTTTTTTGGTCCGGGGAGCGTCTTGTTTTACGCTGATTTCAGTGCTTTTGAAACGTGTGTCCTCTAACAAAGTGTAACTTTTCGATGCTTGTTTTACGCCCGCTGTTAAAGGACCGGCACGACGGTGTCTCCAGCCACAGTTCGCGCCTGTCCCAGCTGGGCTCGGTGTCGCACGCCGGACCTTACTCCAGCGCGCCGCCGCTGTCTCACGCGCCTTCCTCGGACTTCCAGCCGCCATACTTCCCTCCGCCGTACCAGCCGCTCGCTCACTACCAGAGCCAGGACCCGTATTCCCACGTCAGCGACCCCTACGCCCTCAACTCGCTCCACCAGAGCCAGCAGGGCGCATGGGGCGCGCGTCAGCGGCAGGACGCCGCCGGGGACCGGATGGAGAGCTCGGCTCTGCTGGCGCAGCCTCGGGCCTCCCTGCCGCAGCTGTCCGGGCTGGACCCGCGGCGGGATTACGGCGGCGTGCGGCGGCCTGACGTGCTGCTGCACTCCGCACATCCGGGACTGGAGCCCGGCATGGGAGACGGACTGCTGCACGGGCTGCACGGCATGGAGGACGTTCAGGTGAGAGGAAGAAAGATGAATGTTCACATTTACAGAACCTGGACCGCAGGTCCCGCCGGGTTCACGAGAAGATAAACATTTTTTTTTTTTTGTATTTCAGCTGTTTAAACATTTCATCTTTCATTTTGAAAGCTGCTATTTTCATTTTTTTCCATCACAAAACCCTTATAAACCCGGATAACAACGTTCTTATTTCTAAACAAGCGCATACAACCCGAGGTGAGGCGGCTGGTCCTGGTGTTTTATTCTCTTTAGCCCCGCATATTTCGCGCATCTTTGCGGGTTAAGGTGGCTGAAGTGAGCGGAGTCTGACCCGCAAAAGCCCCGCAGCTAAAATAAACCATCTCCAGGCTGCTCGTTTCCAAAAGAGAAAGATTCGGATACGTGCGTAAAACTGGCTCCTTGCGTTAGAGCGCACAACACAAATCTACCTGCTGTGATTATTTTTCTTAATTCACCAAATTAAGCTATTAAGTAACCAGTAAAATGTATCAAGAACTTAGAAAATGGGCTATTAGTGATGATGGACATCCAGAATTCCTGCTTCTTTCCTGACCACTTCGCAGAATAATGATGTCACTACTTTTAGTTTTGTTAGTTCATTTATTTAGGGTTTTATTTCAGATTATTTTCCTTTTGTTTTGCTTTATTTTTAAGGTCTTGTGAGAAACTGGCTTCATGCTCAGCTGTGCAGGATTTTGTTTCCCCTCAGGGCGAAGCCATCAGGAGCTGTTTGTCATTTCACCACCCGGTTCCCTCCACGCTTTCATGTTTTTTTTATACCTTAACAAAATTATGGAACTTTATTTCCAAGCATTTATTCTTTTATTTATTTTATCTTGAAGATCTTGAACTCACTGAAAACCCAGATTCCCCGGAATCTTATTATTACCAAACCGGATTCAAATGTTTGAATCCGGTTTGGTAATAATTTCTCAGAAACACATAATAAAATGTGGTTTTTATTAATTTTTTTACGACGTAAAGCACCTTAAACTGCGTCGTTGCTGAGACGTGAAACACAAATAAACTTGATTTATTTTATAAATCCGGTCTGAACATAATAATCTCTTCCATTCGGTGCGGCTGATGGATTGTTTTCCTTTCTTCCTCCAGCTGAACGAGCTGAGCAGAGCTCGACTGTTTAGTTATTAAATCGTTAGTAATTCTGTATGAAACGGGCTGTAATGGTTTGTATTTATCTCGGTTCTAACAGACCATCGAAGACGCCAACGGAACCAACATCCTGGACCAATCGGTAATCAAGAAAGGTACGCTCTGTTTTCTATGTCCCATTCTATAACAGGAAATCTTTGCTTTCATACTATTTATCTATATATCTGTGTAAACTGTAAAACGAATGCAATATTTATAAGTTGACCATGTAGTTTCATTTAAGCAATGCGCTGCACCATGTTCGATGTTTTAGATTATCTTTCGTTTTCTGTGTGAGACTCGCAGGTTTCTGCAGAATCCTTTCTTTGTGTTCCGATTGGTTTGAGCGTGGCTGTGTTTTGGCTCCTGGGGGCCACGCTGAGCCGTTTGGAGCCCAGTTAACGACCCCGGTATATTGACTGGCAGGCAGTGTGTTGCTGACAGGCTGCCGCGGTGATGTGCGGTGATTTAGTTACGGGACGTTGAGTGACTGAGCTCCCCGCGGGGCATTTAAGCCGCTGATGTAATAAATGGCGCCGCTCACGGAGATCTCTGAGCTCGTTTAGCGCTAATCTGCGGTATTATCCCCCGTGGAGCCATCAGGAGGGGAAAGGAAGGAAGGAAGACAGGAAAAAGCTCCATTGGTCCGGCCGCTTCACGGATCCGGACGGTGGTCCGCTTGGTTGGTTGGTTGGTTGGTTGGATGCTTGACGCCATTAACGGGGCGGAGGGGCTTCCGGTGGTAAACCGGCCGTGGAGAGGAAACTGGGAGGTGGTTAATGCGATCTGAGAACGCGAGCCAATCAACAATCGATAATACTATAACGAGAATGTCGCGCGACATTAAATAACAGCAAATGCCCCGCACGCGCGTGGCCGCTTCATTAGGCCCGGACCGCATCCTGAGCGCGCGCGGCTTCACCGCAAACGCTAAAAAAAAAAACAACAACAACAAAAAGACATTTAAAGCGTGATAAACTGTCACATAACTCCGTGTCACCGGCCTGTTTCAGTCCCCATGCCGCCCAAGAGCGTTGGCTCCCTGATGCTCGGCAAGGACGGGCTGATCGGCGGGGTCACCGTCAACATCAACGAGGTTTTCTGCTCGGTACCGGGCCGCCTGTCGCTGCTCAGCTCCACCTCCAAGTACAAGGTGACCGTAGGGGAGGTGCAGAGGAGGCTGTCTCCACCCGAGTGCCTCAACGCCTCTCTGCTAGGAGGCGTGCTGAGAAGGTGCAGACTCCGCCATGCAATGTTAGTTTTTACTCTTTACGTTTTATTGAATTCTCTTCTTTTTTTTTCTCTCTCTCTCTCTCTCTCCCACCAGAGCAAAGTCTAAAAACGGTGGCAAATGCCTAAGAGAAAAGCTGGAGAAGATCGGATTGAATCTTCCAGCTGGGAGACGTAAAGCGGCCAACGTCACGTTACTAACGTCTCTTGTAGAAGGTGACTGACTGCGACACTGATGACTACTTTCCTTTAAAATAACTGTCAAATGTTCACTTAAAAAAAACCCAACAAAACTCTGCAATAATCAGTGCAAAATCCCAAGATGGTCCCAAAAATAAGGACGTCCAGTTGCATGAAAAATAAACAATATTGAAAAAAAATAGTGTTATCTAATTAGCTTGTGTTCAACTTGGACAAGAGAAGCTTCGCATTTTTCACAGGTCAAAGTTGTTGACTTGAACTTTCACTTCAAACTACAAAACCCTGCTTGAAAACATGTCAAAAAAAAAATAACAATCTGAGTTTTTAATCAGTTATTAAGTTCCTATGAATTATATTATTTAAAAAAAAGTCCGAAGTTTGACGTTAGTTTTTGCGCTACTTTAGATCCAGAGTGCGTGTTTGTGTTGCTGGTGCCGCTAACCGCTGTTCCCCGCAGGTGAGGCGGTCCACCTGGCCCGGGACTTCGGATACATCTGCGAGACGGAGTTTCCCACGAAGGCTGTGAGCGAATACCTGAACCGGCAACATGCGGACCCCAACGAGCTGCACACGCGGAAAAACATGCTGCTGGCCACGAAGTGAGTCCCACGGACCTTCACTCCACCTCAACCTTTAAAACAGGCGTTTTAGTTTCAACATTTCTTTGAACAACGTTTCAATTTAAAGTTTTTAAAATGCAGGGATTTAATTTTGTGAGCTCAGAAATGTCAATATTTCTTTCTGAGTCGCATTAACGTTTACAGAAAGCAGCACATTTATTGGTTGAGGGTCATATTACGTGTTAAAACGGTTCTGACTCTTATTTCCTGCGTGGGGCCCAAAAGTCCAGCCTGTGCAAAACCCTTTCAGAAGCCTGATCTACCAATTAACATTTTGGTGACATTTGGAAAGCGGATCTCACTAATAAAACCTTTTGGGCTTAATGTGGATTAAACATGCAATCATGAGGACAAATGGCACTCTAAAAAATTAATTTGGTTGGAGCATGTTGGAAATGAATGAATTGTGTGTCAAAATGAGGCAAACTAAAGGTAAAATGAAACAGGTATGGCTTTTTCGCTTTTATTAAACAAACTTATTAAAGCAAAAATGTATGTCTTTATCTGATTGGAATCCAGCTGCTACAATCAAACATTTTTAAACATACTGTACTTTAACTCCTCATCTTTGGATAAATGTGTGTGAACTTCATTTGTTTTGGCATTTTTAAGGAAATTCAACTTGTTTTTGGTGCATTTTTGTGGCAGGAATTATAAACTGAATACATAATAGATATTTTTCATATTTTCTTTTGATGGTAACATTTGGAAAGCAGATTTTAAAATAAAACCTTTGGGGCTCAACATGGATTAAACCTGTAATAATGTCAGTCTAAACACTTAATTTGGTTGAAAAGCATGTTAGACATTAGTAGAAATCAGGCAAACTAAAGGTAAAACGAAATAGGTCTGCCTTTTACTGTTTTCATTAGACCTTATTAAAGTAAAACTGTATGTCTATCTGACAGGAATCCACTTGCATCAGGCAGCTTTACATTATTTGTTTGGAGCAACGTGTCGGATTTGTTTTGGCATTTTTAGGAAAACCTAACCATCTTTGGTTTGTTTTTGGCACATTTTTATTCGATAGTATTGTGGCAGAAATTATAAACTGCATATGCAACAGATATTTTTCATATTTTCTTTCAAGGTTTCCAAATTTAAAACAAAGACTCTTTCTTGTATTTCTGGCTTGCATAAATAGTGCTGTCTGCAGGCTTGCACTGGATAAACCATCTGCCTGTGTGTGTGTGTGTGTGTGTGTGTGTGTGTGTGTGTGTGTGTGTGTGTGTTTCTGCAGAACTGCCTGCACGGTGGTTGTTTGGTGGTGGATGTTTGATGCCCAGATTCAGACCTGTTCCAACAGTGTGTCGGTGCTGCCTGTTAGAAATTCATTATTTAGCAGTGGAGTGTTTCAAGTCGTCAGAAAACAACAGCTAGAGCCCTGAGTGTTGCCCCGGGTTACGGCTTCTCCTCTCCTGCTCCCCTAACCCCAGCTGGGCTCGGCCTGCACAGCCTGTCACTCATTTAGCTCTACCCTTAGGCCACCTCCAGTTGACTCTGTGTCTGTGTGTGTGTGTGTGAGTCTGAGCATGAACCTGCAACGGTAAGAAGGAGATCTCCTGAATATGAAATGTGGGCCTCAACCAGGGAAAAGTAATAAGCAGAATGAGGTGAAAAGGTGATTTTATTTCACTGCAACATAAAAAAGTGAGCCTCAATTCATCACGCCAATGCAAAACCTAATTCAGTTATTAGATTTTATTTAAATAGCTTTAATCCACAACAAAGTCTGTTTTTTAGTCGTATGCAGTTTGTTTCACTTCAGGTCGAATACGGTCCAGTAATGTGTTCAGTTTCAGAACCGAGTCCAGATCCATCCTCTCAAAATTACAACAAAATAAAGTCAAATTATATTAATTACATAATTTATGTAATTAAGACATTTTCCAGTTAAATGCAGTCTGATGACAAAAGATTTGGTTCCTTACCTGCAGAAAATTAAAATGAAATGTGAAGAAATATGGAATTTCCTGAATTAAAAAAATAAATAGCAAATGAATGTAATAAATAGACTTAACATTAACACTGAATGATTATAAACAAGTTAAATATGAATATCAGAATTTTAAAACTATTATTTTACCTAAAAACACAGTTTGACAGACAAATCATCAGATTGCATTTATTTTGTTATTACTTATTGTGTTTTTTTCTGGTTACTTCACTGTTGCTGTAAAATTTTAATTTTAGTTCAAAATGACCGTGAGGTGTAAAGACTTTCATCCTCTGTAGAAATGCAACGAGAATTTAAAAATGTCTAATTGAAAATGAATGTTGTAGAAGAAATCCAGCAGCATCTTCCAATTAAATCTATTTCTCAGTTTTCCACCATGTTGTTGAGAAACAACTTTAATGCAACACATTGTTTTAAATTCGTCAGCGAAGCTCAGTTAGCGTTAGCTTCCTTTTCCTGAAAAGACAGAAAAAGATTTCTGTCCAAATGTCTCAAATAGCTGAAAAGTGAAACTTTGAAGGCAATCAGAAGATTTTGCTGATGCTAAATTAAAAGTTGTCAGAGATCATTAAGTTTGGCAAACAAAGTCTGCCTCTCAATAACTTTGTTTAACCTAATTGTGAAAAGCGCATAAAGGTGAAATGTTTAAAATGTTTTTTTGTAAATAATGATGATGACTGGATGTCCTGACAAGAATCGCGATTTAGGAGACAGTTATGAATGTTTGTGAAGCTGGATGACAATAAAATTCATCTTGTTTTCTGATCTGTGAAACTAAACCGAACTAGAAATATGATCTATATTCGCATTTGAAGAAAACTTAAACGACTTTCATGGAGTTTGTAAAGCTCCTAACTTCAGGCAAAGAAGAATCTTCATTAAGTTCATTTTTTTAAACATAAATATTCTGATTCTATAATATGCGACTTCTGTGACGCTGAATATCTTCACTAATTCCTCCAAACGCTTTATCCACTAAGCGTCTCGGTGCCGTTTAGTTTCATCGCTGTGGTTGCATAACTGATCCGAACACCAGCGTCCGATCGCTGCGTTTCCAAACTGAGACTCCCAGTCAGCTGTGAAATGGTTTAAGTGCAGCATTATTCAAATCTCCCGCAAAAAATGACAGTAATCACATTCAGATCAAATTACGGGGCTCCAACATTTGGGGGCCTGGAGGAAATCTGGGGCTCTGGAGGACGCTGCCCATTCTGCCTGAGTGGTAATTAAGGGCGCCTGCGTTTTGTGTCGGCCGTGATTCTCATGGAAACAGTGAATAAACCTTTAACTCATCGCACAAAACTATTTAAACTACATTTTCTCATGTTATAACTGAAAACTACCACATATTTTACTGAAATTTCAAGCGATAAACTAAAGGAAAATGGTGCATAATAGTAAAACCAGTAAAACTCTGAAAACTTGAGGGATTTCTATCATATCCCCTTTACTCTGGTACCGTAAAGTAAAATCCATATTCCTAGAAGAGTTACATTTATTTATACTGTGATTAATAAACAGGAGAACATTTAATTTATCAGAATTAAATATACATTTGACTTTATTTACAAGGATCAGAGTAAAGAGGCTGAACAGATGTAAGTGTAAAACATTTTTCTTTCTTTTAGCAATTATGCTTCATATTTCACAATAAATAAAGTTAAATGAATGGTGCAACACAGGGAAACTCCAGAGGAATATTTTTCTTAACCAAAAGACATTTACTGACACATCAATCTTTATCTGAAAAAAAACAACAAACAAAAGCAAAACATGATTTTTCCTTCCACTCCACCGTTTGTACTGGTACATCACTTAAAATCCCAGTGAAACCATTTGAATTTTATGGCTGAATGTGACAAAAGTGGGAAAAGTTTAGAAAGGGTTTATTTGTTGTTTGTAACCTTTAGGAAAATAAACTTATTGAGAATAAAAATCTCTTTTGCAAGAGTGTTCTGAGCTAGAAAACACCAAAACAAGACACATAAAACTGACAGAGCTTCCTATTTAAAGGGGACCTATTATGCAAAATTCACATTTTGTGTGTTTTTGAACTTAAACTGCTTCTAAAAACAATCTAAGTGCTTAAAACAAAAACAATGAGTTATTTTTTAGTGTCTGGAAAATGAGCAGTTTCCAAAACTTCCAGAATATAACGTCACAAACCAGCAGGTACAGCCCCATTACCTAGCAACTCGAGCAAAGTTCTGCCCGTTATCTAGCAACCTAAGCTTTAGCTCCAGCACTTTTAGTCAGCTGGCTTAACCACTCTACTCACTGTACAATGGCTGCTGGAAAAAGACAAGAGTTTTGTTGTTGACTTACCATCCAGAAACCACTTGCCGCATTTTCATTGGTTGTGCAGGAGGCTCCACTTCTGCTTTTCAAAGATGTATGGTTGTGTCATTGTGTGTTTGTTTGCAGCTGTTTTGACGTGGAAGTGTAAACCCTAAGTTGGGGGGGAGCGGCCAGCAGCTTATTTGTATTTAAAGTGACAAATCTCATTATGTGAGAATGATTTTGTGCACAAAATGTAATGAAAATGTTTTGTATAGACCGTAGATCTGATCTAGCCTGTTCAAGGAAGTACAACAGGCACTAATTACAGCAAGTAGAGCTGTATTTTGGAGAAACTGACCATATTTCCCTGTCTTCCCCCCGGCAGACAGCTGTGTAAGGAGTTCACGGACCTGCTGGCCCAGGACAGGACTCCGCTGGGGAACTCCAGGCCGAGCCCCATCCTGGAACCCGGCATCCAGAGCTGCCTATCCCACTTCTCCTTCATCACACACGGCTTCGGCTCGCCCGCCATCTGCGCCGCGCTCACCGCCCTGCAGAACTACCTCACCGAGGCTCTCAAAGGACTCGACAAGATGTTCCTCAACAACCCGCCCAACAGCCGGCACGGGGACGCGGGCGGCAAGGCCGGCGACAAAGAGGAAAAACAGCGGAAATGAAGCCGGTGCAGAACGGGGGAGTGATGGAGGAGAGGCGGGAGGGAGGCCGACACGCTGACTGAGGCGTTACACCGTTTCTCGTAGCTCCTACAGCGCCGCCGCCGCCCTGCCACGCACACGGCTGAGGTGGAGGACAGGGGAGGCTTGGCGTGGAGGAAGACACCCGTGGGCCAGTGTCTGAACGCACGGAGGGATTTTTCATCTGTGTTACGTTCTTCTCATTCCCCCCCGAGGACATGGTGGTTCCTGTGTTCCATCCATTCTGCTCCCCCCCCCCCGCCTGCATCCTGTGAGACTGAGATGCTGCGAGCAAACGACATCGTGTCTGAGTGTGTGTGTGAGAGAGAGAGACTGTGAGAAAGTGTGTGTGTGCGCTTGTGTTTGTCTTCACACCGAAACAGAAGAAAAAAGAAAAAAAAAAAGCGTTGTGGGTTTGGAGATCTTTTTTTTTTCTTTTTCTTTTTTTTTTGTGCTGCAGCATCTATCTGTGAAACAGGCTGGGTATTTAACGAGTCTCCAACGAAGGACGGCGTTAATTTATGTGTGTAAATATTAATTTATAATTATTTAAGTTGATCAAATAGGTGCGCCAGCTGCTTTGGGGTCGACCTATTTATGTGTGATTTGACCTTTGTGAGCCAGTGGGGAGGGAGAGGGCGGGACTCGTTCAGTGTTTTTCTGTTCTTATAGAGCTGTTGTCATGGTGATGATGATGATGGGTAGACATGCTTCTAATTGTCCAGTGATTTCATTTCTATCATATTGATAATAAACCATGTGTTTTATAATGTGAGGTGTGCAGCCTGAGCTTTTCCTCCAACTTGAGGCTGAATCCCGTTTCTGTCATCGTTTGGAAATTCGAATGACCAAAGTAACAAAAATATTTTCATATTTTGCTCAAAATATCCCACTGAGAAATAAGACAGATGGACTAATAGCTCCCACCGTTTCCCAATCTGTAAACAAACATGGCCTAATATGGTCGTTTGTATCGAGTGGACTTATATTTCACACTTAAATAACTGAGAATTAAACTCTTTAGCTGCTGAAAAAGAAACTTTTTACTTTAACTTATTCAAAATCAAGTAAAGATTTGTGAAAACTTTACTTTATGCAGCATACTTCCAAAGCCAAAGAATCAGACGTTAGGTATTCTAGTTGTCAAACCTGCTTGAAGTTTTTTGACAATTAGACTTTACTCATGTCAAAACTTTATATATAATTTTTTAAGTCAATACGCTTTAAACTGTTGGCTTCCTAAAATAATGACCTAAGTTTTTGTTTGCCTTAAACACCATCAGTAATATATATATATATTTTTGCCAAAATCAATTTTGGCAAAAAAAATATTACTCCATTATGACAAAAGTGATAATATTACAGTAATTTATTTCTGACATTATCTTTTAAATTGTTATGTTTTCCTTTTTTTGGTTTTATGGGAAGAACTAAAGAAATCTCACAAAAATCTACATCCTTATGCATCAAAGCAAACAATGTAATTATTGTTGTATTCAGTTGAGTTACTTAGTTTTTGCAGTATACTAGTAAATGGGTTGATAATAAAAGCATGCCACACTTTTCAGATTTTTCAAAGTAAAAAAGTAAGATTTTGAAAAGTTTGCTGTGCGTTTGTATTCCGTCCGTTTACTTTGAGAACCCAAAAAATTTAGATTTCATGACGTTATGTCCTAAATCAAACCTTCACAGAATTTATACCGTGAACAATTTGGACTTCATTTGAGGGTGTCAAAATAAAGGGGGCACACCACAGTTCTATTTGTTTTGCAAAGATTTTTTTAAAAGCTCGTAACATAATTTCCCCTCTTCACAGTTATTCTCTGTTTTGTGTTATTTTCTCTCATTATAGCCCCAACAATAAAACACGGTAGTGGCTGCATTATGCTGTGGTCATGCCTGCATTCACATCAAATTAGAATTTAAACTAGTTTCTGTAGTTTTATACCTCCATATTCATAATTTATTTTAAACTGGCTTAGCAGAATGGATTTTCTTTGGTGTTTTGTTTTGAAAATAATACTAAACAAAAAAGAAACAGCAGGAGTTCATCAAACCACATAATCCACTTTTATAGATTTTATATTAAAATGTGTTAAACAATGTTCCCATTTCATTTCCAGGCTTCTCTGTAAATTTGTAAGAATGAGCAGAAAAGCAGGAAATTGGATTCGGTTTAAGTGTTTGAGGTCGACTTGAGTTCATTTCATGTCCCTAAAAAACTCCTCATGCAAACACCTGCAAGTGAAGCGTTTACATCAGTTCAGTCAGAAACAGCTGCAAACCAGGGGAAATGTGCCAAATTATGTAAAAATTCACCAATAAATGAAATATTTTAACTAGTCACAATCTGGAAAACGGGGAACCGATTTCTCTGATGAATAGAAATATTGATTTTATTTTAGATGTTGTGTCGCCAATAGTAAGAAATGATTTGAAGAGGAGAAAACTTTTAAAAAACTGCATGACAAAGAACGGCTGCTTACGAAGAGGTTCTTTCTCTTCTTCTAGGGAGATAATTGGCATAAATTTCCCGTCAGTGGGAATTTTTTTTATTTATTTTTTTTTCCAGGGAGAGGTTTTCCTCTGAAGCGAGGGCCTTATTTTGCGGGAACAGCATGGTGCCTTGCGGGCCTCGACATCCGCAGCCGGTGCGCTAATGACGACCCAACGCTGGGCTGGGGGGGGAGGGAGAGAGAGAGAGAGAAAGAGAGAGAGAGAGAGAGAGAGAGAGAGAGAGAGAGAGAGAGAGAGAGAGAGAGAGAGAGAGAGAGAGAGAGAGAGAGAGAGAGAGAGAGAGAGAGAGAGAGAGAGAGAGAGAGAGAGAGAGAGAGAGAGAGAGAGAGAGAGAGAGAGAGAGAGAGAGAGAGAGAGAGAGAACATGCGGAAAGAAAGCTAATGAGAAAGGCAGAGACACGGGGAGAAGGAAAACAGGCTGACCGCAGGATGAAAGTGTCCTGCGGCGCGGCGTGACCCCCGTGGAGTGGGACGCGGCGCGACGCGGCGTGACGCGGCGTGACGCAGGTGCAGAGTTCAGCAGCCGCGTGTCCGCGAGCGACTCCCGCTCAACAAAAGGCAGGAAACTGCGGAGCATCAGGGGCCACGAGTCCGACAGGTCGGCTGGGAGAAAACGAGCAGAGAAAACATCTGAGGAAGGGATTCGGCTTTTCATTTGAAGCAACGCTGCACGTTTTCACAGCCAGGCCTCATCTTTACGGCCGGGGTCAGTTTTGTTATTGATAAAATACAAATATCAATCAAAGCATGAGTCTGCGAGTTGCAGGATTCTTAAAACCAGCAGAGAAAGGAGTAAATATTGAAGGATTTGAAGAAACATTTGCTTCCTTTAATTATATAAGCCTGAAAAGTGACGAATAGGAGTTTACTTTTTACTTTATTGCTTGATTTAAACTCAAACAAATCCAAATAAAAGCGAATGGAAGTGAGCATAATCGTATGCAGGAAAGTGGTTTTATATTACATAATAGAGGAAGCAAAGTTTTATTTTAACTTTAATTCCTGCTATGGTGTGGAAACTAAACTAAAACCAAGCAAAAGGATAAAACAAACTGATATGAAAACAATCAACACTTTTCTCACCTGGACTGTAACTGAAGATAATATTTCTCACTGATCTCAAATTATGTTGCATTATTGCAGAAAGAATGCAAAAAGTTACATTAACTGTAATGTTTCTTTGCATTCATAAATTATTGTATGATTTAGTTCAAAATGGACAGAAAAGTTACATAACATGCATATTTTTAGAATTTTATGTCATCTCTTTAAATTGTCAACATGACAGTTTAATTAAAAATGGCACAATGTTGAAATTAGTTTTAGATTCTGAGATTAGATAAAAAGATAAATTTCATTACTAGCAATCCTCAAGCAGTCAACAACCAATGTTGTTTTTTAGTAATTGAATTTTATAGTGAATCTCTTTCGAAACAGTCAAAGTGAGAATCAGAAAACTAAAACAATTAAAATAAATCCACATCAAACAGTCATCCAAATGTTCTGCAGTTAAAAAAATAAACCTAAAACAAGAGAAAACCAAAGTTCACCATAAATAAAAGTAAAATCTGGACAGAAAACGGTTATTTCCAGGAGACAGAGGTGTATTTCATGGGTTAATCTGTATTTTAAAGTTGTATTGAATGTGTTTTACAGTTTTTCTGACTGTCCCATTGAGAGGTTGGTGTTGCTGCTCCTCATCAGGCCTCTCAGTTTTCTAAAAGCACAACTTGGCTTACAGCGGTTTGGTCCCACATAAATCATTTGTGTTTGATGAATTGCTGATAATGAGAGGCCAAATTTATTTTTATGAAAATGTCACAGGGTGTTACTTTAATGAGAGCAGCAGGGAAAGGTAATCAACTTATGAACTGAGCTCATGAGGGGCGACGAGGACGCAGAGCGGCGGCGGCGGTTTGTTCTCCACGCAGCTACGGCTGCATCCGTCTGTGTTTCTGTCCGCCTTTTCGCCGGGAAGTGAGAGAGCAGGCCCCATCAGCAAAGCCCCTCGGCATTTTGTCACGCAATGGGCTGTAAAAATGCTTATCCAATCCACACACCACACACACACACACACACACACACACACACACACACACACACACACACACACACACAACACATAGAGGAGATCCAGCGTGCAGGCAGGCGAGTGCCGGTCGGGAGTAATTCCTGCTCCGGGCACAAAGCTCCAGGCAAGGCAGGCGCGTGCTGGATATTTCATTATTCATTAATTTACTGTTTAACAAATCCTGTCATTACTGAGTCCGAGCTGAGTTCACACACACACACACACACACACAGGCACACACATGCAAACACACGCACCGCCAGAACACACACTTCCAGCAGCAGGGGTGTCAGGCGTGGCAAATCTGCCTGTTTGATCCCGGCCTTCCCAACAAACGCGGAGAGAGCCATGAATAATAAGAACGGCGAAGCCTCGCCGGAACGAGGGAGCGTGACACCGTCTGACAAAAAGCCCTTTGGCGAGAAGCGCGGCTCCGCCGGGGCCTCAACCCGGGGCCCCGGGTTCGTCACATGAAAAGACAAAACAAACAGTCGGCAGAGCCGTGATCGATATGAAAGGCAGAGCTCACACACACACCACACACACACACACACACACACACACACACACACCACACACACACACACACACACACACACACACACACACACACACACACACACACACACAAAAGGTGAAAGTGAATCAGTCACGTTCAACAAAAGAAGCTGCAGCGTCTCTTTCTGCAGATGGAGGCTGTTCTCAATATAGACCAGACTAATAGGATCAGGATTTAAAGCTCTGAACGCGTTTTTGGCCCAAATTCCCATAAAAACAAAAGGAAGTGTCTCCTTCAGCTTCCCATCGGAGCGCTTGTTCAGGATGAGGAACCAAAACACCAGAATAATGACTTTTACTTTCCCCTTCCACTGTGTTTCACATAATTAATTAACAGAGGAAACCTCAAGGCTACAAATATTCATTATTTCTCAAGAAGAAAAACATAAATCATAAATATTATAATGGCACTGTATAATGGAGCTGTGCAAATAAATATTTGGGGATGAAACGATTAATCGGATTAATCGATAAGTTCAGTAATCGATTAATCGTTAACAAGAGTATAAAGACTCAAACAAAGGCTCCTTGGAAGAATGAAAACATATTCAGAACAGTAATTAAGTCAAAACTGCACCAAAAATATATAAATTTTGCATTTATGATACAAACATCTTTGTAAATACGTTTTAGCCAGAACTCTTTGAGTGGCAGAGCTTTAGCTTCACCAGGTTCAAATTCACTAAAGGAATGCTGTGGTACTGCATTAAAGGCAATAAAATGTTTATTTACTTATGTAAGAAAAAGGAATTTAATGATTTTTGTTTTGTATCATTACTGCACTTCTAATATTGTTTAAAGAAGGTTTAAGTGACAAAAAGAAATCTGTAGAAAGGGTCATTTTTAATCTGATTAACCGATTAATCAAAAGTAATTAATTCCTTTTTTCTCAGATAAAAAAGGATTTGAATTATGCTTTTATTTGTATGTTTTAATGTAACTTTTAATGTATGTTTTAGTAGTGAAATGAAAAATGCATAAAATTAGCCTTTTTTTATCCGACTAATCAAATAATTGCCAGAATATTCTACTAATTCCTTTTTTATCATGTAAAAAAAAATATTGAATTATGTTTTTGTGTGTATCTTTTAATGTCAGTTTAGTATTGCATAAAGATGGCTTAAGTGGTGAAATGAAAAATCTGTAAAATTAGCTATTTTTAGTCCGATTAATCAATTAATCGTCAGAAAACTATTCAGTCTTTTTCTTTTATGTAAGAAAGGAACTGAAATGATTCATAAAAATTCTTTTCATGAATTTCTAACATTGGTAAGTGGTTAAATGACAAATCTGTAGAATGTGACATTTTAAAATCCTATTAATCACCAGATTAATCGATTACTACATTAACGTTTAGTTGCAGCCCTATAAATTTTAATCTGAGTGTAACAAACCTGGGAGAGGCGACCAGAGACCCGCCAGCCGACCTGCAGTGCAGTTAAGGGTTAAAGCCTTCAGGTCCTGGCAAGGAATGTCAAAGCAGAGAGATAAGACTGCTGTTCCAAGGAGAAAGGGCTTTATTTCTTAATCTGTTACTCTCAAGTGTGCAGCAGTCTGTGGGTGGCCGCAGCCTTGATGTCATTAACATGTGACATATGTAGAGCTGACTGGGAGAGGCTGGAGGCCAGAGTTTGTCTCCAGCGCCGTTCCTGTGTCTGCAGGGCCGAGCAGCAGGCAGAGTCTGGGCTTTGTCAGCACTCCAGCAGCCAGCCAGCCAGGTCGCTGTCTGCCGCTGTTGATAGTGTGTGTGAGTTATCAGTATGCATGCAAGACAGTGTGTAGGGATGTGTTTTTGGGTAGCTCAGGGCAGGAGGAGACGCTGTGTGTGTGTGTGTGTCTTGTTGGTGTTTGTAACGGGGGAGTGGTGGTAGAATGGCTGGGCAGGGACACGGGCAGTCCGAGTCCCTTAAGGTTCAACTGAAGACACTGAGCTGATGTGACAACGTGACGCTGCTGAGGCGAGGCTGCCTCTCCAGACGGGTCAAGGTTGCACAGAGGAGACTCGCATTTTGCCACACAGCTTCTTACACTGAGACGGTAACATAGAAACACAATAGAAAACAATTCTCCCTCACAGCCAGTGTTGCAAGGTCAGACATAATGGTACATCTTCATGTTTGGTTACTGCAGTGTCGTCCTTTTCTGTTGCTAAACTAAGTGTTAAAAAGTTACATGAATTAATCAGCTTCTACTTGTTAATCCCAGTGAATGTCAGTTCATAATTTATATCACACCTAAGTGGTCATGTTAACACCTGCAAAAGGTTTGGCCTATCCCTAAATTCTTAAAACTTTAAAAGTGACCTACCATGCTTCTTTGAGCAGGTTAGAGTAGGTCTACGGGCTGGACAGAAAATGCTCATTACATTTATCTATAAAATCATGATGATGATGAGATTTTAGTCTAACCAGTTCCAAATATTTTGAAATGTTTCAGAATGAGCTCTTTTAGGGCCTCCTGTCACTTTATATGCAAATAAGTTGCTGCTGGCCACGCCCTCCAACTCACACATAAAAATGGCTGCAACCAAATAAGCAATATATAACCGTACATCTTTGAAAAGCAGAAGTGGAGCCTCCTGCACAACCAACAAGAATGCAGTAAGTGGTTTCTGGATGGAAAGTCAACAACAAAACATTTGCCTTTCCAGCAGCCATTGTACCAATGATAAAACCAGCTGACCAAACATGCTGGAGCTCGCCTAGGGTTACTAGGTAATGGCGCAGTGCTCGTTAATTTGTGGCACAACAAACATTTGAAACAAATCATGATCCAGACACCAAAAGATAATTAACTCATTCCCAAAACAAACAGATCGGTGTTTTTTTTAAACAAATAGAAGCACAAAAATGTGCAAAAATTGAATTCCTACCCATCTATTCCTGCACATATTCATGGTCACATAGTGAGAAACATTGGCAAAGGAGATGCACCCACTTTGGCTAAAACCTAACCAGACATGAACTAGCTGGAGTGAGACTTGACGGTGGAGACGAGGCGCCAAGTGAGAAGAAAATCATGGAAGCAGCAGTTTAATACACTCTGGACGGTTCTTCCTTTGGTTGTTTTTGTACTAAATGCTATTTAATGTAGGTCAAACTGTGTTATGTTTGGTATTTATGTCCATGAAGCAGACTGACTTCAGCAGAGATTTGATCCATATTCGTTTCTAAATTATCTGTCATGAGTAAAACAACACCAGTTCATCCCTCTGGTTAAAAAACTGCTGTATTTCTAGATTATTTACAGGTCAAAGTCCTTCTGAAGGACTAGAGAACTATTGATCAATACCATTTTAAATGGTTACAGGGAGGGAAATATTACGAAGGGATTGACGTTTTTAGATTAATAAATGGGAACATTGTGTTTGAGACAGACTTTTATCAAGAAAGCACATTAAATCAAATAAGAAGTAGGAAAAATATTTGCTTCTAAACTTGTTCTTTGGAAAGTTTCTTGATACTCGCCTCAGGAGTCTTTTTTTATGGCTGAATTATTCACATGTAAGATTAAAGTGGATTAACAAACAAAACAAAAGATTATTCTGAAATTAGTCTGTGACTAAACACAAAGTAAACGGTCTGGAAAAAAGTTACAAGAAGCCAGTAAAAATACATTTTTCTGCAACAGAAAGACTTATTTCATGAAACACGAGTCATGTGATCAACAACCGGATGTTCCTACTGGTGGAAACGTCAAAGAAGACAGCAGGAAGTGGTTTGAGGATGATGGGACAGAATGATTTTTTTAATGATTTATTAAATTAACAAACTTATTTATGTGTGATTTTTATTTGCATTCCTTTTATAATGGAATCACTACAATTGCAAAATTTAGTTTGTGCAACTTCAGCAGTATATTACAGTTTTTAGCATATTTTTAATGGAAATGGTTAAATGGCTGCACTTGCTTGATGGGATAGATCTACAACCTTTGATCAATGACCAATTAAAGTTCTGATGGAGGTTAAATGGAAATAAAACATGTAAAGTCTTTAAAATAGATTGTATGGATTTTACATAAATTAAAGCAATATAGCTCTTATTGAGTTTGAGGATGTGTGTGTGCATCATCACCTCTCATTTACAGATATCTCCCTGCAAACATTCCCCTGACAGATGGATATGAGCTGTTTTTATTGACGGAGCCGAGCTTGGGTCAAAACGGTTCCAGAAACACAAACACAGAGCCTGGATCTGTGAATCAGAAGAACGACGGTCACAGCAGGAGGTCAGGAACATCAATAACCGACACAAAGAGGAAAATGAGAACACTACAAAAATACTTCACTAAAAAAAGAAAAAAAACACCCAAGAGAATAAAAACACTGAGTAAAATTGCAGGAGGCTCTTAGAAGTACAATATCTGACTTCCAGACGAGGGAAGAATAACTTTTAAAGGTTTTATTGAAGGACACTTTGTCTCAATAACCCAAATATATGAGTCCAACATATTCACAGTTTGTGTTTAATCTCTGCTTAGCGAGACTTTACTGGCACTTTCATGAAACTACATTGTGGTCTGGTAAATACATGATTCCCTTATGGTGACAAAGTGGCAGAGATTGTATTTATTCACCTCTTATCCCTTAAAATATATTCATAAATTACTGATAGAGCTGTATTTTACCCTTGCTGACGTGGGAACTGGGTTTGTCGTTACACCAAAGTAACAGCGTTTCAGCTAAGAAGTCAAAATTTCAACATGTTTGCAGTATCTCTTATGAAAGAACAAATTTCATTTTTATCACAAATTTTCAGTTTGTTCAGTTTGGAGTTGCAGGATTTTACCCTCATTTTTACATTTCCACCACATCTTGCTACTGTTGATGTGAGGAGCGGCCATATTGAAACGTAAACTCCGCCTTAATGGTTGTAACGGGGTAGTCGGAGATGCTCCCAGTTCCCAGTGGGAAATTTAGGACGTTGGAGGGCATTCCAGTTGACTCTTCCCTACTGGGAAGTTGGAATTTCCCAGTTCAGAGTTCAACTGGAAAGCAGCATTAGCTTCACAAGCTATTACTGTCTCTGTGTAGATTGAGTAGTTTTGGTTTAATCTGTTTTATAACGGTGCAAACTGATAAGGTTCAGGTGTTTCTCTATAAAACCAGTCAGATTTTAGCAACTGAGAGCTGAAGATGGAAAATTGTGTGAAATAATTTTTTGTTGGCTGAACTGGAAACATCTGTGAATAAAAACCACCAAGAAGAAGCTCAAGACGTTTTTTCATGATGTCCATTTGTTCTATGTTGATTAAATTTCATCTCAACTTGGAATATAACTATTTCCAAGAGTTGGTCAGTAATAAACATGCTAACTGAGTGTGAAGAAACTCAGAATTTTAAGATTTGATATACCTTCTGTTACTTACAAGAAAAAAAAATCTGCAAAATAAGAAGCTTTTTGCTGCACTTTCTAATTTATCAATGACCTTTGACTTGGGTCTTCCTCTAAATTATTTAATATTTTGGTGGATTTTTAGTTACTAACAGATAAACACAAACATACAAAGACATTTTTTTTGCACCAACCAATCAGCCTCATATTTAAGTTTGCAGTTTTGTCTTAATCAGCTTTGACCAGTGATTGACAAGTTAATATGTAAAAACAAAATTTTGTCCTATTTATTTCACTTTAACAAAAAAATCCAAATTTTTAATGGACATTTGAGTTCATTTTCAGTCAGACTAAAAACTAGAGCTACTTTCAAAAACATCACTACATGTTTTTATCTTACATTTCATAAGATATCAGAATTATCTGATCAGAACTGGTATCAGAGAGAGGAAGATTTATTCATTACCCAACATATCAATCCTGAAAATGTAATCGAGGATTTTAATAAAACAAGTGAAGAAAAATAAAGGAGGCTGAAGTGGTTTTCATCCAGAGAACGGTGAGAAGGAGTTAAATAATAATAATAAAAAAAACCCTGTCAGTTACAAAGTAAAATAGAAATCCAGCTCCAGTTTATCCACTGGCTGTGTGAGGGAGTTAAAGATGGATTTGGCCTCAGGGCAACAGAGGTTTCTGCTCAGAGTCGGAAGAAAAAGCCTCGTCTGATTGAGTGAACAAGGCCATGATCTAGCCATCGACCTTTTTTAGTATCCGACCCAACCTCCCAACATGACTGGCGCTGAGAGAGGAGGAGTGTGTGTGATGGGCAGGCAGATATAAGAAATGATTCAAGAAGCTAACATCTGACGGTGGTCGAAGTGGGACAGGACTCACCGCTGTTCATTCCTACAACGCCTACACTCATCTTTGGTGTATTTCTCATAAGCCTGTTTTTATCCAGCGTTATTATAACAAAACAAAAGCTGTGTTCATTTGATATAAACAATTTGCTATAATATATATGAAATCAGCACCATTTACTGAAAACAGACAAGACAAAAGTTGATGATTGGAAAGTTGTCAACTACAATCTCCCCAAAATGCCTGAAGTGAGCAGGAACCAGTGTTGTATAAAGTACTGAAATCTCAGAGTAAAAGTTTAGGTTCCTCTCCAAAATATGACTTTGGTAAAAGTCCAAGTCACTGACTGAAATGTTACTTGAGTTAAAATCTTAAAGTATCTGAAACGTCTTGTACTTAAGTATGGAAATTACTGTAAAAATGTATGTTCTCAAGTAATGTAATAAAAAGTATAAGTAAAAAGTAAAACAAGGCAAATGCAATTTGAATGACATGTTTTATATTTTGGTAAACTTGTCAATACAGTTAAAGTAATAAACACAACCAAGTGCAGGCAAAATTAAACCTGCTAACAGATAAACCTGCAGGCATCATTTAGTTAAGAAAATTAGGTGCTTTACCTGTAGCACAAGGTAACTTAACCTGCTTTACAACTGAACCAGCTTCTGACATGAACCACATAATATATATGTGGTTCATGTTGTATGGGGCTCCATTTGTGTCGACTTTGTAGCAGCCAATCAGTAGGTGGGTCAAAACACCAGCGTTTCTCTTTCTCACTTTTTGTAACGAGTAACTAAACCCCACATTGAAAATGTATCGGAGTAAAAGTACGAAATTAAGTTCGGAAATATAGTGAAGTAAAAGTGAAAGTTATAAAAATGTTCATACTTGAGGAAAGTATGAAGTACTCCAAAATATACTTAAGTAAAGTAGAGAAGTGTTTTTACTTCGTTACTATACAACACTGGCAGGAACCTTCTTCAAAGGACATTGTATGGAGTTCTGGTAGTGCCAAAAAAAATACACATTCTGGTTTTACTTTTTTCTTTTGCAGAAAAATGTACCTAAATTTGCTATAAATCTTTTTTTTTTCACAGGATTCGCAAAAAATACACTTCAATTTTAACAAAACATAATTTCTTATTGTTTTGTTAGACTTGAATAAAAATGTGGGTATTGAAAAAAATAAATAAAAAACAAGCAACTTCATACACATAAAAATAAAGTTCAGTAAAAAAACAAGAAATCTCCAGATTATAGATGGTGCCATTTCTTTAACAAAATGTCTATAAATTGACCTCAGCTGCATCAATCTTTGCACAAGTAAAGTTGCAAAAGTCTCTAGCCTTATTTATGATATTTCTAAAAACTCTATAATGCTAATAATTCTGGAGAGGGACAAAAAAAAAAAATCAAAATTATTTTCTGTTTTAATTTTCTCTGAAACTCCAGCAGCTACTGCGATACTTACACTTCTGACGGCGTCTCCCAACTGTTAGCTTTATTTTGATGCCAATATTATTGACAAAGTTTGTAATTGTTGAGAAAACTAAATTAGATTTGGGAATGTTATTTTAAACAAACTTCAGAAAACCCGGTGGTGTTTAATTCATTGATGACTCGTCTTCAATTGATTGTACTTTTAAGTAATTTGTATTTCTTTGCTATAAGAGTAGCAGTTTGACTCTGCAAATTTTTGTGTAGCTTTAAACATTTTCATGGATCTCATGGTTTCCCTCCTTAGAATGCTGTTGCAGCTTTTAGCATGAGCTAATCAAAGTGTGTGTGACACAGGGACAAGGAGACAAAGGGGACCGTGGTCTGGCCGATGGGCTGCTAATGTTAGCCCTGACGGCGGCGTCCGGGCTTTTCTTGACGCTGAACCAAGAGGACAGGAAGAGGGTCCAGCAATGACACTCATCACTTCTGAAGCCCCCATCTGTACTGGTGTCTCCCCACCAGTCAACTAGCAAACACACACACACACACACACACACACACACACACACGCACAAACACACGCGGCTCTAATCCTTTCTGACAGTGCTCACATTCAGTTAGGCCCCACAGTGCTTGTGCATGTCACTGACCATAAACAAAACATACACTCCTCTGCAGGAGCCACACCGCAGGACACGGGGCGTGGATACCCGAGAAATACCAAAAGACAGGGGTGTGGGGAGTGTGTGTTGTAGAAATGTATGCTATGTTCGCATGTGTGTGTGTGTGTGGAGCTTCTAGGGAAGGAGAGCAGATGCCTTCAGGTCACATCATTTCTCTGACATCAGGGCAAAGTCAACCGCCGCCGCACCAATAGAAACAAAGAGAGTTCGTAGGCATGGAGTCGGGATGGGGGCAGCAGGAGGTCACGACATCATGACATCCTTATATCTGCTTTTCATTTACACCAATAAATAAATTAGAGCCAATCCAAACACATCAAGCCTCTGATGCCTTTCAGTCCAACCATGTGATCCAATTTAAATCCAGTTCAGAGGGAACAAAACTAGAACTTAACTTGTCTTTTGTTTTATTAAAGGTGACCTACTGTACTTACTTCAACAGGTTAGGAGAGGCTATTCAACACACCCTCACTGTATTTGTTTAGCACAAAATCATTCTGAAATAATAAGATTTCAGCCTCATTCCTTTCAGGATGAGCCGTTTTAGGGCCTCCTGTCACTTTAAATCCAAACAAGCAGCTGCTGGCCACGCCCCCTAACTCAACTCTCCCACTCTCACATGCAAACAGATTTGCAGTTATGCAACTGCACTTCTTTGAAAAGCAGAAGTGGAGCCTCCTGCACAACCATCAGGAATGCAGCAAGAGATTTCCGAATAGTAATTCAACTACAAATCAAATCACTTGTCGGCTAACCAAAAGTCCTGGTGCTCATATGGGGTTGCTAGGCAACAGGCCTGGACTCAGTCCGTGTTGCTAGGTATTGGTGCAGGACCAGTTAAATGTGACTCTACAAATTGGAGGTTTTTGAAACTCCTCGTTTTCCAAACACTGAAAAACATGAACTTATTGTTCAACACCTGGGTGGGTGTTTTTTAAGTACTTAAGGCTGTTTTTAGAAGCCTTAGCGACACAAAGAGAAGTATAAAAACATGCAATATGTAAATTTTGCATAACATGTCCCCTTTAAAATGGTTCATTCTTGTAAACGACTGAATGAATAACAATTAGAATCAATTCCAGCCTTTTCCAGGAACTTAAAGAGCTTTCTGGAACCGTATTTTAACAAATGAATAAATAACCAGGTAGAAATTTATCCCGGAAATTAATGTGTGATATTAGCCTGGAAGTTTGGGGTGAAGCTTCTAGAAAAAGTGGACTTAGCATTTCTGATTAACTCAGTTTTCTCAGCATTGTGTTTCAGACCTTCCAGTAAAGTTTAGATAAGTTATTGAGAGAGCTGTGAAATAATTGTTCAGATTCTTTTCAGGAAAAGTTCTGCTCTACACATGCACAAATGTAAACACTGACACTTTTTGTCAGTCTGGGTTGTTTTTAAACAATTTGCATCAATACTGTCAAAATAACTTGTTAATGAATATACAGTATTTCTCCTGTATTTGAGAATATAAGGAAATACACTTCTACTGTTGATAGCTTAGTTCCAGCCTCTCTTTATAACAAAAATTTTAAAAAGTGACATAGTGAAGTTGAAGAAGAAGGGAAACATATTCATCCTTCTCTGGAAAAAAAAAAAAAAGAAATATATCGACACACAGTCCCCTGAGGTTGTTCCTCCTTTTGCAAAGCTACTGTCAAAAATTATTACTTTAGAGTTTCTGGGTTGTGTTTCGTCTTGATTAGCTTTCAGTGGGAGTCCCTGGAGAAAACGTTTGAATCCCTATGCAGCAGTTTTCTGTGCTGCTGGCTGCTCAGTGTCTGAGAAATGTCAGATGTTCCCACAAGAGTAATTGCTGCTTACAGACAGTCATGGAGCAGTTTTAGCTTTACAAACCGTCAATATGAACAGGAACACCGAGGGAAGGTGGAGATCGCATGACGATTAAACAGAATGAAAAATATAAAATGAAATGTCTCCTCAAGTTGGACTGAATCCATTTTTTGTTTAGCTTTCCTCAGTTTTAAAGGTGACCTACTGAACAGCTTAGGATAGGTTTGTGGGCATTTTTTGCAAAATAGTTTTCTTAGATACTAAGATTTCGTTTTGAGCTCCTTCCAGAAGGAGCTGTTAGGGCATCTTGTCACTTTAAATCCAAATAAGCTGCTGCTGGCCATGCCCCCAGACTTAATGTTTACACTCACGCCTGAAAATGGCTGCAAACAAATTTGCACTTATACAACTGTGTATCTTTGACAAGCAGAAGTGGATCAATCAATCAATCAAATTTTATTTGTATAGCACATTTCAGCAGCAGGGCATTTCAAAGTGCTTTACAAAATTTAATAAAAACAAACAAAAAACAGCGTGTGACAGTTAATAAACAGAAAGACAGATTTTTTTCGTAAAGAAAAAGAATATAGGTTAAAAAAGATAAAAACATTAAAACTCGCACCCCTTGTAGGACTTCAGTTAAATGTCTCACACTTCAGAGTTTTAGTTAAAACGCCATTTAACAAGTGGAGCCTCCTGCACAACCAACAAGACTACAGCAAGTGGACTCAGGATGGTAAGTCAACAACAAAACACGTGCCTTTTCCAGCAGCCATTGTACAGCGGTTGCAAAACCCTCAGTAGATGTGTTTCTCAGAGAAATATAGTAATTTTGAATCCTCAAAGCATTTTAAAGACCCTTAAGAAGGTGGAGAATATTTTAGAAAATTAATGGCTCATTATGAGTAATTTAATGAAATCCATCTGACTGCATCACAGACCTGCACATAACTTCCCACATCAATGGGAACTTACAAAAGGAGAAAATTCCTCTGTTTTTAGCAAATTCACATTTTTACATATTTCATTTGGAAATATTTAGTCAAATCAACCTTGAAACTTATTATGTTTTTATACCATGTGTCTATTTTTTTCCAGATAAAAGCAAACTCTTTTATTTACTGGAACAACTTGGAATTATAATCACTAATATAAACCTACTGTAAGAGCTACAGCAGCAGGAGTTCAGTAAAAGTGAAGGTTGCACAGACCTTTCTGCAGGGCTAATGGACAGAAACATCTCTGGTTTAATGTTACATAAAAAACAAAAAGCAAAACATTTAAAGCTCACACACAGTCACAAACAGAAATGTACACAACTCTGGACTCTGATTGATGAGTTTGACCTGAATGTTCATGTCTCCACCGCCTCAAGCTAAAAGTGAGCATGTGCATAAACACACACACTCAAAATATTCAAAGATTATCGCAAGTATACATGCATATGCCCAGTGACAAAACCATCCATTGTTTATGTAATAATACTGTATGTTTGTGCCTTTGTGGTCAGGCACGGAGCTATGGGGTGGGTTTGGGGGTTGCCGCTGCCCCCCCCCCCCCCCGAGCCGGGCCGGATGGGGTCCCAGGTCTGGAGGTGCCAGGGAGGGAGGAATGGTTGAAGTCGCTTAAATGTCTGGTTATAGATGGAGAAAGTGGCCCTCACCTGTTGAGAAAGGTGTATTTAATGTTAAAGTTACCTTCCTCAATGGAATATATACTAGTCAGTCCCAGTGGCTGTTTCACTCACGGTTTAGCCGAAATGCTTCCTGGGTAAAAATAAAAAGACAAACGCGGCACAACCGCCCCACCCACGCTCAAATCTTTCCAGCAGCGCAGTTGATGTACATAAGGGGCCCAGTGATTCGTTGGGGGCCCAGTGATTCGTTTGGGGCTCGTTTGGGGCCTGGCGATTCGTTTAGGGCCTGGCGATTCGTTTAGGGCCCGGTGATTCGTTTGAGGCCCGGTGATTCGTTTGGGGCCCAGTGATTTATTTGGGGCCTGGTGATTCGATTGGGGCCCAGTGATTTGTTTGGGGCCCAGTGATTTGTTTGGGGCCCGGTGATTCGTTTGGGGCCCAGTGATTTGTTTGGGGCTTGTTTGGGGCCCAGTGATTTGTTTGGGGCCCAGTGATTCGTTTGGGGCCCGGTGATTCGATTGGGGCCCGGTGATTCGTTTAGGGCCCGGTGATTCGTTTGAGGCCCAGTGATTCGTTTGAGGCCCAGTGATTCGATTGGTGCCCGGTGATTCGTTTGAGGCCCGGTGATTCGTTTGGGGCCCGGTGATTCGTTTGAGGCCCGGTGATTCGTTTGGGGCCCGGTGATTCGTTTAGGGCCCGGTGATTCGTTTGAGGCCCAGTGATTCGTTTGAGGCCCAGTGATTCGATTGGTGCCCGGTGATTCGTTTGAGGCCCGGTGATTCGTTTGGGGCCCGGTGATTCGTTTAGGGCCCGGTGATTCGTTTGGGGCCCGGTGATTCGTTTGGGGCTCGTTTGGGGCCCAGTGATTCGTTTGGGGCCCGGTGATTCGTTTGGGGCCCAGTGATTTGTTTGGGGCTCGTTTGGGGCCCGGTGATTCGATTGGGGCCCGGTGATTCGATTGGGGCCCGTGGATTCGATTGGGGCCCGGTGATTCGTTAAGGGCCCGGTGATTCGTTTGGGGCCCGGTGATTCGTTTGGGGCTCGTTTGGGGCCCAGTGATTCGTTTGGGGCCCGGTGATTCGTTTGGGGCCCAGTGATTTGTTTGGGGCTCGTTTGGGGCCCGGTGATTCGATTGGGGCCCGGTGATTCGATTGGGGCCCAGTGATTTGTTTGGGGCCCGGTGATTCGATTGGGGCCCGGTGATTCGTTTGGGGCCCGGTGATTCGGTTGGGGCTCGTTTGGGGCCCGGTGATTCGTTTGGGGCCCGGTGATTCGTTTGGGGCCCGGTGATTCGTTTGGGGCCCGGTAATTGGCCCTGCCCCCTGGCCCGACGCTGACTTGTTCCACTAGTGCTTGTAGTGATGCAGTCAAGCTGATTTATTCATGCATTTTTTGCATGTTTTTCAGAAGCAAGTTGTCACAGTTTTAAAGACAACGAACAATAGAAATATATATTTATACTTTCAGAGGAAACGTAATAACAAAATGTTATGATATTTTTTCTTAAGCTCTCCTTTACGGAGAACATCTGGATTGTCCTACTATTGACTTTATAGACAATACTAACTGGTATTTTTTTCTCTATTCCCTATTAACTGATCAGTGATGGCACATTTCCAAAACCAAAGGGTTTCCTGCAGTGTATCATAAGCCTGGCAGGCCACCAGGCTTTACGTTGTTTATTTATTTTAGTTTCTTTTAATTATTGCCTTTTTTTTAAAGACTTTATAGTTGGTGTTTAGGTATTAAACTTTCAGTTTTCCAGTAAAGTATAACTACCAAGTGGTATTTTCATATTTTATTTCGACTTTAAACATGTCTTAACTCAGAAACATGGCGGGCGGCTGGATGACGGCTCCAGCACCCCGAGCAACAAGCTCAGTAAGTTTTCTGGTGGAAACCCTGCTTCTGAGATATTGCTTTATCAATTTGTGTGCAGCACAAACAAGGCAGATAAAACAAACTGATATCACGTTAGATTAAAACATTACCTTTAAGTTCCTCAGGTAGCTAAGCCTGCATAATTCTATATTTAAAAAAAGCGATTTTTGTTTTGCATTATGCAAGGGATGTTGCAATATGTCCATTTTTTTTCACTTTTTTATATTTATACTTTCACAGGAAACATATTAACGTTTATTTAACTCTGGAATTCCACTTGGGTTGCCAGGTAACGGGCTGGGCTTGGCTGGGGTTGCTAGGTAACGGCACAATGCCACTTGGTTGAGAATTAACACTTGGAAGGTTTTTGAAAAGGCTTATTTTCCAGACACCAAAAAATATTAACTTATTGAAAGTAAGCTGCACTTTTGCACACTTGGGCTGATTTCAGAAGCAGGTAAGATCCAAATGGAAGTACAAAAACGTGCAAAATGCTACTATACTGTATAACAGATCCGCTTTGAAATTAGCCTCTTACAGCTAGTGCTAACTGCTAAATTTAATATATGAAGATCATTTGGTGATCTTGAACCACTCAAAGCAAGCCTGACCTGCCCCAAATTCATATAAATTGAACACAGTTAAAGGTAAATTCCCTTTTTTCTCTCTAAAGTTCGGTTCTTTAGCCTCCCATAAGAGCTAGATGCCATAATTTTAAA
Source organism: Poecilia picta (assembly GCA_033032245.1). Taxonomy (NCBI): domain Eukaryota; kingdom Metazoa; phylum Chordata; class Actinopteri; order Cyprinodontiformes; family Poeciliidae; genus Poecilia; species Poecilia picta. The sequence goes on from CM065373.1 coordinate 21,065,814, forward strand.
TAATACCCAAACAAAAGTAAATAATTATTTTCACTTGCACATTACCATTACCTTTTAGCAATTCCACTATCAGGGTTGTGTATGGTTAAACTACAGTGTCCACATTTGCAGTAATGAAGGAAGATGTAACAGAGAGCAGCAGCGTCGCTCTTTGATGTTTAATTGTTTTTGGACAACAATAGGTTTATGCCACCGGGTACAAACTCTCCCAGGAACCGCAGACACTTAAGAGGAGGCTGAATTCTCAGTTGGATACAGACTTTTCACGGGATTTGTTCACAATGAGGACTCTATTCACATTCGCACATATTTTATATATGGCTATAATAAGTCAAATTTTCAGGTTCCTGTTCGGCTGCAGCATTGTTCTCTCTCAGATCAGAAAATGAGCCACAGGCGAGTCAGAGTGAGTGTTAACAAGAGGAGTAGCAGCCACTTCCAGCGCTGCAGCGGCCCACCCGCCCGCCCGCTGCAGCCAGCAGTGGGCGAATATTCATCCCTGCGCTCATAATCATGTTGACTTCATCCGAGGGGTTGTTCTTCTGACCTGCAGGGCCTCAGGGGAGCTACCATGCAGCGGCTTGTTTGGATCACTTCAGCTACAACGAGGGGGGTGTGCATATATACAGCACATAATTTATATACGAGTTATGTCCATTGGGGAAAATATTTCTTTGGTCTTCCCCACTGTGTTTAAACTAAAGTTTTAAGTTCTTGAAGCAAATGTTTACGTGTCCTGACAAAAAATTAGAGCTTAATACTTTTCTTTAATTAGCATTTTTATTACCCTGCTGTATGTTTAGGGGGATTTAAAAAGGAACGGATGCAAACATGCTTTCCATGTATCCCAGTTTTTTAGGCAAAAAACTGAGAAAATTACAGGCTCATTATCCAGAAATCAGTTTTTAATTTGAATGAATTGACTTAGGCATAAAATATTACTCAGTGTGTTGCGACTGTGTCATGCAAAGCAGCGATAAAGTGTAATAAAGCAGACATGCCCTATTTCAAACTTTTTTAAAAGAGGAAAGTGTTGCGCTGCAGACACACACACACACACACACACACACACACACACACACACACACTGATAGCACAGGCGTAGCAGAGAGTAGCAAAGCAGAAAGCGAGAGGAGTGCTCACCATCTTTCTCCGTTAAGCCTGGCTGACTAATTCTTGCTGCTAATTTGCGTTTGGTTAATTAACTAATTACTGAGGATGTCTGAGGGCGAGGCTGTCTGTCAGCCTGTATCAGTAATTATTTTCATCGTTTTAATTAGAGTCACACTCCTAGACTCTATTTCTCCCTCCCCACAAAGCACACACACACACAAACTCACACACAGACTGAAGCATTTGACTCTGTAAACAGAACCGAAAACTTCAGCAATGCTCGTGGGACACAGGTTAGAGATATTCTGTCCATCCCATTTGAACTCAGTTCATCTCCAGTTATTGACCAAGAACCTGAGATACTTTAAAAGTGGCCTATTTAACATGTTAGGTCTATAGGTTATACAAAACATGTTTTTTTTACACAAAATCATTCTTAGATAATGAGATTTTAATCTGCCTATTCTGAGCTCCTTTCAGATTAACATTAAACCCCAATAAGCTCCTGCTGGCCACGCCCCCCAACTCAACGTTTACACTCAAACATGAAAATGGCTACAAACAAATAAGCAATTATACAACTGTACATCTTTGAAAAGCAGAAGTAGCGCCATCTGTAAAACCAACAAAAACGCAGCAAGTAGTTTCTCAATGACAAGTCATCAACGAAACACTTCTCTTTTCCAGCAGCCATTGTACAGTGCATACAGTAATAAAACCAGCTGACCAAACCGGTGATGTGCTGGGCGTGGCTGGGGTTGCTAGGCAACGGCTTGCCTGCTGATTTGTGATGTTACATTCGGAAGGTTTTGAAACAGCTCCTTTTCCAGACACTGAAAAACATCTGGATGTTTCTTTTAAGCATTTGGGCTGTTTTTAGAAGCAGTAGAAACCCAAATGGAAGTACAAAAAAAAAAAACCAAAACATGCAAAATGTGACTTTTAAACTCTTTGAGACTCACCTCCAACCCAAAGGGGGGATTTTTACCTTGCTTCAGTTGAGAAACACGACCTCCGACTTAGAGGAGCCGAATCTCATCCTGGCCACTTTACTCTCAACCTCGAACAGCCCAGTGTGCACTGAACGACAGAACCATGCTATCTGCAAAAGGCAAATATGAGATTTTGCTAAATTCAGTTTATATACTTAGCCCAAACCACAACACATTTCATCTCAAGGCATGCTACAAAAAATAATTCAATCCAAACAATCGTGGTTATCAAAAACAGAACAGTCAAAATCTGTTTATTATTCAAATTAAAGGATTTCTCTCTAAGAAAATCCCACAGATTGCATCAAGTCATTCATTCACACTGAGCAAGCACACAGCGACACTGAAGAGGAAAAACTTCCTTTCAACAGAAAGTAAACTCCAGAAGAATCTGCCTCAGTCTGACGGGGGGTTTGAGAAGACGGAGCAGACACACAAAAAGAAACAGCAGCAGCACCAATCCAGCAGAACCTTCTACTGAATGTTAGAGGAAAGTCAGACGATAACTAACGGCTCATTTAGCAGCTTCAAACATGTTACACTGCAAAATCAAACACAACATCTTACCGAATATTTTTGGCCTAGATTTTAGTTCACTTGAAATAAGATAAATCTAACTTACAAATAAGTTTTCAGCAAGATATTGGATCTTGTTTTAAGTAAGTATTTCCTTTAAATTGCAGAAACCGCATTGGTTTCATTAGCAGATTAATGTCACTTATAACAAGACATTTTCACATCTTATCAGTGAAATTATCTGCTAGAACATTTTCAGCAATATAAAGAAATCATTGACTTAAAACAAGCTCCCATATCTTGCTGAAAAGTTGCTTAAATGTTAGTTTTGTCTTATTTTACGTGTAGTTACAATATATGTACTAGAAACTAGACCAAATATACTTGGTAAGATTTTGTGGTTTTGTAGTGTAAAGTGTAAATAAAACCCAAATAAGCTGTTTTTTGTCTGATAAACTGTCTAAATAGGTCAATAAGCTCAGACTGGAGGAAGGAGAAGAATTTGGTTGGTTAATGTTGTCGTGTTTTTCAATTTGTTTTTGTGCTGACTGATTTGTTGACGTGGTTTGACCTTCAGGGCCACCGTACATTATTTGGGAGTTTTTCAGTTCTTGTAAATCGTTTGTCATTTATTGAGCACATCCTGAACATTTTTCATTTTTAGATGGTCTTATTTCTTTTTATCTTATTTTTGATAACTGTGCAGAATTATTTTCTTTATTTAGATAATAAATGTTGTATCTTCTCTCACTAACATTTCCCTTGCTGCTGTCACACCTTCAATAAATGAAGGTTATTTATGTAGCACTTTTACAGCAGCCTCAGCTGAGCTAATTGCTTCACAATAATCACAACATCACAGGTAAATAAAAAAAATTAAGTTTCATAAAAATAATAAAATCTGCAAAAAATACCAAATGATGTGAATAAAACACAAGACATATTTAATTTCAGCTCCTGTGATTTACCAAAATAAACCCACAAAGGCTAATCAGTGAGGCGATAATGTCCCTCTTTTTACTGGCGTTGACGGTCAAATAAAGGATATTTCTACTCTGTTCTCACTGCTGTGGTGTTGAAATCCTCGTTTGCTTTTCTGTTGTTTTGATGTTACTTTTCATGCCAAGGCTAAAATGCCTCATCAGCTTTCTGCTGGGTCAGATGCTGGCAGAGAGGGAGCGGCGGACAGATCTGTAAATACAGAGCAGATCTGCAGCAGAGCGGACGCACAGCAGATTTCAGCCCAAAAAGCCAACTTTAGTAAACAGGCAGAACTAATGAGGACAGTGAATGCACGCACACACACACACACACACACACACACATGCAAAGGAAAAAAAAACGTTAGTGTCTGAGCATTTGGAGGCCTCAGGGCCCTGAGGCCAGAGCAGCCCAGATACCTGATGGGAGCAGGGACATCAAAGCTGCAGGATTAGAGAGAGGAGAAAGTGCCGCAGGGAGGAAATGCTAACTTATTATCCGCTTCCCAGCTAATCCTGTTATCTACAGAATATAGCTGTGTTTAACCCCCCCACCCCACTCCCAACACACACACACACCTCCCTCCAACAACACACACATACGGTGAACCAGGTTTCGGTATTTGGGGGTTCAGCATCCTCCCACAACGCCTCGTTTCCACACTGGACTTCTAAAAACAAAATCGTCTGCCTCTGCATCTTAGTTGTGAACATCACCAAATGTTCAAGTCCAGCTTTTTTTTCCCCCCCATGTAGATTATAAGACGTGTTTTGTGATTTATTTATTTTTTGGCTGCAGGAAGACACGGGTCCACACAGATCAGGGTCTTTTCTGGCTCAGTCAGCCACCAAACTGAAGGTTATTTCAGCTTTCTCCTCATTTATTGCTTTTACTCGCGTTCACAAACAACATTTAATATGAAGCAGTGCTTTAAACCAAGTCACACAGCAGTTAGCTAAGCCCATGTTGAATTTGAGTTAAATCATCAGGTTTAAGCTAAACTCAATGATATCCAATTAAAACTAAATCATACTTTACTTTTTCAACCCTAAAATTAAAAGAATTTTTTTTTATCATATCACATTAATCATATTTTATGTGTAAAATAAACAGCTATGACATGACAATAATATTCAGTGTCTTCATACAAGAATATTTATTGCACATGCACAATTATGTCACATGATAAAACATCCTGCTATTTAGGATCTTATCCTAATTAAACTCAATAAAATTCATATTATATTATCATTTATAATACAAAAGATTCAGCTGATTATTTATTGCCAATTGATAAAAAGCCCAGTTGTTTGTACGAGTCACATATGGTGACAGTAGAGAGGAAAAACTCCCTTTTATTAAGAAGAAACCTCCAGTCCAGTAGAACAGACACTTATCAAAGCCAATGATTGACGAAAGGACATGCAAAAAAATGAGAAAATAATAAAATATTAGAAACACAAAACTGCTGCATCAGCAGAAGTTCTTCTTATGAGAAAGGAGAACCAAGTTAAACAGCAACAGATCCATCAGTGGCCCGGTCCAGGTCAGCTAAACACAACAGAACTGGACCAGCAGTGCTTTCTACTGGAAAGAAAAACAAACAGTACACAAAAATACTGACAAAAATATCTATATCAGCAGTTCTAATCTTTTCCTCCGAGGGAGAAAAAAAATGACTAGTGTATCCAAAGTTAAATTCAGCAATAATACAGTTACTGGCTGCTTCCAAGAAGGAAAACTAGCTAAACACAACCCAGTCAGCCAGCCGAAGTTTCTGTAGGATATAACCAAAGAAAGTCTCCAAAGTTAATCTGCAGCAATAGATGCAACTAGAAAACACACAAAACTAAAAAAGCACTTGACAAGAAGTACTTTCTGTAGGAAGTGCTCCTCAGTGTGTCAAGGTTTATCATCTGTTTTGAATATTTCTTTTAAAAATTAGCCGCTTTACGTTTGCTAATTTTAAATTATGTTACTTTTTGCAGCTTTTGTGCTTTTAAAAACATTCTGAAAACAGATAAACTGATGCTAACTTACATCATCTGACATGAAATTAGCATCATGTAAGATGATGCCAACATTAACTTATATTAGTCTTGGGAGCATTCACACCAGCCCTGTTTGGTCCACTTCAATCAAACTCCAGTTCGTTTAAGTCTGGTTCATTTGGACCAAAAAAGTGAACTCTGGTTCACCTAAAGACCTTGGTCTCAGGGCGGTTGAAGTGAGCTCTGGTGCAGTTTCAATAAATATGTGACAATTCCAAAAGCAGGAAGCGGACTGCACCACAAGGCATTCTGGGTAAATAGACGCACGTCTCCAGCATTAGGGTCTGAAATGATATGGTCAAAGACAGAAGAGAAATCTCGCAGCCGGTAAAATCTGACGCAACTCCATTCTTGCTTTTACATTTCGTAAAGAAGGAAGTTGCACTCATGTCTTCTTCAGGGGTTTTTTATGTCATTTTCTTCATTAGTTCTTTGTGCAGCGCCACCACAGGCGAGGAGGGGAACAGGTTTTTCAAAGGGTTTGGTTTGTTTGGCACAGTGCAGTATAAATGCAAACTTCAGCAGCTGAAAATGTAACAAATGTTGCAATTTGGTCCACAAGAAGCGAGTCTGCCAGACTGTCAGATGTGAAAACACACATAATCTGTACCAATCAGATGGCCATGTTCTTTGTGGGTTTAGGTGATTAAAAGTTCCTTCAGACGTCACCTGTGGTTTTTCAAGAGATTGGTTGCATCAGAAACTTGTGGCATTATCGAACCTTTAAGTGGTACATGTAAACTTTCTCTATTATTTTTATGCAATTTAACTCATCCTTTTAGGAAGTAGCATCTTTTACTTGATTCAAACTTCTCAGAATCAACTGATTTGCATAATTGTTTATTGAATTTTTTCATTATACGTTTGTTTTAGCACTAAAAACAAATTTACAGTGAACAAAATAGAGAAATTAAACCATATTTTTTGTCACAAATTGTCTGGACGGAGGCAAACATTTGACGCTGAGGTGCTCTGAACGTTAATTTATTGCAGCTTCAAGGGTTTACTTCAAGCCACAATTAGCTCATTGTCATCTTTGACCATAACACCTGTAAAATAAAGAGTGGGAGAAATTAAAGAGGGAGAAGATGAAAGAGAGAGCTCCTTGCAGATAATGTTTATTTGAACAGAAGTAGTAAAAGAATATGTACTAATACATGTAGATGAAGTGAAATTGTCATTAGGCTAATCAGCACTAAACTAATTGGGAGTCATGGACCCTCCTATCTACTAATTCTAACCCTAAACCCCAGCCTATATCTGCAAGCAAATGGAGGAGGAGAGAGGATGAAAAGTGGAGGGAAAGAGCTGAAAATGAGAGCGAGGTATAGAGAGGAAGAGGGAGATGAAGCCTAATTAAGAGTGCTGGGATTTATGCAAATGAGACGGTGCTGATATGGTAATCAGAGCCTGCAGGGCCGTAACAGGCTGTGTGCTGTATGTGTGTGAGTGTATCTAAGAGGCTGACAGCTGGCTGTGAGGAAGGTCAGAGCCAATCAGGCTCTTACTCTAATGCACACTGCCCTCTGGCCACCGCAGCATCTCTCCTTCTTTCTCATGAGCTCGCCGCCTCTCTGCCCCTCGCTGCTGTCCCGACACTCTCCACACATTCGCTTTCTCCAACTCGCTTTTTCTTTACATTTCACTGCTTTCCTGCCGTGATGCGTCTTGGCACGACGCACAAAAACAGGCTTGCTCACACAGCAATCATTTTCACACATCTAGCGACAAAGTTTCACTACGTGGCGGCATCCGCCTCAAATTCTGGATACTTTAATTATTTGTCTGATAAATTTGTCGCACGTTTAAATTAGGGCTGTATAATATCGATATTGCGATATATATCGATATTTTCTTTCCTAGAAAAAAATCGATATTCATCCACAAGTATCGTAACGTCCAACTGTCACCTTGTTCACTCACTGCTTGCTTCACCAGGTCATCAGGCTTAGAGTGATTCCTTCAGATGTTCAGGTTAAAAAGGTATCAAACTATTCAAAGCAGGAACTTGGTTCACTTTATTTACTTTACTAATGCATGTCAGCTACAGTTTGGACTGTTTCAACTAAAAGAAACATGTTTTCTCTCCACTTCTTTGATTCATTTTGTCCAGCTGTCCACTTTAAGTCTGTGTCCAACCAGAGCCAGGTATTGTGTAGTTGGAGCTTTTAATCAGTTTTCAGTTAAATTAATTCAATCCAACTTTATAACAGTCATAAAATGTCACCAAAATCACTCTGTCCCTCTAAAATCTTTCAGAAAATCGCTAAAGTGTATTTAATTGTATCGTTGGCTGCATATCGCAATATATATCGTATCGTGGGCAGAATATCATGTATCGTATTGTATCATGAGATTATTGTATCACTACAGCCCTAATTTAAATAGGGATGATTAATTGATTGATCAATTTTACTTAAATGACAGTGTGTCTCATTTGTTGTAAACATACCAGATTTAGCAAAACTAGACATTTCCATCCAAAGTCCCATAGAAACAAACACAAAATACAAACATTCATATAATACACACATAAAAAATAAGAAATACAGTAAATACAAGTAAAATTATATACAGTTAGGAAAACCTCTTTTAAGAGGGATGTATAAAAATACATATTTTGAAAAATGTTTACAAAACTGTCACAAAAATAAATGATCATTTATCATGAAACATTTCTTACAGTAAGAGGTTTGATTTAAATTTGTCACAATAAATTCCAGTTGATGATGTTTCAGGATAGTTTTATTATTTTCCTCACAGTTTCTTTTTTTTATTTTTTTTTAAAAGCCTCATTAAATACCAATACATTTGAAAATATATTTATTCTAAATCACAATTCGTTATGAGAGCAGTGCTTGTGTTTGTAGGACAATGATTTCTGCGACACACAGTCACAGTCAGACAGTTATCCAACAAAAATCTAATCTTATTGTCATTTTCAGTGTTGTCATAATAATACTGCCAAATATTGTGATAAAACTTTAAAGGGGCTGTATTATCCATTTTTCGGGTACATAGTGCCTCTTTATAGCACAATAAAGTAACTATATTAACTTCAGTTGTTATAAAAATAACTTAAAAGACATTTGACTTTGAAATTTAGCCTCTGTGTCTTTAAGAAAGTCCTGGTCTTTCTGGAGCTCCGCCTTCAGGAAGTCATCCCAACATGGCTCCTCTCTATAGCTCCGATAATGAGCTCAACGGTTACACCAGGTGTTTGCTAATTGCTGCTGGCTAGTCTGAAGGAGCTGAGTGGGGAAGTGGAAGCTTGGAAACTGCAGCTCTAAGGAGGAGCTGTGTCTTTGAAGGCGGGGCTAGGTCCAACCAGGCATTTTGCACAGCTGAATGGTTGCCATGGAGATTAAATGATTTCTCAAACATGCATGGAAGAATCAAGGTAACACTCCAGGCTGGTTTTTGACGAGGGAATTACAAAAAAGGTTTATTTTGCATAACACTGCCCCTTTAATTCCATAACCCCTATTTAAAGGCAATGTGAACCTCAAAATTTCCAGATGTCTCCTTTACGCTTAATTTGATGTTTATTGGCTGTTGTTTAAGACTGGCAGGAGAAACTGAAAACAAGTCCAGATTTATTGTCCAGAGTATGTATGTATGTATTCCAGCTAATTATCATCAGAGTAGTGGACAATAAATAGGATTTTTCCCTGTTGAAAAAAACACTAACCGGGGAAGTTAAGCTAGCAGCTAGCAGTTCAGCTGGCAGCAGAAGAGAGTCCGACTCTTTTTAACTCTGGGAACATTTGGAGCGTTTCACCTTCGTATCTGAAGACACATTTCAGGCTTTCAAACAGCTCTGTTCATCAGGATAATTTAATGAAATATGTCACTCAATTTATGGAAAAAGGTATTTATGGTTTAACCTTCCTGAAAAAACAATAGTACACTGCAAAAATACAAAAATATTTCTAGTGTGGTTTCCAGTGCAAATATATTTATACACTTAAAATAAGTTAAGACTAAGTTATAAGTAACTTCAAGATGCAGGAGATTGTTTTAATTTCTTAATATTGATTAAAACTTTCTAGTTCAGTTGGCAGATAAATTAACTTACAACAGGGAAAAATTCTTGTTATAAATGAAATAATCTTCCAATCAAACTATCACTTGTTCATCAATATTAATGAATTATTGACATAAAATAAGCTCCTATATCTTGGTGAAACATTTGTAGGTTAGTTTTATCTTATTTCAAGTATACTAAGATAATTGTGACAGAAACAAGACCTAAATTACTTGGTGAGATTTTGTGTTTTTGTAGTGTTTTTCTTGAATTATTGATGACTCTATTAATGCTGCAACACTTTAGTGGCTTTGCAGCGCAGCCGCACTTCGAGCCGTCTGCCATTACGTCATGAGAGGCTCTCTGGACCTCACAAGTGGAAAGAAAAACAGAGCTTCTTGATCATTTTTAGAACCGTGCCGTATCTGCATGCGCAACACATACAGACACAACCCACGGCCATGTGGTCATATCAACACATCTGAGCGTAATCCAGTTAACACAGTATCCCAAATGACTAAATTAATCAGAGAAAAACTATCTAGCTCATCTCCCTGCACTACTTTGATGTGTCCACACAAAGAGCACATGCACTCATTTTCACACGAATAGGAATCACTGTGAAACGTTGGTCTACCTGAGAAATTGCTTTACCTGCTCTGGTAATAAGGCCTTAAGCCCCGTGGAGGAGCCTGTGAGATAGAATCAGAGTTTGGGCCGCCGGAGGGGCAGAAAAACACCCGCAGTGACCAAACACAGCCACATGTTCAGCACCATGAAAAACGGCTTCATTAAATCGCTTTATTAACACTTACATGTTCAAATCTGCCAACAAATCGTAATATGAGACAAAGATAATTACAGTGAGGCGGTTTTAAAATGGGGATTTCATTAGGTGAAGGGTGAAAGAGCTATAACCAAACCAACCGTCAATCAAAAGGTTTGTTTTTTGTTGTATGAAATTCTGGTTCTAATACGTCTGAAGGCTTTGGATGTTCTGGGTTATTTTGTCACTTCCTGGATGAATACAATGTTGTGCCCCTGGGCAAATTTTTGTCAATTTCAGCTTTCACTTTCACTTACTTGTATATTTTTATTCTTCCTTTTGGGTTTTTATTGCTCCTAAAAACAACCAAAGCATTTAAAAACAAAACAAACAACAACAAAAACCCCAACACATAGCCAGTTTAAGCAACAAGTTAATGTTTTTTGCTGTCTGGAAATGAGCAGTTTCAAAATCCTTCAACTGTTACTTAGCAACCCTGGGTGAGCCCAGCCTGTCACCCAGCAACCCAAGTGTAACTCCAGCACATCTGGTCAGCTGGTTTTACTGATGTATAATGGCTGCTGGAGAAAACAAGTGTTTTGTTGTTGATTCACCATCCAGAAACTTCTTGCTGCATTCTTGCTGGTTGTGCAGGAGGCTCCACTTCTGCTTTTCAAAGCTGTGGGATTATATAATTGCGCGTCTCTTTGCAGACATTTTCACATGCGAGTGTAAACATTGAGTTGGGAGGTGTGGCTAGTAGCAGCTTATTTGGGCTTAAAGTGACGAGACGGCCTAAAGCAGCTCATTCTGAAACCAGCTTGAAATTAACTAAAATCTTATTATTTATGATTATTTTGTGCAAAGAAATGTGAACATGTCTTTTATAGCCTGGTCATATCCTGTACATGGGAGCATAAAGGTCACCTTTAGCGCCGCCATTAGCCTAATCCAGTTCGTTCAACTTGGTCGTTTTTACCAGAGTTAAAACAAAGTGAAGGTTTTGTACAGTTCCTTTGAATTTTAATGTACTTTATAGGGATTATAGGTGATAGCACAAGGTAGTACATTCCTGAGATGGAAGGAGATGGATCCATGATTCTTTTTTTTTTTTTTTACTAACTGAAATCTGAAAAGTGTGGGTTGTGGATTTAACTGTTTAACTGCACAGATAGAAATCGTTTGGTGAACAACTCACTACCAACTTTGTCCACCTACAGATTCAAGTATACTAAGATAATTGTGATAGAAACAAGACCTAAATTACTTGGTGAGATTTTGTGTTTTTGTAGTGTTTTTCTTGAATTATTGAAAATTCAAGATTTCTCCCAGTTGTTCAGTCAGATAGGATGGAGAGCGTTTTCAAACATCCGTTTGTCAAGTGTTGACACACATTTTCATTTAGATGATTCTAGACTTTATCTAGGCCTCCTCTAACACATAAATAACCATTGCAGCTCTGGCTGTGTGTTTGTGCTGATGTCCTGCTCGAAGGTGAATCTTGATCCTAGTTTTTATCTTCTCACCATCTCTGAATGGTTTCCCTCTCTCTTTTAGAGAGAAATCATCCTCACAGCATGATGCTGCCAATGCCCATTTCAGTTTACATTTGGGATTATTGAAATATTTTTGAACCAAATGTAACTGAAATGTGACAAAAAAGTTTTCTTATTGCTTCTTTTTTTTCCCCACTTTACCATAAAAAAATAGATTCACGGCCTGGTTGCAAAGTTTCCCACCTGAGCTGTGGATCTCTGCAGCTCCTCCAGAGTTACCATGGAAATATTTGCTGCTTCTCTGATTAGTGCAGAACTGTGCACATTTTAAATGTTGGGAAAACTTTACAACTTTATCGCTGACCTCGTTGCTGCATCAATACTGAGAATAAATATTCTGTGTAGATCAAAATCTGAACGTTCATATTTGTTTTCAAATCATGCTGGTGTAGCATGATTAAAAGAACTTAAAGTGCAAAAATACACATTGAGGTTTTTCAAAAACTTTTTCTCTGTATAAAATCTGTTGCATAATATCCATAAGAGGATTACAACAGGCAGGAAAAGCTGCATCTCCTCATTTCTCTTCATATTTCTAAAATGACTGCTCACTTTATACAGACAAAAACATCTAAGGGTGAAAGTTATAATTACATGAAATAGTTTCCATGTTCCTTTATTTCAACTAAATTCAGTTTATTTCTGAAGGCTTTTTCTCATGTGAAGAAAATCGGGTTAGTCCTCAGATCTGCAGGCTGACTAACAGGATGACAGTCACTGTATTCACATGTGATCCAACATCTCTGAACTCTTTCCTGCATTGATTGAAAAAAAAAGTATGTTAGCCGAACCAGGCGGCTCTGAGCTAAACCAACACTCATGAGTCGAAACCTCCATTAAAATAATGAAAGCAATAAAAAGCAACAACAACAACAACAATAATAAAACCTTTGGAAAACATTTCATAAACCATCAGCAGCCAATTAGAGGAGGCTGCACAGGCTGTTCTTCCTATTTGTGTGTGTGTGTGTGTGTGTGTGTGTTGGGTATTAGAGCGTTACAGCGCCCAGCCCGGCTCTGCCCTGCAGGCCCGACCTTCTAATCATTATCTGTCTGTCTTATTACGCTCCAAACCGGGCCACTCTTAAATAAAATATGCAAAGGTTTCTTAAATGATGACCCGAGGCTGCGCGCGCCGCCGCTGCTCTACATGCTGTTAATCTGAGAAATGCAAATTCCCTTCATCTCGCACTCGCCTTTATTAACTTTTTTGAATTTAAAATTCCACGAACAATGAGTTCTGTCAGCTTCTGAAATGATATTTTCTCTCCTCTTTTTATGTGCGCACGGAAGCGAGTTTAGAGCATGAAATTACCAGGGGAAATATGAGCGGTTTCATCTCTCCCGCACAATTTAATTGGCTGCTTTGCAATTATTAGTTTTTGCTGCTAAAGTTTTTTTTAATACTTCACTGTTACTGTTTCCTTAAAGTGGCAGCTCACAACACGGTTTTATTTTTGCCTCCGTGTTTGTGTGTAATTCCTCCAGTAACCATTAGCCAGCTGCTGCTCTGATTGGACGGCTGATTCCATGTGATTTGGTTTTCAGATTTCAAATTCAGTGATTCTGACGGTGAATCTGGTTTTCCTCTGTTCAACTTTATTTTGGAAAATATAATTTAGAGCATGAATTTACATTTCTAGAGTCGTCTCCTGATTTTTTTGTCACCATGGACCTTTTTGCTGCTCCCTGCTGGAGCTAAATTTGACTTTTTCTCCATTTCTCCTCTTTCCTCTTTCATCTTCAGCCTGTTTCTACAAAGGATCAGAGAAAACCACATGAGCCGCGTTCCTCACTACTTACCACCAAGCTAGAGTCTTGATGTGTTCATCTCTGTTTTTTTTTTTTTTTAACAAATTTTACAATACAAATCCAAAAAAATGAATGAATGAAGAAAAATAACAGTTTTTTGTGTTGTTTGCATTTGGTGAGATAAATTTAATCTCAACTCAATTCCAAGCTTCATAATAAATTTGTAGAGACTATGCAGTACTTTAGTATGTTTAATAAAAGAAGTTTTTAATAATACTATGGATTAAACCTAATAAAGACTTATTAAAAGTATCATAAACATTTAAAGAGAGACAATTACAATCACATTTTGGTGACTTACAGTAAAATGAATTCATAATTGTTTAACGCATTATTATATGTATTGTTTTCATTGGTTTTTACAAATAAAATTCTGAAAAGTGTGGCGTGCATTTCTACTTAGTCGAACCAAATTTCCTGCAATTACAACTACAAGTGTTTTGCTGTGTTTTCTACCAGCTTTGCACATCCAGAAACTTAAACCATCATTCATTTGCATCTTTGCAAAGTAGCCCAGAACAAAAAAGCTTCACCAGAGCATGATGCTGCCAACACGATGTTTTCTTGCCACTTTTCCATAAAGACTGGATTTGTTTAGTGTGATGTCCTCTTCCACCTGAGCTATACAACTCTGCAACTCCTCCTGAGCTACAATAGGTTACATGGATGCTTCTTTGATTGATGTTCTCCTTGCATAACCAGATTAGCAGCCTTAAAAGTGACCTATGGCCTCCTGTCACTTTAAATTCAAATAAGCTGCAGCTGGCCATATCCCCCAACTCAACATTTATACTCGTACGTGAAAATGGCTGCAAACACATGCACAATTATACAACTGTACATCTTTGAAAAGCAGAAGTGGAGCCTCCTGTACAACGAACAAGAATGCAGCAAGTGGTTTCTCAATGACAAGTCAACAACAAAACACTTGTCTTTTCCAGCAGCTATTGTACAGCACATAGAGCAGTAAAACCAGCTGACCAGACATATGCTGGAGCTCAGCGTGGGTTGCTAGGTGACGGGCTGGGTTGAGGTTGCTAGGTAACGGATCAGGACACGTTGAGTGTGACTCAACAATCAGGAGGTTTTTGAAACGATTAATTTTCCAGA